>JAPDNY010000004.1:163725282-164448616 GCA_029375565.1 Gekko gecko | reverse complement strand
AACCTTACAGTGGCTGAATCATTTGGATTATTGTGGTATAAATAAATCCAATCTCTTGTATAAATCCAATCTCTTCTTCTTCTCTCTTCCCATCTTCCTGTCCCACAATTGCCATAAAAAAGTTACGCCGGGGTTTGTTGGATCTTCACAGACTAAAAGCCACAAGTTTCAGGAGGCTGCAGTGAAGAAATAATGAGGCAAGATCACTCTTTATCCATCCTCTATTACCAGAACATCCCATTGAAATCCAAAGCAGCTATTTAATCCATCACCTATCTCTCAGTAAATCAAGTCTTTTCTTTCTGGTTGGGTTGGATATTCTTTGGTTGAATTGATTCCAGGCTCTGCAAGCTGTTACCCTTACGGCATTAAAATTCTCCTTTTTTCTTCTCTCAGTTTTCCATTTCATATTCATATCACCTGTCACAATTTGCCACAGTGAAGATGTCCTAAAGTTTGAAATTCCAGTCTGCTCTTTGGGGCTGGATTTGATTTTTTTTTCTCTATTGTACCGCTACTATCATTTGAGATCCAAAAAGAAAGCAAACCCAGAAAGAATGCAAATCCAGAAAGTAAATCCGACACGGGGATTAGGGGGGTAAGCCTTGCAATGGCTGCTCTCCTTCCTTCATGGTCGGGGACAGAGAGCAGCATTTGGGGAGAGGGTATCTCCACATTACCCTTTGGAATGTGGCGTCCCCCAGGGGGCAATCCTCTCCCTGATGCTGTTTGACATCTAGATGCGCCCTCTTGCCCAGTTAATCCAGGAGTTTGGGCCGGGTTGTCATCAGAGTGCTGATGACACCCAGCGGTATCTGTTGATGGATGGCCAGAGTGTCAGTAATGGTTTGTTTAATGTTTCACACTGTGTCCATTGTTCTGTGTTCCCTATCTTGTCCCTGCTTCTGCGCTTGCGTAGGTATGCTAGCTGTAATGTGGGAGCTTCTTCTCTGCTGCCCAGTGTTATCACGGTGGCCTTGAATGCAGGCTTTGGGCTATTCTTAAGTCTATGAGAATTTTACATTTCTGTGAAGCCGAGGGGAGGAGGGAGTCGTTTCCCGCCTATTAAGTAACTCTCCCGCCGGGAGTTTCCCGTGCGCACGCTTGAAGTTCATTTGCTAGTCGCTATTTTGCATCACACTATAACCATGCTTGTGCAGCATCTCCCGCCATTCCTGACAATAACCGTTTCACTGTGGGTTTTAGCACTGTATTCCAATTGGTCCTAAGAATGCTTCGATCTACTTGCTTTTGAACCTGACACAGACAGACTCTGCCCCAGACATTTTGGCCGAGGCTTTGGAGGCTGTGGCTGGATGGCTACAGCAGAGCCGGCTGAAACTACTTTGTGGAGGTGCGGGTTCAGAGATCCAACTCCTGACCAGTTTTACAGCCAGCACTAACAGTGAGGAGTTTAGGGGTGACTCTGGATGACTCACTTTCAGTAGAGGCCCAAGTCACAAATACTGTCAGATCGGCCTTCTACCATCTTCAGTTGGTCAGACAGTTGGTTCCCTATATCTCCCCTCAGGACTTGGCTATGGTGATCTATACCAGACTGGATTGCTGCAATTTGCTCTATGTAGGGCTGCCCTTGAATCTGACCCGGAAATGTCAGTTAGTACAAAATGCAACAGCACACCTCCTGTCTGGGATATCTGTGTGGGTGCCCATATAACCAGTGCTTTGCCAGCTGGACTGGCTGCCAATTTTATACTGGATTAGGTTCAAAGTTATGGTATTAACCTTTAAAGTCCTATGCAGGGCTGGCCCCAGGTGTTTTTGCACACTAGGCAAGGACACCTTCTGGTGCCCCCCCCCCTTGTGCTCTTTCCTGGGCAAGGGCCAAGGAAGGGAAGGAGGTTTAAATGCCCTTCCCTTCCATCTGAGCGCCGGCTTGCCGGGTGCCCCACAGCTGCGGGGCGCACCAGCATGCCAGGGAAGGGGCGGGTTTTTTTGGCGGGGCTTTTGGTGGGGAGGAGGGGTTTGGTGCCCCTAAGGGCCAGCACACTCTAGGCGAATGCCTAGTTTGCCTAGTGAGCAAGCCGACCCTGATCCTATTCAGTCAGGGGCCAACATATCTGTGGGACTGTCTCTCCCAGTAAGTTCCCCAAAGAGCTTTAAGCTTGGCTGAACATAATCCCCAACCCAAGGGACATCCGCCTAACCCCAACCAGCCTGGTGGAACACACTCCCAGTTGAGATCAGAGCCTTGTGGGACTTATTACAGTCCCACAGGGCCTGTAAAACAGTGCTGCCTTTGGTTGAGACAGCGAGTGTCTCATTACATCTGGCCTCCCCTGCTCCAACCAGTCCCTTTCCCAAACAGCCAGGCTAATTATGATACCAGCTTGTATTATTAGCAGGTAGCGATGGCCCGTTCTGGAGTTACACACAGTTATAGCCCTATGGTCTATAAGTTGCCATCTTTCTATCATGTAGTTTAAATGGAGGTTTTGTTTTTAATTTAAATTATATGGAGTTGTTTTTATATGTCTTGCTGTTGTATTGTAACCCGCTCTGAGCCTGCCTGCGGGGGAGGGCAGGATAAAAATGGCACAAACGAGCTATAAATAACAAGAGTTAGAGAAAGTGTGAAAGACGGCTGGTGCGGGGTAGTGGCTATAGCGTCCGACCAGACATAGCGTCAGACTGAGTGCCAGCGTAGTGTTATAGTCTTAACTTTGGACTAGGGTCCAGGATTTTGATCACTATTGTAATGTGTCATCATATAATTTCTTTAAAAAAACACATTAGGCTGGGTTGTATGTGCTGATTTTGCACATGTGATGTGGCAGCATTCCACCCTCTTCTTCCCTTGCCCTTCCTTTCTTTTGTTTGTTTGCACACACCTTCAGAGTTGCAGCCGACTCATGGAGACTGTGGCAGAATGTACCTGCTCTGGCCTGCAGGCCCCGTTTCCACCCTGCCCTCTTGGGTTTTTCACACACTTGGAGAGGTTTTCTTTCTCTCTGGTAACCACCACCACCACCACCACCTGAACTTTCTATGGAACTACCCACTGGGAGGGTCAGGACCCCCTGCTTCCCTTCCAAGTTCTGAGGCCTTGCTTCTGTGACTCCCATTATGCAGTGTCTGGTCACCATGGGAAACTTGCCAAACTGCCTGCCCTCCCTCTGCTGGCACTCCTTTTAAAATAGCATGTCTGAGACAATGGAGGTCTCTCTGGTACACAGAACCATGGCCAGCATCAAAAGTGATAAAGTATTTATTTAAAAGAAAATGTTTACAAGCATACTTTTTGCACAGCACCAAATTGAGCAAAGGGTTCCAAAAGAAATGGGTAAAATGTAAATCCTCTGTCCCTTTCTCCATACGTGCCCTATCAGATGTTAAGATAGGACAGGCTCCTTTTGATTAGGATGTTACAAATTGCTACAGAGTTACCATTACCTTATTTATTTATTAGACTTTCATACCGCCCTCCCCGCAAGTGGGCTCCAATGCTTTAGGAGAGCACATGGTCAAAATGGCTGCCTCCTCTTGTGGATTCTGCACCCAAGGGAAAGAGAGCTGCCTCTGGGAAAAGAAGAAGAAGAAGAAGAAGAAGAAGAAGAAGAAGAAGAAGAAGAAGAAGAAGAAGAAGAAGAAGAAGAGTTGGATTGATATCCTTCCCTTCACCTGAAGTCTAAGGGTGGCTTACAATCCCTTTTCCTTCCTCTCCCCACAACAGACACCCTGTGAGGTAGGTGGGGCTGAGAGAGCTCTGAAAGAACTGCTCTCGAGAGAACAGCTAAGAGAGAACTTTGACTGGCCGAAGGTCACCCAGCTGGCTTCATGTGGAGGAGTGGGGAATCAAACCCAGTTCTCCAGATTAGAGTCCACTGCTCCTAGAGTCCAAACTGGCTCCCTCACCAAACTGGAGTTACATCATATCTCTTTCTCCACCCTCTGTCCAGGTCTCACCATGTCAAAGAAGTGTTTCCTGTAGACTATCTAGCATTCTATCCCTCCAAATCCCTGTTCTCTGCTTGAAGAGGGGAGAAGGAGGAGAGCTTGCCCCACTAGTTATTTCTACAGCTACATCTATTTGTGTTTGTATGCAGGTGAGCTGAGATACATTCGGAAAGCCATTGACTCCTTCCCAGACTGTTCTGTGCCCAGAAGTGTGTGTGGGAGGGGGAACTGTTAAAATGCAAAGTGGAGGTTTTCTTCCTTTCAAACCTCCCCAGAAAAAAAAAAAAAAAACACATTTCATCACAGAGATCCAGTAGAGTTTTCAGCTCAAGAGACAGACAGGTGGTTTGCCATTGTCTGCCTCTTCGCAACAACTCTGGACTTCCTTGGTGGTTTCTCATCTAAATACTAACCAGGGCTAAGCCTGCTAAGCTTCTGAGAGGTGAGGAGATCGGGCTAGCCTAGACCATCAAAGTCATGTGAAAATAACCAGAATTCTCAGCACAACTCATGACTGGTTATGTGAGTGTGTCTTGGTTACCTAGCAGCTTAATATACTTAGGAGCTGTGGTGGCTCAAGTGGTTAAGACGCTGAACTGCAGGCTGTGGATATTCAGTAGTTCAGCAGTTTGAGACCCGAGAGTGCTGCATGACAGAGACAGCTCCTGCCAACCTAGCAGTTCGAAAGCAAGAAATTGCAAGTAGATAAATAGGTACCACTTCGGTGGGAAGGTAACAGCGTTCCGTGTGCCTTGGTGTTTAGTCATGCCGGCCACATGACCACGGAAGCGTCTTCGGACAGTGCTGGCTTTCGAGTACCGCAACCCTAGAGTCGGATTCGACTGGCTTTCGAGTAAGGGAACCTTTACCTTTTACTTTAATATACTTAACATATATCCCAAAAGTAGGTTATTAATCAGGTCAAAGTTTCTAGCCACATCTGAGTTCTAGCCACATATAAATTTTGCCTGTGATTTATATGTTGCCTCAGGGAAAGCTTCTCTGTTTGTCCCTGAAAGAGCCACACAGTCAGCTAACATTCAATGCCCATGAACCAGAATAAGCTCACTGACTCTCACCTTGCTGCCTGACTTGGAGTTCCTGTAACCATCTAATACCCTTGTGCAGAATAAATTAGGATGGGTTTTCAGGCAGGCTTTCAAACAGGAATAGAACTGACATAGATCTCTCCATAACCCTTTTTGTGTATTCCATTCCAGAGAGCTTTGTAACCATGTCCTTCGGCCCTCTGTAATAAAGCAAACAATAACTTAAGAGCAGCACATTTCCAAGTGGCAAGAGGCTTTATGGGACCAGTAGGTAGACCTATGAACTAGTCAGTCAGACATAGATCATTCTGCTTTGATAGGAAACAGCTTGAGGTAAATGGTCATTGGCATGACTGCAAAGGATTAAAAGCCAGTTTTTGGAAATTGGATGTTAGCAGAGTTTTACAGTGGATAAACATCAACTGTGTCGATGTTCAGCTGCTGAATCACTCCAGCCATCTTGCCAGGTCATCTAAAATGCCTTTAGGTGGCTGAAAACAGATGAATGCGGCAGATAAACAAAAGCCCAAATGCAACAGAATTTCACTTCATATGTCCCCATTTTAACTTGCTTCACTGGGGGTCCCTGACCTGGTATACATGGGATCCCTGGAGCCCGCCAAGACCTTTCTTGGAAACCACCAAACGTTTTGAGAAATTGGGTGAGGTGAGTTGGAGCTCTTGGCCAGGTTGGACTCTTACTCACCAGGACTTCTGATTTTCCACTGAGGAGTTGACCTTTGGGGGCAGAATTTTGGTTTGGGTGGAGACTGGAGAATTTCTGTCATTCTTATTATGCACTTTAAAGCTGCTGGCCCATACAATAGTTCAAATAGACTTAGTTCTGTCCCAGAAAGCATTCCAATGCAGTTCTATTTTCTTTGCTGTAACTCTGGTAACTGGTTAAGTGGGGCCAGTTCATTCATACGGTGCACCATCTCCAAGTCTAAACTTCCATAGATTAAGGTTAGGGATAGATTAAGGTCATGACTGACCTACTATCTAGGGATGCTTGACCTTCCCTGATAACCCAAGGTCAATAATGTCTTGAGATGCTTTTAGGGGAGAGGGTCTGCTTATTGAAACATGTATAGCATTCTTCATTGACACCCACCTTAGCAATACATAGTAACAAAAAAGTACAAAAGATGATAAAATTAGTGGGAAGGGGCTGCCTTTCTGAGCAGGCTGTTTTGGCCTTTCTGTCTGGCAGCCCAGATCTCTCTCTCTCTCTCTTTTGGCCCCCCTGAAGAGGATTTTTAATTGTTTTTTCTAATAGCTACATATTAAAAACTACAATCAGGAAAAAAAATAGGAAAGGGGAACTACACTCTACAGGAGAAAGAAAAGAAAACCCTCTAAAACCCCAAGAGATGGTGATCATACAAACATTTTACATAATTGCTTTCCCACTTAAATGCAAATTGACTTTTGCCAAAAATAATCATCTAGCTAATAAAACATTTCAATATTTCATCATTCAGCTTCATACAAGAGCAGTGAATTCCGATAAACATATATTAAGCACTCCAGAGAACATTAACACTCTACTTTTTCACTTTTTCCCCTCTCAAATGATTGCCTGTTTGGGGGCCTACTGCCCCCAATTTAGAGTCTGAGTCCTCATCAGAAGATCCAGTCTCTCCTTCCTCCTCGCTCTCCTTGGCTCCATTGGGAACTCCTTCTCCCTCTTCTGATGGACAACCGTGTTGATGCAGAAACTCACAAGCCTTTTCCACAGAGTCTATCCTTTCTTTGCTATTTGCATATCTAAAGATCAGTCCCTCGGGTACTAACCATCTGTAGAAAACATTGTGACTTTGCAGGAATAACACCAAGTCTCTGTATTTCCTTCTCTTCTTTCTTATCTCAAATGGAACATCTTTCAGTACTTTAATATCGTTGTCTTTCACCTTCAAGGTAACTCCATTGGTCACTTTCAGTAGTTGGTCTCTCATTTTTCTTTGGGAGAATTTTATTGTAACTTCCCTGGGCAGATTATTCTTTCTGATAAATTCTGAATACGATCTAAAGACCGTATCTATTTCGCTTTGAAGTTGATCTGATGTCATCTCTGCCGTGGGAGCCCACAATCTGTCTCAGATTCTCCCCTTTCTCCTCCTTGATAGCTTGAAGTCTCAGGACATAGCTTGCCCTTTCCATTTGCAGCTGTAATACATGAGACTCTTCAATTTGACACTTTCCCACCAATGCCTGCAGTTTTTTATTCATCTTTTTTGAGTTGGAACCAATCTTTTTTGAGTTGGAACCAATCTCTTTAAGCTTCTGCTCCAGTTTTTCGATTTTCTGTGTGTTCAAAGCTGTTTGTGCTTGTTGTGCATCAAGCTTATTATTGATAGCTGTAATTTTCTCCAGCAGAGGGAACTCCAATAGCAGCCTTTGGAGTTCCGCATTTGAGTCCTGTCTAGGCACAGAACTTGAAGGGCTGGAGCTTCCAGAAGGAAGCTTAGCCTTTGCTAGTTTGTCTTTAGAGTCCTTTGGCGGCGCCATGTTTGAGAGTTGCTTAGTTTTGTTAAAAGTTTGCCAAAGTCTCTGGAAGCTCTTGTACGATACAGTGAGTTCTCACAGTCTCTTTATTTCCACTCGGACGCTTTTTGCTGCCAGCCCCCCCTTTTTCTGGCTTTAAAATCGCTTGTAAACAGTTCTTAGTGGGGGGAAGTCCCCTCCCCCCCTCGTTTTCTTTAAGGGGAGCACACTATTTGCAGGTGATTCTTGTTTATACTTTTTTAGCAATTGTCCTTTTGCACTCAAAATCGCTTGATCACCATGCACTTGCTCCGGTGTACTGATCCTGTTCCCATTCGGGACGCTCTATGGTGAGCCCATCAGGGCTTGGAAGAGCCCCCCCCCCCCAGCTAGTCATGCTGGGGCGGGTTCTCTAGTGCCCCATGGCTGGGAATCCAACCCAAGGTCTCCTGGGGTGGTGCGAACGGTTGCACCCCCACCCAGCCGTAGGTGCTGGCAGGCTTCTCCCAGAGCACCGGGAGAAAGCGACTGCCATGGCAATCACCAAGACCAGAAAATCGGCAGCCCAGAGATCTCTGATAAAGGTGTACACTGTATTATTATCTGCTCTGAGCAATTTTTTTCTTTCTTTCTGTGTTGTCTAGTTGGAGAACCAATAAAGTAGACTTTAGCACAAAGTTTTTGTCTGTGTCTCTTGCCCACAGGGCCAGTCCCTCAATGATGTACAGTTGGCCCAGAAACCCAGAAATAATTTTTCCCCAACACCTTTACACAGATTTGTAACACCTGTTACACAGAGCCAGTTTAGTGTAGTGGTTAGGAGCGTGGACTGTAATTCAGAAGATCCAGCTTTGATTCCCCACTCCTCCACTTGCAGCTGCTGGATGACCTTGGGTCAGTCATAAATTACTTCACAGCTGTTCTCTCAAGGGCAGTTCTCTCAGAGCTCTCTCAGCCCCACCTACCTCACAGGGTGTCTGTTGTGGGGAGGGGAAGGGAAGGGGATTGTAAGCTGCTCTGAGACTCCTTTGGGTAGTGAAGGGCAGGGTAGAAATCTAATCTCTTCTTCTCTTCAGATTAAAATAACATTGTTAATTCTGTGGATATTTCTGGTCACCTAAAAGTGGACTTGCATGTCTGGGACACTTATCCACAAGAGTATGTAATTTTTATGATGACAGAATTTTTAAAATGCCCTTAATAAATTAGGATCCTAGTTGGACAGTCCAGGCTAGCCTGGTTTTATCAGATCTTGGAAGCTAAACAGGGTCAGCCCTAGTTAGTATTTGGATGGGAGACCACCAAGGAAGTCCAGAGTTAAATATGTTGTCGAAGGCTTTCACAGCCAGAGTTCATTAGTCGTTGTAGATTTTCCAGGCTGTATGGCCATGGTCTTGGCACTGTATTACCTGACGTTTCGCCATCCTCAGAGGTATAACACAGAAAGACGGAATACTCTCTGTGTCAATGTGAGAAGAAAAATGGTAGGCAGGTAATTTATATCTACTCACGAAGGTGGGGTAGGGCTGTCATCATCTTGTAGGAGTTCCCCAGACTGTGACATACTGATGGAGGAGCTTTCCTGAGGAGGTTCTTTTGTGTATGGATTGGCTGTTGAAATTCTAATCTTATCTGTAGTGCTGTTGTGAGATGTAGAGCATTTTGTGTTTTTCAGGACTGAAAACCATGCCCTATTTATTGTTAAACTCTCTTCCTTCCTGTCGAAATTATGTTTATGTTTATGAATTCTATACATAGGCAAGCAATGGCAAACCACCTTTGTTTGGGGGGGGAGGGCGCATGGCTTGGCATGGTGCTTGGCATGCAGAAGGTCCCAGGTTCAATCCCCGGCATCTCCACTCTAAAGGATGGCATAGTAGGTAACGTGAAAGACCTCTACCAGTCTGACTAGACAATACTGACTGTGCCAGACCAATCGTCTGATTCAGTAGAAGGTAGCTTTATGTGTCTTACAGGGATGCCATGTTGGCTGCAACTTGATGGCGGGGGGGGGGAAGCATTAATATACATTATTCCCCATTTAAGTGGTCAGAGTCCTGCGTGATTTATTCTGTTTTTGTAGAGCAGCATGTAAGGGTGCAGTATTCTCCGTGTAAAAGTTTTCTTTTTTTTTCCCATTTGAGAGCACTTCGCTGGACTCAACACTATTTCTCATGCAAATCTCTTGATGGTCCAACCATTTCACAGGTTGTGGAACAGGATTAGTTGCACAGTGTTATGTATAGCAAATTATCCCCCTTTTTGTGTTTGGGGTGAGTTGCTTTGCAGATCGGTGGTAAATGTTTTGGAAATGTGTTGTTATATTCAGGTCCACTGCTGTGAATATGTTATTTTCACCTTGGGAGACAAAAGCAGTGGATGGTCCTTGCATGTCTACAGGAAATCCTATTTGTCTGATTAGCTGTGATGGAACTACTGAAATGAAAGGGGATGATTCAATTCCTCCCCTGCTGCCAGTACAAGAACCCCTTGAGGAACAGGGCCTGGATTCTCCCCGTAGTCCTTTGTTAGCCAAACTGACAAAACAGATGTTCTCAATTGGCCAAGTTCAGCAACTATCACTGTTGGGTCTAGAATGCAGTTTTATTAATTTTTAATTAATTGTGGAAGTTCATTGAGGTAATGCAAATGGGCTAGAACACAGGCAAGGTATATACTACGACCATGAATCACTATTAGACAGGGATCAACACAAGGATTGTGACGTGTTTCTTTAATACTGATTAAATTTGCTCAGCATTATATTTTAACGTATATTTGAATCTCATCAGGCCTCTGGGGCAGTATTGGAAAGGGGCGTTTTGGCCTGTAGTTGGAGGGACTAGGCAAGAAAGCCACACTATATGGGTGGAAATCTTTCCATCTGCAGAGATGTTCTATTGGATCCAATGCCACATTAGAAAGATGTAATTCTGCTTAGAGGAAGGTGACATGATATAGGTCGAATCTGCATTTGTCTTTCCCACTGGTGTCCCAGCCTTCTGACTCCATCTTCAAAAAAGCTGTCTACATTTGCTTTCGTTTTTGCACTTCAACAGTGCTAGTATACTTTTGCATGTCTGCATATGTTTATCGCCCTCTCATGGCGGCTCCACTGTCATTGTGCCTCCACACCATATTAGATTAATCTTCTCCAAACAACTTTCAAACAAGCATAGTGAAAGACGGCATCACGCAGCACAAAACTGATTTAAAAATGCAAATGCAGATTCAACCATAGCCTGATCTTGTCAGATCTCAGAAGCTAAGTGGTGTCAATACTTGGAAGGGAGACCTCCATGGAAGACTCTGCAGATGAATGCAAATGGCAAACCAACCACCCTGGCTTCTCACTTGCCTAGAAAGCCCTTTCTTGGGGTCACCATAAGTCAGCTGCGCACAAATCCACTTAGAATAACAGATTGGTTACATCTGATCTTCCTCAGTTGTTTTCTTAGTTTACACATACAATAGCACTTACCAAAGAGGTTAGGAAGCATTGGGTTGGATCCAGATTGATCCAGCAATTTCCACCAACTCCTTCTTTCCACCCATGTCCTTCCCCAGGGTCCCCTGTCCCCTAGGAGCAGCCTTTCATGGAGAACAGTGGGCTGCAATGGGACAAGGGAGTCAGGAAAGTTCTCTTCCACCACAAGAAAATTTATTCTGGATCTAATCCAATGCCTGTTAATAAATCATGTTTAAACAAATGCCAACTAATATCTCTAAACATGCATGCACCAAAAAAAGGCCACAGTTTAAAGAGGAGGAAGAGGAAGAGGAAGAAGAGATTTATACCCTACCCTTTATTTGGAGTCTCAGAGTGGCTTATAATCTCCTTCCCTTCCTCTCCCCACAACAGACACCCTGTGAGGTAGGTGGGGCTGAGAGAGCGTGAACAGCTCTGAGAGAACTTGTGACTGACCCAAGGTCACCCAGCAGCTGACTGTGGAGGAATGGGAAGTTAAACCCGGTCCTCCAGATTAGAGTCTGCCACTCTTAATCACTACACCAAACTGGTATTTTAGGCGAACCATGACCTTGGCACCCATATAGTTCAGTATTTCCTTGTCTACAATGGCTAATTGGATGTTTTTGAGAAACTAATGAACATTGCACAGAGGGCATAGCTTCCCACTCTATGCACACCAAACAAAGGGCATGCCAGCATACACAACCTTTGCCTATGAGGTTCCATTCCAGTCTTTGACCACTCTCTCTTTCACCATTATTCCCGCTAATCCCCCCTAAAATTCTAAGAAACTCACTCTGGTAACCATCAGGACTATGTTTTGCTTGATCGACATGAATATACAGTCAGGGCTATTTTGGGGGCGAAATGCACTGGAACAGCATTCCGGCGGCTTTCTGAGCCCACCCCGCCCCGCCCCTCCCTCGCAAAAAGCCGTGCTCCTGTGTTCTGTTTGGTGGTGGCAACACGCCACCTTGCCTGCTAAGAAGGGAGCAAGGCCTGCCCGGTGGCAATGGAGATGGGTGGCCTCTTCCCTCCCCTCCCACCCCTCCTTTCCAAAAAGCCCTTCTCCTGCATTCTGTTCAGCAGTGACAGTGGAGAGCCATGCGACAGGCACAGGCACACCACTTTGACCACCAAGAAGAGAGCGAGACTGGCCCGGAGGTGATGGCAATGGGCGGCCTCTACCTGCCCTGCCCTGCCCTGCCCCTCCCTCCCTTCCTCCCTCCCAAAAAGTCCTGCTCCTGCATTTTGTTCGGCAGTGGCAATGGAGAGCTACATGATGGGTGCAGGCATGCCACTTTGCCCGCCAAGAAGAAAGCAAGGCTGGCCCGGTGGTGATGGCGATGGGCAGCCTCTCCCTTCCCTTCCCTTCCCCACCCCACCTCTCCCTCCCCAAAAGCCCTTCTCCTGTATTCTGTTCGGCAGCAGCAGTGGAAAGCCACGTGACTGGCGCAGGCACATTTTGCCCGCCAAGAAGAGAGTGAGGCTGCCTGGCAGTGATGGTGATGGGCAGCCTCTCCCTTCCCCACCTTGCCCTTCCCTCCCAAAAAGCCCTTCTCCTGCATTCTGTTCAGGAGTGGCAACGAAGAGCCACATGATGGGCACAGGCATGCCGCTTTGCCCACCAAGAAGAGAGCGAGGCTGGCCTGGCAGCAATGGTGATGGGTGGCCTCTCCCCTCTCCGCCCCTCCCTCCTGAAAAGCCCTGCTTCTACATTCTGTTTGCTAGTGGCAGTGGGGAACCACGTGACAGGTGCAGGTGCATTGCTTTGCCCACCAAGAAGAGAATGAGGCCGGCTTGGTGGTGATGGCGATGGGTGGCCAGGCAGCTGGGAGCCCCCTGACATGCTGCTGTACAAGGTTTTTTTCTCTTGCATCCTCTCACCTCCAGTCCAGGAGATATGAAAGGTGCAAGTCCTTGTTACTATGCCAGCATGTGGAGAATCTCACGTCTGTCCCACACCCCTCCAGGAGTGAGATAAACCAAAAATCCACATGCTTCAGGAACACTGAAATCAGTATTCTGCCACCAGGACCTATTTAAGGACGTTCCCAACTCAGACAGGAGAATAGGTCCCACCTCCTGCCAGGTTTCTGGGAATTAACATCTTATCAGCTCTGGGCTAGAGCTGCAGGTAATTAACACACAGTAGTAGCTTTCTAGGCGAGCAGCCCCAAGCCACGAGATTTAGCCCTAGAGATCCAGTTATAGCACATCAATCCAAATCAGATCAGTTTAATCTATATAAGATCTTTATTAAGCAAAGCAGTTATATGACAAGAGACTTGCAAGGATTAGAAAACAAAGAACAATCCTATATTTTGTACAGCTCTTACTAAACATAAAAACATATCATAATTACCAATCCTTGGTCCAGTGACCAGGTAGAACAAAGTCCATTCTCCAAGGGATCTTAAAGAGGAACCACATGCTTGCAGTGGGCAATTAAGGTCAGCTTGTTGCCCACTTGCAAAATTCAGTGTTGCAGGCTTGTAATCCAAACAGAGACTAACTCTTAGAAAGGGGCCCTCTTTCCAAGAGAGTTCTGAGTCTTTTTTCATAGGGCGAGGACAAATCCCCTCCTACCTCCGTCACAACTGAGTATGGCCATTTACCCAATCACGACAGAGTAGAAAGGTGTGTCTAACTATGTAGGAGCCTCCATAGCTTATGTGCTGACGGCACGTACGCTGGGCTTTGAAGTTTGGGAAGAGCCTCAATATCTGGCTTTCTCCTCCGAGGTGCCAAAGTGGCTTTTGAAATGTATACCTAGGCCTGGCATCTGTGCATGCCATTTGGTCAGGTGTCAAAAGTCACAGGGACATGTTCTCAGCTGAACCATTTGGGCCTAGTCACTGAACCAGGAAAGTATTTTTCCTATACAGCTACCTCCTCCCCCTCCACTTCCCCTGCCACCACGGGGACATCACAGGGGGATGCAGATAGCAACAGTGGCAGAGGACAACAGCCAGGAACAAGGCAGTGATGGTGAGTGAGCACAGGCAGTTTGGCACGAGCGAGGCTGTTTCTGTTTGTCTGCAGAGTGGGCAGTGCCTGCTTCCTGCCTTGCCTAGCCTCTTTCCTTCTCTCTCTCTTTCCTTCTCTCTTTCTTTCCTGCTCTCTTTCCTTCTCTCTTTCTTTCCTGCTCTCTTTCCTGCTCTCTTTCTCTTTCTCTCTTTCTCTCTTTCTCTCTTTCTCTCTTTCTCTCTTTCTCTCTTTCTTTCTTTCTTTCTTTCTTTCTTTCTTTCTTTCTTTCTTTCTTTCTTTCTTTCTTTCTTTCTTTCTCTCTCTCTCTCTCTCTCTCTCTCTCTCTCTTTCTTTCTTTCCTTATATCTCTCTCCTTCCTTCCTTCTCTCTCTCTCTCTTTATTTCCATTCTTTCTCTTTTTCCTCTCTTTCTTTCCTTCTGTCTCTCTTTCTTTCTTTTTAATATTAAAATTCATAAAAGCCCGAATATTGCACTATTACAAAAACAATGCAATGTAGTTTTTAAAAATCCCTGCACCAGCACAACATGATTCTGCTAAAAGTTAAACACATTGAAAGTCCTGTATTTCAGTGAGAAATAAAGCATGCACTTAACCTGATTTTTAGGCACACTTAAGCCTGTTCAAAAGGATGTCTTAACTCTGTATAAGCTTGGACCACATCTCTCAACTTGAAATAAATGAGAGGAAATTACTGATTTTATTTGAAGCTACTGATTTGTGCCTTTGTTTACAGCATTGTATCGCCAGAAGGGCAAGTTCTGCCATGTCTATTCTCTTGTCAGAAATGCTTGACTATTATGCCAATCAGACTGCCACTTACCAAGAAGAAGAAGAGGAGGAGGAGGAGGAGGAGGAGGAGGAAGGAGGAGGAAGGAGGAAGAAGAAGGAGGAGGAAGAAGAAAAGGAAGAAGAAGAAGGAAGAAGAAGAAGGAAGAAGAAGAAGAAGAAGCCATTGAGTCACAACTGACTCATGGAGACCCTCATCCATGGGACATTCCAGACAAGAGCTGAACAGAGCAGAAGCTGTTTGTCACTGCCTTCTGCTGCACAGCAACCCCATTGTTCCTTGGTGTAGTGGTTAAGTGCGCAGACTCTAATCTGGGAGAACTGGGTTTGATTCCCCACTCCTCCACTTGCACCTGCTGATGTGATCTTGGGTCAGACACAAGCTCTAGCACAGCTATTCCTGAAAGAGCAGTTTGTGTTAGAGTTCTCTCAGCCCCACCTACCTCACAGGGTGTCTGTTGTGGGGAGGGGAAGGGAAAGGAGTTTGTAAGCCACTCTGAGACTCCAAGTGAAGGGCGGGATATAAATCCAATCTCTTCTTCTTCTTGGTAAACATATAGAACAGAAGTCCATCAGTGGCTATTAGCCACAAGGTATAGATAGGAACTCTCAGTCTGGAGCAAGTGATGCTCTATATTCTTGGTGCTTGGGGGGGGGGCAACAGTGGAAGGGCTTCTAGCCCCACTGCTGGACCACCTGATGGCATCTGGTATTTTTGGCCACTGTGTGACGGAGTGTTAGACTGGATGGGCCATTGGCCTGATCCAACATTGGCCTCTCTTATGTTCTTATGTCTGGGGCAGTGATGCTCTGTCTTCTGTCTCAGAGTGGCTTACAATCTCCTTTCCCTTCTCCTCCCCACAACAGACACCCTGTGAGGTAGGTGGGGCTGAGAGAGCTCTCTAGAGGACTGCTCTTGAGAGAACAGCTCTGAAAGGACTTGTAATTGACCCAAGGTCACACCAGCAGGTGCATGTGGAGAAGTGGGGAATAAAACCTGGTTCTCCCAGATTAGAGTCCGTGCTCCTAATCACTAGACTAAACTGGCTCTTGAAAGAGAGCAAAGGAAA
The DNA here is from genome assembly GCA_029375565.1 of Gekko gecko. Classification (NCBI taxonomy): domain Eukaryota; kingdom Metazoa; phylum Chordata; class Lepidosauria; order Squamata; family Gekkonidae; genus Gekko; species Gekko gecko. The sequence continues at coordinate 164,432,842 of JAPDNY010000004.1, read as the reverse complement.
TAGTAGGGACAGTTATTAAGCAGGTCTGGCTCGTGACCCCCTTTCAGAGGCTTCATGACCCACTTTTTGTGTCCCAACCTACAGGTTGGGAAACACCGTTATAGTGAAGGCATGTGCATCCTGTGTATATGTATACATTTGTTTGTAATGAATGCAACTGGGTACCAGTATCTGGATAAACGTGGTTTTGGAAGCATATGTTGATCTGTGCATCTGTTTAATGCAACCTGAAAATTAGTGCCCATATGAAGAAAAATCAAGTATGCATTGTACACAGGTTGTACCTGCATTCACTGTAATTTGACAACCGGGCTACTGGTTTAAGTATGACAAGATGGTCAATGAATGTTCATGTCCCTCCAACACATGTGCAAGAGAAACTGGTGTTTTTGGGAAAACAAACCCTAATGTTCACAAATGAAGTTTTTTTCTTTTTCTTCTAATTTCATGAACCAAATGTTTTCCATCAACATTGCTCACAAATAACCCGAAGGCCAAGAATCAGTCACATTAACCCCCTTTCACGAACTCTCTCTCCAATAACAAAATAACCAATAAATGTGAGACCATTGTAATCTGATCACACAGAATTCATGAGCAGGAAAGGAGGAAATTCAATGAATAAATTAGAATGATTCATTCTGCTCCTGTTAATACACCCAGAATGCAGGGCCTTCCTCCGCAATGATTAACAACCTAATGTCATCCCAAAATTTTTTTGCTAGATTTGTGCCGTCTCAGGGGGAACAGTTGTAATTACTGGTATGTGGCAGATGTCTCCATGCTAAACATGCCCCATGGCTACTGAACTTATCTAACAATAGGAGGGCTTGGCAAACATATCCATGAATACACTGGAAGATAATATTCCAAACACTATGCTGAAGTTTCCATTGTGTCCTCTATTTTGTATAATAATTATATGGGGGAAGATAGAGGAATAATTCAAAAGTACAGTTTAATTTCTGCATCAGGAAGAATAAGGAGAGCACAAAGAATTCAAAATGACCGCATTTTGATTGCCCTCCTGTAATGCTTTATGATGGTGGCAGTGCGGGAGCTCACCTTGACTGGCCATGCAAGGGTGATGGCTTGGAAAGAGCAGCTGCTCAGTCCGCACTCCGCAGTCCTTCTGTGAAGAGGAAGTTGTCAGGCTGGGCGAGATTAAGACTTCACACAGGAGACGGCTGAGAGCTGGAAAGAAGTCTTCAGAGCTGGACTGTCCAAGTATTCTGCTGACCCGGCTGCTGCCACCATTTCTGCTGTCTTTTTTATTCCTCGCTAGATTGCAGCTTAGGGCTGCAAGTGGCTCAAGTGGTTAAGACGCTGAACTGCAGGCTGGAAGGTTGGTAGTTCAGAAGTTCGAGCCCTGAGTGCCGCATGACAGAGTGAGCTCCTGTCTCTGGTCCCAGCTCCTCCCAACCTAGCAGTTCAAAAGCAAGAAGTTGCAAGTAGATAAATAGGTTCCGCTTTGGTGGGAAGGTAACAGCTCTCCGTGCGCCTCAGCATCTAGTCATGCCGGCCACATGACCACAGAAACGTCTCTGGACAGCGCTGGCTCTTTGGCTTGGAAATGGAGATGAGCACCGCATCCCTAGAGTTGGATTTGACTGGCTTTCAAGCAAGGGAAACCTTTACCTTTACCTAGATCTTGACCAGTAGAAGCTGTGATGGGCCTTCCTCGCTGAGCCTGTGGCCTCTGGTGTTCTTTCCATGGGTCCTGTTGTTGTTGTTCCTTGAACAGCAAGAAGATCTTGGGGGAGGGGGTGATGATAACCAGTGTCCACATGCACCAGGCCAGGCCCGTAGCCAGGATTTTTTTTTAATCTGAGGGGCCTTTAAATAAGCTGAGGGCACCCCCCCCACACACACACACACTGAATGGTGGGCGGGGAGAGCCACGGCTGGAGGAGGAGGAGCAACCACCGTCCCCAAAGACACTGGCTTTGTTCTCACCTGATTGCCACCCTCCTCCCGGGCTGGGTCTGTGAATTCCTTTCACTTATTCACCCCTCACACCAGACCAGGAAGCATAAGAAGCCTCCCTCTGAGGGAGAGATGCCACCGCCAGTCCGGCTTCCCAACTCTTTCCCGAGGAAGGAATGAAGGAAGAAACAACAATCAGGTAGAGAGAGAGAGAGAGAAAGAGAGAGAGAGAGAATGAATGCCTCAAAGACTGCTTTAGGCTGGTCCTTCATTGGGCAGGGGTTTGATTAGATGGTCTGTATGGCCCCTTCCAACTCTATGATTGTATGAAAGTGGACTTTTCCTTCCATTGAGGATTTCCTGTTGGCTCTCCTCAACTGGCTTCTGAGCGCTGCCTCCAAATGAACGGCGGGCAGGGAGAGCTGGAGCGGGCATGTGCATCCCCTCCATCAACACCCTCTCACCTTTTGGCTGGAAGTCAGGGGGCTGGGCTGGATGGGAAGTCAGGGGCCTTGGTGGTAAGTGGGGGGGGCTGGGCCCCAATAAGCCCTACCATAGCTATGCAGGCCTCCCGCTGCTGCCTCTGCTTCTGCCAGTTTGGTGTAGTGTAGTAGTTAAGTGCTGGGACTCTAATCTGGGAGAACCGGGTGTGATTCCCCACTCCTGCACTTGCACCTGCTGGATGACCATGGGCAAGCCATAGTTCTGTCAGAGCTGTCCTTGAAAAAGAGCCATTTCTGTCAGAACTCTCTCAGCCCCACCGACCTCACAGAGTGTCTGTTGTGGGGAGGGGAAGGGAAAGGAAAGGAGTTTGTAAGCCACTCTGAGACTCCTTTGGGTAGTGAAGGGTAGGGTATAAATCCAATCTCCTCCTTCTCTGCCTCCTCCTCCTCCTCCTCTTTCCTCTTCTTCTTGCAGCAATTTCTATTATGATTTTTCACCCTTTTGATATTCAGGCTTCTTTACAGCTGGGAAACCTTCTCTCTCCCTCAACTGCAGCTGCTGAGCTTTTAATTCCTTAGCCATGTTCTGACTTGGGTCTGGGGTCCTTCGTCCCCTAAAGCTTCAAGAAGCCCTCATTACATAGGGTCACCAGCTCTGGATTGGGAAATCCCTGGAGATTTGGGGGATGGAACCTGAGGAAGGCGGGGTTTGTGAAGGGGAGGGCCCTCAGCAGGGTATAATGTCATAGCAACCACCTTCCAAAGTAGCCATTTTCTCCAGGTGAACCTAGGAGATCTCCAGCCAATCCCGGAGGCTGGCAACCCTAGTTATTACGACAGTCTGCTCAGATGGATATTGAATCTGCATTTACTGGTGTTTGTTTTCCCGTACTTTATACATGATCTTGTGTTCTTGTTTGATATTGGTTTTGCAATATGCGTGCTTCAACTTGTTGTGAAATGCCTTGAAAAATATGCTAATTATATGAAGATAATACTTCAGCTTTCCTGTCTTCAGGCCAAGGGTATAAACTACAGTATGATAGATTGCTTGTCATTGCCAAGGCGAAATCTGGATGACTGGTGCTGGGCCTACTGCGAGAAACAACCTCAGGTGATGGTTTTCACATTTGAGTCTGCTATGAGGCCCTTGAACTGCAGGGGACTTTCTCCACATTGGCCTTCAGAGGTTCTGAAGTAATCACGCAGGCCACAAAATGCTGATTCTCCAAGAAGCCAACAGTTCCCCTTTTCGGCCACTGGGTGGTGAAATCCAACAGGACAAGATGGCCGAAACTTTCCCTTTTGGCAAATACAGACCATTTCCGATCGCAGCTGGGCCCCATATGGCTCCAGTTGTTTCCTCTGAACGCCAGGACTGAGCCGGAGTCAAACTGAGCCAGAAGTATCTAAAGAGGGAATCTGCCCAGAATGTATTCCACGAGAAAAGTTTTTTAGCTGATTTAGCAGCATGGCGAGAGTGTCAGCCAAGAAATATGACTATTAAGGGAGGCTCTGTGATAAATGGAAAGAACTGGTTACTTAAAGGAGGATACATATGATTATAGAGGAGGAAATTGTAAATTCATGAGCACCCATGGGTACTATCTTACTTGGTAAAATTTATGTGAATATTGTGTTGTCCACAGGCGATGATAAGTGGCTTCCGAAAAGCTGACTTGCCTTTCTGTCCAGTTTCCTCGTGTAAGGCTGTATTAATCTTGGCTACCGAGGAGTATTAATCCTGCTTATACATGTCTCAGCAGCAACAACAACCAAAAAAAAGGCGAGAAGTGTGTCACGGGGAACATGAATATGTGAAATAGATTGGCAGCAAACGCGAAAGCCGCCCGACACAAACAAGGGAGGGCACGTAACCGCGAAAATGGAAATGGATCGCCTCTGAAACACCAAGAGTTACTGTAGCGAAATCAAAAGTGAAGTCGGCCGGCGGAATGAGCTTCCTCTCAGGTTGTTTGCAAATATGCCCAAGGAAGAATCGTTTGAGAAGTGGCGGGGATCGCTGTCTGCATAATAGCCTAATGCCGGCCCACCCGGCAATTCAGTCCAGTTTCCTTGACTGTCCTGAAGATTCGTTACTCGCTTTCCTCTCTCTAATTCAGGACTGACACAGAATCTTCCGAGCTTTATAATGCATTTCAGGTTCTTGACAAAGCAATGCCCCAGTGCACTGGGACCCCAACAACTGGCATGAAAATTAAAACATGCAGTTTATTATTGTTGATTTTTCTTAAAAAAAAAATCTGCTTACCTGAGGGATAGGGACTCCTCCCTTTTCCATAAGGTTATTATGATGGTGAGAATCCACTCTTTATTGGGCCTCCCCTCCAGTGACCCAGCTCTGAGTAACCACCTGGAACCTCAACCTGTGGTAGACCTCATCTGTTGAGGCTCTGGTTAGGAGTCACAGAAATTATAATCTGTACTTTAATTTTGATGTATTTTAATTGGTTTTAACTGTTATTTGCATATCTATGTGGTTGTTGATTTGGTATGATGCAATGCTCCCTCCAGGCTGCAGAGTCTTGTGAACAAAAATTCTACTTTGTGAGCTACTGGCATTAAAGTCGTGAGTGAGTGATTTGGACACTGCATACATTAGCTTGCTCTGGAGCCATCCTTCCTGAGCAAAGACAAAGATGTGTGAGCCAGAGGCTAAAAAATGGTGAGCTAGCTCACACTAACCCAGCTTAGAGGGAACACTGGATGGAACCCACCCAGAACCTGCAATACGGGGAGGGCGGGATATAAATGAAATCAAATAAAAATAAAAATCCTGATTTTAATAGTGCAATCCTAAACAGAGTTATGTCCTGAACTGGATAGCCCAGGCTAGCCTGAACTCATCATATCTTAGAAGCTAAGCAGGATCGGCCCTGGTAAATACTTGGATGGGAGACCTTCATGGAACACCTGGTCCTAACATGGAGGCAGGCAATGGCAAACCACCTCTGACTGTCTCTTGCCTTGAAAACCCTATGGGGTTGCCATAAGACATAAGAACATAAGAGAAGCCAATGCTGGATCAGGCCAACGACCCATCCAGTCCAACACTCTGTCACACAGTGGCCAAAAATGCCAGGTGCCATCAGGAGGTCCACCAGTGGGGCCAGGACACTAGAAGCCCTCCTACTGTTGACCCCACCCCCAACACCAAGAATACAGAGCATCACTTGCCCCAGCCTGAGAGTTCCTATCTATACCTTGTGGCTAATAGCCACTGATGGACCTCTGCTCCATATGCAGAAGAACATAAGAGAAGCTAATGTTGGATCAGGCTAATGGCCCATCTTGTCCAACACTCTGTCACACAGTGGCCAAAAATTGCAGGTGCCATCAGGAGGTTCAGCAGTGGGGCCAGGACACTAGAAGCCCTCCCACTGTTGCCCCCCCCCCAAGCACCAAGAATACAGAGCATCACTTGCCGCAGCCTGAGAGTTCCTATCTATACCTTGTGGCCAATAGCCACTGATGGATCTGTGACTTGACAGCAAAAAGAAAAGCAGAGTTACACCTTTAGAAGCCTATTGACATCAATGTTCTTAGAAGGGCATAACTTCGCTTAGGATGACCCTGTAAATCTCCTTTCTGGATTTAAGTATATTTCCTGTACAGCAGTGTTGTTCTTCCCAGCAAGGTCTATTCTCAGTATCCTCCTTGCTTTCGGCACATTTGGCAATAGTTCCAGCCCAAATCTTCTCAGTGGCTTCTCCATGACCCTGGAATAGCCTTCCGGAAGAAAGGTGGGCTTCTACAGTCTTGGTTTTCCAGTGTGGGTGAAGGAACAGCTGTTCCAGAGAACTTTGGGGACAGTCTGAGCCTAGATGAATGACAGAGCATCTACTTGGCCTGCAAGAGTCCCAGGTTCAATCCCCAATATTTACAGTTAAAAGATCAGGTAGTAGGGGATGTGAAAGACATCTGTCTAACACTCTGGGAAGCTGCTGCCAGTCTGAGTAGACAAGATTGACCTTGATAGACTAAGGCAGGGGTGTCAAACACAAGGCTGGGCTCTTACCTGGCTCGCAAGCAACTGGTATGCATAGAAGAAGAAGAGGAGGAGGAGGAAGAAGAGGAAGAGGAGGAGGAAGAGGAGGAGGAAGAAGAAGAGGAGGAAGAAGAAGAAGAAGAAGAGAAGGAAGAAGAGGAGGAGGAGAAGGAGGAAGAGGAAGAGATTGGATCAATATACCACCCTTCACTCAGAGTCTCAGAGCAGCTTGCAAACTCCTTTCCCTTCCCCTTCCTACAACAGACACCCTGTGAGGGAGGTGGGGCTGAGAGACCTCTGACAGAAACTGCTCTTTTCGAGAACAGCTCTGACAGAACTATGGCTTGCCCAAGGTCATCCAGCAGCTGCATGTGGAGGAGTGGGGAATCAAACCCAGTTCTCCCAGATTAGAGTCCGTGCCCTTAACCACTACACCAAACTGTATAAAATATAAAATGTAAGGTACTCCCCCTTTTATGGTATCCTTTGGAAAAAGCCTAGTCTTGCATATGATTCAGTACATCTATTAGGGCTTTTGTGGGTTCCTCAGTAAATCAATTGCTTTCACTGCTAGGAATCAATAGCTTTTGTTTATATTTTGAGTAAAAATAATATTGTTAGTTGGGTCTGCCTGTGTCCTTTATAAAGTTTGTATCTCCGGTGCCTGCTGTTACATTTTATGGCACACATAGCCTGCCCGACAAAGTGACATTTATGTCAGAACCAGCCCTCATAACAAATGAGTTCAACATCTCTAGACTAAGGGCTTGATTCCATTTAAGTCAGTTTCACAAGTTCACATGCTCAATTGGCCCTATCAATAAGACTCTCATTTTTAAAGGTATGCTTTATATGCATATGTGCTTGACTTCAAGCCATACTACTGATTTCACAAAATTATTATTTTGATATTCAAGTGACTAATGATTTCCTGTGGAGGAAGAGGATGATGAAGTCCATTGCAGCAGCATTTATGCTGTTTCTGGTAATGGTACAACAGCAAGAAAGTACTTAGAGGAAGAAGAGAGGAGAGATTGGGTTTATACCCCGCCCTTCATTACCCAAAGGAATCTCAGAATAGCTTACAATCTCCTTCCCGTCCCCACAACAGACACCCTGTGAGGTATATGGGGCTGAGAGAGCTCTTTGGAGGACTGCTCTTGAGAGAACAACTCTGAGAGAACCACAACTGACCCAAGGTCACACCAGCAGCAGCATATGGAGGAGTGGGGCATCAAACCCAGTTATCCGAGATTAGAGTCCATGCTCCTAACCATTACACCAGACTTAGGATGAGTATGGAACACGATTCTGTAATAAAGTCACAGGTCATGATGATGCATTGCCATTGAATAGAGGTGGGTTTCATCTGCAAAATACACTATGGAGGGTAATGAGTTAGCTACTGGTTGCTTTTGCTGTGCTGTAGTGTGACATGAAACTGGTTTCCTTGCACGTATTCCTCCTGTAAATGATTTGTTGCAAGAGAGCAGCATTTTTACACACCTACTTACATCTCGGCCCTGACTTGGATGGCTCACACTCCCTGACTTCATCAGATCTCGGAAGCTAAGCAGTGTCAGTTCTGGTTAGTATTTGGATGGGAGACCACCAAGGAAGTTGAGGGTTGCTGTGCAAAGGCAGGCAATGGGAAACCACCTCTGTTCATCTCTTGCCTTGAAAACCCTATGGGGTCACTGCAGATGAGCTGTGACTTGCTGGTCCTGTCCACAACTACCGATTGATACCGCATTGCATGGGTTTAAGCCACTCTGATCCTTCTGAAATCAAGCCGTCTTAAATGCAAGTAACCCCATCTCAACGGTGGCTGTTAGGTACAAGTTCATCCAAGCAAGCACTATGACCTGTCACTGGCTTCAGTGGAAAGGATGTGCCTAAATATCCCACTAAAATCAATGGCTTCTTTTACTGGAACATGATGCACTTACCGGACAGCAGGACAATAAAGAAGGAAGGGCTACATTTTAACATCACTGACTCGTTAACATTGCTTTAAATATTTCCTAATTCAGTCTGGATGCTATTGGGGAGGCCCGTTCACGTGCCAAGAGAGAAATGCAAATGTGCCACAAGAAATACGTTGATTTTTAAGAATGAAAGGCTACTGGGAAACCAGAGACGATCTGTATGATCAGCTGATTAGTCCTTGTTTCTTCTCAATCAGCCTGTCTGGCCCTGTTGTGTCCTGGGATCAGAAGGCAGAGCTGGTAAAATACAGCCAAGCTTCGCTCTCTGAGAACAATAGGGACTAGGTTCCTGAGCTCGCCAGTAGAGAACCAATGGCAGCATTGGCGGGCGATTCAAACCCGCCAATAGGAATATGGGGCCGTCCCCCCTAACTGTATATAGTTGGCCTCCGGCCGTTACTGTTTATGCTTGTCTTGTGTGAAGTACGAATAAACGCGTCTTCTCTTATGTCGTCGTCCGAGTCATGAGGCCCAAAACCCAGTACTTTACAGTGGCGACGAAGGTGGGATTTCAACGCCTTCCGTGACTCCATGAGCGACGAAAAGGACACCGCCGAGCATCGCATCGCTGACCCCGAGAGCAGCACCGCACCGCTCGCCCCGGCGCACGCCTTCCCAGACAGAGCCATGGCCACCTCTCATGTAACACTTGAGCGCTTTGATCCGTCGCAGCCAGAAACCTGGGACGCATGGGTCGACCAGCTCATCAGTTATTTGGAGCTCAACGAGATCCGCCACCCCGACAAGAAACGATCGCTCCTGCTGAACGCGTGTGGCACCCAAACCGTCCGCCTCTCCAGGAGCCTCTTGGTGCCCCACACGGCCTTGGAAAGCTCGTTTGGGGAGATCCTGGACGTCCTCAACGCGTACTTCAGCCCCCGGCCGACCTTCCTGGCCAAGAGGATGGAGTTCCAGAGGCGAGTCCAGGCCCAAGGGGAATCCGTTGCCACCTTCCTGGCCGCGCTGAGGGCGCTCGCGGTGGACTGCGGGTTCCCGAAGGTGGAAGACAACTTGCTGACACAGTTCGTCTGGGGCCTGGCGGACTCCAAGCTGCGGCGCAAGTTGATTGGCTACCGGAGGCTCTCCCTGGATGAGGCCATCGAGCCGCAACAGCCCACGAGGCCACTGAAGGGGAACGCCCAGCCGCGGCCACCCATGTGGTCGGGAGGAGTCCCAGCCCCGGGAACTCAGATACTGAAGAGGCCTTCGCCCTCAGACCCCAACACCGCCGGCCGGCGCCGTTCCAGCAGGCCAACAGGGAGCCAGCCAAGCCTTCCGGCAACCGGACCGTCTGTGCCAGCTGTGGGGAAGGCCACGGAAGGAAATCCTGCAAGTTCCGGGATGCTGTCTGTCATGGGTGCGGGAAGCAGGGACACCTCACAAGGGTCTGCCGGTCCAAGGCCCCCGGAATTCGAGATCGTCGGTCCCACCGCACCGCGCATCGTCCACTGCCTACGAGACGACGGAAGAGGTCGCCGAGTTGTACCATCTCACCGACCAACCGCTGCAGGTACTTCGCCTCCCCAACCCCAACCTCTCCTCTACCCCGAAGATCCAAGTAACCGTGCGGATCAAGGGGTCCCCCTGTTGCATGGAAGTGGACTCGGGATCGGCGGCGTCCATCATTTCCATGGACACTTTAAAAAGACTTTGCCCATTAGGGGGACCCCCTCTACGTCCATCGCCACTAAGCTTGGTGGACTTTCAAAAGAACCGTGTCCCCATCCGGGGAGTCGGCACTTTCCGAGTGCAGTACCGAGACTTTGAGGGGAACTTGGACTTGGTGGTGGTGGAGGGAAATCTCGTGAGTCTCCTGGAGCGGGCGTGGTTCGAGGCCCTAGGCATAACGATTGGGGGAGTGAATAAGTGCGGGATGCGTGACTGGGGGGCGGTGTGCAAGGAATTCCCTGAGGTCTTTGACGGGAAACTGGGGTGTTATAAAGGGCCCCCGGTGTCGCTCCACTTAGACCCCACAGTGACGCCCGTCCGACGGCGCTTCCGCACCGTGCCCCTGACCCTCCGGCCTAAAATAGAGGCCGAACTGGACCGGTTAGTGGCCCAGGGAGTCCTAGAGCCCGTCCCGAACGCTCGATGGGAGACCCCGATTGTGACACCCGTCAAGCCAAACGGGGAAATCCGCATCTGCGCGGATTATAAGTGCACCATTAACCAGGCACTTCAGGCGCATGCATACCCCGTACCCGTGGTCAGCCACGTCTTAGCCACACTGGCGGGGGCGCGCATATTTGGAAAGCTGGATCTCGCGCAGGCGTACCAGCAACTCCCGGTAGATGAGGCCACTGCCGAGGCGCAAACCATAGTGACCCACCGGGGGCCTTCCGGGTGAAGCGGCTGCAGTTCGGGGTCAGTGTGGCCCCAGGGATCTTCCAAAATCTAATGGACGATTTGTTAAAAGGGATCCCTGGAGTGACGCCGTTCTTCGACGACGTCCTCATCGCCGTGACCACCCCTGAAAGCTTCGCCGCCCGCCTCCGAACTGTACTGGGACGCTTCCAAGCTGCGGGGCTGAAAGTGAAGCGGGAAAAGTGCCTCCTCGGGGTGCCGGAGGTGGAGTTCTTGGGGTACCGGGTAGACGCAACAGGCCTGCATCCGGCGAGGGACAAGGTGAAGGCCATCGTGGAGGCCCCCGCCCCGAAGTCCAAGGCAGAGCTCCAGGCGTTCTTAGGCCTCCTGAACTTTGACCACGCCTTTCTCCCTCACAAAGCCACCGTGGCCGAACCCCTGCACAGGCTACTGGATAAGGCGACACCTTGGGCATGGGGAGCAAGGGAGGAGGCGGCGTTTCGGGGGTTAAAGTACTCTTGATTTCTAACGCGGTACTCGCCCACTTTGATGAAAAGCTTCCAGTAATCCTTGCTTGTGACACATCACCGTATGGGGTCGGGGCGGTCTTGGCCCACAAGCTACCGGATGGGAGGGAAGTCCCGGTGGCTTACTACTCCCGCACGCTGTCCCCTGCGGAGCGGAACTATGCACAAATCGACCGGGAGGGCTTGGCACGGGTGGCGGGGGTTAAAAAGTTTCACAACTTTGTGTACGGGTGGCCCTTCACGCTCGTAACCGATCATAAGCCGCTCTTGGGACTGTTTGCGGCGGACAAACAAACGCCGCAGGTACTGTCGCCCCGGGTGTTGCGCTGGTCCTTGTTTTTAGCAGGCTACCAGTACCAGTTGGAGCATCGGCTGGGCAAGGCGCTGGGTCATGCCGACGCCTTGAGCCGCCTGCCGCTGCCGCATACAGGGGAAGATACGGCCCCGGCTCCCGCAGTATTGTTAATGGAGGAGCTGCCAAACCCCCCCTTCAGGCTGCAGACATGGCCGCCCGCACGTTCCGAGATCCCATTCTCTCCCGGGTCCTAAACTGGGTGGTGAGGGGATGGCCAGCGGAACAGACAGGGCCAGAGTTCACAGCATACAAAGCCAGGAGGGAAGAGTTATCCGCCTTGAAAGGGTGCTTACTATGGGGGGACAGGGTGGTCATCCCGGGGCCCATGAGACTAGGGGTTCTAGAAACGCTGCACGAGGCCCACCCCGGCATTGTACGAATGAAAGCTCTGGCAAGGAGCTACGTGTGGTGGCCCGGGATGGACGCAGAAATTGAAACCTGGGTCCGAGGGTGCACACGGTGTCAGGAAGTCCGCCCCAATCCCCGAGAGCGCCAACCCAAAGCTGGGAGTCTACCCACAAGCCGTGGTCACGCCTACACATAGATTTTGCCGGGCCGTTTCAGGGGCTCCAGTTCATGGTGACGGTAGACTCCTACTCGAAGTGGGTGGAAATAAGCCCAGTGTCTACCACCTCTGCCAAAGCGGCAATAAGGGCCCTGCGGAAAATATTCGCTACGCACGGGTTGCCAGACACAATCGTGTCGGACAACGGGGCAGCGTTCACATCTGCTGAGTTTCAAGCGTTCCTCGCAAGGAACCTAATCAGGCACATACGATCAGCGCCCTTCCACCCGGCAACAAATGGACAGGCGGAGAGAATGGTACGCACCACCAAAGAAGCCCTGAGCCGCATAACGGAGGGGGATTGGGAGTTCCGGCTGGCCCGCTTCCTCCTAACACACCGCACCACCCCAAACCCCATCTCCGGGCATTGCCCCGCAGAACTATTGATGGGCCGCCGCCCCACGACTTTGTTAGACAGGCTCCACCCGGACCGAGCCCCAGAGAGAAAGCTGGTCGAGACCCGGGAGGCGCACCGAAGCTTCCTCCCGGGGGAACCTGTCTACTTCCGGAATTACGGGGCGGGGCCTCAGTGGTTGGCCGGGCGCATCCTAAAACCCACCGGGCCAGTGTCATACGAGGTCCTAGCAGATGGGGACCGGGTCCTCCGTAAACACGTGGACCAGCTCCGGAGGCGGCAAGACCCCGACACAGGAATCCAGGCCCCGTTACCAGGAAACGCCGCGGCCACCCCAGCATCCGATCGGCTGCAGGCACCGCCAGCGGAGCCAGCGCCTGAAAGACCACGGAATCCAGAGGGGGTCCCGGAGACAGCTGAACCGCCGCCGCCGCTGCCGCCGCCGTTACAGCCGCCACCGTCACCACCTCAGCTACTACCGGAGATCCAAGCTCCTTGTGCGGGAGGACCACCCGATGGGGGCCCCGCCAGTCCGGTACCGGCCCCCGACGATCACTAAGGGAACGGAGGGCACCAGCATACTTAAAAGACTACGTCACCTGATAGGAGACGAACTATGGGGGGAGGGGTGTTGTGTCCTGGGATCAGAAGGCAGAGCTGGTAAAATACAGCCAAGCTTCGCTCTCTGAGAACAATAGGGACTAGGTTCCTGAGCTCGCCAGTAGAGAACCAATGGCAGCATTGGCGGGTGATTCAAACCCGCCAATAGGAATATGGGGCCGTCCCCCCTAACTGTATATAGTTGGCCTCCAGCCATTACTGTTCGTTCTTGTCTTGTGTGAAGTACGAATAAATGCGTCTTCTCTTATGTCATCGTCCGAGTCATGAGGCCCGAAACCCAGTACTTTACAGGCCCATTCAAGAACTCCTGCTACCTACCCCAGAAGAGCCATGGTCAGGACAGTGACTTATGTTGGAAGACCACGGCAGTTCTTCTGAGGGCAGTTATTTCTTGCTCGGCTATACTCTAAAAGTAAAGGCTGCTGCTGTTGTTTTTTGAAGTAAGTAGAGGTTTACTTTTTTGAAGTAAATAAAGGTTTTGGGTGTTTTTTGTTTTTTTAAGTAATGAAGACTAAGTCCAACTTAAACTCAGAGAGAAAGTGTTTTTATGAACATATGGCCCATCACAATCAATGTTTTCTAGTCAGACCGGCAGTGACTTTCCAGGGACTCAGGCAGAGGTCTTTCGTGCCACCCATTTCCAGATCATTTTACATGGGAATGCCAGGGATTGAACCAGGGACTGTCTGCAAGCCCAGCAGATGCTTGACCTACCACTGACCCAGGATCCCTCCCTGAAGCTATCAGACATCAGGAACATTGATGATGTATGTGCTGGGGTTAATGTAAGTTGACTGGTGAATTTGCACAAACATCAACAGTTGTTCAAGTTCCTTACTATAACTGGCGAAGTCCTGCATTGCTTCTGACAACCAAGGTTGCATGCACTTGCTTGCCTTCAGCGTTGGAAATGCAAGGTGAGAGGTTTTGGGGAAAAGTGTATATTTGGAAGACAGACTCTGAATAGAAAATTGGGTCATACATTTCTTGAACGGGGAACAGTGATTTTGATCGTGACTACAGTTGATTTTGCCCATTTGACATTGCCAGTCAATATGGGTCTGATCAGAAATGCAGCAAACACTGGGTGATTCCACACTAGACCTTAAATTCTGCTTCAAGGTCCCTGAACTTACATTCTACACTGCACTCGAGTTTACCCCTGTAATTATCTCAGGGTATTTCTTGTTTCCACGTTACATTGAGGTCACCCCAGTTTTGCCCCACACCTGTCCCAGGATAAACGGATGCTGTAATAACCAGGGAGAAATGCAAGGTATTGTGTCACAAGTTGAACTCTGATAAAACCAGGGATGAGATCCAAATGCGGAAAGGGTGTGTGCTTCTGATGCTTAGCCTCCGTATCATTGTTGTACATTTCCCAAACATTGTTCCCCAGTGGAGAATATGTTCATTGCCTGGTCAATCAGAAACTAGCCTTTTGTTGTTGTTCAGTCGCACAGTCGAGTCTGACTCTTTGCGACCCCATGGACCAGATCATGCCAGGCCCTCCTGTCTTCCGCTGTCCTCTGAAGTTTGCTCAATTTCATGTCCATTGCATCGATGACCCTGTCTGACCATCTCATCCTTAGCCGTCCCTTTCTTCTTTGACCTTCAATCTTTCCCAGCATCAGGGTCTTCTCCAGTGAGTGCTCCCTTCTCATTTGGTGGCCAGAGTATTTGAGCTTCAACTTCAGGATCTGGCCTTCCAGGGAACAGTCAGGGTTGATTTGAGAGTCCCTTGGACTGCAAGGAGATCAAATCATTCCATCTTAAAAGAAGTCTTCCAGCAACATTGGAGAATGTGTACAAAAGGCTGGAGAAGACTCTTGAGAGTCCCTTGGACTGCAAGGAGGTCAAATCATTCCATCTTAAGAGTCTTCTCCAGCCTTTTGTACACATTCTCCAATGTTGCTGGAAGACTACACGTTACCCCAAACTCTGCTTGTGGACAAACCTAAAGCACATTTGCAGCCCAGCACTTTTTTTTTTTTTTTGTAAATACAATTTATTATTGGATATATTTTTATGTTCATACAATTTAAACAAGCCAGTACATATCCATTTTTCTTTCTCCCACTCCCCTCCAAACAAGGCTTCCCGCACTGCACCAACCCCACTGATATTTCTCTTATTCAGTTACATTTACTACTAAACATATTTTCTTTTACTAATGGTAACAATTCAAAGATTTGAGTCTCTTTCCACTTCTCCTCAATAGCTGTCAAAACAAATCAAACCACGTTTAACATCCCAATTCTTCAACAAGTATTCTTGAAAGTCTTTCCAGTCTCCGAAAAAGGTTTCATCTTCTCCGTTGTTTAATTTTCTTGTTAATTTGTCCATTTCTGCCATAAACAACGTCTTTTTAATCCATTCCCATGTTTCAGGTACTTTATCTTGTTTCCAACACTGGGCAAAAGTCAGTCTAGCTGCTGTAATCAAGTACCATAATGGTGTTCTCTTGGCTACATTTATTTCTTCCATTTTAAGACCTAACAATAACATCTGTGGGTCTTTCTTAAAAGTACATTTCAAAATTTTTTGTATCTCATTGTGGATCTCAGTCCAATACTTTACTGCTTTGTCACATGTCCACCACATATGGTAAAAAGACCCTTCATGTTTCTTACATTTCCAACATTTGTTGGACATACTTTCATTTATAATAGCAATTTTTTTAGGCGTCATATACCATCTGTACATCATTTTATAACAATTCTCTTTAACATTTACACAAGTTGAAATTTTCATTGACTTTTTCCACAAGTATTCCCAAGATGTCATAAATATCTCATTATTAATATTTACTGCCCATTTTATCATTTGCTCTTTTACTATTTCGTCCTCAGTATACCATTTCAATAAAGTCTTGTACAGTTTAGAAATCATTTTCTTACCCTTACCAACCCATACAGTTTCAATTTCAGTATAATTTTCTCTAAAACCATGTTCTCTCTTATCGGTCTTAAATAAGTCATAAATCTGTCTATACTTCAACCAATCATATTCAAATTCCACATCAGCTCTAGTACAAAGTTTTTCCCTTCTAATTTTAAGAGACTTTTGTAAGGTAGCCAATCTAAACCCTGGCTTCTTGAATATGGATTAATCACTTCTGCTGGTACTATCCAAAGTGGTCTTTCTTCCGAGAAGAATTTTCTATATCTCATCCAAGTCTCGAACAGTCATCGTCTTATGAAGTGGTGTTTGAAGAACTTATCAATTTTTACTTTTCCATACCATAAATATGCATGCCATCCGAACTTGTTGTCATGACCTTCTAAAGCCAATAACTTTTTATTCTCAAGATTAATCCACTGCTCCAGCCAGGTTAAGCAGACAGCATCATAATACAATCTTAAATTTGGTAGTTGTAGACCTCCTCTTTCCTTTGCATCACATAAAATTTTCATTTTAATCCTTGGCTTTATTCCTGCCCATACAAATTTCGTTAATTCTTTCTGCCACGTATCCAGTATTTTCCTTTGTTTTAATATTGGAATAGTCTGAAATAGAAACATCAAACGCGGCAAGACATTCATTTTTACAGTTGCGATTCTTCCCAATAGCGATAGATTCAAGGTATCCCATTTCTTCATATCTTGTTGAATCCTGTACCAAACCTTTTCATAGTTATTTTTGAACAAATCAATATTTTTTCATAGTCAATTCGATTCCTAAATATTTAGTCTTTGTAACCACTTCACACTGAATTTTCTCTTGCAGCTCAATTTGTCTCTGTTTCGTCATATTTTTACACATCACTTTCGTTTTACTTTTATTAACGTAGAATCCCGCCACTGTTCCAAATTCTTCAATTTTTTCCATCAATCGTGGTATATTCTCCATTGGATCTTGAATCATAAACATTACATCATCTGCAAATGCTCTATATTTATAAACAAAACCTTTCACTGTAAGTCCTTCGATGCTATTGTCTTTTCTGATCACTGTCAATAATATTTCCAATATCCAAATAAACAATAACGGAGATAACGGGCATCCTTGTCGTGTTCCCTTTTGGACTTGGAAGAAATCTGTTCTTTCTTTATTTATATTCAAAGCTGTTTTCTGTTCTGAGTAAATTGCCACAATCATGTTTAAAAAAGACTGTCCTATATCCATTTTTTCAATAACTTGCAGCATAAACTCCCAATTTAAATTATCAAAAGCTTTTTCTGCATCTAAAAAGAGGAATCCAACTTCTTTTTCTGGATGTTTGTCATAGTATTCAATTGCATCAATCACCACTCTTAAATTGTCTCTGATTTGTCTATTTGGTAAAAAACCAGCTTGTTCTTCCGCTATAGTATCTTTTAAATATTTTTTCAATCTTTTCGAAATTATTTTTGCAAATAATTTATAGTCATTATTTAATAGCGATATTGGTCTATAATTCTTTACGTTAGTTAAATCCAAACCTTCTTTAGGTATCAATGAAATATTTGCTTGCTTCCATGAATCTGGGATCCGTTTAGTGTTTCTTATCTCGTTTGACAGAAGTACTAAAATAGGGGTTAACTCCTCCTTAAATTTCTTGTAAAATTTTGCTGTGAAGCCATCTGGACCCGGAGCTTTGCCCAACTTTGCATCTTCTATCGCCATTATTACTTCTTCCTTTGTTACTATTCCATTTAATAGTTCCTTGATTTGTTGTCCCAGCTCTGGAACTTCAATATTCTCCAAATATCTCTTAATTTTCTGTTGATCAATTCCTTTTTTCTTAAACAGTTTGGCGTAGTATTTTTTAAAAAGCTCTTTTTATGCCTTCCAAATTCACAACATCTTTTCCATCTTCAGTAATCTTACTTATAAAGTTCCTTTCTTTTCTATTTTTCAATTGCCATGCTAAAAATTTTCCTGGTTTATTTGCACCCTCAAATGCTTTTTGCTGTAGTTTCTTCAAATTCCAGTATAACTCTCTGTTTAGTAGAACATTCAATTGATCCTGTAAAAAATGGATCTCTTTGATAATCTTTTTCTTCCCTGGTTTTTTCTTTAATTCCTTTTCTTTCTGTCGAATTTTTTCATGAAGGTCCTTTTGTTGTTGCATCCTTTGTTTTTTATCTTTAGAATTCAGAGAGATAAGCAAACCTCTCATTACCGCTTTGTACGTATCCCATACAACCTGTATATCGGTACCTTTATCTAGATTCATTTCAAAAAAAAAATTCGTTTCTTTTTTTAATGTCTCATTAATTAATTTTTGGTCCAATAAATCCTCATTAATTCTCCAATATAGTTGTTTTGGTTTTTCTTTGAACATCCAAAGTAAAGGATTATGATCTGAATTATTTTTCGGTAAAATTTCGATTTTATAAGTCTTTTGTGCCATCTCCTCTGACATCCAAATCATATCAATTCTAGAAAAGGAAGTATGTCTGTTAGAGTAGAATGTATAGTCCTTTGTCTTAGGATTCCATTTCCTCCAGACATCTTCTAACTTCTCTTGCTTCATCAGCTGGAAAAAATTTTTTGGCAGCTTTCCAACCGCCTCTCCCATTGCTTTAGACTTTCTATCCAATACGTTGTTCACCGTACCATTAAAATCTCCTGCCAAAACTATTTGGTCATAGTTTAAGCAAGCCAGCTCTTTTGTCAGGTCATTGAAAAAAGTCTCTTTTGCACCATTGGGTGCATATATATTTACAAGCAATGTCCTTTTTCTATTCATCATTATTTCCACACCAATATATCTTCCTTCCTTATCTGAGAAGATTTGTTTAGGTTCCAATTCTTTAGCGATATAAATCACTGTTCCTTTCTTCTTGTTAGCTGCTAGTGAATGAAATTCTTCTCCCAATTTTCTGTTAATCAGATATTTATTGTCTTGTTTTCTAATATGTGTTTCTTGCAAACAAATTATATTACATTTTTGTTTCTCAAGCCAATGATTCACTAATTTTCTTTTGTTTGGTGAATTTAGTCTGTTCACATTCCAAGATAAAAATTTGTAATCCATCATAGTTTTGAATTAAATGTCTTTAAAATCATCAAAATTGTTCTCTTTGAATCTGTACATGTCTCCTTCCGTTTTGATTGTATATCTCACCGAGTTGTAAGAGAATGATAATCCATATGGAATCTCCCATCTGAATCTAATGCTCATTTCTTTTAACCTATCCGTTAATTTCTTGAATTTCTTTCTATCTTGTAAAATCATTCTCGGAATTTCTCTTAAAATTATTATTTTCTTTCCATTAATTTCCAACAGTTGTGAAAATTGCTTCTTGAAAATGTCTTCTTTCATTTTTGTAGATCTATAGATTAAGTCAAAGTCTGGATCTAAATCTCCTTGATCTTCCCCTATGTAGGTTGTCAACGTGCCAATTACTAAAGCCCGTAAATCTTGATCTTCCTCCTCTTCAATTCCTCTCAATCTCAGATGATTCTGAGTGGCCCTATACTCCATCATGGACTCCAGTCTTGTATTTTCTTGTAGGGTTCGTTTAACTTTCTGTTCCATTTCTTCTGATTTTGTCACCAGACTTTGAACCTCTTTTTTAACTTCATCCGTATCTTTTTTTATCCCTGCCACTTCTGTTAGTACCAATTCTTTCAACTCTCCATATTTTTTTTCTGTACTTGGACTTGCACTTGTTCTATTTGCTCCAGTTGTATTTGTAGCTGTTGTTGCAACTGTGATTCTATTTGCTTTCCCAAACTCTGCACCACTTCTGTCATTCTTTTCTCCATCGCTTCCATGGCAGCCTGCCACTCTTTTTTTCCTTTGCAGTCATTCTTGGACTAGGTGATGAGGCAGCCCTTGGTCTTGACCTCAAATCCATCTTGGAGGCAAATTCGAAACTAAACAATCCTTATATTATCAATCTTAAAGCCAAATCGCCACCTTTATAACTTTCCCCAATGCTTTTTCGGCTTAAAAACAACTTTTTAAAATTTAGTCCTCCTCAAAATGGTGGGCGCAATTTCTCTATGATTTACTGGCTAGAGTAGGCTCTTTTAAAACTTCCGCTTTAGCTGTCCGTCACTATAATCCAACTTCCGGTGTCACACTCTGTCCTGTAGAGCAACTTCGAAAACAGCCACTCTAGTCTACTTCCTGTACCATAGAGTCACAGTTAGTTTCGTTTCTACTACGCAAAGTTTAGTCTTAGCTGACCACAGGAATGCAAAACAAAGTCACTTTTCTGCCGTTTTCTCCAAAGGAAAGCTTTCTTTTTACTTTTAAATCAAACGGATTAGTTCCTCAACGCTTTTTACGCTTATCCGTACATTTAGATTTTGCGTTCTTCTTCAAAACGGTAAGCAAATGCTCAATTGTTACCTTCCTTGTAATCTCGGGGTTTCGCAGTGCTTCTTTTGTAAGCGATGTTAATCTTGATGTTCAAGAGGTCGGTAGATGACGGATTTATGCTGAATTCTCAGCCCGGCTGGCATCTGTAGAGCCGATTAGCAACTGCCCTCTTCGCGGAAGGAGATCAAGGTGTAAACAAGCTTCCTCCGAAGCTTATCCACACCGATCTCAACTCCCTCTCAGGCTTGGCTGCTTGCTTGCCACCCCCCGCCTGGGGAGTGCTGCGCTGGGCCAGGTAGAGCCCAGACTGTCGTCCGATACCACTGTACACCTTGCCCAAATCGCAAAGTGCGTCAATTCGCCATTTTAACTCCGACCGGAAGCCCAGCACCTATTGAGGGGAGAGGGCAGCGAAAGTAAGGACCCTTTCGCAGCAACCTGCCAATAACACAGTCACAAACAGTGTTTTCAGAATAAAATGGCCACAGCTTTTATTGGTTGCAGCTGTAAGACGCCTTGGCACAGCATGGGTCCGCCGGATCCAGTGTTGGCTGACCTGACCTGCCAGTCGATACACGCATCATGGAATGGCAGGTTTCTGGATTCCACAAGCCCCCTGAGCTGGGCATGCCCCTTGAACCCTCACCCCAAGATCCCTTAAGGGGATCCCCATACTGCAGGAAAACAGCATACAGGCCAATTTCCAAAATGGCTCCGCCCCCCCATGATTATACCGGCCTAAGGTTGTGACAAATAAATGTGGCCGAAAAACATAATGAACAAAACAGCACTCCACATTTCCCGGTAATGTATCTCACCCCCAGCGGGGCTACCCGCTAAGCTCAGAAACCCTTTCATGTCTAGTGCTAACACATAGGGAGGGATGGGTGGGCAAACGATCCTTTGGGGCCAGGTGAGGAGAGCCGGGTGGCACAGAGCACTTTAAACTCCTCTGTGGTCTCTCCTTCTCCCACTCCCCTTAGCCCTGTTGTAGTCATAGGCCCGATTACGAAAGGGAGGGGAGGGTTGCCACTTTCCAGGTGGGGCCTGGGGATC
Organism: Gekko gecko; assembly: GCA_029375565.1. Classification (NCBI taxonomy): domain Eukaryota; kingdom Metazoa; phylum Chordata; class Lepidosauria; order Squamata; family Gekkonidae; genus Gekko; species Gekko gecko. The sequence continues at coordinate 164,411,432 of JAPDNY010000004.1, read as the reverse complement.
CTCTGCTTTTACAAGTGACCTCCAGCTGACTGAGATCAGCACCCCTGAAGAAAATGTCTGCTTTGAAGGGTGGATTCCATGGCATTGTATCATGTTGAGGCCCCTCCCCTCCCCAAACCCCTCCCTCTCCTAGATCCACCCCCAAAGGTATTTTCCAACCCAGACCTGGCAACCCTAGGGGAGGGGTAGTTCCCCCCCCGCCACCTCCTATCCCTGCAACTGCCCCTGCAGCCCAGATGTGGCCCACAATGGCTGCCCATCTCCCTACTGGATCTCTCCACAGACGGGACTGCCACCGGGGCCCTGTAGTGTGTCAGGGCCCCACATTCTATTCTTATGTGCAAGTACGCTGTCATTGTCATTTAAAGCACGTTCACCCTCAACCCATGATAAACAACAGATACAACACCAAATTCCCCCTTAAGCCTGGTGACTCTCTTTGCAGATTTCACACTCTTATTCAGAGTTAGCTGTAAAAAATTGTGAAACGAAGCTGTAAAGTCCCCGTAGCAGATGTGTTTCACAGCCAGGGACTGTTTTCTCTTAAAAATTCAGCTGGCAGCTGGCACAAAAATCTAGAAGGTATCACAGACGCCACTGACAATATTTCCTTTCCCTTTCAGCAACTTTTCAAAAAAGAAAAAATCAAACACTGAGGGAGGCAGAGTATATTTGACGCAAATGAGTGGGTGGTCCCTTATCATATCTGAATATTCTTTTAGAAAGGCCGGATTGTTTCTCTCAAGCTTTTCATATAGGTTGAAATGGCGCTAATAAGAAGTCCACATTATTATAGCTTTAAAGACGGAGGGGTGTTTTGATCATGCCTATTGTAAGCCATGGATAAGTCTGTATTTCTTCTTAAACATTTCTTTTTAAACATTTAATCTTGTCTCTGTCGTTCTTTTTCTACTGAATGTATTACTCACAGCCACATCTTTGGCGAAAAGATCTCCGGCTTCTGTTCTCTGCACAAACTCGCAAGCTAATTCCCTGTGTTTGTGTGGGTTGTGATACCACATATACACAATCACACGGACTCTAATCTGGGAGAACTGGGTTTGATTCCACAATCCTCCACATGCAGATGCTGGTGTGACCTTGGATCAATCACAAGTTCTCTCAGAGCTGTCCTCTCAAGGGCAGTTCTCTCACAGCTCTCTCAGCCCCACCTACCTCACAGGGTGTCTGCTGCGGGGAGAGGAAGGGAAGGAGATTGTAAGCTGCTCTGAGACTCCTTCAGGTAGCGAAGGCAGGGTATAAATTGAATCTCTTCTTCCTCTTCTTGTGGAACCAAGGCTGTAGTGAGAAGGGGGGAAATGGAAAAAAAAAATGAAAAATGTGGTTAGATCCAACCCATAATATGTACTAGGACCTCAAAGGGGGAAGGACATTGGGAAAAGAAAAGAACTCTGGCCTTTAAAGTTACAAAGGCTATAGGATGCACATGGAACATATTTGTATCTCCTGAGGAAACTGGATAGCCAAACCGTACATCCACACATCATTCATTTATGCCATGTGACTTACTAACAAATGGCATAGAAGAAAAGAATGAAGGGACGGTGTGATCTAAAGGCTGGCTTGTCAGAATAAGGAGGCTCAGTTTCAAGACCCCACTAGCTATGAAGTTCTCTGGATGGTATGAGCCAGTCACTTTCTCTCAGCCTAACTTACAGGGTGGTAGGCTGAGAGGAAAGCAATGGAGGAGAGGACCCAAAGCTTCTTTCAGGAAGGCTGGGGGGAAATGATATATAAGAACATAATAACATAAGAGAAGCCAATGCTGGATCAGGCCGATAGCCCATCCAGTCCAACACTCTGTCACACACTGGCCAAAAATAACAGGTTCCCTCAGGAGGTCCACCAGCAGGGCCAGGACACTAGAAGCCCTTCCACTGTTGAAACCCCTCCCTCAAGCACCAAGAATACAGTGCATCACTTCCCCCAGAGTCCCTATCTATACCTTGTGGCTAATAGCCACTGATAGACCTCTGCCTCATATGTTTATCTAATTCCCACCTGAAGCCGTCCATGCCCATAGATTAGAGATAGATAGATAGATAGATAGATAGATAGATAGATAGATAGATAGATAGATGATAGATAGATAGATAGAAGATAGAGAGAGAGAGAGAGAGACAGAGACAGAGACAGAGACAGAGACAGAGATTAAGGAAGAAAAAACGAGTTCAGTAAATTAACGTTTTGTGTGCTGCTAGCTTCTCAAGATACAGTGCAATTTATTTCCTAGGGCTTTAATGGGATTTTTGCCTATAGGAAATTTGGGATGGGTGGATTACTTGGGTGTTTACCTACACTGGATGTTTAAATTTGGAATTGTAAGCCACTTCGAGCCACAAATGAAAGGTGGGGTATACATATTTTTGTGAACAAATGAATGAATGCCGCAAGATTATTATTGCCAACACTGGCTCAGAAATACCTGGAGATTTGAGGGTGGAGCATGGGAATTTGGGGTTTAGGGAGAGGAAGATCCTTGGTAAGGGTATGACGCCCTGCTGTCCACCTTCTAAAGCAGCCGCTTTCTCCAGGAGCAGTGGAATCAAAGTTTTAAATAAATAAGCAATAAATAAATGATTTTTGTAGTCCGAAGACCCGTTGTAATTCAAGGAGATCTCCAGCCGCCAAGACTTATGCAAGACTTACCCACAGATTACCGGCTCCAATTCCAGACAGCAAATATATATATATTGCAAATACTCACATTTAGAGGGGCTGTCCAATGCATCACCACTGTTACGAATTTCCCACCTTCAAGATGTGCCACTGAGCTCAACAGTGTGTGTGTGGGGGGGACTGGGGTCCATAATGGAAGAGGGGACTGACCCAGATAGCCCAGGCTAGCCCAATCTCCTCTGGCTTTGGAAAATAAGCCGGGTTGGCCCTGGTCAGTAGTTGGATGGGAGACCATCAAGGAATACCAGGGCTGTGACGTGGAGGCAACCAGTGGTAAGCCACCTCTGAACGTCTTTTGCCTTGAAAATACCATGGGGTTGTTGCCCCCACAAGCCGGAATAAAGAGGCTGGCACAAGGGATGGGTTAAACTCTGGGGCCACTTTATTAACTGACAAACTTAAATGGGAAGGAAATGACAAGGGCAAAACAGTTTGCAGTATGGTCAAGGCCAGAGGTAAACACCCCTTCCTTGCTTCATGAATAGGGCGAGCCACCCTGACCCAAGCGGGCTCCATCAGCAATGGCTTCCGCCCGGCCAGCTAGCCATCGTTGGGCCTGTCCCGCAAGCCACCAGGCTCAAAGGGAGGAGCCAATTGGGGCGGTTCCCAAGGCAGTCTGTTTTCCCCGCCCCGTACTGCAAGGCACAAAGACTGTACTCGCAGGACCCCTTTGAGCCCAAATGGGTGTTGGCTGATACTCACTGGTCCGCAACTGTATACCGCATAAGAAACCCTGCCTAACATAAGTGACCAACCTAACACATAGCCCACCCTATAAACACCTATGCCACTGCCACAGTACAAGCAAAAACACCCCTTCCCATCACCAATCAGGAAGGGGCGGAAAATTCCTACCCGGCCCCCACAACCAGGCGACCAGCAAAAGCCTGCACTATCAACAGGGCGGGAGGGTGGGCCAAGAAACGCACGGGACTGCTGGCAAGGAGAGGGAGGGGCCAAGCTTTTAAAGCCCTCGGCCCCTCCCTCCTCACACACATGCCTAAGGCACTCTTTGGTGCCTAAACTGATTCAGCCTCTTCTGACTGGGAGGCAAAGGCGCCTCCCCCGCCCAACAGCCGCAAGGACCAAGGGCTGGGGATCCAAGTTATAAAGTCACCTGCGACTTAACAGGAAGGAAGGAAGGAAGGAAGGAAGGAAGGAAGGAAGGAAGGAAGGAAGGAAGGAAGGAAGGAAGGAAGGAAGGAAATGAAAATTGTTTCCAAAATGTTTAGTGCCTCCATGTTGCCTGATGTAGAAGAACTTTTCTTCACTCGATATATATTTTTTTCTTTCCGCTTAGCTGTCAAGATGATAACTACGGAAGCCTCTTGGCAGCGCAATCTCTCCACAAGTCTCCAACCGCTGCTTATTACTTGCGACTCCATTCGAAGAGTCAAGCACATGAGCAATGAGTTTGAGAAGTATCCTCCGTAATGACACGCCATTCTGTGGTGGGCCTTTGTGTCTTTTTTAAAAGGGGGTTTGATTGGCATTCCACAGCACGTTTCCATTAAAAAAAAAAAATGGCTGAAAATGTCCACCATTGCCCTTAGGAGCCTGAAGCTGATTAATCAGACAGACTGCAACTTGGGGAGTAGAGTCCACCTCCTGTCAGACTGGTGACAATCCGGGTGAAGCGACTGACAGTTTGAAAGACAAGGAGACCAATTTCCGGGAGGCAGTCACTTTAATTTCACACACCAGCATGGCGTGTCAAGGAATGCCATTAATAATCTTATTCAAATCATTAGCAGCGCATCTTTAAGAAGAAAGCAGTGCCCCCCCCCTTTGCCCCCTGAAGTAAACTGTTGATACCTAAAAGGAAATAATAAAGGCAACATTGTTGTGTATTCGAAAAGCCACGTAGGAATCAATGTGTCTTCTCGTTATCTTAACAATTTATTGGAATAGAAGGGCTGATAGACTGTGTGAATTCAGCACCTCCAGCTGATTTTGATGGCACAGGGCCTTTCTTGCTCTGATTTAATCTTTAAAAGATTTTAGATGCTTTAATAACACCTCCATTGTAGAATAGCAACTAAAATGTCTCAGAGGTACATATTAATTAAATCTGTGTTTTATCTCCGGGGTCCTAAGTGAAGGTTGCGTGACCTCTGCTAGAAGGGCACATCGTGCTACTTTGACCAGTTTCTTGATGCTTCTCCTTATTTTTCTTGCTCCTTTTCCTAATGAATCGCAGCTCAGCATGATACCAAAGGACCAGGGCTTTTTTTTTTGGGGGGAGGGAGAGGTGCTGGAACTCTCAAGAGGGAAATGGAGTTTTTAATTTGTATACTGAAAACTCGTGAACTTTTAAACATTTTTAAAAGAATTTTGTCAAAGGGGTTCTGGAACGCCATTCCGGCACATTCCGACAGCGACAAAGCCCTTCAAAGGACTGTCTAAGTACGTTGGCGCTGGCCAATTCAATGTCTTGTCTAGCGGATTAGTCAGATTTTTTGATAATTGCAGATGGATGCTTGGACAGTCAAGTAGGGATGGCTTATGAACCTTAGCTGGAGGCCAGTATGTTGAGGAAAACACCCCCTGGTTCAAAAAAAAGAGGTGACTGTTGTACTACAGCAACTTTGGAGCTAGATTCAGAACCATAGCTTGTTTCCGGTATCTGATGGAAAGCCCAGCTATTCCACCATTGAACACTGAGAGAGGAGTACAGTTGATGAAATCTGGTGGTTGTTTTGATACTCAACAGAGCTGTTCTATACCATGTTACTGTCTGCAAGCCTCCTCAGCAAATTTTATTTCCAATTTCATGCTATCTGGATTCACAATGTTCCTTCCAGGCTTGTAAAAGGTGTCTCACCATTTCAAGGTGATGCACTCTATTCTTGGTGCTGGAGGGGGCAGCAGTGAGAGGGCTTCTAGTGTCCTGGTCCCATTGCTGGACCTCCTGATGGCACCTGGTATATTTTGGCCGCTGTGTGACAGAGTGTTGGACTGGATGGGCCATTGGCCTGATTCAACATTGGCTTCTCTTATGTTTTTATGTTCTTATTTCATCAGTATTTCAAACATCAATAGGGGGGGGATATTTAAAGAGACAGTCGATCCAAGCATCCAAATACTGTGCAACTGACTCCACTTAAGGCTGGGAATGTAAAGGGGGAAGGAAAGCAGGAAGACCAGTTCGCCAAGACAGGGATCCAAACATCTGAGCAGCAAATCCACAAGTAATGCAACAGGGGAGAGAAGAGGAACATACCATGCAAGTCAATGTATTGTTCTGCAATTGGTTTGGGGCTAGCCAAAAGCACTCTTTTGGGGACAGATTCTGGTTCCAAATATAGGTCAAAACAATTTCAGAATTCAAAAAGCATAAGATTCTTTTCTTTCTAGGACCGAGAAATAAAGGGGAAGAGCAAGGTAAGTAACCCAGGTATGCAACCTGACTGTTTCAAGGTAGTACAAGATCCAGGGAAAACTTCTGAACAAGGTAAAATAGGGGAGGTACCTAGGCCATCTGGGGTCAGTCTTGATCTGATCAGAATGATGAGTACTGAACATGAAGAAGAGGAGGAGGAGGAGGAGGTTGGATTTATACCCTGCTTTTCACTTGGAGTCTCAGAGTGGCTTACAAACTCCTTCCCTTCCTCTCCTCCCGACAGACACCCTGTGAGATAGGTGGGGCTGAGAGAACTCTGAGAGAACTGCTCTTGAGAGAACAGCTCTGAGAGAGCTTTGACTGACCCAAGGTTACCCAGCAGCTGCATGTGGAGGAGTGGGGAATCAAACCCGGTTCTCCAGATTAGAGTCCGCCACGTTTTACCACTGCACCCAACTGGCTGATCAGAAGAAATTGTTAAAATTTGGAATGCTGGCTATTAATGTCAATAATTTTGAACTTATCGGGGCTTCCGTTCTGGGATTCATGGCGTCCTGACGTGCTCTGGCTTGCTCGTAGAGCTCCCAGAGCAAACGGAGGGTCTTGACGACAGGGTGGGCTTCCAATAGCCCACCGCAGATCCCCCCAGGCAGGGGGTGACTGGCAGAGAGCCTGGCCCGAGAGAGGAGTTGAGATCGGCTGATAGCGGGGCTTTAAAGAGCGCCGCGACCAGCCTTGATCCCCTCCCCCAGAGAAGGCACTTCGGAAAATCTCTACAAGACCCCACCGAGTTGGATTCTCAACATAAGAACGCATGACCCAGACCTCCAAGACATTCTACAGAAACTGATATCAAGGAAACACTGCTATAACAAGACACTGACTTTGAAGGTAACTTTTTAAAATTGCTCACCGGAGACGCGTTTCGGCCGAAAATAAACAACATCCGATGAAGCGCATGATCGTGCACTATCTGCTGTACTAACATTGGAGCGGAAAAAGTGCAGTTAAACAGCTAAAAAAGGCCAAAAAGCCGAATTGTTGATCATTCCTGCGGTTAAATTATTGACTTTAAAATAGAAACTAACAGTAACTCCGCGAGAATTGCAGTGGAAAAGTACTGGAGCTGCTGCAGCAGAAATCAGCAAAACAGGAAGTGACTTCAGAACAGACAAGTAATCATCCTAGAGAAGACCAAGGAGGCCGGAAGAAGGGAAGAAACCAGGAACAAGGGGGACCATTAAGATTGCCGGACAGGAAGTGAGTACCCGGAAGAACCATTTACCATAGAGAAATTGCGCCCGCCATTTTGGGAAGGTCAGAAAAATTTTCTTTGATTTTAAACGAAAGACTTAATATAAAAAAGTGAAACCAGTGCGATTTAGGTGGGCACAAGAAGGACTTTGATTTAGAGTGTGTTGGAGGGAAGATTGTGAACAACGGCTTACGACCTGCGGCAACGACAGAGGGCAAATACCTGGTCCTCCCCGAAAATGGCTGGAAAAGAGGAAAAAAAGCTACAGGGCATGATGGAAGCTATGGAAAAACGAGTGATGGACGCGATTCTGAAGCTTGAAAAGACCGTTATATCAGAGGTAACAGAGCTGAAAAAAGAAATGTCTGGAATTACAAAAGAGATACAGACGCTGACCAAAAGAGCAGATGAGATGGATGTAAGGGTGAAGGGAGTAGCATCTAATATAGCTGAGGTCACTTTAGAAACAGATAAAGTGAATGTGATGGTCCAATACAATGCAATGATTAATCATATGAGATTCAGGGGGATCCCTGAAGATAAGAATGAGGACATCCATTCAGTCATGGTAGATGCTGTTGCAGATTTTTTGAAAATGGAAGAGGAGAGAGTGGCGGCACAGATTGATGTGGTATACAGAGTCAATTCTGCGATTGCGCAAAGGAAAAAATTACCTAGAGATGTAATTGTCCAGTTTATATCTAAGAAGTTGAAGGAGGATTTGTTTAAGCAACAATTTCAGGACGACTTCACAATTGGCAACAAGAAAATCATGGTCCTAAAGGAACTACCCAGAGCGATGCTTCAGGACAGACGACTTTTTAAAGACCTGATTGACAAGCTGAAATCAGAGGGCATAAGATATAGATGGGAAATTCCTAAAGGTGTCAGTTTTTCATTCAAACAGAAGAGAGTCACCATCAAGTCAGTTGACCAAATGACCAGATTCATCAATGATAATTTTATAGACTCTGATAAATAATTACAGAATCAACATGGAGAGTCAAATAATTTCATGGAATGTTAATGGACTGAACTCACCCCAAAAAAGGAAAAATGTCAGACTCTGGTTGGAAAAACAGAAATGCGATATTGTTTGCTTGCAAGAAACACATATTAAAAAATCAGATGCCAAATTTTTGATTCAAAAAAGATTAGGAGAGGAATTTTATTCACTCTCCTCTCAAAAGAAAAAAGGAGTAGTTACATATATTAAAAAAGAGTTGGAACCAAAAGAAATTTTCAAAGACAATGAAGGGAAATTTTTGGCGGTAGAAGTTGTGCTGCAGAATAAAAAGACATTAATTGTTAATCTCTATGCTCCCAATGGGGCAAAAGAAAACTTTTTTCAGAATTTGTGGGAACAACTACGACAGTTGACCTATGAGCAAATGATTTTAATGGGCGATTTTAATGGTACTGTTGACAATGTTGTTGATAGAAAATCAAAAAAAGGAATTGAGGCCATGGGCAAACTTCCTAAAGTCTTTTTCCAGTTGATTAAACATGAACATTTGGCAGACGTTTGGAGAACTAAACATCCCAGAGACAGTGAGTACTCTTTTTATTCATCAAGACACGAGTCTTTTTCCAGGATAGATATGATGTGGATGACAGAGAACCTAATCTTGCAAACACGCAAAATTGAGATACTACCTAGGACTCTTTCTGACCACAGTCCGATAAAATGGTCAACGTATGTTAAGAGAAAAAAATTTCGATGGCGACTCAACGAAGATTTGCTGGACAAGCAAAATATTGTGGATAAAATAAGGACAGAAACCCAAACATACTTTCAACTGAACTTAAATAAAAGTGTACAGACGCAAACGGTATGGGAAGCCTACAAGGCTGTGATGAGAGGACATCTGATTGCAATTAATAATAATGAAAGGAAACAACAAATGAAAATAGACAAAGAAATTATGGGAAATATTCGGAAAAAAGAAACAGAACTTAAGAAAAGGCCTGGTAAAAAGAAGATTTTGAGAGAATTGAGGATCCTAAGGGAGCAATATGCGGCAAGGTTGAACAAAGAAGTATTTTGGAACTTGAAAAAATTGCAACAGAAATCCTTTGAAGGTGCAAATAAACCTGGCAAATATTTAGCATGGCAATTAAAGAAAAGAAGAGAGAATAAAACAATCACTTGTTTGAAAGATGGAAATAAAGAGATCTTGGACCCAGGAGGAATTAAAAGGGAATTTTTCAAATACTATGCGACTCTCTTTCAATCGAAACAAGCAGATCCTCAAAAAATGTTGGATTACCTATCCAAAGTCAATTTGATACAACCAAATCCAGAAATGAAAACACTCCTAAATGCTGCAATAACTAAGGACGAAATTAGTAAAGCAATAGCCGAGGCAAAAATCTCCAAAGTCCCAGGCCCGGATGGCTTTTCAGCTAAATTTTATAAAAAATTTCATGAAGATTTGGTTCCGGTGCTGGAGATTCTTTTAAATGAAATTAGAAAGACAGGAAAGATCCCTGACTCCTGGAATGAAGCTGCAATCACCTTAATTCCTAAAGAAATGCAAGATTTAACAAATGTTAAAAACTATCGGCCCATTTCATTATTGAACAACGATTATAAAATATTTGCAAAAATATTGGCAGAGCGCCTTAAAAAGTTTTTGAAAGATACTATTGTGGAAGATCAAGCTGGTTTTTTACCAAATAGACAAATTAAAGACAATATGAGGGTTGTATTGGACGCAATTGAGTATTATGACAAACATCCTGAAAAAGAAGTCGCTTTTTTATTTTTGGACGCAGAGAAGGCCTTTGATAATTTAAATTGGGAATTTATGTTTAAAGTGCTTGAGAAATCTATGATGGGCGTAGAATTTACAAGAATGATCCAATCGATATATAAAGAACAAAAAGCTTCGGTGATTGTTAATGCAGAATCAACAGATATGTTCCGGGTAAGAAAAGGTACTAGACAAGGTTGTCCCCTGTCACCATTGTTATTTATCTGGATTTTGGAGATTTTGCTACAAGCGGTCAGAGATGATGTTAATATAAAAGGGTTGAATATTGGAGGTTTTTCATTTAAATTAAGAGCATTTGCGGATGATATCATGTTTATTGTTGAAGATCCTGTTAATAATATGCCTAAGGTATTTGAAAAAGTAAGAGAGTTTGGTGATCTTGCAGGGTTTTATGTCAACAAAAATAAATCTAAGATACTGTGTAAAAATATGATTGGTACAAAGCAACAAATGTTACAAAATGTGACAGAATGTGAAGTGGTTAAAAGGGTTAAGTATCTGGGAGTTGAAATTACAATGAAAAATATAGATTTGTTCAAGAATAATTATGAAAAATTGTGGGGTTCGATAAAGAGTGATTTAGAAAAATGGGAAAAACTAAGGTTATCTCTTCTTGGAAAAATTGCCGTTATTAAAATGAATGTACTGCCCAGGTTAATGTTTTTGTTTCAGACAATACCAATTGTGAAAGATGGAAAAGTGTTGGTAAAATGGCAAAGAGAAATCTTTAAGTTTATCTGGGCAGGGAAGAAGCCAAGAATAAAAATGAAGATAATGTATGATACTAAGGACAGAGGTGGCTTCCAAGTCCCGAATTTGCGTTTGTATCATGAAGCAGTATGTATGTCTTGGTTATCTGAATGGGTAAATTTGGAAAATAGAAAACTTTTAGCTCTTGAGGGGCACGATTGCAGATTTGGCTGGCATGCCTATCTTTGGTATGGGAAAAACAAAGTTGACTCCATGTTTAAGCATCATTATGTAAGGAGGACATTGTTTGATGCATGGACCAGGTATAAGGATACAATATCGGATGAAAGGCCTCTGTGGATTGTTCCAGCTGCAGTTATACATTTGTTTTCAGAATATAGAGGCAATGATTGGTTGAAGTATCAGGAATTGTTGCAAAGAGAAGGGAAAAAATATGTTTTAAAACCAAATAATGAATTAGAATTTGAGTATGGTTGGCTACAATATTGTCAAATAAGGGACATTTATAAAAAAGATTGTAAAGAGTTTGGTTTTAGGGCTATGAATGATGATTTTGAGAATATATGGTTGAAAAAAGAACGGAAAATGATATCCAAAATGTATAAAACTTTGTTGACTGTATATACTTTGGATGAAACCGTTAAAGAACAAATGATAAAGTGGGCCATAAATATGAACAAAGAAATTTCTATGGAATCATGGGAATTTTTGTGGAAAAGATCTTTTAAAATGTCCACTTGTATTAACGTAAAAGAAAATTGCTATAAGATGATGTATAGATGGTATATGACACCAAAAAAGATTGCTAATATTAGCATGGATAAGAACTTGAGTAATAAATGTTGGAAATGTAAAAAAGTAGAGGGTTCTTTTTACCATATGTGGTGGTCATGTGATAAAGCGAAAGCATATTGGTCTAATATACATTGTGTGATGCAGAAAATATTGAAAACCCCAATTGAGAGAAAGCCTGAACTTTTTCTCCTCGGTTTGACAATGGAAAAAATTCCACAAGAGAAAAGGACACTGTTATGGTACATGATTACGTCGGCGAGAATGGCCTTTGCTCAGCATTGGAAAATGGAGAAGGTACCAGATATACATGACTGGTTGAGAAAATTGTTTTTTTTAGCAGAAATGGACAAAATGACAAAGAAATTAAATGGACAAATGGCAGAACAGTACTTAAAAGACTGGGAAGGATTGAAATTGTATCTAGAAACTGAATATAGAATGAAGGGGAAAATATATAATTTGGATACGTACGGATATTGAATGAGAAGTGAAATGAATTTTGAACTGTATGTACTGTTATACATAATATGCTGAAATTGTAGAGGTTATATATAATTTAAATGTGTTACCTGGTTTGTCGAGGTATTTAAGTCTAAACTTGATTGCCTTATAATTTTTTCTGTTTGTTATTAGCAGTGTTGGAAGCCTATTAGGGGGGTCAGTCTTGATCTGATCAGAATGATGAGTACTGAACATGAAGAAGAGGAGGAGGTTGGATTTATACCCTGCTTTTCACTTGGAGTCTCAGAGTGGCTTACAAACTCCTTCCCTTCCTCTCCTCCCGACAGACACCCTGTGAGATAGGTGGGGCTGAGAGAACTCTGAGAGAACTGCTCTTGAGAGAACAGCTCTGAGAGAGCTTTGACTGACCCAAGGTTACCCAGCAGCTGCATGTGGAGGAGTGGGGAATCAAACCCGGTTCTCCAGATTAGAGTCCGCCACGTTTTACCACTGCACCCAACTGGCTGATCAGAAGAAATTGTTAAAATTTGGAATGCTGGCTATTAATGTCAATAATTTTGAACTTATCAAAGATTAAGTCTTTAAACTTTACTGAGACTCTTGTCCTATTGCTGAAATTTCTTTACACACATGCACACACACATTGAAACCTGAAAGGAAATCCCTGGTGGTGTTCATCTAATAGGGATCTGTGACCATTCAGGTGGCTTTCACCCTTTAATTAGGCAATCCACAGGCAATGTAGCAGGACGGAGATAGAAAGCACTCTTGGAAGTTCTTTGACAAGATAAAAGCAAGCTAATATAATTAATACTTTGAGACGTCAGCCCATTGATGGGAAAGTGCTGTAAAAGAATAAGGAAAGTTCAGGAACAGCACCAGTTGAAGATGGACCATGAGAGTACAGAACTAAGTAGAGAAAAGCCACAAGCAATCATCAAGAGGGAAAAAGAACCCACTAAACTAATTGTTAGTTCATGTGTTATACAGTCTGTACAAAGAAAAATGAAAAGGTCATTGGCTATTAAATATACTCGACTTCAGAGTCTTCTCAGCCATTGGAAAGGATTTCACTGATTAGAATAGGTCTGTACTCAAATATGCTAAGAACACTGAAAAGCGATAGTTTTGACCTTTCAAAATATTTCATGAATTATATTTTTTTTCTATTTTCATTCTGCTTTTAATAAAGCAAATGTATTAATCAGGAGTGCCATTTGCAGAGAGCAAGGTGACCCTACTAGGGGTGTGCGCTTGGTATATGCCGAGCTGAATAAGTACACGAAAAATACTTTATCTGTATTTTCCAGGTATTTATTCAGCCAAATACAGATCAGAGATCTATACTCGGCTACCAAAATAGCCCCACCCACATCAAAGCCAATATTAATCAGCTTTTATTTGGGCATGGCTAGAAGGCATTTAAAGATGCCATGGTCTCTTTAAATGCCTTCTGAGTTCACTTTTGGAGTCGCACTTTCACAAACACATCTTCCTGGGGTCCTGGGACTCCAGTTCTTTTGTTGCTCACACTTCCTGACCTTCCTCTCCAACCTCCAGAGGTCAGTCCACCAGCACAATGCTTGCTCAGTTCATGACTTCTAGGGAGGGCTTCTAGTGTCCTGGCCCCACTGCTGGACCTCCTGATGGCACCTGGTATATTTTGGCCGCTGTGTGACAGAGTGTTGGACTAGATGGGCCATTGGCCTGATTCAACATTGGCTTCTCTTATGTTCTTATGTTCTTATGACTTCCCGTATGAAATCAGAAGGGATTTAAACTTTAGATACTTGCTCAGTTCACTCACAGAATCACACTGCTGTGGCGACATGACTCAGCAAGTGAACTGAGCAACCATTTAAAGTTTAAATCCCTTCTCCATTATACCCTATAGGGATGGTCCCCATAGGGGATAATGGAACCAAATAAATTTGGTGATCCCAATTATTTCCAGAATCCCAATATTGGTTTAATATTGTTAGATTTCTCACAGTGAGATTCACTGTTCGGGTTTTGGGAATATCAGGAAATACTGATATTTTTTCAGGTTCAATATATCCAAATCCCCAAAATACTGATTTTTAAAATCAATTTCTTTAAATTTTGCTGTATTTGTTGAAGAAAACATTTTATTGGGCTCTCCTATGTCTCAGCTGCCTAATGGTGACCTATGAAAAGGGCTTTCAAAGCAAGTGAGAAGCAGAGGTGGTTTGCCTCTGCAGAGTCTTTCTTGATGGTCGTCCTTCCAAGCACCAACTCTGCCTAGTTTCTGAGAGCTGCTGAAATCAGACTATACCATGCCACCTTCCTTCCTTGGGCTGTCCTAGTCACAGTAAGAAAATGCCCAAAATGAAGACTTGGGTACTAGCTATGCACTGTCAGAGAATAGACTATGGACAGTTTTTCTTTAAGTAATATGACATGACTTCTGCTCTGTATCCATGCAGCCATGCATCCATCATGAACTAGAGCAGGGGTGTCAAACTCATTTGTTATGAAGGCCAGATCTGACATAGATGAGACCTTGTTGGGCCGGGCCATCTGTGTCATAAAATGTAATACCAGGTATTGGAGATATCTCTCCTTAAATATAAAAGCCTTTTGGTGGTGTTACTCTCCAGAATGTTCCACATGCTCCTGAATTGGTTGGCACCCTGGTGTGTCACTCACAGGGTGTCTGTCTCCATTGGCTGTGTTGCTGTCACCCTTGGCATGGCTCCACCCACAGAGGTGGCACCCAGCATCTCAGCCTCACTCTCCTTGGAGTGGACAGATGGCTCCACTGGACAAAGGCCTCAGCCCGATCATGCCGCCATCGTGATCGTCCTCGCCCGAGCACACTGCATGTGACCGCACGATGGATGGATGGGCCGCTCCAGTGGGGGGAAGGAGGGGGCTCAGCTCAATCTTGCTGCTGCCACCACCCTCACCTGAGCCCAGCTACAGCTGGTCACCTGGGTGGCCACTGGACAATGGATGCGCTGGGCACCCCAGCTCACAGGGGCCCCTCAGGCCAAGCCCCATCCTGCTGCTGCCACCGTGGTCATCCAAGCCCAACTACTGGCAGCTGGACAGGCTCTGACTGGATGGCCGCTGGCATGCCATTGGCCTGGAGGCTGCTGGAGGTGGCCCAGAGGATGCTGGATGCACCCAAGTGGGAAGCATGAGCAGTCTGCGCTCTTGTGTCCCGTGGCTAACAGGGATGCTGGAGCATGCTTCCTGATCCCAAATGGGGCCTTCCATGGCAGCAATGACCAAGCATGTTGCATGCAGAAGAATTATGCATGCGGTGGCTGGTAGGAAAATGGGTTTCCATTTGACTGTATGAACCCTGTGAAGAATCCTCTAGTTCAGGGGTGTCAAAACATGTGGCCCATTTTTTTTAACCACCCAAGGCTTTTCACTGATACATATTTACATTTATTAATATCATTTTAAGGGGCAGTTCCAGCTAAGCTGTCTGCCTTTTTTTTCCATACACTTCCCCCCTTCTTCCATCAGGAATGGTCACCTTCTCCGAGATCCTATGGAGATCAAGGTTTAGATTCCCAGGTTGCAAGGAGTGTAGTCAAGATGGAACAGATTCACCAAGTGGATATTTGCTGATTCCCTCTTTCCATTTCACCCCCTTTATAGCCTACGGGAGTAAGGAACATTAGGGAACAGCGTAGAATGAAGTGACGAAGATGCAGCCAGAAAGTGTCAATGGCAATAAATAAATAAATAAATCTGTTCTGCATGAGTTTCTGCATGAAAAATGTGATGTAGTTATCGCATCCAGTGTCATGTAGTGGCCAGAGTGCTGGGGTTGTTTTTTTTTTTCCAAATCCCCCTCCCTTGGTCTGAAAGTTAACTTTCTTAGTTTGAGTGGGGGTGATTTCTATCTGTTCCGCCTTGGGGTTGTGACAAGATCTCCTGGGTTAACTTGTTCCATTTGGAGTCCAATGCGATTAACTCGACCACAATTTAGGGTCCTTTTGATGCTATTTCTAGCTAAGTAGAGTTTTTAGTCTAACGCAGTATCCTTGAACTGCCTTAATTAATGCTCGAGATTTGCTGTGATTACTGAAATAATAAAAAGAACAACAGACTGTGCTCTTGTTTCCCAATTAGTGTAATTGCTGTTGTTCGGGGAGAGAGAGAGAAAAAAAAGTAACTAAGATGAATTGTCTTTCAGAAGCTCAAAGAAGCTTGAACCTGTCACAGCTTTCAAAATTAATATAATGGATGTTGTCTTTAATTAGGCGGAAAGTCTTCATTTTCCATTCTTGCAAGACCCCTTATCAGAGTTCCTCGACTCTTCCATTCAGTTTACACAGTTTAAATGCAAACGTACACCAGAATATTGTGTTAAGTTCCAGTGGGAAACTCCCGGCAGACAGCTTATAGAAATGAAGCTGATGGCCGGAAGGACTTTAAAGCATGTGAAGGGCCCCTGAGATAAGACTGGAAATGTGTCTGCTTTACACTGCAATATGACAGCTATAATATGACAAACTCCTGTTTACACACATCCCTTTACGTGGTGGGGGGGTGTACAGAACAACTAGGGGTCATTTCATGGAAAAAGAGGTGCAGGGGGCTCATTTGCACAACTCATTTGCATATGCCACACCTCCTGACAAAGGGCAGGCATGTTTAAAATGAGTTATGCAACTGAGTATAAATCCCTCCCCCCAAGTCTCTCCACAAAAGTCGAGAGGTTCAGGGGGAAAGGCAGGCATGTCTGCCTCCCTGCCCTCCCCATCTCCAGCCAGCCATCACGGCAGGTTGGCTGGAGATGGGGAGGGCAAGGAGGCAGTCATGCCTGGGTTCCCTGCAGGGCACCTGGAGAAGATCAGGCAGGGAACCCTGGCATTTAAATCCCCCCTCCCTGAGTGTCTCCATGGGTGGGGGGCGGGGCCTGGGCTCCTTCCTGCTGGAGTGCCGCTCCAGGGCACTCTGGCAAGAAATGACCCCTGAGAACAACCCATACCGACATGGGAAGTGGAGGGAGAGGCAGCTCCTGAAACTGAAGCTGTTAAAAGTCTCATCTTGTCCTGCTCTCTGGGGCTCCAGCTAGGGTTGCCAGCCTCCAGGTGGCACCTGGGGATCACCTGCAAGTACAGCTCATCTTCAGACTACAGAGTTTCCCTGGAGAAAAAGGACAATTTGGAGAGTGGGCTTTATGGCATTGTACCCCATTGAGGTCTCTGTCAGCGCCAGTTTAGTGTAGTGTTTAGGAGCGCAGACTCTAATCTGGTAGAACCAGGTTTGATTCCCCACTCCTCCACATACAGCTGCTGGTGTGACCTTGGGTCAGTCACAAGTTCTCTCAAGGGCAGTTTCCAAAAGAGCTCTCTCAGACCCACCTACCTCACTGGTTGTCTGTTGTGGGTAGGGGAAGAGAATGGAGATTGTAAGCCCCTCTGAGACTCCTTTAGTTAGTGAGGGGCAGGGTATAAATCCAACCTCTCCTCTCCTCTCCTCTCTCCTCTTCTTCCCCAGGCTCCACTGCCAGATTTCCAGGAATTTACCACCCTGGGTCTGACAACCCTACCCCCCATCTCCCACCAATGCCCGGGGGGACCTGGCAGCCCTAGGGTCTACCCATAGATATAAGGGAAGTGGTGTTGTTGCTGTTAGCCATTTAATCATGTCTGATTCTTGGCGATTCTATGAGCCGGCTTTTTCCACGTTTTCTGATCTTATACTGTTTTTTTGAGTTGTTCCATGCTCAGGCTGGTATCAACTTTTATGGTGTCTAGCCACCGTGTTCTTTGGCAGCCCAGTTTCCTTTTGTCCCTAACCAATCCATTCATAATTGCTTTCTCAGAGCTGGAGCCCCATCTAGAAATACCCTACCTCTGGAGGTGACCTATAACGTACATTTTTAGTATTTAAGCATGAGGTGGAAACCTTTTTGCTCACCTGGGCTTTTAGCTGAAGTTTTATCCCATCTTCTAGGTGGTTGGGTGGTTGGTTGGTTGGTTGGTTGATGCCACTGTATGCCACTGAGGTTTTAACAGTATTATCAGCTGTTGATTATTGAGGGGGTGCCAACTGAGAACAGCACTCTGATTAGGAAGGAAAAATGAGACAAAGAAAATTACTCTAGTCCTGCCAGTGTGCTCCACAGGGTCTTCTTCAAAGTGGTACACTCTTTATTCAAATGTAAGGAGGTCCAACAGATCAGCTTGGTGTAGTGGTTAAGTATGCAGACTCTAATCTGGGAGAACTGGGTATGATTCCGCACTCCTCCACTTGCACCTGCTGGATGACCGTGGTCAAGCCATAGTTCTGGCACAGTTGTTCTTGAAAAAGAGCAGTTTCTGCCAGAACTCTCTCAACCCCACCTACCTCACAGAGTGTCTATTGTGAGGAGGGGAAGGGAAAGGAGTTTGTAAGCTGCTCTGAGACTCCTTTGGGTAGTGAAGGGTGGGGTATAAATTCAATCTCCTTCACCTCCTCCTCCTCCTCCTCCTTCTTCCTGGAAAATGTTTGCATCTTTTTGCTTAATAGTAACACTGAACATTTATCCAAAGGTGAGGTGTGCCATTCTTTTTGGCCAACTGCAATGACATCGTCACCTTCACTGTCAACCAGGGGATAGGTCGGGGGCCTTCTTCCAAAGCCCCACCATCTGGATCTTAGCCAAGTGGCAGAGGCAGAAGGTAAATCAAGTGTCACCGGTCTTGGGTCTGTTTGGGATGCTGCAGGAGATGACACTGGAGCTTCCATCTGTGGTGCCACTGGCCATGTCAGAGCAGACGGACTTTGCAGTGCTTGCAGCTGTCCAGGACTGCAGCCCACCAGGAACTTTCCCAGTGAGTTAAACAAAACAGCTGAGATAAGTTCTAAATGCTCCAACCATGCCTTTTCCTCCTTTGGGCCTCAGAAAAGTGATGGATTCTATCAAAGCGGGCAAGTCCCACCATCTGATCAGCAGGGACGCCTTCGCTGTTTGGGTTTCCAGGTACCGCCTGTCAATTGGCGGGGGTGAGGGGACTTACTGGCAGCAGTGGGGTGGGCTAGGCCAGTGTCACAGTGATGTTGCTGATGATGCAGTGATGGCCCTTCTAGTGCACAGCAGAAGTGATGTCATTGCATTTCTGGTGACATAGGACACTCTGGTATTCGGGCAAAAACTCTGTGGTAGAAGCCTTTTTTTTACCATAGAGCTTTTGCTGACTTATCAGAGCATCCCTCATCACTAGCAACACAATGACATCACTTCTGGTATGCACTGTTTTGCTGCCACTGTTTTGCTGGCGACATGGCTGCCAAGCCAGGCTTGCCTCCCGTTGCTGCAGGCAAGTCCCCCCAACAACCAATTGATTGGTGGTTGGTGATGGTTGTGGCTAGAAGTGGGGGATCTCTTACCCTTGGTGGGGGCTTGACAGCCCTATTTGCTGTAGTACATAACTGCTGCTACATCCCCTGTTCTGGTCAAGAGGACAAGGAGGAGGAAGTAGAAGGAGGAGGAGGAGGAGGAGGAGGAGGAGGAAGAGTTGGTTTTATACCCCACCCATCACTACCTGAAGGAGTCTCAAAGTGCTTTACAATCTCATTTCCTTCCTCTTCCCTCAACAGGTATCTTGTGAGGTGAGTGGGGCTGGGAGAATTCTGAGGGAACTGTGGCCCAAGGTCATTCTGCAGGCTTCATGTGGAGGAATGGGGAATCAAACCTACTTCTTCAGATTAGAGTCCACCGCTGTCGACCACTACCTCACGCTGGCTCTCCATTAATTATTATTAATTAAACTGGCCTCAAGGAACCGTTCTGAAGTACCAGAAATGATAAATGGTGCTGACAGGAATGCAGGAATGCAATCAAGAAAGCACCCCACCCCTCCCAAAGGCCACTAGGCCGTAACCCTGCTTCAGCCTCTTGTGAACCTTGAGACGGTTCCGAACTGAATTAAGCCCCAGCGTTCCGTTGTGTTGTTTGCGGTAACACGACGCGAATGAGCCGTGAGGAAGAAAGAAAGGTCATAGGTGGGAGGCAGAAGTACTAGATCTTGATTGCCTCCCACCTTTCGAAAAGGCTCGTATGACTTGAAATGGATGCCTGATGAGTTTGAGAAGTCGGCACCTAAGATCTGAAATTATGCCAATCTAGCAGGCAGCAAACAAATCACCCACGCCATGCCTTGCGCGCGATAACGAGGTTTGCATCACAATGAGTCAGAAGAGCGACAGTCTGATTACTGGCATGTTGATGGGAGGGTCTGCACACGTCTAATACTACTGCTGTCAGACTCACTGTTTTCGATAGAAGAGGCAGTAAGAAGAAGCCCTGGACTACAGCACGAGGCAAAGCTCTTGATTACCAGCTGGGGTTCAGAACCGTGTTCTCTCAGGATTACAACTGATCTTCAGCCTATAAAAATCAGTTCCCCTGGAGAATACTGTTATTGCGATTGTTTTGTTGCTTTATTATTGTTGTTGTTGTTGTTCACAGTCAGATATTTGACTGGTAGATGGTGTTCTGCAATTCCAGATCTAGCCAAGTTCTTGAGAATTTCAGATGTATCTTCACGGGATTCTTGCTGTTCTAAGCAACACTGCCTTCTGGAGCTGAGCTGGTGTTATTTGCTCAATGGCCATAATGTCCAGGTGTTTCTCAAGGCTTCTACGCACTGCTCCAAGGGCTCCAATGACAAGTGACACGATGCTAACGTTCTTCTCCCAGAGACACTCTAACTCTGTTGGTAGATCATGGTATTTCATGATCTTCTCCTGTTCTTTCTTTTCTATTCTGCTGTCTCCTGGGATTGCAATGTCAATGATCCAAATTTTATTTCTCATTTTCCCCCTACAATTGTGATATTACGGGTGTTATGCTCTAGGAGTTTATCTGTTTGTAATCAAAAGTCCCAAAGAATCTTTGTTTCCTCCTTCTCCATGATCTTGTCTGATTTGTGCTTCTATAGATTTCCAGCTGATAGTAAGCCCTACTTCTTGCCAAGGCAGCCAACAATTTAAAATACACGTGATAAAATCACCTTTGTGGTCATTAAGTATAGCATGAAAAGCAGTGGCCTTTTCTGAGGAATTTGTTTTGCATTTTAAAAAAAAAGTAGACGTGGACTTTAACGAGCAAATGAACATTTGTGAATGTTGGTAACTTGGGAGAAAATACGACTTGGTGTCTGGAAAACACGAACAAACCAAAAGAGAGCACACAAGGAACTTTCTGCTTGGTTTTTCCTACCAGACCCCTTTCAGCTATTCAGCTTGATAAAAAAATGTGCAGTTGCTAAGTGCCAAGCTGCCCGTTTCCCTGCCTGCTATGCAGCAGCGGTTCAATCCGTTCTTCAGAATTTCTCCTTTCCAGGTGACATTGAGAGCGCAACTGGAGAGACTTCATTATTGATTAAATCAGTTGGTGGGTTATTGTTGGAGGGTAGCCAAGGTACAAAGAAGACGCAGCGCAGATAAAGGAGAAGCAGGAATAAGAATTATGGGCGCCCCTAGTACCTTCCTGCTGGAGCTCTAAGATTGCTTCCACAGTTCTTCATTTTTGTGTGCGTTGCGTGCCATCCAGTCACCTCTGTCTTCTGGTGAGCCTATGAATTAATGACCTCCAGAACGTTCAATCATTAACGGCCTTGCTCGGGTCTTGCAAACTGAAGGCCCTGGCTTCCTTTATTGAGTCAATCCATGTACCATTGGGTCTTCCTCTTTTCCTACTGCCTTCGGCTTTTCTTTTTCTTCATTCAGAAGGTTACATTTGAGGTAACACTGGCTGACCCAGCTGTGGGGCTGCAACTCTACCCGGGACTCCAAATGAAAGCTACCACCAAACAGTGGTAAAGAGAGAGACTGGAGATGAAGAGTTGTCCACATCCTGGTATGTAGACAAAGGACTTGTGAACTGGATGGAACTAGGATTTATCATTAACAGAGCATCTGAGGTCCCCGGTCACATGTGCCAGATAACGCAGGGGGTGGGGGGAAGCGAGGCTATTTGCTCCGTAGCAATTTGACCCGCATTTGCACGATCACACAGTCCATGGGAGCTGTTGGGGCAGCCTGCCACTGCGTGATCAGACACAAACCACAGGTGAATCGGGAGGGGTTGCCCCATGTTTCTGATGCACTTAAACGGGGGATCGATGAATCACATCTCCACACTGAGGGCTTCCTGTGGCAGTATGCAATGATGCACACATACTGGGAAGGGGGAGAAACGGCGCAAAGTTGGGATGACCTGATCAGACTCTCCCAACATCATGAGAGCGTGCTGGCATGATCACACAGGGGGAAGTCCATCCATGGCCCGTAGCAACCCATTTGATAGTGGACTTTCCCTAGTGTCTTTTAACTCCGCTCTTGCAGCGGAGCAAAACGGGTTGTCGACGGGTGCAGGGCGCTGACCAGATGTTCACGTCTGATCGCATCCATTAAATCCACTCGGCATTCATGCCTATGCTGTGGCTAATTGTGCGTGTGATCGCAGTCTATGTAGCTTATTAATAAACATTCCCACCACTTAGTATAGGCTACCCTATCTCAGTGTTGCTATGGTTTGGAGCAAATCTACCCTGGCCCAAATCTAGGCCTAGCCCTGTCTTGTGGAAATCAACCCCTGGAGAACAGACTGCACCTCTTTTTTTACCAATACTTCCCAATCTTCCCAAGGATACTATTATCTAATTTATTTATTTTGAATTACCTAGTCCACAAAATTATTTTATAATTTTAAATGTTTTTAATTATTCCATTGTTTTCACATTCACCACCCTGGGGACCCTGTTCAGGTGGAAAGGCAGCATAAAAATATTTTCAATAAATAGAATAAATAAAATTACTTCCATTGACTGTTTGTTCAGCAAATACATTGTCTGAAATGGATCTCCACCTTTGCTCATAGCACACCATGAGGAAGAGCCCCACATATATTGGTTTTGCTAATATACAAGGCTTATCCACTTCTGTTCTACCTCTTACAGGGGGTCCATGAATTCTGACCAGGGACAGATTTGCCTAAAGGCTGGCTTTTGTATCTCCAAAGGCAGGACTTCCATTTGATTCTTCCTACCAGCACCCTTTCTAACCTCTTTAATCCACAGGGGTTCCTACCATAATTATCCAAAGACAGAAACAAATTGCAGAAAAGTTTTAACACCCTACCGTCTCCCTGAAAAAAAACAACAACAGCCCACCCCCCAAACCCTTCTCCTATTTGAATAGCCAGAGGAAGCAAGAGTTGACTATAATCTTGTACTCCACCCTTACGAACACCGATTGCTACTAATAAAGGTGTTGTTTTATTATGCCCCCTGCAACTCTGTTTTAAGGGAATCACATGTCTCCATGGTTCTTTTCTCATAAAAGAAGAAAGCAATCCTTTCCTGGGAGTAAGCCCCATTGAAGAAACACTGGGCTTCCTTCTGAGTAGACCCATTCAGGCTTGCTCCTGAAGTTGCTTGGTTGGGAAGCATGGTTTGCACATGAGCACACACGAAGCTGACTTATTCTGAATCAGCCCATCAGCCCATCAAGGTAAGTGCTGTCTACTCAGACAGGCAATGGCTCTTCAGGATCTCAGGTGGAGGTCTTTCACATCACCTGGCCCTTTTATGGCTGTGGTCACACGGTCCTTTTGATCGGGTTTTGCCGCTGTTCCCTCCCGCATTTAAGTTTACTGAGCAGACAGGCGAATCCGCCTCCCGTGCCGAAGTGGGCTCACTCCCACAATGCTCCCGGGTTTTCCTGCCCCAGGGAAAATCAAGTATTTTCCTGGCACTTATGCTTTGAATGCACAATTTCACCCATCTGGACAGCCATCTTTCACAATGATTGCGATTAGGACCGTCTTATCGCTCTGTGCGTTTGTTTGTTTTTTAAACCTCCCAGCTTTGAGCGCTTGAGTAAGCGCTCATCCTGCTTGGAGAAAAGTCCTGCCTGCTGTCCCCCAGCATGGAAGTGGTGTTGAAAGTTTCTGGGGGAGGAAGCTGGGGGGCAGGCTGTCAGGTGGGTGGGCTTTGGCATCTGCCCCAGGAGTCCCCAAAGCTGCAGTGTTAGGAGGGAGGGAGGGAGCCTCCAGTGCTGGGAAGCGCGCCCAGCTAGCCAGCAGCATCAGGCAGAAAGGAGAACTCTTTCAAAGGTGCCTTTTTCTTTTATTTTCATTGGGCCGGTGGCTGGAAAATTGCTGGAGTGGGGAGGGGGGAAGGCAGGGAAGGCGAGCTTGCAGTTCAGGGAGGGATGTGTGAACATCCCAACTCGGAAAAAAATATTCCAGTTTTAATTAAATCTGGAACAAAGTTCAATTGCCTTGCCATGTAACCACACCCTAACTGGAGATGTCGGGGATCGAACTTGGGACCTTCTGCATGCAAAGCTAGGCTTTTCCACTGAGACATAGCCCCTGTGTATGAATAGCTGCTTTTTTGTCCTTAAAGGGCTGCCTTCTGTCAGTTTGCATTATACCCAAGGAAAGCTCACAACAGTCATGGTCCTAAATGAAGTACAATGAAATGCCATTTCTGTTCGCGGCTCCTAACTGGAGGAAATTGTATTACACTTTGACTAGCAACACTTTCAATTGGTTTTTACATGTCTTCCATTTGTACCCGGCAGGGGCCATGTATTAACTGCCTCCCAGGAGCCTGCTCTAATGCAGTATATCAAAATGACTTCCTAAGACATTATTATGATATATAGAATAATTTAAAAAATATATATTTGGTGACCCCACTTCAAATGCATGCAGGACCAGCAAGCTGTATTCAGGTGAACAAAGCAATTCAGCTCTGATGGCTATGGGGTGGCTGAGAGCAGGAAACCTTTGCGTGGTTTCTCAACTTGGATTGGTGGGAGTTTGCATGAATAATACCCTTCACTAATGCCTAGCTGTGGGCATAAGTGAAGAAATAACCATCCCTGGACTTTTGCACATTCTGATCTGGATAGCACATGCTAGACTGATCTCATGAGATCTCAGAAGCTAAGTAGGGTCAGCCCTGGTTAATACTTGAATGGGAGACCACCAAGGTGCAGAGGCAGGCAAATGGCAAGTCACCTCCCAAAGCCGTGCAAAAAATAGATGCTCACCTCTCAATTTGGGGCTTTTACCTTTTGGGCATAGAGCTGAGTATCTAACTTGTTTAACGAACCCAGGGCAATGCAGACCATATATATTAGCAAGGTTTAATGTGTTGCCATCAGCAGTATTATATGGGAGATTCCAAAAAAAAACATTCAATAGTAGATTGTGTCCCTGCACTAAGCAGGCGATAGAAACTCTTGAACATGTGTTTCTTTCATGTACTTTCTACTCGGACCTACGCCTAACATTCATTGAGCCATGGTTGAGAAAGTATTCAGGGAAACCTGATAAATGTAAGATTCACTTTTTGCTGACAACCCAGAATTATGTTATAATTGAAACTGTTGCAAAATTTCTGTATGAAGCTTCAAGAAGGCGTTCAGTACTCCTTGCAAATTGAGTCGTATGTTCTGTACGTTATGCCAATAAAGGTCGATTGATTGATTGATTGATTGATTGATTGAAGGCACCTCTCAAATGGCAAGTTCTCTCTCTCACTTCTCTTTCCCTGTATATCTCTATCTATCTATCTATCTATCTATCTATCTATCTATCTATCTATCTATCATCTATCTATCTATCTATCTTCTATCTAAAATTACCCCTCTTCCCTACTGTGGCAGCCATTTTATGGTTGCACCCTGTCATATGGAGTCGCCATAAGTTAGCTGGTACTCGACAGCAAAAATAGATAAATAAATAACTAATAACTGGAAGAAACTGGCTCAATGGTTTTTGGTGGTGTTAAGTATGAGACTTAAGGCAGCAGCTCATAACAAGTGATTCGGCTTTATTAACAAGAC
The DNA here is from genome assembly GCA_029375565.1 of Gekko gecko. Classification (NCBI taxonomy): domain Eukaryota; kingdom Metazoa; phylum Chordata; class Lepidosauria; order Squamata; family Gekkonidae; genus Gekko; species Gekko gecko. The sequence continues at coordinate 164,385,550 of JAPDNY010000004.1, read as the reverse complement.
AGAAACAAACACGAAAACAGGAGAGCAACAGGCTCTCTTTTAAACTATCCGGGCTGGCAAAACCACGCCCCTTGTTGCATTAATAACCAATCAGAACAGTAACGTAACAACCAATGAATTCATCTCCCTCCAGAACCTTTTCTAGTATCCTGATTGGTTTCCTATGCAGAGTAGCCAATCAGGTTTTGCTGTTTTCAGTACCAGGCTTAGATAGGGTTGTGATTCAAGCTCAGGCCACTTATGTATAGGCGATACATAACAGGAGGCTGGTTGCTACGAGCTACTGAAATGCCAAACTGACTTGAGGGAGGATAAGAGAAATAACTGAAAGATGACCAGCAAAGGAATCAACTTTGCTCAGATGGCTGAAAGTTACAAACTCTTTCTTTTCCGGGGAGCCAGTACTGCTGTGAGAACAGCAGTCGCCTCCCTTCTCCTCCAGGCTTAAGTCTGACAAGAAAACGAACTCTGTAAAAAACAAAACAAGAAAACCACCCCTGAGATTTTCTACTGCCTTGGAAAGCAGACTCCCCGACTTTCTTCTTTATCCAATTATTATCTATCATATTTTTTTTTGTCTAACTCTTCTCCCAAAGAGTTCTTCCTCTCCTGCATTTTTATCCTGACAACAACCCTGGAAATGTTAGCTTGAGGGAGAGAGAGATCATGACTGACCCATAGTAGGCCTGTAGCTATAGAGGTGTGCATGCCACTCTCTGCCCTAATTCACAGCTTTCATCATTAAAAACTAAATCTGTCACCCTTTTTGTTGCAGATACACAAGGGAAAATGTACCGGCGGTTTATGTCGGCATTGGCTGGAAAGGTATGGAGGGCAGGATCTGGAGCTGGGTCAGTTAACCCCTTATCTTCTGTTGTATTCTGTGTTGTTGTTTTTCTCCTTGGGCTATTTGCGTTTTTCCCCCTCCTTTGCTTGCCTCCTCTTTAATTCCTGCAGTGATAAATAAGAACACCGGGAAGAAAACTGGAGAGATATTTATACTATTTTGAGGTTGGTTCCTCTGTCTGCAGTAGGAAACTTGCCTAAGGTATAGGAGGTGCCGGGGGGGGGGGGGCAGAAAACCAATCCCCAGCTTCCCTCAGCCTGGTATCTAGCTGTAATCATGAATTGCAAACTACCTTGTTGTGGCTTGCCTGTGTAAAGGAACTGCAGGCCTCTGAACATGGGCAGAATGCCTTTTTCTCACTAATGAGTAGCTGCTACTGGACTCCTGTCCTCTCCCTTACACACACAACAATCTGGGATCAGTGCTAAAGGACTGAAAATACTTTAATTTTAGGTTAAATTGTAGGTTTAAATTTCAAAACTTCTATCTACAAAAAGAGAGAAAGAAATATTTCATGTAGAAAACCAAAGGGGCAGAATATCCAGGCAGCACTAACCCTCATCACCTCTAGAAAAAAAAAAAAAAAATCAAGGTCTTTAGGAGGATCTGAATCAAGTCGGTCATCCTTTTTGTTGCAGAGATAGAAGGGGAAATGTACCAGCAGTTTATGTTGGTACTGGTGAGAAAGGAATGGAGGGCAGGGAAGTGGTTAAGTGATTAGGAAATGGGTCAGTTAACCCCCTCCTAATCAAATGCATTCTCTTCTGGGGTACTCTGGGTCCGGTCACACGCAGAATTAGCCGCACAATAGGGATGAATGCTGGGCGGATTTTACAGGTGCGATCACACAGGAACATCTGGCAAGCGTCCTGCACCCGTCGGCAACCCGTAGCAGTCAGCCGAAGAAGCGGAGTAAAAAGATACCTGGGAAAGCGCAGTATTTCCCGGAAAACGTGAGGTCCGGGCGGACGTCGGATCGCGGAAGCACTGGTATCCCGTCGCATCCGGTGCCCATCTTACACCGGATGTTTTTTTTTAAGCCTCCTTGGTCATGCGCTTCCATGGTCATGAGCATGCAGAAACTCTGGCTTGAAAAAAAAAAAAAGCCCGATGGGAAGCGGCGGCCTACAATCACCACATGTATGATCAGGCCATTCTGCTTCTTCCCCCCCTTTGCCACGCTTCACCATCAACATGTGATTGGCGGCAGACGGCCTAAGCACAAAGCCTTGGGGGGGACATCTGATCACGCTACTGTGCTTCATTTTGCTCTGGGGCAAAAAGCTTCACTCCCCCCCCGGATTATCTCATTTGTGTGACTGGAACGTCTGTAACCTTTTCTCCCCGGGCCCTTTGCTTCTTGTTTGTTTGTGTCCTCTTTATTGTCTTCCGTGATGTCTGGAAGTAGTGAGGATGAGGCTTGGTAGGTCTTAACCATCACTGTTTTTTGTTTTTTCAAAAATAACCAACAACAGAGAACAGGAACTCTACCCACTTCAGCCATGGCCCCCAAACTACAGTGGCAGAAAAGGTCCAAATAACTAAAAGGCACAGTGCCCTTCTGACATACATAACATGCCAAGAGGAATCAAGTCTATGAATGATGAGACTGAAAATACTCTGCACCTGTGCAGAGTGTTTTTCCCTTACCCTACAGCAAGAACACTCAAATACCTACCTGATATTGGGGATAATTTTTTTTAAGTTGCATGCAGTGATTGGCAGGCAGCTTGAAGAAGAGGAGGAGGAGGAGGAGATTGGATTTATACCCCACCCTTCACTACCTGAAGCAGTCTCAGAGTGGCTTACAATCTCCTTTCCCTTCCCCTCCCTACAACAGACACCCTGTGAGGTAGGTGGGGCTGAGAACTGCTCCTGAGAGAACTGTTGTGTATTGAAAGGTGAATCAAGCCTATCTTTTCCTATGTTAAGCTTGATTCTGGAATGTGGATTCTAAGCTGTAGCATTCGTATTGGTCGGTTTCTGCGAAACCAGTGTATATAGCCAATCACTGTGTGATAATGTTGCAAAGAGGGAACAGTTGTGATTGGACCTTAACTCTGCACTGCCATTGGTCCGTTAACTATTTCTGGGTGTGGCTTGGACAGCCGGGAGAGTTTAAAAAGGAGCTGTGCTCCACTGTCTGCGTTGTGTGTTCCTGAGTTGGAGTTTGCTGTTGAATAAAGCTGAATCACTTGTTGAGCTTACTTCGTTGTTGAGTCTCATACTTAACAATTGGCGACGAGGATGGGATGCTAGAGCGGGTAGGCAGCCCCGCTGAACCGAGATCGCAACAGCAGACGAGGACACACACCCGGCCGAGCCGGCTGAGGCTCCACGAGTAGAAGTGGCAGCACCGACAGCCCCGATGGCCGTCAACCCGGCGTTCGAAGCGTTCGACCCGGCGACGGAGGACTGGGACTCTTACCTGGCACGGTTCGAGTTCCACCTCCAGGCGAATCAGATAACAGATGAGGCGAGAAAGAAGGCGACGCTCCTGAGCTCGTGCGGCAAGGCCGCCTTCGACATCGCCCGATCCCTGGTCGCTCCGACTGAGCTGAGTGCAGCGACGTGGGCTGAGATCACGGCCAAGCTCAAAGGCCATTTCTCGCCACAACCGTCTCGGATAGCGTGCCGGCACGCTTTTACAAGCGGTGCCAAGGGCCTTCCGAGTCTATCGCTGAGTACGTCACTGCCTTGCGGAAAGCGGCAAGGCCATGTGAGTTCACAGATCTGGAAGACGCCCTCCTCGACCGTTTGGTGTGCGGCCTTCGAGACGAGCGCCTTCAACAGCGTCTTTTCGCCCGCACCCAACTGACGTATGCGGTTGCCTACGCCGAGGCCATCGCAGCAGAGGCCGCGGACAAGTCGACGCGAGAGGTTCGACAGCGGCAGACCCAGGTCAGCAAGGAGCCTGCAGTTCACCGGCAGTCCGCTGGCGAGTCTGACAGCGACGCCGACGGCGTGTGCCGAACCCGGGAGACACGCCCACCGTGGACCAGACCGAGAACTTCGACGACCCGTCCCTGCGCAGGCTGCGGCGGTAACCACAACAGAGACCTCTGTTGGGCTAGAGAGCTCATCTGCCACTCCTGCGGGAAGCGAGGTCATCTGGCTCGAGTTTGCCGAGCTGCGAGGAAATCGCCACCGTCTTCGCGAAGAACAGACCCCAAGGTTCGGCCTCCAGATGACAGCAGGACGTCCGATTGCCACCAGACTGACACCTGCCCTTCGACCGTCCTGGCGACCGGTGACAAGGCCACTCGGAAAATTCACGTCACACTTCGGCTGGACGGCGTTCCGTGTACGATGGAGGTGGACTCCGGTTCATCCGTCACCGTCATCTCCACCGAAACGTGGCAGCGCTTATTTCCGAGGAGGAGCCGTCGTCGCCTGTCTCCAGTAACAACGCGTCTCACTGACTTCCAGGGACGACGCATTCCGTTGGCGGGACGAGCTACCTTCCAGGTAGAGTTCAAGGACCGGAAGGCTGAGCTGTCCCTCCTGGTTGCAGAGGGTGAGAGGGTCAGTTTGTTGGGCCTTGATTGGTTCGGGCCTCTGGGTATTGCCATCTCTGGCATTAACAGCATTTGCGACAATAAAAGGGAGTCCTTGTATCAGGAGTTCCCTGAAGTTTTTGGGGAAGGGCTGGGGTTGTATACTGGGCCCCCGGTTTCTTTTGATTTAGACCCTTCAGTGCGTCCCATACGACTGAAGTACAGGAAGGTACCCCTCGCTCTTAAAGCAAAGATCGAGGCAGAGCTGGACAAGCTAGTTGATCAGGGTATCCTGGAGCCGGTGCCCTATGGTCGGTGGGAGACTCCCATAGTAACGCCCGTAAAGGCAGACGGGTCGATACGCATATGCGCTGATTATAAGTGTACTGTGAACAAAGCGCTCCAGCAGCACTCCTACCCAGTGCCGGTCATCAGCCATGTGTTGGCTTCACTGGGAGGAGGAAAAGTTTTCGCTAAACTTGACTTAGCCCAAGCCTATCAGCAGTTGCCCGTAGACGATGCAACTGCTGATGCCCAGACCATCGTGACCCACAAGGGGGCATTTCGGGTCAAAAGACTACAATTTGGGGTTAACGTAGCCCCGGGCATTTTCCAGGGCTTGATGGAGGGGCTCCTGCGTGGGCTACCTGGAGTCGTGCCCTATTTTGACGACGTTCTGGTGGCAGGCTCTGACGAGTGCGAACTCATGGCTCGGCTCAGAGCAGTACTAGGCCGGTTCAAAGAAGCCGGACTGAGGGTCAAACGCTCCAAATGTGTGGTTGGAGCAGACAGGGTAGAGTTCTTGGGATTCCTGATTGATGCGGATGGAGTCCACCCTACACCAGACAAGGTATCCGCCATCAAGAACGCGCCCCCACCACGGTCAAAGAAGGATCTCCAGTCGTTCCTGGGGATCCTAAATTTTTATCATGCCTTCCTGCCCCACAAGGCATCGATTGCAGAACCCCTGCATGCTCTGCTCCACAAGAACGCAAAGTGGGAGTGGGGAGAGCGGCAGGAACGAGCGTTCACGGGCGTCAAAGAACTCCTCTCGTCTAGTGCGGTGCTGACCCACTTTGACGAGAACAAACTCTTGGTACTTGCGGCTGACGCGTCACCCTACGGGGTGGGCGCCGTTCTCAGCCACCTCATGCCGGATGGGTCGGAAGCACCGATCGCTTTCTACTCGCGATCACTTACAGCGGCGGAGAAGAACTATGCCCAGATCGACAAGGAGGGCCTCGCCTTAATCGCCGGAATTAAAAAATTCCATGACTTTGTTTATGGGCGGAGGTTCCTCCTTGTAACAGATCACAAGCCGCTTCTGGGCATCTTCTCCCCGGACCGGCAGACGCCGAACATACTGTCCCCCAGGATGTTGAGGTGGGCAGTATTCATGTCGGCATATGACTTTGAACTTGAGCACCGCCCGGGGAAGGCTATCGGGCATGCCGACGCCTGAGCCGTTGCCCCGCACCACTGGACAACAAAGAACTCGAGCCGGAGTTGGACATTCTGGCGCTCGAAGAGCTCCCGGAGGCACCAGTAACCTCCTCAGACATTGCCGCTGCGACGGCTAAGGACCCTGTGCTTGCCCGTGTCCTTAATTGGGCATGGAGGGGGTGGCCGGTAGGAAAAATGGCGCCTGAATTCAAACCGTTCATTTCGCGCCAGAACGAACTATCGGTGACAAAGGGCTGTTTGCTTTGGGGGAGTCGGGTGGTGATTCCCGCCAAGCTGAGGGAGGATGTTTTGGAGGCGTTACATGTGGGCCACCCTGGCATGGTTCACATGAAAGCCCTCGCCAGAGGGTACGTGTGGTGGCCGAAGCTGGACGAGGACATTGAGGCCTGGGTAAGGCAGTGTATGGAGTGTCAACAGTCCCGTCCAGAACCACCACAGGCTCCCATTCAGCCCTGGGAGAAAACGAGGAGGCCCTGGTCACGCCTCCATATTGATTTTGCGGGACCATACCATGGGCAAATGTTTTTTATTTGTGTAGATAGTTACTCTAAATGGTTAGAGGTGATACCCATGAGGTCAACAGGGTCCGGGGCAGTCATCAATGCCCTCCGGAGGTTGTTTTCGACCCACGGGCTGCCGGACTGTTTGGTCTCGGACAACGGGCCACAGTTCGTGTCAGCGGAATTTGAAAAATTCCTTAAAGACAACCTCATCCGCCATGTGACTTCTGCGCCGTTCCATCCGGCCTCCAACGGTCAGGCCGAACGGATGGTACGGACGGCGAAGGAGTCACTTGGGCGCCTGACGTGTGGGGACTGGAGCCAGAAGATTGCCTCTTTCCTCCTGAGGCAACACATCACCCCCTGTTCAACAACGGGGAGGAGCCCAGCTGAACTTTTAATGGGCCGTAAGCTGGCTACCCTACTGGACCGACTGCACCCTGACCTTGACAGGTCCAAGCAGCGGTCAGAGACCCCAGAGCAGGGGAGAGTGTTCTTGGTTGGGGACAAGGTGTTTGCCCGCAATTATGCGGAAGGTCACAGATGGCTACCAGCCGTGGTCACAAAGGTGGCAGGGTCCAGGTTGTATGTGGTCCGGCTTCCCAGCGGACGGGAGATACGCCGCCACATTGACCAGCTCAGAGAGCGCTGGGCAGACTCAAGCGCCGAGTCAGTGCCCGAGCCTGAGCTGGTCCCCGTCCAGGAAGGGCCTCCCGGCGAGGAGGTGAGTACTGCGGATCGAGATTCGGAGTCTGGGGAGCCCCCAACTCCAGTGCCTAAGACCCCTGTGTTAGTGTCCCCTGACTCTCCTGCGAGAGAGACCATCGGAGTCCCCGAAGAGTGTGCCGCTCCACCGCCATCGGAGCAGAGACCGCTGCGCCGGTCAAACCGAAGCCGAGGTGCCCCTCCCTACCTGAAAGATTATGTTTGGAAGGGAAATGCTCCATCTTAGGGGGAGGAATTTGTTGTGTATTGAAAGGTGAATCAAGCCTATCTTTTCCTATGTTAAGCTTGATTCTGGAATGTGGATTCTAAGCTGTAGCATTCGTATTGGTCGGTTTCTGCGAAACCAGTGTATATAGCCAATCACTGTGTGATAATGTTGCAAAGAGGGAACAGTTGTGATTGGACCTTAACTCTGCACTGCCATTGGTCCGTTAACTATTTCTGGGTGTGGCTTTGACAGCCGGGAGAGTTTAAAAAGGAGCTGTGCTCCACTGTCTGTGTTGTGTGTTCCTGAGTTGGAGTTTGCTGTTGAATAAAGCTGAATCACTTGTTGAGCTTACTTCGTTGTTGAGTCTCATACTTAACAAGAACAGCTCTGACAGGACTTGTAACTAACCCAAGGTCACACCAGCAGCTGCATGTGGAGGAAGAATGGGGAATCAAGCCTGCTTCTCCCAGTTTAGAGTCCATTCTCCCAACCACTACACCAAACTGGCTCTCTTTAGGACCTCCTTTTAGAAATGAAGGCTCTGATTAATTGCCATTTCTCCTGTAGCCTCAGTTTTCTCAGCCCAAGTTATGAGCCATACCTAGGGTTGCCAGCCTCCAGGTGTGACCTGGAGTTGTCCCAGGACTACAACTAACTCCAGACAGCAGAGATCTGTTCCTCTGGAGAAAATGGCTGCTTTGGAGGGGAAGACTCTATGGCATTTTACATAGCTGAGGTCCATCCCCTCCCCATACCATGTCTTCCACAGACTCCTCCCCCAAATCTCCAGGAATTCCCTAATGCAGAGTTGGCAACTCTAATCCTACCTCAGAGTCTGATGCTCTGAGACATCTCTTGAGAGAGAGAAGATGCGTGTATGCTGATGAAAGCAACAGAGAACTCCTAATATAACCATCATCAAACCAATGTTCTCTGGATAGCTAATGATATGTCATAGTGCAGATGTATAATTTGTTCTCTCTGCATGCCTCCTTATGGCAACTACTGGGCATGCAAACTGGAAATGGGAGGCAGTAATTGGTATTCCAAGCTCAACTACATTTCATATATTATCCTATAGTCAATTTTCATGCTGTTTTTAATTTTTAATCTGGTAAATAATCCGTTGCTAGCAATGGGCACAAACTGGCTCATGGGTCAAAGTTCATGCTGAACTTCTGCCAGTTCGCGGGTCATAAAGTGATGTTCATTGAAGCACGTGTATCATGAATATTTAACAAACTTCAGGGCAGTTCGTGAAATGGCTACATTTCCTAGAAAACCCAATGTTGATCAATTAAACTCCAAGGCAACAGTGGAAGTGGAATTTTCCAGTCTTGGAAACACCAAAAGTGACTCCCAAAGGTTGACAGGCACTATTGGCTGCCAATAACAGAGCTCCCACTCATCTCCATGGGATCTGAAAACTATGGCTGAATTCAAACTGGCAGTTCGCAGCGGGAGCCAGTCGTGGCAAAAAAGCCCCGGAACAAACTGTTCCGGGTTGTCCCGGTCACATGGGGCCGACTGATGCGGGAGCATACCAGGAGGAGGCACACAGGAGCATTCAGACTGCTGGCCTGGAGGCGCGGCTGTAAATGGCTTTTCCCTGTCAAATTGGCTATGTGTGCATATGTGTATGAGCGTTCATACACACATAGCCAATTTGGATCCCTTGGCGCCGGCACTGCATTGGGTGGTAGAGTGGAGCACAGCCAATCATATCACTGCTGCCTTATGCATGATGCAGGTTGTTTCCTGGCTTTTCGGCTGAGCATTCACACTTCTGGGAAGTGGACTGACGCGGGATAAAGGCACTCCCTGGCATTTGCTACCACTTGTAACAGGTATCTTTTAATCCTGGGAGCGAAGCAGAACAACACAGATTGCCTACAGGTGGGGAACACTAGGCAGATGTGCCTGTGTGAATGCCCCCTTTAATCTGCTTGGGAAACGTGGTTGAAACATGGCTATAGCGGGGCAAATTGCCAGTCTGAACTCAGCCTATATAAAGCCCAAGCTGAAGCCTAGCCCTACTTTGTTGGGTTTTACAAGGAGTTGGAGAGGATTGGAACAGAGAGAGATAGAAGTTGATCAGCTTTGCTGGGCAGAGGATTGCTCTTTCTTTTTGCATAGGTGGACTCAGCCTGAGCCACTCATGGGACTTAGTTTTTGCTGTGGATTGTGGATGGCCCAGAGCTAGACAGATCTTGGAAGCTCAGTAGGTCAGCTCTGCTCAGTACTTGGATGAGAGACCACCAAAGAATACCAGGGGCATGACAAGGAAGGAGGCAATGACAAACTGGTCTGTACTAAAGGGGAAGTAGCCCTGACATAGATGGCCCAGGCTAGCCAGATCTCATCAGATCTTGGAAATGAAGCAGGGTCAGCCCTGGATAGTACTTGGATGGGAGACCACCAAGGAAGTCCATCCAGAATTGCTATGCAGAGGAAAGTGATGGAAAACCACATCTGAAAGTCTCTTTTGTGGATGCCGGAAATTGAATTTTTATCATTTGTTGGTTTTTAAAAAATTAACTCTGTATGAATTGTATTTATTATTATATTGGATCTTAACTGCTGTGACTTACTCTGAGCCTGCTTGTGGAGAGCAGGTGGGATATAAAAGCTCCAAAGAAGGAGAGCCCATCACCTCCTGAGGAAGCCTGTTCCACTGAAGAATCGCTCCAACAGTCAGGAAGTACTTCCTAATATTTAACCAAAATTCTTTTTATTTGATTTCAACCCATTGGTTCTGATCCAGCCTTCTGGGGCAACAGAAAACAACTCCACACCATGCTCTATATGTCAGCCCTTCAAGTACTTGAAGATGGTTATCATATCACCTCTCATTCGGCTCCTCTCCAGGCTAAACACACCCAGCTCCTTCAATCTTTCCTCATAGGACTTTGTCTCCAGACTCCTCACCATCTTTGTTGCCCTCCTCTGGACACATTCCAGCTTGTCTGTATTCTTCTTAAATTGTGGTGTCCCTAACTGAACACAATACTGTAGCTGAGGTCTAACCAGAGCAACTACTTTCTGAAGCTGCCATTTCCTCCAGGGAACCAATTCCTGTAGTCTGGAGATCAGTTGCAGTTCCAAGAGAATTCCAGGCCCCACAAGAAGGTTGATAACTCTAGCAACAATATAGGTGTGCCTCAGGAATACTCACATCTGTTCATAAGCACAGGGTTAAATACCCCAAATAGGATTACTGACAGCCGGAAAGAAATAGGAATGGTACAAAGAAATATATTGGTAATCAGAGCAGAGATTCATACAAGTTTAAAGTACCTAAACTGTGGTAGAATTTTGGGAAACCTGAACTCCTCAGTAAAGAGACCAGAGCATCATTCTACCATCGCACAGATGGGGTGAATTGGCAGAGGAAATCCTGAAAAAAATCAGCTGTCTTTCATGTATCAAAGAGGATCAGATAGACCAGGGTTCCCCAACATGGTGGTCATGTCCTGGTGCACAGCAAGTGTTTTTAGAAAGTGTTTCAAGCCAGGTGGGGCTCTTGTCCAACAAGGCTTTTGATAGGGCACTGAAGATTTGATTGGCTGTGCAGATTTTTAAAAGCATTGCCTGGGCAGCAGCTACCACCACAGCACTGTGAGAATGAAGGTAAGCCGTGGCAGCCATTTGTGGCTGGCTCCACCTCCGGTGGCTAGGGATGGGCACAAACTGTATTTCTGCCATTCACTTCATGGTTCATGGCTCTAAGCCATTTAAATTCCTGTTTTCTGCTCTTCACAGATCACCACGAACTGCATCAACATTAGTGGAAGTTTGTGGGGACTCTTCAGTCCGCAAACATCAGTTTGCAAACTACAAACTGGCCAACATTCCTGTCAAACTTTAGTTCATGAAACAGTTCTTGCCCATCCCAACATGTGGCAGCCATTTTTATGGCTGTGCCCACCACGCTGTGTCAAAATTCCAAAGATGCCCATAGACTGAAAAAAAGGTTGGAGTCTCCTGAGCTAGACTAAGGGAGCAACATGCTAGGAAGTACACTGCTTATCATTTTCAGTGAATGGCTTTGCAGCAAATTTTAGCACTATAAGCCAGCAGGGGCAAACCACTTTCAGTCGAAGTCAGACTGCTACAGTGATCCAAAGGACCCAGGAGGGAGCTATGATCCCAAAACAGAAATAGGTGTTGCATCCAGAAGAACTGAGATTCCTAATCAGAATCAGTGGGTATGACAGAACCCTGCTGCTTGTTTTATTGTGAGGCAGATTTTCCCGCCAAAATTCCTTTTAGTTCCCCGCTGTGACTGAGCAGCCCTTATTAGTGTGTAAATGAATGTGGTTTATAAAAGACTTTCTGTGAAAAAGCAAGAGTCCTTTTGTTAATACCTGTATTGATAATGGCACTTGAGAAGTTGTAAAGTTCAATCTGAATTAAAGGGGGGGGTTCTCTTTTTTTATTTGAATTTTATTGAAACAGCAATAATCAAAATACAAACTTAAACATGTAAAAGCAGATAATTACATCAATGCATAATATAACAAAGTTACTCAAGAATCTTTATGCCTACTGAACCAAGAAAACCTTATCATCAGCCAAGAATAGTGGTTAAGAAAAGGAACTCTAATCTGGGAGAACCAGGTTTGATTCCCCACTCCTCCACATGCAGCTGCTGGTGTGACCTTGGGTCAGTGATAAGTTCTTTCAGAGGTGTTCTCTCAAGGACAGTTCTGGGAAGAGTTCTCTCAGCCCCACCTACCTCACTGGGTGTTTGTTGTGGGGAGGAGAAGGGAAAGGAGATCGTGAGCTGCTCTGAGACTCTGAATGAAGGGCGGGATATAAATCCAATCTCTTCTTCTAAATTATTTCATATAGGCAAAAACTCTACCAATAAATATAACTAGCAATACCTTATGAAAATAAATTCGGATCAACATGAACTATGAGCCTCTAGGCTGGAAGGCCAAAATACTAGACTGAGAACAGTTTTATTTTAACAGGCATGGCTAGGTTAGGACAGGCAGGGGATGAGAAAGTTGAGGTAAATGTCATTGAATTTACAGGTTATAATATTTTAAACAGACTACAGAATATTGCTGATGCTTAGTTTAATAAATGCTCGGTTCTTAACAATGAGATGTTTCTTTTGTCTTCAGCTGTGATCATATGCACAATTAGACCCGACAGAGGCACGAATGCCGGGTGGATTTAAAGGGAGCGATCAGACAACAACATTTGGGAAGTGTCCCGCAGCCATTGGCAACCCGTTCTGCTCTGCTGCAGAAGCAGAGTTAAAAGACACGGGGGAAATCCAGTAGTAAACGGGTTGCAGTGGGCCACAGATGGACTTTCCCCTGTCTGATCACTCCAGTGTGCTCTAAAGTTGTTGGGATGGTCTGATCAGGCCATCCTGACTCTGTGCCATTATTTTTTCCCCCTTCGCAGTATGCACATCATCACAAACTCCATAGGGAGCCCTGAGTGCAGAGGTGCGGTTCATTGATTCCTCATTTAAGTGCATGGGAAACAAACGGCACACGCAAAAATGTTCCTTCCGATCACACACTGATGGGCTGCGCCCACAGCTTCAAAGGGAGGTGTGATCTCACAACTGCAGGTCAAAGTCCTCCAGAGGAAATAACCTCACTTCCCCCCCCATTTTATCTGGCGCATGTGACTGCACCCTCAGAGATTTCTTCACAGCAACAATGGTTGAGTTCAGACTGGCAGTCTGAAGCACGAGGGAGTCATGGCAAAAAAGACCTGGAACAATGTGTTCTTGGTTTTCCTGGTCACACTGTGCAGACTGATGCATACCGGGGAAGACATACATGGAAGCGTTCACACTGTTGGCCTGCCCCTGGTGGAGGCGTGGCTGTAAGCAGCTTTTTGTAATGGAATCTGATGATATGCGCTTATGCACTCATGTGCATAAGAACATCCCTACCGGATCAGCTTGTTCACTTTCACACATCCCTGAAGTGGGATGAATGTGGCATGAATGCACTTTCCAGGGTTTGCTACCACTTTCACCAGGTATTTTTTAAACTCAGGAGGGAAGCGTTACAAGATGGGTTGAGTATGGCTGGGGAATGCCTGATAGATGTGCCTGTGTGGATGGCCCTTTTAATCCATTTGTGAAACGTTTCTGAAACATGCCTATCTCGGGGCAAACTGCCTGTCTGAATTTGGCCAATGTGTCTTCATATAGATTCATTTAACTAGCTTAGTTTTCTGGAGGCAAGCACTTTCTTCCTGTACTTGTGAGATTCCCTCCCTGTGAGATTATGTTGATCCTTTTGACTCTGGTTTTCTTTTTCACAAACCAGGGGTCCTTTCAGAGATGAACCCACTGCGTAACTGAATAGGAAATACTCTCCATTTCCTAGAAGCAGTATTCCTTCTCTACTTGACTAGACTGGCAGTTTCAACCTACTGACCAATCTCTCCTGCCAAACCTGATCCTCAGTTCTTGACATTGAATAAATGGTTTTCAGCTTGGCTGACAGAGGAAGAAGAAAAAGAGATTGGATTTATACCCCACCCTTCACTTGGAGTCTCAGAGCGGCTTACAAACTCTTTCCCCTTCCCCTCTGCACAACAGACACCCTGTGAGTTAGGTGGGGCTGAGAGAGCTCTTTCCAGAACAGTCCTTGAGAGAACAGCTCTGACAGAACTATGGCTTGCCCAAAATCATCCAGCAGCTGCATGTGGAGGAGTGGGGAATCAAACTCAGTTCTCCCAGATTAGAGTCCGCACACTTAACCACTTACACCAAACTGACTCTTAGACTAGAAGTTCCAATTTTGAACTTTTCCTCAGATTCTATAGTATACAGTAAGGGCAAGGAGTTGTGTCCCTACACTTTCCAAGTGTCTTTGTCTGATTCCCTCTAACAGACACAAAAACCACAACTATCTGGTTACTGACATGCCAGAGATGAATAAAAGCAAAAAGACCCTATTTTTTTTCAACACAGCAGACACTTTAGGACTTGCAAAAAATCCTATTGTTTTATCACAGGTTTCTTTGTAAATCCTAGAGTGCCCCCCAATGTCATGACAACAGGTGGTTTGCATGGGAAGTGACATCAGTGTCCCGGTGCATGTCTCCATCTCCCCCAGTTTTGTGCTACTGGCACTTCAGGCACTGGAGGGAAATGCACCAGATTGCCAGGAGGTTGACAACCCTGGTAATAACTAAAGAGATCCCATTGATGATGGCTTCACTGATAGCCAGAGCTGTCCGAGAATGACTACGGATCTCCAGATTACAGAGATCAGTCCCACTGGAGGATATGGTAGCTTCGGGGCATGGACTTTGAGCTCCTTCCCCTGCTAGGGTTGCCTTCCTCCAGGTAGGATCTAAAGGTCTCCCATTATTATAACTGATCTCCAGATGACAGGAATCAGTTCAGATGGAGACAATGGCTGCTTTGGAGGGTGGACTGTATGGTGTTATATCTGCTGCGTTCCCTCCCCCCCCCAAGCCTCACCATCCCCGGGTTCAACCCTCAAATCTCCAGGAATTTCCCAACACTGCTCAGCAATTTTGAATCACCTCCTGGGACAATAAGCCACTTGCCATCTTACCTGCACATACCTGCTATCAGGTTAGTTGGTCATCTGTGATAAGGAATACGTTAGGCTTCTCTCTCTCTTTTTGACTGCACTGTGCGATACGGAGTGTTGGACTGGATGGGCCATTGGCCTGATCCAACATGGCTTATCTTATGTTCTTATGAATCTACTTCAATACATATAAGTGTTACCTTTTTGTGGTGGCACAGGCAGTAAGAACACCTGCAAAAGTAACATCAACAAACAGCCATTACAGCTGTTTGAAACCCACCGTGGCCGGGGTGAGCTCCCGGCCCATGTCCCAGCTCCCGTCCACCCAGTGGTTCGAAAGCATCATAAATGCAAGTAGATAAAAGTGGGTACCTGCCCTAGGTGGCAGGGGGCACCCCCGTCCTCCTTGTGATGCAGAGGTTTCGGCGGCGGCGGTGGTGATGGTGGTGAGTGGTTCCTGGTGACCCGGTGGAGCAATGTGGAGGCGGAGTCCGGAGTCTGGAGAAGTGGAGGCCTGGAGACTGTGGCGATGTGCGGCGCAGTGCGGCAGAGCCACCTGTGGACAGTAGCCAGAACTGTAGCCAACACAGAGCCACATACCGGGACGAGACCTGCTGGAGGAAGCTGCCCGGAAGATCGGCTCCAGAAGGGCACCAGGACACCAATATCTGAAGCCATGGAAGGAAGCTGGATGACAACTAGCCCGGGGTGCTGGTAGACAGTCACTACCCTCTAGACTATGTGGCCCTAGTTAGGTTAAATTGGTTGGTTAGAACCGCTGTGTAAACCGCCCAGAGACCCTCTGGGGTTAGGGCAATATATAAGCCGAAAGTATAAATAAATAAATAAATAAATAAATAAATACATACATACATACATACATACATACATACATACTAGTTTTGATTTTATTTGCTGCATAGGATATCATGGGGCTGCCAGCCTCCAGGTGGGGTAAACTTTGAAAAACGCTATGTTCAAACAAAACACACAATGTTAATATGCTGCTATGTCTTCATATATTCGTTTAAATCATATACTTAAATATACAATACAGATCCTAGTGTATCTTATTAATTATAGTACATTGATAACAAAAACCTGAAGGACAACCTATGTCTCATAGAAAAATCCACAGCTACAAAGATGAAGATGCCGACAGGATTCAATGCTGTAGCCTATCTTGCTTCCAGATGAGAGATGCAGCAGTTGTCAATGCCCATATCATAGGCTGTTTTGCTTTCCGAAAAGAGATGCAGCAAGCATCTGTGCAACATGCCTCCCAGGCAAAAGTTGCATGTTTCGAGAAGTTCCTCTTCAGGAAAATTATTTTTTCCTGGAAAAAAAGCTCTCAATGCTACAATTCACAAGTCAAACGACTCTGTGGAAGGCTTCTCTGGTTTACTCAACCTTGCCATGTTTCCCACTTATTTGTTACTGAACCTCCGGGTGGGGGTTGGAGATTTCCCAGTATTACAATTGATCTCCTGATGGCATAGATTAATTCTCCTGGGGAAGGAAAATGCTAGCTTTGGCAGGTGGACTGTATGGTGTTATAACATCGGAGCTTGCTCCTCTCCCCAAACTCCACCCTTGCCAGACGCCATCCCTCCATTCTCCAGGCATTTTCCAACTCAAAGCTGATAACCCTATGCCACAGTTCTATGACTATACAACTTTGGTATATTTACTTCATTTGCACCGCACCTTTCTCTCCAACAGGGACCCAAAGTGGTTTATACGGCTCCCCTCTCCACCGTTTTATCATCACAACAACCCTGTGAGGTAGGCTAGGCTGAGCATGTGTGACTAGACCAAGGTCACCCAGCAAGTTGCCATGGCACAGCAGGGAATCGAACCTGGGTCTCCTAGATCCTAGCTGGACTAACCCAGGGGTGTCAAACAAGTGGCCCAGGTGTCAGATCAGGCCTCCGGAGGGCTTCTATCAGACCCGCAGTCGAACTGGCTGTCTTCTGCTTCCAGTTCTGCTGCTGCTGCGTCATCGTAGCTTTGCAGCTTACAGATACACACCTGAACAGCAGACTCAAGACTGCAACAGCACAGACATTTTGATGCAATAATTCAGAGCGTCAGTTATCAGACAAATATTGCAAGAGTGCTAATGTTTTAAGCATGTTTTTATTTTAAGTAAAAAAAAAAAAAAACACCTCCTTTGTGTTTGTGCCCTTTATAGAGTTTATCTCTCTGCTACCTGGCGTTACATTTTATGACACACGTGGCCCGGCCCAACAAGGTCTCATTTATGTCAGATCTGGCCCTCATAATAAATGAGTTTGACACCCCTGCTCTAACCACTGCACCACAGAGGCTCTCTAACTCATACGCATCCTGGACTTGACTGTGCGACTGAACAATCAACAAGAGTCTGTTCTGAGCTCCTGCATCCAATGCTACTAAACCAAGAGATAAAATCTCCTCCTATTTGACGGGCCCACAAGACACCTGATTAACCTAAGAATACTGTTCTAGCTTTTTATTCCATTTATTAAGGCAAGCAACACATTTTTATGCAGAATTGTTGTGGAAAAAGATTAAAGTGGGCAGCGGAGGGCTCTTTATTGCTGTTCTTTAAAGTGTGTAATTTAACTGCCCTTGGTGTGCAGCGGGCCGCACCTCCAAGCCCATTTCAACCGCAATAATCGAAGTTCTTCCCCGGCCTTCCCGAAACCATTGGGAAGATTCATGTGCTCGAAGCTAGCCGCCTCCGAATGGCAAAACATCTCTTTTGGTAGATGACAAACAAAAACAAAAGGGATTTGGAATGGTGCTCACAAGTAACAAAATCTCTCTCTCTCTCTTTTGCCATTTCGGAGACAGCTGGTTTGAAAAATGAAACCCCAAATAATTGGCTGTAGATGTAGCAGGCATCTTTCTGCTATTCCGGAGAAGTCAAATGATTGACAATGGAGTCAATTTATGAACATAAGCTGGGGAAGAAATGCGATAATTTGGCAATTAAATGTGAAACAATAGCACAATCCCAAGAGCTGGGCACTGTATAATGTTATCACCGTTTGAGTGAAATCATTCAGACTGACACCTTCTCTTCCAAGCACACAAAAATACCGCAGCTTCTTGACTGTGCTTCTGTTGAAGCATAAATCAAGCAAAGAGAAAGACAGAGGAAAAGTTCTTCCTTTCCCTGCTTGACGGACCACGGGGCCCTGATATAAACTCTGCAAAAGTCAATGGGGTTCTTTGGACAGATTTGGGTGGACTTGGACTCCGTTCAGATTATAAAGACTTATCCGGAAAATATTAAATTTGTGCAAGCAGTGGGTTCACAAGCTGCCAACCCCCCCCCCGCATTGTTGGTTTGTTTTCCAGGAAACGCTGCTTCAGCTGTAGCAAGTCGAAATGGAAGGGTGCCATTTCTCACAAGCAGGAATGCCACACAGGAGTCCAGCTTTGATTCAAGGGGCCATTCTGCTGGCATGATGACACTTGCATTGTCCCTCCCTACTGCAGATCCTCCACATTGCCCCACATGCTGTTTCCTGGCAGTCCCTTGGTCCTCAGGAGCAGAATTTTGGGCGAGTCAGTGGACTGAGTCACCAAGAGGGGGAAATAGGGTTGTTAGCCCTTGGTTGGTGACCACGGGGAGACTGGGGGTTCATTTATTGATTTGATTTGTAGAGTGCCCTCCCCATGTGCAGGGCTCAGGGCACTGAGAGTTTGGAGACTCACTGGAAAAGTGTCCAGTGATGTCATGACATCATTGCTGGCTGTTTAACCAGAAGTGATGTCACTGCATTGTGGGAGGCTCTATGATTGTCAGATTCCCGGCTAAATCAGTTCTCAACACCTCTCACTACGAGGAAAGCTTAGTTTATTGAGACGTTGAAGAAAACCATACTGAACATGAGCTTCATTAGGACTGAAGGTGAAAGCACAGAGATTGCAGATATATTGTGTTCAAGCGAAGGCACTAAATGTTATGTATTGGAATGTGAATCTGGGCTATACATTCCTATGTTAAGCTTGATTTCAAATGTGGCTCTTCAGCTGTGGCATTACTATTGGCTGGTTTCTAAGAAACCTCTGCACAGAACCAATCATCTTGTAAATATGTTGCAAAGACGGAACGGTTCTGATTGGCCTTTATCCCTGTGTTATGATTGGCCTTTATCTCTGTGTTGCTATTGGTCCTTAACTTATTATGGGTGTGGCTTTGACTGCCCGGGAGAGTTTAAAAAGGAGCTGTGCTCCACTGTTTCTTGTTGTGTGTTCCTGACTTACAGTTTGCTGTTCAAATAAAGCTGAAATCACTTTTGAAGCTGAAATCGTTGTTGAGTCTCAGGACCCAATCACCCCATAGCATTTGCCCACCAGAAATAATGGTCAGCTATTCCCCCCCCCCCACTAAGGACGTCACCCTCTACAGAAATAAAGCAAAACAATAGGTCTCTGTGACACGGTGTCTGGTACATCAAAGTATTTAGGAAAATGAAAGCATTCAGTTTCCACACCCCTCTCCCCCTGCTCTTTCCTCTATGGCAGGTGAACTATAAAATGCATACTGAGCCTGACAATGATTTCCCTGAAACCATAGCTTTTTTTGGGGGGAGGGGGATGCTTAGAACATCCCACGAAGCTGTGACTTCAGTTCCAGCTGTACGGCCTGAAATGTCACAGGACGCCATTCTGGCTAGGGTTGCCAACTTCCAAGTGGGGTCTGGAGATCTCCCAGTATTGTGATTAATTCCCAGACGATATCGATCTGTTCCCCTGGAGAAAATGGCAGATTTGGCCTGTGGGTTTTATAACATTATAACTACTGAGCTTCCTCCACTCCCCCAACTTCACCCCCCGCCCAGGCTACAGCCCTCAAAATCTCCAGGCATTTTCCAACCCAGACTTGGCAACCCTAATTCTGGCCTCCACTCCCCCCCCCGCCTCTTGTCGGAGTGAGAGCATGCAACAGGGTTGGGCACTCCCCTGCCCCCAGCATCACTATTGGCTCCTGGCTGCATCAATTTTTTTCTGACCAACCAAGAAAGGTGCACAATTGAACCATTATTATAAGAAAGAATACCTGACCATGGCAGCTGACTATCAAGAATGAAGCCCCTGATTAATATCTTTGCCTTTGGTCACAGACAATAATCATTAAAAAAAAAAATCATTGTGTGCAATTTATAAGAAATGGTAGTTGCATTGTAATGTCAGGAGCCACTCTGTAATATCATTTGTTTGGCCACTGAGGAAGGTCAATGGGCCAAAGCATGTATGGTCAGGGTCAATAACAGCCATTTTTGGTTGTCACTGTACAATTTGAGTCTTACTTGAGGCTATTGCCAGGGGCAATATCACTTTGTAATTACAAATCTACTTTGTATTACAATCTACTTTGTAATAAATGCATGTATATTTTTGTATATCTGCCAATATTTAATGTTTAAATTTTACTCGCATAATTATTGGGCCTATACATTCAGATCTTCTTAACCTTTAGGTTCTTAAGAGAGCCAGTTTGGTGTAGTGATTAGAAGCGTGGACTCCACAAGCTGCCTTTGATTCCCCACTCCTCCATATGCAGCTGTGGGTGTGACCTTGGGTAAGTCATAAGTTCTTTCAGAGCTGTTCTCTTAAGGGCAGTCCTTGAGACAGCTCTCTCAGCCCCACCTACCTCACAGGATGTCTGTTGTGGGGAAGGGAAAGGGATTGTAAACTGCTCTGAGACTCCTTCTGGCAGTGAAGCCCAGGGTATAAATCCAATATCTTCTTTTTCTTCTCTACTTCAATTCAGTTTGGATTAAGTTCCCCCTTTTGTTTTCAGTTGAATTCCCCTGCCCCCAGCAGTAAGTGGCCACTCTAGCTAAAGGGAGACAGGGAAGAACTATTCAAAGTATTCCACTGGCAGCATTTTGGATCCTCTGTCTAGAGGTCATATTTCAGCATCCCTTTGCTTTCTATTTTTTTTTTTAATCAAGACTACCCTGAAGTAAGAAATATTAATGTCTGGGCCAACCCTAAACATTTGGGCACACAAGCAGAACAATCCAAGCGCTGAATTAAATGCAAGGGGGTATATTCCAGCCTTATCCTCACACTCCACTGAGCAGAGTTTGAAACCTTCCTTCAGCCTAAGGAGCCTTCTTCCAACTTAAAAGTGGCTCTTCCATTGGAAAAAAAAGAGGTTCTTAAATTGGAGGAAAGCTCCTTGGAGGATGATTGGATCCTCCCCACTTCCCACTGGTCCTGATCCAGTCCCCATTGTGCTCCCTACCCAATAGCTGATCAATCAGTACTAATGATCTTCAGTCCACTTTTGGGGACACACAGTACTGGACTAGGGAAGGGGCCAGTTATGTAGAATCCATTGGCCTGTATGGAATCTCTTTCAACTAGGAGCTTTCTCACAAGAACTTGTTTCTCCCTATGTGCATATCTGGAAAATAGCACACATACAGTCAGGGTGCATAGCTCCATGGTTGAGTATCTGCTTCACATGCAGAAGGTCCCAAGTTCAGTCTCTGTGATATCCAGTTAAAAGGATCAGGTATTAAGTGATGTAAAGACCTCCACCTGAGACCCTGGAAAGTCACTGCCATTCTGTGTAGACAATATTGATCTTGATTAGGGATGGGCACAAATCACATTTTTGTGATTTGGTTCATGGTTTGTGGCTGAACGATGAACCAAACCATGAACCAGTGGCAGATTAACCATTAAGCAGACTAAGCACGTGCTTAGGGCACCAGGGCCAAAAGGGGCACCACAAAGTTGGGAAAAGGGTGAAAAAATGTAGAAAAATGCCTTTCAGGTCATGTATATCGGAACTTTGACACATTTAACCTGTGAAATATTAAAATAGATGTTGTATTGCATTTTTGTAGATCTTTATGTAGCCAAAGCTTGGCTTAGTTTGTACAGTACATTGTGTTATCATATGAATACCTGCATAGTATATCTGGTCAGACAGGTCAACAACTAAAATGGACTGGGTCAGTGTGGAAAAGAGGGGGCACCAAGATTGGTCAGTGCCTAGGGAACCAGTGAGCCTTAATCTGCCCCTGTCCTGAACCTATACAAACCAGGAGGTTGGTTTGCAAAGCTAACTGATTTGTAAGCGTTTGTGACTCCTGCTTTCTGCTCCCCACCACTTTTAATGGGGAGCAGAAATCAGTGGTTTAAATGGCTCCCAGTGGAGAAGTGGAGCAGCCCTCACCTGTTTGGTTTAAATTGCTCAGAGCTGAACCCAACAAAGCACCTTTAAACAGCTGAGCTGCATGGACCAACCTGCTCTACATGGCTCAGCTGTTTAAAGGGGCTTTCTTGGGCAGCAAACTCCCAAGGACTGGCTGCCCAAGAAAGCCCCTTTAAGCAGCTGAGCCACATGGAGCAGTTTGTTTCCTATCTAAACAGCTGAGTGACTGGGAGCAGCCAGCTCCTGCCACTCAGCTATTTGGCAGCTTTCACAGGGAGGAGAAAGCAGAAGTTTAAACCACAGCTTTTTTCTTCCCACGAACCTCCACAAGCTGCCTTAAAAGTTTATGGCTGGGCTGCAGTTCGTGAACCACACACTTCGTTTCACCTAACTGGCCAAAGTTTGTCACAAAAAAATGGTTCATGCCCATCTCTAATCTTGATGGACCAATGGTCTGATTCAGTATAAAGCAACTTCATATATTCTCTGACTCCATCCACATGTCCTAGAAAGCTGAAATTTGGCATTATGTTACAGTTTAAGTTTTCCAGATTCCTAGAAAATACAAAGCTCAGAGATCTTTTCCTTGATTAGGGGAATGTGAAAAGGTCACCTAATGGTTAAGATATTTTCACATTAGCTTTACAGCTGATTCTTCCAAGAGACATATAATCGACAACTCGTTCAAGAGACAGAGCTTCAAGCTTTACCAATGGTAATAACTGCTTGAAGCTCTGTCTCTTGGAAGAATTGTTGATTGATGCCTTCCGTGTAATGATTTTGCTATTTTTTTCCTGATTATGTTTTTCAACATTTTCATGGCTTTTAAGCATCCACTCCTCTTCTGAGGAAGGCTCTGAAATGAGTGATATAATCCAGAAATTTGTCAAGAAAGAAGCAAGATTAAAGGGGAGTTTTGAGAATACTTGGACTGTATGGACTTAACATGAAGTGTTTAAATTTTATCCGATTGTACATGAGTTAAATTTACGTTGACTATCAGGTTGGAATTTGAACACATTATGTTGATTAGATTGTATGTATTGAGTGCTGGATTATTTACTTATGAGAACACACACATAGGATATGATAAGAATATATTTTATTGTATTGTTTGGTGTAATGGTTAAGTGCGTGGACTCTAATCTGGGAGAACCAGGTTTGATTCCCCACTCCTCCACATGCAGCTGCTGGATGACCTTGGGCAAGCCATAGTTCTGGCATAGCTGTTCTTGAAAAAGAGCAGTTTCTGTCAGAGTTCTCTCAGCCCCACCTCCCTCACAGGGTGTCTGTTGTGGGGAGGGGAGGGGAAGGGAAAGGAGACTGTAAGCCGCTCTGAGACTCCTTTGGGTAGTGAAGGGTGGGGTATAAATCCAATCTCTTCCTCCTCCTCTTCCTCTTCTTCTTCTTCTTCTTGTACTTAGCAACCCTTATCACAGTGCTTTTCTCATAGCTGACTAACTTCTTGTCATGGCAGTCCACTTCACCATCCACTTGGGACAGTCTCCAACTCAAGCAGCCTTGGATAAGTAGGGAAGACTTGCAAAAGTAGCCAAGAAAAATGCCCCTCAAATCCTTTGAAAGAATTATGAACTCACTGAAGAAGATCCAGGTGATGCCTTTTAATACAGGACAGAGTCTGATGCAGAACTGTTCTGCTATCTAGGGTTGCCAGCCTAGACCTCTGGTGGGACCTGGAGACCTCCCAGCATTGCAATTGATCTTTAAGCTACAGAGATCAGTTTCCCTGGAGAAAATGGCTGCTTTGGAGGGTGGACTCTATGGCATTGTACCCTGCCGGGGCCCCTCCCCAAATCCCACATTCCTTAGCCTCCACCCCCCCAAATCTCGAAGTGTTTCCCAACCCAGACCTGACAACCCCACTGTTATCTCTTTACACATCTGAATCAAGTTTGGGGCTGGCAAATGAAAATATCTATCTGTGCTTGCAGCATACAATTTGAATTTGTTATTAATAAAATACAGTAAATTAAATGAGCGACAATTTGCAGTTATTTAATGGCAGACAAAATCTGCTGCCAGAGACAGCTCCCTGTTCTGCCAGACAAACTCAATGCAGCCATAATGATTTAGTGTCTTCCTTACTTTGTTATTACTTTCAGTGAACTTCCAGTTCTTCTGATGAGCTTCCTTACTCTGTAGCATCCGCAGAAGGGACCAAACCTGCCCATGACCTCTTCACATTACAAAACAGGATTATCCCTGAATGCCTAACCGAGTTCTGAGGAAGAACTGGGTAACATTATTTACATGGCTAGATATATTTCTTTCATTTTCGTTAAGAGCAATTGTGTAAGAAGTTATTAGGGTAAGCAGTTTTCCCTGTTGAGTTATAAGTTTCGGCAGCAACTATATTAGAAAATGGAAAATGGAACATTTGTTTTTCGGGCCTGATGATCTAATTTAAGGCATCGTGTTTTAGATCAGATCCTAAATCTTCCTCAGTACACTTTGGGTTTTTAATATTGTTGCTGAAGAAATGGCTCGGAGGGAAAGAACTAACCTATTGATTCCAACCCCGCTGACTTACAAAACTGTTATTAACCATTTCTCTTGCGCACTGTAAGGAGAAAGCTCTTAGGCATGTTATTTTTACTCTGTTGTCATTAATATTTCATTTGCAAACTCACCCAGCTACCTTATAGATGTGGCACAAGGTGTTCTTATCTATACTGAAGGTCTCATTATGCATTACACAGTCAGGGCCGGCTCGCTCACTAGGCAAACTAGGCATTCGCCTAGAGCGCGCCAGCCCTTAGGGGTGCCAAAAGGCCTGCCAACCCCCCTCACCCCTTCCCTGGCTTGCCGGTGCACCCCACAGCTGTGGGACACACCGGCAAGCTGGTGCTCAGATGGAAGGGACGGGGGTTTAACCCCCCTGCCCCTTCCCCTGGCTTGCCAGTGTGCCCCAGCGGCGGGCGAGAGGGGGAAGGAGGAGGAGGAGGGGAGCCCTTCC
Organism: Gekko gecko; assembly: GCA_029375565.1. Lineage (NCBI taxonomy): Eukaryota > Metazoa > Chordata > Lepidosauria > Squamata > Gekkonidae > Gekko > Gekko gecko. The sequence goes on along the minus strand of JAPDNY010000004.1, from coordinate 164,360,610 downwards.
TCACCCTGGGGAACCCTGGCGGCAGAGGGGAGCACCAGAAGGTAGCCCCGCCTAGGGCACAAAAAAACCCTCAGGCCGCCCTGTACACAGTACTTGTGGTTTCTGTCAATTCACGTCTCTTTTTTGGCCCTGTAACATCCTGTCTCTGGTCTCAGCTCCTGCCAACCTAGCAGTCTGAAAGCAAGAAATTGCAAGTAGATAAATAGGTCCTGCTAAGGTAGGAAGGTATCAGCGTTCTGTGCATCTTGGCATTTAGTCATGCCAGCCACATGACCATGGAAACGTCTTCGGACAGTGCTGAGTCTTCAGCTTGGAAACAGAGATGAGCACCACCTCCTAGTGTCGGATTCAACTAGCTTTCGAGCAAGGGTGAGTCACACCATCCTCACATAAACGGGCTGACAAGCCAGGTTTCTATTCTCGCTATTGTTTCCTCCGATTGATAAGGAAATTGTTTGCCAAACTGGAGCTAAAAGAGTGACACTTTTAAGTTTTAAGCATCAGTTGTAGAGACACAGAGTTATATAGAGATCACATACAGATAGTTTAAAATTTTAGACTTTTTTTTAAAATGGAAGATGATGTTATGAGTCCCAAAATGGCAGACATAGCAACAAGTTCCTTCAATAGAAGCTTCTGGTAATTAGAGAGTAGGTAAAGTAATGGCCTGGAAGATAAGGAGGCTTGGTATAGCCTGATTTTGTCAGATCTTGGAATCTGAGCACAATTGGTACTTTGATGAGAGATCCCAAGGGTAGGTTTGCTATTCTCCAGATGGTGGCTGGAGATCTACCAGTCTTCTGGTTACAGACATTCATTCCTCTGGAGAAAATGGCTGCTTTGGAATGTGGAATTTTTGTGGTCCCTTGAGAGACAGTTTGGTGTAGTGGTTGGGAGCATGGACTCTAATCTGGGAGAGCCAGGTTTGATTCCTCACTCCTCCACACACAGCTGCTGCTGTGTGACCTTGGAATAGTTACAAGTTCTCTCAGAGCTGTTCTCTCAAGGGCAGTTCTCAAGAGAGCTCTCTCATCCCCACCTACCTCACAGGGTGTCTGTCGTGGGAAGGGGAAGGGAAAGGAGATTGTAAGCCGCTCTGAGAGGACACCTTGACACAGAGAGTACTCCATCTTTCTGTGTTATACCTTTGAGGATGCCAGTCACAGCTACTGGCGAAACGTCAGGTCCTACAGTGCCAAGACCATGGCCACACAACCCGGATAATCTACAGCAGCTAATGAACTCCAGCCATGAAAGCCTTCAACAACATATTTAACTTTCATTTGGTTATGTCTGATCAATCATTATCCAGTTCTTAAAAAACAGAACGCCAGATACTGGCAGTCAGAGAGTGACAAGGGATAAGGCTAACACCAGGATTGTGTAGGGTGTAATGAGACCCTTATTTTGGTGGCCAGGAGGATGGAAGGATAAGGTAAACAATAGTGTTATCTGCCCCAGACTTGGGGGATGGGTTAGAAGTCCAAATAAAGGACTTCCATCTTACAAATTGACAACAGTTAACAGGGAAGACAAGACTTCCAGAAGGGTAGCTGTGGATGGCCCAGGCTTACCAGTCTCATCAGATCTTGGAAGCTAAGCAGGGTCAGCTCTGGTTAATACATGGATGGGAGACTACCAAGGAAGATGTCAGTTACTCCGTGGAGGCAGACAATGGCAAACCACCTGTTGGTCTCTTGAAAACCTTATGGGGTTGATTTAAGTTGCTTGTGACTTGAAGGGTACATCCCTTCGGCCTTCCTAAATACCTAGAAGAAATGAAATGAAGATATATTGGAAAGAGAAGTTATTCTAGAGTATGATCCAATTAAAACAGAAGTTGGTTAACTTGGAGTAGGTATGGGACACATCCAACCAACAACAGCAGAGTAGAACTAATGCTGGAGGATATCTAAGCCTGTGGTCACACACTAAATAATACACTTTCAACCTACTTTCCAACTGGATTTTGCCAGTTCACACAGTAGAAATCCAGTTGGAAAGTGCACTGAAAGTGGATTATTTAGCGTATGACTGTAGCCTTAATCCAAGATCTCATGTCATCCATAGAAACAAGGGTGATCTGTAGATCTTATGTTCAGCATATAGTTCTGTAGAACTGTGGATTTCATCCATGTATATTCTGGGAGGAAATACAGCTGAACCCTAGCGAGAATGACTTCCTGTAAGTCTTGCATATTCACCCGTTGATGGAGTAGAGAATGGAATTTGTCTATATGCCCTTTTTCTGATGATCTCAAGCTGCTTTTCTGATGACTTCAACCATAGTTCTCTCATGGCTGTTCTCTCAAGAGCAATCCTCGGAAGAGCTCTCTCAGCCCCACCTATCTCGCAGGGTGTCTCTTGTGGGGAGGGAAAGGGAGAGGAATTTGTAAGCTGCTCTGAGTGAAGGGCGGGGTATCAATCCAATCTCTTCTTCTCTTCTTCTTCTGTTACAGACTGATGCTTAGGAAGCAGCATGAAAACTGAACCATGGAACCCACTCAAATGTTGTTGCCAGCCTACCCGGATTCCATGAGACTCAAATAATGGGCCAATGGGAGACAGCTGTGAGGATTGATGAATGACCACACAAATGGGTTGGAGGAGTGGCAACAGCTTTGATTTATCATGTCATTCCTTATACAGATTGACTGTCCTGAGCATATTCACTTCTCAACAGTATCATCTTTGCAGGCTAAGAACCTCTCTCAGTGGCTGCATCCAAATATATCATGTCAAATATTGAGAAAGAGCTCATTAACATTCATAACCTTGCCCTGTAGGAAAGCATTTTCTATTTGCATGTAATTAACAGCACATGAATTACAAACTTTCTATAGCACAGAACTGGTTATTTGTCATGCACTGGAAATATGCCTATAAAGAATTCATTAAAATAATAATAATAATAATAATAATAAGGAACCAATGCTAGTTTCCGGGATTCTTGGGCAGCAGGATTTTGCTATTTGAAAGCCCTGGGGAGATTAAAACCCCTGTTGAAAGTTCATATTTTCTTTTTCAAAGGGTTTTGCATTGTCTGCTAGCTTTAGATTTCCTCAAAAGCGGAAGCAAATATAATGCCTAACCTTTTATATCTAATATAGAATAGATATAATCTGTAATTAATAAGCATTCATTCATTTGTAAATAGCACCCCAAAGGACATTTTTATGGGTCTATTAATAGCAAATGGAAAATGTCAAAGTACCTAAATGTCAACTCATTTTCTTTATTTTTTTAAGTATTATGCTTATGAAAAGAATAGTAATATACCAGCAATTCAGAGCTTTCAATAGGATTGCTGAAGAACATCTTGATATAATCCTATTTTCTGTTTTGAAATGTGAGGATCATGATGTACCATTAAGTCTGCCTATAGATCCTATTTCCAAACCATGTTCTGGAGAAACCTGGGCTCATCAGAAGTTTGTTGAAGGTTCCTCAACAAAAAGATCTAATGGTGGCAGAGTGATTTGGTGATTTGTTCATTTGTGATTCTTCCTTTGTGCTGTACATCTGAAGGGGAACAATGTATATCCTAGCATACATTTTCCTTCCTTGTGGAGTTTCAGTGTAATCCAGCTGGCTTAATCAGCATGGACAATCCCCAGAATCGTCTCTACTATTCACATTAATCTTCTGTGGACAGAGATAGCAAAGAGCTTGGAGACCATTGTTCTAGATCCAACATTTCATGGTCTCTTTTATGCTTCCCAGTTGACCAGAGACCGTGTTATCCCGTGTGCTAATGCACATGTGCATATTTAGAACCAATGCTCCCTCTAAGCTGTGGAGTCTTGTGTGCAAAAAATTCTACTTTATGAGCTACTGGCATTGAAGTTGTGAACGAGTGATTTGGCTACTGCATAAATTTGCTTGCTCTGGAGCCCTCCTTCCTGAACTAAGACAAAAAAAAAAAAAAGTGAGATGGAGGCTAAAAAAACCTGTGAGCTAGCTCACACTAACTCAGCTTAGAGGGAACACTGCTTCAAACCACATTAGTGAGACCAATTGTATGGACTTTTCCCATCTGGTCATCAGCTATCTGAGCAGAATCCTTGGAGGAATTTGCCCAGCGTTGCTAAAATGGGTCTCAAGAGCTATATGAAAAGTATAAGAATTGTAAAGGGGCTTGCTGGAAATGTTAAAAAAAAAAGTAGATGGTACCTTTTATCATATATGGTGGACTTGCATTAAAACCAAAAGATACTGGGGAAATATATATGAAGCAATTCAAAATATTTTTAAAAAACCAAATTCCTCATGAAACCAAAGACTATGCTACTGGGAATCTTACCAGACAACATAGAAACTCACAAGACCTATTTAAGTATACGTTAACAGCTGCCAGAGTAATATTTGCAATGAAATGGAAGACAGAAGACTGTCCCACAATAGAGATTTCGAAAGAAAAACTAGCTGATTTTGCAACACTGGCAAAACTAAACCAATTATATAAACAAAAGACCACTGAAAGAATGTCAGCAGAAATGGCAAACTTATTATTCATACTACGGAAGCAACAAACTTTTTAAAAAAGTTCTGGAATTACCTGAATATCATGTTAAAGGTGATGAAGATATTGATTATAAGGTTCTTACAATGATTTAGTTTTAATATAGAAGCCTGTTAAGTTGTTAAAGATATAATTTCCTCTATCGTGAATAGATTATCATTAATCTTAGGAAAGTTTTTGCCTATTCTCTAAAGAAGGGATCTATCCCAAATTTTGTAATTCTGCAATATTCAAGTTTCATTGTTTGCTCTTATATTTGAAATATGTAATAGTTTGGTAATATATCTGATTTTACTTGTTGTATGTAACAATTCATAATACTTTACGTATTGGATGAATCTATTTCTCCCCCACCCCTTTTTTCTTTTTGTATCCAACCCTTTTAAGAGAAAATAATAAAAAATCATTTACAATACCAGCTATATGAAAAGTCAGTGCTTGGCTTCTCCCATTCCCTAGTGGCTTCATTCCTTTCCCTATTCTTCCATTCCATTCCATTCCTTTCCATTCCATTCCTTCACCATTGTAGATGAGTTTGGTATCTATAACCACAAATAGAGCTTCTTCCTTTATTTTTGGTGATGGCTTTGTTTGTGCAATTTTCTCCTGAGGGATATCCACCAGTCCATCCCATGGGTCTTTTTAGGACGGCAAGTGCCAGAAGTCAGGCAAGGCAGACTAGTTCAGTCTGAGGTCAGGGGTCTAGAAGTCAGGCAAGGAAGAATCAGTGGCTTAGCATCTATTATACTCATTGCAGCCACACCTAACAGCCTCTCATGGCTGGTTTTTACAGCCCCATGTCTAAGGGTCATGCTTGCAGCCAGCTGCTCAGAAGCAATCCTGAAACTACTCATCTTCATTATCAGTGAGCAGCTGGCATTGAGCCAGGAGGTGTGCACTTTGCCATCTTTGGTGTAGCTCTGTTCTCAGCCTCTGTCTGTAGTGCTCTAAAGGTGTGGGTGATAGTGGTGGGCTAGGAATGGCCATCTGAGATTCCCCTGCTGAATCAGGGCTGGAGGGTGTTGGTGGGTCTGCACCAACTATTTGCTGTGAATCCTGACAAACCTGTAGCTCATTTTACTGCTGGTCAGCTTCTGTTAACTCAAGGTTGATTACACGGGGCTCCTCTTCTCCTGAGGAGTTCTTGCTATCATTGAGCCCTGGCTGACCCATGACAGCAAGAATGCATTCCTTTGAGGGGAAGAGGTCAGTTTTTTGAGCTAGGGTAGGTGCTACCATCCTCTTATACCTTTGCTATTTGATTATTTTTGATGTTGTTGTTTTAATTTTGTAAGGACTTTCACTGCATCATTTGTGCAAATTAGTAGCTGGGACTGGGAACCTGAGAATGAAACACTGATGTACAGTGAAGTAAGTAAAATAACCATGTGCATTGTTTGCTCAAATTTTCAGTCTGAAGCTGTGTGTGGGCTCTTTCAGAAAGAAGATGAATGAATTAATATAAATCACAGCTATATGGTTAGAAATGCTAGCTTTAGACACATCTGGTCCTGCTGAAATGAAAAGAAGCAGGTCCTTCTTAGTAGTGGCAACTCCATCCCCAATCTGAAATATATTTTGAAAAATAAATTAAGACCTTCAAGGTAACCTCTTAGAGTTATTGTATGAGAGCTAGTTTCAAATCCAGTAGGACCTTAGAGACAAACAAGATTTTTGGGATATAAACTTTCAAGAGACAAAGCTCCCTTCATCAGATACCAGCTAGATGAGTTTATTTGTGGTTTTCTTTATTGGAATAGATTATAAAAATGTGGTGGGTCAAAACACTTTACTCAGCAAACCTTGAAGCCTACTTCCAGCCTAAGGAGACTTCCTCCAATATAAGTTGCTCCTTAACCTGGAGGAAGGCATCAAACTGCTGAGCAAAGGGGCTGGATCTTCTCCATTCTTTTGACATTTGTTCTTTTTCATTATACTGAGTTATCCTGAAGGCCTCTCTGTCCAAAGCTGTGGCAGAAAGTGCCATCAAGTTGCAGCCGACTTACAGCAATCCTGTAGGTTTTTGAGGCAAGAGAAATTCAGAGGTGGTTTGCCATTGCCTGTCTCAGCATAGGGTCCCTGGATTTCTGTGGTGGTCTCCCATCCAAATGTTAACCAGGGTCGACCCTGCTGAGCTTCTAAGGTCTGATGTGATTGGACTAGCCTGGGTCCCCCAGGTCAGGGCTGTAGCGGGAGATAGAAATCCCATGGAGTGGAGTGGAGTGGAGTGGAATAAGTAATCTTAATAAAAAACACTTGGGTCTTTCTTCTTTTTGTATCCTGGTCTTTTTAGATCCCATAAACTGTCCAGATCCTTTCTTTTTTTTAATAGAGCCTAGCAGTGTTTAAATAAATCAAATGTAAATAAGCTGTCTGTACCACTTGATTATCACTCATGTTATTCCGCACTAGCTATCAAATCCTGAGACTCTCCTGTAGTTTTTGGCAAACATGGCAGCTGTTCCTATGGGCACTTAGTCTTTGGCTGCAGTGGCGATCATGGCAAAGCTCACTTATATTTAAATGGATGTGCCTCGCCCATTAAACCGGTGCACCAAACCCAAATCTTGTAGCACCGACACTAAACTAAACAAGCGTTTCCACCCTCTTCAATGACTGCTCCAACATTCACAGAGTTACTAACACACTTTGGAATGGCTGTATAATTGTTTTTTTTTTTAAAAAAAATTCCCCTCAAACGTAATGCTATCATTTGATATGAGCACAAAACAAGAAGAATAAATGCAGTGTTATAGAAACCAGTATTCATCTTTCCAGTTTGGTGTAGTGGTTAAGTGCATGGACTCCAATCTGGAAGAACCAGGTTTGATTCCCCACTTCTCCACTTGTACCTGGCTGGATGAACTTAGGCAAGCCATAGTTCTGGCACAGCTGTTCTCGAAAAAAGAGCAGTTTCTGTCAGAGCTCTCTCAGCCCCATCTACCTCACAGGGTGTCTGTTGTGGGGAGGGGAAGGGAAAGGCATTTGTTAGCCACTCTGAGACTGAAGGGTGGGGTATAAATCCAATCTCTTCTCTTCTTCTCTTCTTTATGAACCAGTGAAACAAAGGAGCTGTAAAATCAAATGGCACCCTTAACTGAGTCTGTTAAAATTACTTGCTTTCATCCCTTTACACATCTGGGGCAATGATGCACCCAAAGGGGTATAAATAAATAAAGTAAATAAATAAACAAGGTGTAAAATGTTTTCCCCTAATCTTTGTGACTTCATGGGCCATATATATTCTCCTGAAATGAAGGAGTTTGTTGCCCTATGGTTTCAAAGAATTCTCCATATTTGTGCATGTGTGTTTAAAAGTAATGTTGTTCTTTCTAATTACCATGGTCAACTGACTACAATCAAAAGGGAGTACAATGGAACAATGGATGTACAAGTTATTCTGGGGTCTAAGCAGCCATAGCCCTGACCTGGATGGCTCAAGCTAACTTGATCTCTTCACATCCCGAAAGCTAATCAGGGTTGCCCCTAGTCAGTATTTGTATGGGAGAGCACCAAGAGATCCCATAGTCACTACCAGGCATGTGCATTCCGCTATATCCAAGCTGGAAAAAACCCCAGAAAAAATACCATCAGTACTTTCCAGCTATTCTTTCAGCTGGATATAGATGGGGTGTGTATGTGTTTGGCTATCCAAAATGGCCAATCCCCCAAAATCCCAAAAAATATTTGAGAGGTTTTGGTACCACCAGATAGTCAAAGTTAAAGGGCATTTAAACACCTTCCAGATGAACTCATTGCTTGGAGAAGGTGTTTAAAGGGACTGTGAGCCCTTTAAATGCCTTTGGAGTTTGCTCGTGGCTTGGAGAAGGCATTTAAATGGACCTCAATCCCTTTAAATACTTCCCCCTATTGAAACCAATGGAAGATGGGGGCACCTTCTTTGGGGGCCAATAGAACCGGACCCCTTAGTCCAATATTTTGAAACTTAGGTAGGTTGAGGAGAGGCCCTGGATCGATTCCCCATTATACCCTATGGGGACTATTGACTAGTGGGGATTACATGGATTACAGACTAATGGGGATTACATGTGGCCATCAGCTAGTATTTGGATGGGAGACCACCAAGAAATCCCAGAGTCACTACAGAGAAGAAGTCAAGGGCAAACTGCTTCTGAACATCTTTTGCTGTGAAAATCCTATGGTGTTGCCATAAATCAGCTGTGATTTGATAGCACAAAGAAGAAGAGCTGGTTTTTAAACTCCATTTTTCTCTACTCTAAGAAGTCTCAAAGCAGCTTTCAATCGCTTTCCTTTCCTCTCCTCACAACAACCACCTTGTGAGGTAAGCAGAGCTGAGAGAGTTCTGAGAGAACTGTGACTTGCCCAAGGTCTCCCAGCTGGCTTCACATGGAGGAGTGGGGAATCAAACCCGGTTCTCCAGATTAAAGTCTGCCATTTGTAACCACTATACCATGCTGGCTTAACGAACAGGCCAACCTGTGAGGTAGGTGGGGCTGAGATAGTTCTGAGAGAATGGTTAGTGGCCCCACATCACCCAGCAGGCTGCTCGTAGGGGAGTGGGAAATCAAACTCAGCTCTCCAGATCAGAGTCTGCTGCTCTTAACGACTACACCATCCTGGCTCCCATAACATGGTGAAAATGTTCTATTGAACCCGTCAATGTGGGTCTCAGTGGCTGCAGTAGTTAAGATAAAGAGAATCCCCCCCCCAGTAAATAAAGAAGTTTATTTTTAAACCGAAGCTGGTTTCAATGCTTCTTGCTTGCTTGCGACCTGTCCGGCAATCCTGTCCAGATTCTGCTGCCCCTGTGGAGTAAGTTTGTGACCTCCATCTTGGTCTTTGTCCACCATCTTGAGCCCTTCCAGAGCCTCCTGGCAACACTCTTGGATCCCCAGCTGAATTGGCTGGGCATCACACCGTTGCACTGGAAGCCACCCTAGATCTTGGTCATGGAGCTGACCCCAGCGCCGCTGCGGAGGTACAGGTGGCGGGCTGTGGATGCAGCTCTAGTGTAGAACCAGTTCTCATGGCAGGGGTCCAGTTCCTTGTGTTTGGCAATTTTGACTGTGTCCACCCATTCAGGTACCTTCAGTTTACCTGACTTTTTTTGAGGAAGGCTGCGAGGGCCCCCACAAACTCCTGCTGGTTCACGTCTTTTACAGTCACACCTGGCATCGTGCTGCCGCCTCTGTGCTCCCGGGCAGGCGAAAGAGAGGATAAAGAGAATTTTAAAGCTAGTTAGTATTTATGTATCCTAGAGCCTTTGAATTAAAGGGAAACATGCATAAGTAAAGCATCGGCAGAATCTACAAGCCTCCTTGGGAATTAACCCAAGGGGACAATCACAAAGTCCCAAAAAATCATGGGGGACCCGGGCTGCTGTGAGAAGTGATTGGTGCAAGATCGGGAAGAAAAGGTGGTAGGATCCCACCCACCATTTCTGCAAACTGGCCTCTCTGTACTGTAAACAATCACAAACTGCTATACTAAATTTTACTGTAGAGCAGTGGGGCTTGCAACAGGGACCTTCTCCATTGGTTTTGGACATTTTTTCTCTCTCCAAGGAAATAAAAGTTTACCATCAGGGAGGCTGAGTCATATGTATGCGCACTGAGCTCAGCGCCACAACTTTTCAATAGTTATAATAAGCTGTTAAAGGAGTAGGCGGCCATAAATATGCAGACAACGCATGGGTAGATACGTCATTTGCTAAGCCCCCAAGAGCAGGTATCTTAGCTCTGAATCATTGTCTTGACGCTCTGGAAGGGGAACAAGCTGCGAATGAACCCAGAAAAGGCACCCCCTGCACCCCAACTCTGAGTGGTGTGAAAGTATTAATAGGCCATTTCAAACAGACAATCTTGAATTCGGTTCTATATTTCTGACATTCAGTTGGAATCAATGGCACATCCATTTCATTGGTTTGTATCTTCCCCCAGTGCCTGAATAATAAACTGAACTGGGTGAACTATAAATCAATAAAATGATGTGTCTTTAAGGAAAACAGATAAAAAACACCCAAAACAAGCTGAACACATTTTGCCACAACAGACAGTGTGTGTGTGAACAAGTAGTGGTGTGTGTGTGAACAAAATCTCGGGGTAAGGGCGGACCAAAAGTTAAATATGAGCAAAAGGCTAATGCAGTCTTGGGGTGTATCAACAGGGGCATAATATCCAATCACAAGATGTCATAGTCCTGCTGTACACTGCATTGGTCAGGCTGCACCTGGAGTCTTGTGTGCAGTTCTGGGGGCCTCTCTTCAAAAAGGGTGTGGACAGAATGGAGTGGGTGCTGAGGAAAGAAACAAAAATGATCAGGGGCCTGGAGACCAAGCCCTGTGAGGAAAGGCTGAGGGACTTGGGAATGTTTAGTCTGGAGAAAAGGAGGCTAAGGGGGGACATGATGGCTCTCTTGAAGTATCTGAAGGGCTGTCACTTAGAGAAGGACAGGGAGCTGTTCCAGTTGGTGGCAGAGGATAGGCCTCGCAATAAGGGTTTTAAATTAAGGGCAGGAAGGTACCAATGGGATATTAGGGCCCCAGTCATATGGGCCAGAAAACACGGGGGAGAGGCATGGCAGTTTGCCTGGGAGCCAAATAAGGTGTGGTAGCTCAATCACACAGGCCACCGGGTTGCCACGCTCCAGCTCTGCACCCTGATCACACCGCACTGCTGCAGCATGGCAAAAAGCAGCGCTGCAGACCACGCAAGTGCGAAGTGTTGCAAAGTGCGCATGCGCCATTGGGGGGTGGGCGGGCCGCTGTCGGTGTCTTGTGTGTGTGCATGTGCTGTTCAGCATTGGTGCACATCCCATGGAAACTTACAACATCTGGAAACCCCGGGGACATGGGCAGGTGTCGGAAACCGCGGGATACTGGCGCTTCCATGATCAGACGCCAGCCTTTGCCCTGGGGTTTCTGGAAACTAGTACTTCAGACCTAGTAGTTTTTTACTCCGCGTTTTCCACGGGAAGCCACGGGTTGGCCACAGGAGCACTATGCCTCCCAGATGTGCTCATATGATCGTGCATGGAAAGTCCACAGGGCTCCTGTGCCTTCAGCGGGGCAAATGCTCAGTGTGAACAGGGCCTAGGAAAAGCTTTTTTACCATAAGAGTTGTTCAACAGTGGAATCAGCTCCCTATGGAGGTGGTAAGCTCCCCCTTCCGACAGTCTTCAAGCAGCGGCTGGACAAACACTGGTCAGGGATGCTCTAGGCTGATCCTGCATTGAGCAAGAGGCTGGACTAGATGGCCTGGATAGCCCCTTCCAACTCTGTGATTCTGTGAACATCATGTTCTGAAGCAGAGGGTGGCAAGAGTGTATTCCTGGGAAGGTGGGTACGAAAGCAAGCTACAGAGATACTCTGCAACCTCTGTTGGATATCCCCTGTTGGATATTGGTGGTGGTAGGAGCAGGGAAGTGTTTCTTCCTAGGCCACCAGCGCAGCCATCAAGACAGGCTATAGTCCCTCTGGGGCCAATCGTTGACCCAGATGGCAGTGGCATACATCTGGTGGGGAGGGTCTACCAACAAAAGCCGAAGCCATCTCTTTCCTCACCCTGCCAGTGCTCCCTGCCATTTTGACACTCTCATGGGCAACTTGATCATTGAACCAGCACTGAAAAACTGCCACCATATCTCTGTGGAATTACACTCTCATGGGCGACTTGATCATTGAACCGGCCCTGAAAAACTGCCACCATATCTCTGTGGAATTAACACATGTCTACTTCTGGATCTGCCCCCTCTGCAGATCAAAAAAAAAATCTAGAGAATGGAGCCAGGTAAGATAGGGGTTGTTTTTCTACAGAGCTGGGAGATGTCCCAGATTTGCAGGAAAACACCCCAAAGCAAATTGGTTTTGGGGGGCGGGGACCTGAGATCTCATGATGCTATGGTTCAAGGTCTTGGATGCCATTTTGAGATAAGTAGGTGGGAGTCAGAACTTCTGCCACTGCCATGTGAGTCAGGCAGCAAAGGTGGCACTGCAGGTGGGCAGAAGGAGGAGGTATTGAAGACACTGCCCTTCTGCCTCTGCAGGATCCAGGTAGGCAGTGGCGGCAGTGCAAGTGGGCAGGTGGGCAGTGGAGGGGGGGAGCGGGATCTCTTCCTGCCAAGTGGTGGGGAGGAGGCGATTCTCCCTTTGAGTCTCATAGTTCCCCTGCTTATACCACTGTAATTTCAGACAGCACACTCATCAGTGTTTAGTTTGGTGTAGTGGTTAGGAGCGCGGACACTAATCTGGGAGGACCAGGTTTGATTCCCCACTCCTCCACATGAAGCTGCTGGGGTGACCTTGGGCCAGTCACAAGTTCTTTCAGAGCTGTTCTGTCAACAGCAGTTCTGGAAAGAGCCCCACCTACCTTACAGGGTGTCTGTTGTGGGGAGCGGAAGGGAAAGGAGATTATAAACCACTCTGAGCCTTCTTTGGATAGTGAAGGGCAGGGTATAAATCCAATTTCCTCCGCCTCCTCCTCCTCCTCCTCTTCCTCTATGCACTTAAATTCTGGTATCAAACTTTGGCTGGTATTTGGCTAGCCCTCAGGTGGAGAGAGAGAAAGCAATAGCTGTTTTTTTTTTAAAAAAAATGTACTCAGTGAATCTCTCCTTTCAGTTCCTTGTACCCTTCACACATTCGCCATCTTGAGAAAGGAAAAATATTGACAGCTCTTTTACAAATGGACTTTTTTTTTTAACTGTCGTTGGGTAGACCGGTAAGCTACCATGTTGCTCAAAGATTTGGGAGAGTGTGCAGCAGCAGAAGCACTTGGGTAGGAGGGGAGCATACCTATTTCTTTGTTCGATCAGCCCTTCATTCTTATGTGAATGAAGTGAGATGTTAGTCATATCAGCGATTCTAAACTTTAAGAATTTGGTGTGTGTGAGGTGGGGGAAGAGTTCCCATTTTTTTTTGAGAGAGAGAAAAGGATCAGAGAAGTTAAAAGGTGCGTAAGTTTAGTATTCTGTTCCCATTTCAAATTCCTGCACAGATAAGGAAAAGTACTTGTTTTTCTCCCTCTCCCAAAATACTAGAACTCAAGGGCATCTAATAACAATGATGGGCAGTAGGTTCAGGACAAACAAAAGGACATATAATTTTACACAGAGAGGGATTAAAACGTAGAATTCAGTGCCAGAGGATGTAGTGATGGCCACAGGAACAAACAGCTTGAAAAGGGAATTAAATAGATTCATGGAGGGTAAATCTATCAATGGCTATTAGCTATTGTGACTGAGAGGAACCTCCACATTCAGAGGCACTAAGCCTCTGAATCCCAGAGCCTGGAGGCAACATCAGGGGAAGGCCTCGGCCTCTATGCCCTGTTGTTGGCTGTCCAGTGGAACTGGTTGGCTACAGTGTGAGACAGGATGCTGGACTAGATGGACTATTGGTCTGATCCTGCAGGGCTATATTGTAGTAAAGTGTTTTTAAAATCTGTTTTAAAATTCCATGGTCAGTATGAATGTGTGATTGGGTAGGAGGATTTTGTCTTATGGTAATGACATCAGGGGCACTGTCCAATCAGGTGCCAGCGGCAGTCATTCACATAGCATGGCGACGCCCGTCTTCATCAATTGTTTAGGAATTCAGCATTTGAGCGATCATCCCAAAGAATATTTACTCTGAAGTAAACTGTGTTGCAACTGAGGGACTTGCTTCTATGTAAACGAGCTTGCAAGATATTTAATGAAGCCAGTATTCCTAATGGCCATCTTTTGGTATATTAATTACATCGGAGCAGTTGTTGAGAGACCAATCCCAAAGAGCAATACTAATGAAGCAGAGCTACATTTGATACATAATACCAATATTGTTTGCATAAAAGGACGCTGCACCCTCATATATTTTTATGAAATGTTAATAATATCGAAAGAGGAAACAGTTATCTGGCATGCAACCAGAGAACTCCATCGGGTACCCTCTCTTCCCCTCGAGTCTTCCTTGAATTTATTTGTCCCATTTGTTTCACTAGAAGACAGAGGTATATAAAATTGCAGGCTCATTAGGTTTGTGGATGGGGGAAGTTGATTTTTTTCCCAAGCACGTCATTTATTTCTTTCCGGAGCATACGAGGTACAATTGGCACTATCATTTACAAAGTCAGAGAATAATTTGTTCATCTCGGTCAGCGAGGCAAACGCAGAGCACCAGGACTTTGCGAGTGAAGAAGTTAATGCTTTGGTGGTTGCGGTGATCCCTTGTAATTAGTTGCAGTGGCAGGAACAAATCTGTTAACATCCATTCACTCCCTTCACCCTCCAGCCTATGTTAGCAAGGAAAGATAGATCTATCCCATCTGTCTGTGTTACACTTGGGGTGGAAGGCTGCCTTCGCTCAGAATCACACTGGTTCTCCTTCCATCATTGTGTTTAGTCTTTTATTACAATATTATCTCTTCCAGTGAGGATGGATGACCCTGTGCATCCATGATTCTTTAATGCCTAGAGATCGTTTTGGAGGGTAGCCATGTTGGTCTGCAATAGAACAGCAAGACTGGAGTCCAGTAACACCTTAGTAACCAATAAGGCCGAGTTCAGACTGGCAGTATGAAGCATGAGGGAGTCGTGGCAAAAAGACCCGGAACAACGTGTTCCGGGTATTGCCCAGGTAGGGAGGAGGCACAAGGGAGCATTCACACTGTTGGTCCGCCCCTGGCGGAGGCACAGCTGTAAGTGGCTTTTTTTGTAATCTGGTTATATGCGCTGATGCGCTCATGCGCATGAGTGCATCCCTACCCAATCAGCTTGTTCACGGCTTTCAGTGTTCACACTTCTGGGAAGTGGGATCAACATGCTCTCCAGGGTTTGCTACCACTTTCACTGGGTATTTTTTAAACTCGGGAGGGAAGCATTACAAGATGGGTTGCGTATGGCTGGGGAATGCCTGACAGCTGTGCCTGTGTGAACTGGCCCCTTTAATCCGTTTGTGAAACGTTTCTGAAATGGGCCTATATTGGGCCAAACTGCCAGTCTGAACTCAGCCTAAGATTCTCAGGGCATACGCTTGCAGGAGTTGTTGGAAGTTCCAGGTACGATGTCCCTGCCTCAGCCTCCAGACTGCGTGGAAAGAGAGACTAGATAGCTAGATAGGCACATTGGCTTTTCCTTCCTGAGTTTATTCTTCTGCCACTGTCCTCTTTGAAACATAGATTGTGTTCTCAGGGACAATTTCCTTCTTTCCATTCATGCTCTCAGATGAAGATGAACTCTCTCCCTGTGCACACCAAGAAAGACAACACGCTATTCTTTCTTGAAACCATGAGGCAGATTGTCCTCTTGCCATCTGCTTCCATCCCTAGTTAGTAAGTTAGTACTCTTATCCTGTCTCTACTCTTTTCGACTCAGAAGTGTACTTCTCAAATTTCTCTTCTAAACTTGCCACGTGGCTCTGTGTAGCTTTGTAAGCCGAGTAACCTGGTAAAGTAACGCTGCTGCATTTGTAGCTTTATTTAAGCACTCTGCTAACTAGTGGTAACTGGTCTAACCACACCAGTTAACCCCAATAAGAGTCAAGGCTTCCTTTGTCAGATGTTTCAGAGGGCAGACATGTTGGTTTGCAGTAGACCAGCTCAATTGGAGTCCAGTATTTATTTATTTCTTCAATATATAGACCACCCTCCTCTATACATTGTAGCACCTTACAGACCAATAAAAAGTTTGGGGGTATAAGTTTCTGAGAGTTAAGGAGGGAACTTTCACACTTGGAAGATTATGCCCCCAAAATCTTGTTGGTCTCTTAGTGCTACTGGATTTATTGTACTTGAAGGGCCCTGTTTCATGTATCCATTGCTTCTTCCCAAAAAAATTAACTGAAAAGATTTTATTATATAAGATGACAATCATTTTATGTTTGTCCCCCCCCGCCTTTAATGTCTGAGTCTATGTTAAAAAGATAGCACCAGGTTAATCTTTGTCACAGAAACTGAGAACATATGGGTGAGTGGGTGGGGTTATGCTGCTATAGGTTCACCTGGATGGTCTGACACCAATTCAGGCAAGGTCTTGCCTGGCCCAGCTTTTGACAGAGGCACTCATGGCCTCGCCTAGCCTTGCATTCTCATTGAAGGAAGAACAGGCTGGGGAGACCAGGGAGCAACACATCTAGATCTGAGCCCCATGGCAGCCTTAGGAAGTATCATTCCTTCTCATTTGTTATTGTTACATTTATTCCAAAATGACGGTGGAGATTTGGCAGTCTCTTGGTTAAGTCTTCCAAAGTATTTTACAACCACTGGAAAAGCCTGTGTAGTGACTTTGTAATAAAGAGCTTAACAAGAACTTTATTACGGAATAGTGGACTTGGCCTTGAGGTCAGAAATGATGTCATCTCTTCGTTTACTAGTTTGCTAACTTTATCTCTAAAAGTCTACTATTAACAAACATTCTGTCTATCAGACCATCGGAGTAGATAAAGGATGAAAGCATGTTGTTCCTTATCTGTCTTCAGTGAGTGTATGGTGCTAGAAATGTGAAACTGGGATGTTGTGGACCAGCTAGGACTCAGTGACAGTGAGGAGTCCTCAGAGGAGGAGTGGTCTTGTGAAGCCAGCCTGCAGTCAACAGCATCCAACCAGCAGGTGGATGAGGTTCAGGCATTCCCTGACTTGCAGCTGAGAGCTGGTGCAGAATCACCTCCACCCTCCGGCTCTGAACTGGCAGTTGAAGGCCAGACACCTGCCCCCATGTCCCCAGGATCACCAGCACCCTTGGAACACCGCAGAAGAAGTCTCAGAAAAGACTTACAGGCTAGGCGTTGGAGTGCATGTCTTGCTGCTCAGCACCAGCTGCCTGCTAAGAGTGGAGATGAGTCTTCGTACGATTTTCACTGAGAAACTGACTGCATGCATGCTGTCTCAGTCAGTGGCTATAAATACTCATGAGAGGAGCTCATGGGAGTGGATGCAATGTTTCTGCTGGATGCTAACTGTGTGGAAAATTGCCTAGACTGATATTTGGTAACCTGACTCCTGGACTGTTTCAACATTGCACTTCCAAGAATCCCTCTGGCCTTGTTTCTACTGAGATTGTGAAACCTGCCTCCTGGATTGCTTTGACTTCGAGCTTCTGAAATTTGCTCTCATCTTGTTCCTACAGATGGATGCTGTAACTTGACACCAAAAGCCTGTTCCTGGAGCAACCTGACTCATAACATGGGGGGGGGGAGGCTCTGTCTGTTGGACTGAGGGGCCTTTAAATTGTTTGCCAAATGAAGGGGCTATTGACCTGTTGTTGCTGCCATTATTGTTTATGAACTGCCTAAAGATTCTTTTGAGTTATGGTGCTGGAGAAGACTCTAGAGACTCCCCTGGACTGCAAGGAGATCAAATTAGTCAATCCTAAAAGAAATCAACCCTGACTGTTCCCTGGAAGGCCAGATACTGAAGCTGAAGCTCAAGTACTTTGGCCACCAAATGGGAAGGGAGCACTCACTGGAGAAGACCCTGATGCTGGGGAAGATTGAAGGTCAAAGAAGAAGGGGATGGCAAAGGGTGGGATGGTTAGACAGTGTTACTGAGTCAACGAACATGAAATTATGCAAACTCTGGAGCACGACAGAAGACAGGAGGGCCTGGCGTTATGTGGTCCATGGGGTCGCAAAGAGTCAGACTCGACTGTGTGACTGAACAACAACAAAGGTGGGACAACCCTGTTCTCCACTGTGGTTAGGCATCATCAGTGTAGCTGACCAATGGGAAGTGCTGTAAGTCCCAGCCCAATGAAGGCCAGGTGACACAAGGAGGCATTACGGACCACGGGAGAAAGTGCTGTTAAGTCAGAACTTACTTAGAACTGTTGGGTTTTCAGGGCAAGAGATGTTCAGAGGTGGTTTACAATTTCCTACCTCTGCATAGCAACTCTGGATTTCCTTGGTGGTCTCCCATCCAAATATTAACCAGGACAGACCCTGCTTAGCTTCTGCTGAGATCGGGCTTGCCTGGGCCATCCAGCTCAGGGCCATTAGGGAATGCCTAGTCCAATATAATTTCAAATTCTGGTCTAGTTTTGCCATCTGAGCTTGGATAATTACGGAAAGGTTATTATACTGCTCGTCGTTACCTTGTCTGATAATCTGGTGGGTGACTGACTTGCAATTTGCCAGTTTGACTGCTCCTCACTAGTGCCGGCTTGCATTTTGGTCAGATAAAATTTTATTTTCTTACGGAGCATGCATTTTTTAAAAAAATCTGATCCTATTCAGCAGTCCCTATGTCCCTGTGTTTTACAACTTTTATTCCAAGGTATTGATCCTACACCAAACCTGCCATGCATGTTTTATAAAGAAGACACATTGGTACCAGACATTGTTCCCCTTTCCATTAAAACCCCCCAATAAATAGTGTCTCCTGATGTGAAATCAATATGGATTACATTTCTAGTTATAATTTTATCTGGCTCTGATTATAGCCAGTTCTGCCGAAAGTACAAAATCTACTTATTTCTTTTTCCCTGGCAGCACTGGGAAAGAGAAGATGAACTCCATAGTTTAAGTGAAACAGAGAGCATCTTATTTGAAGGGTATGAACCCATCATTCAGCATGATTGCAACAGCGTGTGAGCAAGTAGCTTAGGCTTTCTAAGCAGAATGCCTCCCCCAATGGATTCTGGGACAGAACCATAACTTCTACTAAGGCAAAATGGACCAAAATCCCACTTCTTTCCAGAGAGAGAGAGAGAGAGAGAGAGAGAGAGAGAGAGAGAGAGAGAGAGAGAGAGAGAGAGAGAGAGAGAGAGAGATGTGTTTTCTTTTTAAAATACCTGGAAGATAAACTGACATTAGCTATAGTTCATACAATACTCTTATCACTGAATTTATTACAGCCTAATATCTAACTCAGACACATGTAGAATCAATAAACATTAAACGAGGGACACTTTGATGACATTCCTACTTTTCTACTGATATTCACTCAGAGTTTAATGGCGATCCGGCTCATTCTTATTCATTAACCAACTGTTGCTGCCAGAGTCCAACTTAATGTCATTACCATTATTTTTAAAAAATTCTACCACTCTGTCCAAGATCTTAGGAGACAGGAGATGAAATGTCTCTTGTTCGGGATGGCTCATCTCTAAGACATGAAGGGGTAGCTGTTACTGTTCTAGAGGGAAGTGGATTAGGACTGGCCACTGAGAGGGTGACAAACAATATTGACTGGCTGGCAAGGTTTAGAGGTCACAGAAGGAAGGTTGCCGGCCTAGCGTGTCTGCGTCAGGGAATTATAAATGTTTATATGTGAATGCTAGAAGTGTCCAAGGTAAAATGGGGATGCTGGAATGCTTAATGTCAGAGGAGAATAGAGGATACATTGTAGGCATTTCAGAAACTTTGGTGGGATACAATGATTCCTGGATATAAGTTATATCAGAAGGATAGGGAGGGAAGAGTCAGAAGTGGAGTGGCTCTGTATGTCAGAGAGGGTATACAATCCAGTAAAATTGAGTATATAAGAGAAACAGATTCACTTATGGGTGGAAACAGCGGGCCCAAAAGAAAGCTTAACTCTGGAAATTCATTATCTCCCACCAGATCAAACGTTAGAAGATTATTTAAAAACAGCTAAGGAAGCTAGATGAAACAACTGTGTCATATTTGGTCATTTTAACTAACTACACATTTATTGGGTCGATATGTGTTCAAGTCAGGAGAAAGAGATTGGGTTTCTAGATACTCTCAATGACTGTGCCATGGAGCAGATGGTCAAAGAATCTATTGCGGGGAGGTGATCTTAGACTTGGCCCTAAGTAATGCTCAAGACTTGGCGAGAGATGTAAATGTGTTAGCACCACTTGGGAACAGTGACCATAATGTTATTGAGTTCAATATTTGTATAAATAGGGAGTTACCCCAAAAGACTGACACAACCACTTTTAACTTTAAAAGGGGTAACTTCTCTGATATGAGGGGACATATGAAGAGGAAACTGCAAGGAAAAGTAAAAAGGGTCAAAACTACTGGGGAAGCTTGGAGACTATTTAAAACTACCATCGTAGAAGCTCAGATAAAATATATACTACAGGTTAGGAAAAGCACAAATAGGTATAGAAAGAAGCCTGAATGTTTAACAAACATAGTAATGGAAGGTGTAAAAGGTAAAAAGGATTCCTTTAAGTAGTGGAAAGCTAGTTTCAGTGAGGTTGATAAAAAGGAACACAGGCTTTGGCAAATAAAATGCAAGTCTGTGATCAGGCAGGCAAAAAGGGAATATGAGGAGCATATTGCAAAAAAACCAAACATAAAGACCAACAATAAAACTTTCTTCAAATACATTAGAAGCAGGAAACCAGCCAGGGAGGCAGTGGGGCCCTTGGATGACCATGGGATAAAAGGAGTACTGAAGGATGACATGGAAATGGCTGAGAAGTTGAATGCATTTTTTGCCTCTGTCTTCACTGTGCAAGATAAGAACTGCTTGCCCACTCCAGAACTGCTGCTTTCGGGAAGGGAATTGAAAGACCTGAGTCAGATTGAGGTGATGAGAGAGGAGGTCCTACGACTGATAGACAACTTAAAAACTGATAAATCATCAGGCCCGGATGGCATACATTCGAGAGTTCTGAAAGAACTCAAATGTGAACTTGTGGATCTCCTGACAATAATGTGTAATCTTTCATTAAAATCTGCCTCCATTCCTGAGGACTGGAAGGTAGCTAATGTCACTCCCATCTTTAAAAAGGGTTCCAGAGGAGATCTGGAAAATTACAGATCTGTCAGTCTAATGTTGATACCAGTTAAGTTGGTGGGATCTGTTATGAAAGACAGAATTAGTAAGCACATTGATGAACAAAAGCTATTGAGGAAAAATCAGTTTGAATTCTGTAAGGGAAGATCTTGTCTCACTAACCTTTCAAAGTTCTTTGAGGGGGTGAACAAACATGAGGACAAGGGTGACCCAATAGAAGTCATTTACCTAAACTAAGTTCCAGAAAGCTTTTGATAAAGTTCCTCATCAAAGGAAAAGAGGACAAGTCTTGATGTGGGCAGTGATGCTCTATATTCTTGGTGCTTGGGGAGCAATAGTGGGAGGGCCTCTGGAGTTCTGGACCCCCTGGTGGACCTCCTGATGGCACCTGGGTTTGGCCACTGTGTGACATGGATGAACTGGGCCATTGGCCTGACCCAACATGGCTTCTCTTATAGTTTTATGTGACCTGCCTTCAGATTCATCTTCAGAACAATTTTATAGTATAGGTTAAGTTGAAAAACTGAAGGTTGGGCTGAAAAACTATGGCAGGCCCAAGGTGGCTCCATAAGCTTTGTGACTGAAGACTCATTCTAACCACAACACGCTACAGTAGCTCCTTATGGAATAGGAAATAGTTGTCCTGGGTGACAGTACCATTGTTCGAAGGCAGGGGGTTGTAAACATAAGCAGTATCAGTATAAGGCTTTGGGTCAGCTCTCCCTAGGGTTGTGCCCAGCAACAGATGAGAGTTTCAGGGGTGGGAACATGAGAGGGCACATCGGCTGCAACATGATGTCACTTCTGGGACAATTAAGAAGTGACGTAGGGTAGTTCTAGGAATAGCCATAGAGTTTCTAGGGATTCCTCGAGCTAACCAATATAATTTCCATGTTTCCCCTGGAAGTGATGTCACAGTACAGACACCATGAGCTTTTACGAAGTTTCCCATGTCACCTCTCAGAGCAGCAATGGGCAATGAGAGCTGCCAGGGAGAGGCCTAGCTTTGCCTCAATCGCAAGCTTCATCAGGAGTCCAATTTTTTTTTAGTTCAGAGTTTGTCAAAATTTGAGCATAATGCCCTTCGTATACTCATGAATGGAATGAAGCATAGGCCCAACCCATTGTTTAGAAAGGATAGGACCAAAGCCCTCACTCAGTTCCAACACTGAGCTCGAATTGATGATCGTGGAATGAAGATGGAGGTCACAGCAGATCCTTGGTTTATCATGATCAGTATTGTCTACTCAGACTGGCAGCATTCCTCTAAACTCTCACACAGAGGTCATTCACATCACCTGCTGCCTGGTCCTTTTAACTGGAGATGCTGGGGATTGAACATGCATGCCAAGCAGATGGTCTCTCTCTCTCTCTCTCCCTCTCCCCCAACCTAGCAAACTTAATATTCTGTAAAAATGCACAAACCTGTAATTTTCTTAAAAACCTGCTTGTTGATGAATGTGAGGTGTTTTCTGCCTGTAATCTTCAGTGGCAAGCAATCTCATCATCCATGCAGTCCTTCCCAGTTACCAGCATCACCGCTATAACATAAGGAGGTCAACCACAGGGAATCACCATCCACAAACAAAACAGAACTAAAATGTATTTCTTCTCCTAGGAATAAGAACTGTGCAAATCAGACCATCATATATATTAGAGCTCCACATGGACCTCTCTGCTAAGCATCTGCCTCACACACTCTTTTAGATATGTGATGGAGGTCTCTCTTGCTTTTGTGGCCAGTATTATATTTTCCACACAATTGGTATCTTCCCTAAGGATAAAAAAGAACATGAGCATTCATGAATATACTGGTTGCTTTTGCGTTACGATGATATATGGCTGAATACCCAGATGTACTGGCCCATACTTATTTGCAATCTATATGTATTCCAATCAACACAGAAATAGTGCACATTAGAAAAAGTATACCGTGTGTCCATCTTGTTCTTCGACACACATGGCACAGATAAATCTCAGAGTCCCAATAAATGCAAAATACCTTTTGTTTACCTTTGAGAGAGCCAGTTTGGGGTAGTAATTAAGAATGCGGACTCTAATCTGGGAAAACCGGGTTTGATTCCTCACTCCTCCACATGCAGCTGCTGGTGTGACCTTGGGTCAGTTACAAGTTTTCTCAGAGCTGTTCTCTCAAGAGCAGTTCTCATGAGAGCTCTCTCAGCCCCACCTACCTCACAGGGTGTCTGTTGTGGGGAGGGGAAAGGAAAGGAGATTGTAAGCTGCTCCGAGACTCCAAGTAAAGGGCGGGGTATAAATCCAATCACCTCCTCCTCCTCCTCCTCCTCCTCTTCTTCTTCTGATACATGTAGCATAATATCGCAGCTGTGTTTTTCTGTAGCCTAGGGTGGAAGATTCCCTCAACCATATAAATGGATATTAATCCATTTTTAAAAGAGGCATAATAAACATTGCCTGTTGCTTGTCTTTGAGAAAAAGCCTGATGACAGTTCAAGAACAAATAGACAAAGAACAGCATGTTTCTGCCCACGAAGCCCTTAGAGAGTTCTCTATAATGTTCTCAAGCAAAACAATATAAAATTGACAGCATCGAATATTCCATTGCTTTCTTGGTGACTTCGTTTACAGCCATTCTGTACATTATGCAAAAGCCAACAGTGTACGAAGGGGACACTCCATGGGGAGCAGGAGCTGGTTGCTGTTCTCAAAGGACTGTATGACTGCATCTACATGGGGGCACTGAAAGCAAGCCCCATTATGGCCAGAGGAGCAGGAATGGGTGAGAACATGGTCTGTATATATACCCTTTCAAGCTCTGATCACGGCCACGGCCATCCCCACTCTGGTTCCCCCTCTCCCTTTCCCCCATTGTACCCCCATCGTACCTGGGCAAAAGTGCAGTTGCAATAGCTATTTCAAAAGGGACTCCTCAGTTGCCCTGACCTGGATAGCCCAGGCAAGCCCGATCTTGTCAGATTTTGGAAGCTAAGCAGGGACGACCCGGGCAAGTACTTGGATGGGAGACTTCCTTGGAATACCAGAGTTGGGGGAAAGGGGTAGTGTTTATTCAGCCACCTCTCTGTTCAGTTCAGTTAGCCTTTATTGGCATCAAGCAATATTTTAAAAGAGGATTACTATAAAAAAGAAATATACATATAAAACTATACTTATGAAACCAAGCATAATATTGCATAAGCTTTCCTTATATATAATTGTGCTTTGGAGTGGCACTTTGCAGCTCTCCCATTGGCTGTTCAATATACTCCCTCAGCCATTGGCCCATCAGCTGCCCCTCAAGAGTACTTGCGTGCCATTGGCTGGGTGCTGGGTTTGCTCCTCTTCCCCGCCCACTCCCCTTTCAGCCACTGTGCCCGGTCAGAATTACTGGCAAACAGCTGTCTCTCTTGACGAGGATGCTTCTCCTGCTTGCCTCCTGTGTGAGACTAACTTTCCCCTCAGTGGCTGTTGGTAGGTGTAACAAAATGGTAGTTACTTATGTTTGATGAAAGATGGCTGCCATCTGTGCCTGTTTGTTTAAAATGTTCCCCCATAAGGTTTAATTGAGGTGTAGTTCCAGAGAGGGGCCTCCAGGGTTACCACTCACTGGGTCGAATGGGGCTTCCTCATCTGCTGGCCTACAGTTCCCAGCTGCCAAGGGGCAGGGCAGCATCAATATAGACTCCAGCCCATTCAGGGAGGAGGCAGTCTTTGTTCTGCTGTAGAAGCTGAGTGGGTGATTTTGGACCAGTCACAGACTTTCAGCCTAACCTACCACGCAGGGTTATTGTGCAAGTCAAAAGGGGGAGAGGAGAATGATGTAAGCTGCTTTGGTCCCTGTTGCAGAGAGAGACTACTTTTCCTTCTGGGAAACCATTGCTGCCAATCTCCAGGTGAGGGCTGGAGATCACTCAGAATTACAACATTTCTCCAGATGGCAGAGATCAGTTCCCCTGGAGAAAATAGTGGACTCTGTGTCCTTATACCTTGCTGAGATGCCCCCCCATGACAGTCAATGTGATGTGGCAGTCAGGGCTTCAGAGCATGGTAGAGACTGCACGTGGCGGGCGGGGGGGGAAGCTGAAGAATGAGGGGGAAATAAAGGTAGGTTGATGATTGGCTGGGAAGGAGATAGGGTTGCCAACTCCAGGTTGGGAAATTCCTGGAGATTTGAGGGGTGGAGCTTGGAGATGATGAGTTTTGAGGAGGGGTGGAACCTCAGACAGGTACAATGACATAGACTCCACCCTCCCAACCAGACATTCCCTCCTGGGGAACCATTGTTGCCAATCTCCAGCTGAGGGGTGGAGATCACTCAAAATTACAACTGATCTCCAGGAAGGAGGGCAGACGTCAGCTGCAGTCAGTGGGGCAAATTACAGTAGGCTGATAGTTAGCTGAGATGGGGGTGCCAACTTCAGGTTGGGAAATTCCTGGGGATTTCAGGGGTGGAGCCGGGAGAGGGTGAGGTTTGAGTAGGTCACCACAGCAAATTTGCACTGAGTGTCCAGGGCCTTGGCACTCTCCCAGAGCCTCTTTCTAGAGCTCGTTGTATTTATTTCCACAATGGGCCTTGTTCCCAGTGTTACATAAAACAATTTGTTACAAAGTGTTGCTCATTTGGGTAGTTTTTCCTGTCATAGCTTTATAGCTGATTGTTAAAACATGGCTACCTTCACTGATGTTTCAGGAGCGGAGACATACAGAAGACAGTGCACTTTTAAAGCATCAGGTCAGACACCAGAGGTCGCCATGACTTCCAGGTCCACACACATGAACACACACACACACACATGAAAAATACAATAAAACAACAACCCAAAAAGGGACCCCTCAATCCAGACGCCCCCCACTTTCCTTACTGAGCCATGCTGTAACTTGGTGAAGAAGGGGACGGGGAAGCTTTAAAGGATGAGGGGTTGGAATGGGACACAGCAGCAAGTGGCCCCAGATTGCACCAACTGGACACCCCACACTTGTGGCTATTGGTGGGGGGTCCAGATGTACACATCAACCGCCCTCACCCTGCTGTTTTCCATTTGAGTATGAGAAAAAATTACCTTTTGATTTTCTGTGATGAGATGGAGGGGAAGAACAGGAGGCAGGTGAGCGATGCCCAAATAGGGCACACATGCTCTCAAGTTACTGTGGCAAATTCTGACTGCCCACACCCTGACCTGGATAGCCCAGGTTAGCCTGATCCTGTCCCATCTTGGAAGCTAAGCAGGGTCGGCTCCGGTTAGTGTTTGGATGGGAGACCACCAAGGAATGCCAGGGTTGGTACGTGGAGGCAGACCTCTGAACGTCTCCTGTCTTGAAAACCTTCTGGGGTCTCTGTAAGTCAGCTGGGAAAGCAGCCTGCATGTATAAACCACGTTCTTGGAAATGCATGGGGGAGTGGGTTGCATTCATGCTTTACCCTCCTGGGTGTACACTCAAAACATCTGAAGTGTAACCTGAAGATTTACTGCATGAACGTGCAGTCATTTTCCTTGTGAGTCAGATATTTGGATAAACCAAAGATTATGAAGAGCATCAGTTGATCAATTTTGTTGTTGTTGTTGTTGTTCGGTCACACAGTCGAGTCTGACTCTTTGCGACCCCATGGACCAGATTACGCCAGGCCCTCCTGTCTTCCGCTGTCTGCTGAAGTTCGCTCAATTTCATGTTCGTTGCATCAATGACACTGTCTAACCATCTCATCCTTTGCCGTCCCCTTCTTCTTTGACCTTCAATCTTTCCCAGCATCAGGGTCTTCTCCAGTGAATGCTCCCTTCTCATTTGGTGGCCAAAGTATTTGAGCTTCAGCTTCAGGATTTGGCCTTCCAGGGAACAATCAGGGTTGATTTCTTTTAGGATTGACTGATTTGATCTCCTTGCAGTTCAAGGGACAATCAAGAGTCTTCTCCAGCACCATAGTTCAAAATAATCTATTCTTCGGCGCTCGGCCTTCCTTATAGTCCAACTCTCGCAGCTATACATTACTACGGGGAATACCATTGCTTTGACCATGCGGACTTTTGTTGGCAAGGTGATGTCTCTGCTTTTTATCATGCTGTTTAGGTTTGCCATCGCTTTCCTCCCAAGGAGCAGGCGTCTTTTAATTTCATGGCTGCAGTCACCATCTGCACTGATCTGGGATCCTAAGAACGTGAAGTCTGTCACTACTTCTATGACTTCCCCTTCTATTTGCCAAGGAGTGATGGGGCCAGATGCCATGATCTTAGTTTTTTTGATGTTGAGCTTCAAGCCCACTTTTCCGCTCTCCTCTTTCATTCTGAGCAAGAGGCTCTTTAGGTCCTCTTCACTTTCTGCCATCAGAGTGGTATCGTCTGCATATCTGAGGTTATTGATCTTTTCCCCAGCAATCTTAACTCCAGCTTGTGATTCATCCAGGCCAGCATTTCGCATGATGTACTCTGCATATAAATTAAATAAGCAAGGTGACAATATACATCCTTGTCGTACTCCTTTTCCTATGCTAAACCAATCAGTTGTTCCATATCCGATTCTAACTGTTGCTTCTTGACCCTTATACAGGTTTCTCAGGAGACATGTGAGGTGGTCTGGTACTCCCATCTCTTTAAGAACCTGCCATAATTTATTGTGATCCGCACAATCAAAGGCTTTAGCATGGTCAATGACAATTGATCAATAGCTGACTCTTTCAACACAATCTTGCACTCGGTCCATATTTTCTCCTCTAATGTTCTTCATACCAGAGACGAGTGAACGTTCCCTTGTTTGTCTTCTTTTGCTGTTGCTTTGTACTTCTTTTTTTTTAGTAAATACAGTTTATTATTGGATATATCACATGTTCATACATTTTCAACCAACCTACATATCCATTTTTCTAATTTCCCTTCTCCCCCCCAAACAAGGCTTCCCGCACTGCTCCAACCCCATTAATATCTCTCTTGTTCTATTACAGTTACTTCTAAACTTATTTTCTCTTACAAACGGTAACAATTCAAAAGTCTAATTCTATTTCATTTTCCTCTTAATAACTATCAAAGCAGATCAAACCACGTTTAATGTCCCAATTTTTCAACAAGTATTTTTGAAAGTCTTTCCAGTCTTCAAAGAAAGTTTCATCTTCTTCGTTGTTTAACTTTCTTGTTAATTTGTCCATTTCTGCCAAAAACAACGTCTTTTTAATCCATTCCCATGTTTCAGGTACTTTATCTTGTTTCCAACATTGAGCAAAAGTCAGTCTTGCTGCTGTAGTCAAGTACCATAGTAGTGTTCTCTTGGCTACATTTATTTCTTCCATTTTAAGACCTAACAATAACATCTGTGGGTCTTTCTTAAAAGTACAATTCAAAATTTTTTGTATCTCATTGTGGATCTCTGTCCAATACTTTACTGCTTTATCACATGTCCACCACATATGGTAAAAAGACCCTTCATGTTTCTTACATTTCCAACATTTGTTAGACATACTTTCATTTATAATAGCAATTTTTTTAGGCGTCATATACCATCTGTACATCATTTTATAACAATTCTCTTTAACATTTACACAAGTTGAAATTTTCATTGACTTTTTCCACAAGTATTCCCAAGATGTCATTAATATCTCATTATTAACATTTACAGCCCATTTTATCATTTGCTCTTTTACAACTTCATCCTCAGTATACCATTTCAATAGCACCTTGTACAGTTTAGAAATCATTTTTTTTCCTTTCTCAAGCCATACAGTTTCAATTTCAATATTCTTTTCTCTAAAACCATGTTCTCTTTTATCGGTCTTAAATAAATCATAAATCTGTCTATACTTCATATTCAAATTCAACATCAAATCTATCTTTTAACACAAAATTTTTCCCTTCAGATTTTAAAAGATTTTTATAAGGTAGCCAGTCTAGCCCTTGATTTCTTGAATATGGATTGATCACTTCAGCTGGTACAATCCAAAGAGGTCTTTCTTCTGAGAAAAATTTTCTATATCTCATCCATGTCTCGAACAGTGATTGTCTTACAAAGTGGTGTTTAAAAAATTTATCCATTTTTACTTTTCCATACCATAAATATGCATGCCATCCAAATTTGTTATCATGCCCTTCCAGGGCCAATAGCTTCTTATTCTCCAGATTAATCCACTGTTCCAACCATGTTAAGCAGACGGCATCATAGTACAGTCTTAGATTTGGTAGTTGTAAGCCTCCTCTCTCTCTTGCGTCACATAAAATTTTCATTTTAATCCTTGGCTTTCTTCCTGCCCATACGAATTTGGATAATTCTTTCTGCCACGAATCCAGTACTTTCCTTTGTTTTAGTATTGGAATAGTCTGAAATAGAAACATCAAACGCGGTAAAATATTCATTTTTACAGTCGCGATTCTTCCCATCAATGATAAATTCAAAGTGTCCCATTTCTTCATATCTTGCTGAATCTTGTGCCACACCTTTTCATAATTGTTTTTAAACAAGTCAATATTTTTCATGGTTAATTCAATTCCAAGATATTTAGTCTTTGTAACTACTTCACATTGAATTTTCTCTTGAAGTTCTGTTTGTCTTTGTTTCGTCATATTTTTGCACATCACTTTGGTTTTACTTTTATTAACATAAAATCCCGCAACTGAACCAAATTCTTCAATTTTTTCCATCAGTTGTGGTATTTTCTCGATTGGGTCTTGAATCATAAACATTACATCATCTGCAAATGCCCTGTATTTATAGGCAAAACCTTTCACTGTAAGTCCTTCAATACTGTTATCTTTTCTTATCACTGTCAATAATATTTCCAATATCCAAATAAACAACAACGGGGATAACGGGCAGCCTTGACGTGTTCCCTTTTGGACTTGGAAGAAGTCCGTCTTTTCTTTGTTTATATTCAAAGCCGCTTTTTGTTCTGAATATATTGCCACAATCATGTTTAAAAAGGACTGTCCAATATCCATTTTTTCAATAACTTGCAGCATAAACTCCCAATTTAAATTGTCAAAAGCTTTTTCCGCATCTAGGAAGAGGAATCCAACTTCTTTTTCAGGATGCTTGTCATAATATTCAATTGCATCTATCACCACTCTTAAATTGTCTCTGATTTGTCTGTTTGGTAAAAATCCAGCTTGTTCTTCCGCTATTGTATCTTTCAGATATTTTTTCAGTCTCTCTGAAATTATTTTTGCAAATAATTTGTAATCGTTATTTAATAGCGATATTGGCCTATAATTCTTTACTTGAGTCAAATCCAAACCTTCTTTAGGTATCAATGAAATGTTTGCTTCTTTCCATGAATCTGGGATCCGTTTGGTCTTTCTTATCTCATTCGACAGAAGTACTAAAATAGGGGTTAGCTCCTCTTTAAATTTCTTATAAAACTTTGCTGTAAAGCCATCTGGTCCTGGAGCTTTGCCCAACTTTGCATCTTCTATCACCATTGTCACTTCTTCTTTCATTACTAAACCATTTAATAATTCCTTAATTTGTTTTCCCAGCTCTGGAACTTCAATCGTCTCCAAATATTTCTTGATTCTCTGTTGATCAATTCCTTTCTTTTTGAATAATTTGGCGTAATATTTTAAAAAAGCCCTTTTTATACCATTCAAGCTCATAACATCCTTTCCATCTTCAGTAATCTTAGATATAAAATTCCTTTCTTTTCTATTTTTCAATTGCCATGCTAAAAACTTTCCTGGTTTGTTTGCACCCTCAAATGCTTTTTGCTGTAATTTCTTCAAATTCCAATATAATTCTCTGTTTAGTAGAACATTCAGCTGATCTTGCAGAAAGTGGATCTCTTTAATAATCTTCTTCTTCCCTGGTCTTTTCTTTAATTCCTTTTCTTTTTGTCGAATTTTTTCATGAAGGTCTTTCTGTTGTTGGATCTTTTGCTTTTTGTCCTTGGAGTTCAGAGAGATAAGCATACCTCTCATTACTGCTTTGTAAGCATCCCATACAACTTGTATATCCGTACCTTTATTCAAATTCAGTTCAAAAAAACTTTTCGTTTCCTTTTTTAAGATCTCATTAATTTGTTTTTGATCCAATAAATCTTCATTAATTCTCCAATATAACTGTTTAGGTTTTGCTTTAGATATCCAAAGTAGGGGATTATGATCAGAGTTAGTTTTCGGTAAAATCTGTATTTTATAAGTTTTTTGCGCCATCTCCTCTGACATCCAAATCATGTCAATTCGAGAAAAGGAATTATGTCTATTCGAATAAAACGTGTAGTCCTTAGTCTTAGGATTCCACTTCCTCCAAACGTCTTCCAGTTTCTCTTGCTTCATCAATTGAAAGAAATTTTTGGTAACTTTCCAACTGTCTCTCCACTTGCTTTGGACTTTCTATCCAATGTGTTATTCACTGTACCATTAAAGTCTCCAGCAAGAACAATTTGGTCATAATTTAAACAATCCAACTCTTTAGTCAAGTCATTGAAGAAAGTCTCTTTTGCACCATTGGGTGCATATATATTTATAAGCAATGTCTTTTTTCTGTTCATCAGTATTTCCACGCCAACATACCTTCCTTCTTTATCCGAGAAAATTTGTTTAGGATCCAATTCTTTTGAAATATAAATCACTGTTCCTTTTTTCTTATTAGTTGCTGAGGAATGAAATTCTTCTCCCAATTTTTTATTAGTCAAATATTTGTTGTCTTGTTTTCTAATATGTGTTTCTTGTAAACAAATTATATTACATTTTTGTTTCTCCAGCCAGTGATTCACTAATCTTCTTTTGCTTGGTGAATTTAGTCCATTTGCGTTCCAAGATAAAAATTTGTAATCCATAGTGGTGTTGAGTTAAATATCTTTAAAATCATCCAGATTGCTCTCTTTAAATCTGTATAAATCTCCTTCAGATTTAAGAGTAGATCTCACCGAGTTGTACATAAATGTAAGTCCATATGGAATCTCCCATCTGAACCTAATGTTCATTTCTTTTAGTCTGTCTGTCAATTTCTTGAATTTCTTTCTGTCTTGTAGAATCGGTCTCAGAATTTCTCTCAGAATTATTATTTTCTTTCCATTAATTTCCAACGGTTGTGTAAATTGTTTCTTGAAAACGTCTTCCTTCATCTTTGTTGTCACGAATTGAACAATCACATCTCTGGGTAATTGCTTTCTTTTGGCATAAGCTGAATTTACTCTATAAATCAAGTCAAAGTCTGCATCCAAATCTCCCTCATCTTCCCCTACATAAGTTGTCAATGTCTTAATTACTAGAGCCCGTAGATCCTGATCTTCCTCCTCTTCTATCCCTCTCAATCTCAGATGATTCTGAGTAGCCCTATATTCCATCATGGTCTCCAGTCTTGTATTTTCTGACAGGGTTTTTTAACCTTTTGCTCCATATCTTCAGATTTTGTCACCAGACTTTTGACTTCCTTTTTGAGTTCTTCTGTATCTTTTTTTATCCCTGACACTTCTGTAAGTACCAGCTCTTTCAGTTCCTCCATATTTTTTTCTGTACTTGGACTTGCACTTGTTCTATTTGCTCCAATTGAATTTGCAGCTGTTGTTGCAGTTGTTGTTGCAGCTGTGATTCTATTTGTTTTCCAAGATTCTGCACCACTTCGGTCATCCGTTTTTCCATCACTTCCATAGCTGCTTGCCACTCTTTTTTTCCTTTGCAGTCATTCTTGGGCTAGGTGATGAAGCAGCTCTGGGTCTTGACCTCAAATCCGTCTTGGAGACAACTTCAATGCTAGTCAGTCTTTATATTAGCAGTCTTCAAGCCAAATCGCCACCTTTAAAACTTGTTTAAACGCTTTTTCGGCTTGAAAATAACTTTTTAAAATTTAGTCCTCCCCAAAATGTTGCTTTGTACTTCTGTCAACAGTTTCGGGTCTCTGCTTTTCACTGTTGATTCTTGTAGATAAGATTTTGGCACAATATATTTGCATTCAGATTTCAGAAGCTGTTTCTTTAGTACAAATCTGTACGATGTACCTCATGCATCTTTACAATATATAATGCTGATTTACTTATGCATGGCTGATGGTGGAAAATGTGTACACTTACCAGGAAAGATTCTGTATGAAGAAACAAAAAAAAAATGATGTGAGAATCATGGCTCAGTTTACATTTCACTCAAGAGAGAAGCAAACCTGAAATGGGACAATACAGCCCAGATGAGGACTTCACAATTATCCCGACTTCTGTATCTGAAAATGTTCTGAATATCAAATGCAGTTTTTGCACTGAAACACGGTGCATTCTTGACCCAGTTCAGAGACAGCCACACATACCTGATGTGTTACACACACACACACAGTAGCCTGACAGAACCAATGAAGAGAAGAAGAGATTGGATTTATACCCTGCCCTTCACTCAGAGTCTCACTTACAATCTCCTTTTCCTTCCCTTCCCCACAACAGACACCCCTAGGGTTGCCAGTGTGGTGTAGTGGTTAGGAGCATGGACTCTAATCTGGGAGTACCGGATTTGATTCCCCATTCCTCCACATGCAGCTGTGCTGGTGTGACCTTGGGTCAGTCACAAGTTCTCTCAGAACTGTTCTCTCAGGATCAGTTCTCTCAGAGCTCTCTCAGCCCCACCCACCTCGCAGAGTGTCTGTTGTGGGGAGGGGAAAGGAAGGGAAGGGAGATTGTAAGCTATTTGCAGGGTTGGGCGATTCAGAAATCTAATAAACAAATAAAATAAATAAATGAGACTCCTTCGGGTAGTGAAGGGCGGGGTATAAATCCAGTTTCCTCCTCCTCCTCCTCCTCTTCCTCTTCTTCTGTTTTTACAACTGACTTCAAGCTGTCAGAGATCAGTTCCCCTGGAGAAAATGGCTAGTTTGAAGGGTGGGCCCTATGGCATTGTACCATGCTGAGGCCCCTCCCCTGCCCTGCCCTCTCCTAGCTCCACCCCCAAAGTTTTAAGTATTTTTCAACCCAGACCTGGTAGCCCTATGATGTAGGTTGGGCTGAGAGAGTTCTTTTAAGAAGACAAAAGAAGAGTAGGTTTTTATACTCTGTTTTTCTCTACCCTGGTGGCTGTGGTGGCTCAGGGTCTAAGATGCTGAGTTGCAGACTGGAAGATCAGTAGGTCAGCAGTTCAAGACCCTAGTGCCGCTTGACGGAGTGATCTCCCATCTCTGGCCCCAGCTTCTGCCAACCTAGCAGTTCAAAAGCAAGAAATTGCAAGTAGATAAATAGGTGCCATTTTGGTGGGAAGGTAACAGCATTCCATGCACCTCAGCACTTAGTCATGCTAGCCACATGACCACAGAGAAGTCTTCGGACAGCACTGGCTCTTTGGCTTGGAAACGGAGATGAGCACTGCCCCCTAGAGTCAGATTTGACTAGTGTTCAAGCAAGGGAATCTTTTACCTTTACTTTCTCTACCCTAAGGAGACTCAAAGTGGCTTGCAATCCCCCCCTTCCCCTCCCCACAACAGGCACCCCGTGATGTAGGTGGGGCTGGGAGAGCTCTGAGATAACTGTGACTGGCCCAAGGTCACCTATTAGCTTCATGTGGAGCAGGGGGGAATCAAACCTGATTCTCCAGACTAGAGTCCACCACTCTTAACCACTGCACCATGCTGGCTCCCGAGGTATATGTTCAGATCATTGTGGAAAGGCGGGTAGGAAGTAAAATGTATCTCTATTCACATAAGGAGGTACAGGTAGGATGGCAAATACTCAGTGCAATTCTGTGCAGAGTTACGCCGGTTTAAGCCTATTCATTTCAGTGGACTTCCACTGGAGGAACTTGGTATCTGGTTGCATTGTTAATCTGCCCCTGTGGTTCCCAATGCTGTGCAAGGGAGTCTGTCTCCTTCAGTCTGCAAATGTTCTTTGTTAACAGCAATATATTCTGTCATGAGTCTGAGCTTCAGTCACAAGCCCCATAGACTCTCAGTATCCTAAAATCAACAACCTGATTGGCTGCTGTTGTGGAATGGACCAATCAAGAAAGACTATGACTTCGGTGGGAACAAACCCTGTTGGTCTTAAGCGTTCACTCATGATTGGACTTTAGTATTCTAGGGGTGTGGTTTAGCTAGTTCCAGATTGTATATAAATTGGGGATTGTTCTGTGTGTTGCGTTGTTTTGTGTTCTGAGCTGTATGATGTTTGTTCTTTTGGAGCTAATGGTGGAATCCTAAGCGGAGTTACACCCTTCTGAGGCTGTTGATTTCATTGGACTCAGAAGGATGTAACTCTGCTTAGGAAATGTCAACACAAAAGAGAATTGGTCTTAGAAGCGGAGACTTAAAAATCCTGCTGTGCTCCAAGACACGGCAGGATTTATCTCACTTTCTTGCTCGACTTGAGCCCTGTAGGACCGACTAGGCAGAAGGAGTGACTGATTCAAGGTCATCCAGGAGTTCCAGGGCTGACCTGGATTTGAACTCGCTTCCCCAGTCTAAGTCCCACACTCAGTCTACTGCGCCGTACCACCCTTCCGATCCATGAAACTCTGCCTGAATAATATAGAATAATAAGGAATCTATGAATAATATTTCTTGAGCGAATCTTTCATCTGTTCTCTCTCTCTCTCTCTGTAAGGCATAGCAGGAGGGGAATGAGACATGTTCAGTAATGTGGAAAATATGATTTCTTGGTATTAAGTCCAATGATTATTTATGGAATAGGAGTTCTGGTAGTCCAGTATATTAAGACAGTAGAATGTCGGTATTAATCTGCCACAGTAAATTCAATAACTAGAATAATTTACGTCTAATATACAGCATTACCAATCTATTCTGTCTTGTCTCAGTTTGAAAACTGGGTTTTATAAGGCATACAACATGAATTACATATTCATACTCGGTTCCTTTGCATAGCAACGTAAAATTCAAATGGAGAGAATTAACCGAGAAGCTAGATGCTGCGAGGGGTTGATATTTGTGAGTTCAAACTGTGACTAAAGACCAGTTGCTAAAAACCCATTTCCATTTATGAGGCACTGCGAAAACACACACACACACACCCCCTCACTGCAACCAGCATTTGAATATATCTTTTTTTTGGCAATGCCCATGTTGTGTTTTTATTTGTCAATGTAAACCAAGGAACCCCAACCTTTTTGAGCTGTTCCATGCGGATTGAGTGTGGTCATTTGGCTCTATCCCGAGGGCATCCAACTTCCTTTTACAAATTAGTACAGAAATAGTTAATTTCAATCTGCATGGAGAGGGAAGAAGAAGAAGAAGAGGAGGAGGAGATTGGATTTATACCCCGTCCTTCACTACCCGAAGGAATCTCAGAGCGGTTTACAATCTCCTTTCCCTTCCCCTCCCCACAAACAGACACCCTGTGAGGTAGGTGGGGTGAGAGAGCTCTTTCGAGACCTGCTCATGAGAGAACAGCTCTGAGAGTACTTGTAACTGACCCAAGGTCATGCCAGCAGCTGCATGTGGAGGCGTGGGGAATCAAACCCGGTTCTCCCAGATTAGAATCCATACTCCTAACCACTGCACCAAACTGGCTCCAGTCCGCTCTGTCCTTCAGACCATACACTAGGAATCTAAATAATATGGTCCATCTCAGGAGTTGCCCGGTTCTGTGATAAGTTTGTTATCATCTCACTTTGAGGGCTTCACTGGGATTTTTTTCACTCTCCTCTCACATTGGCTCCCAGGTCCAGTTTCGACATAAATAGAATAAACAGATAATCCCCAATAAAGCCAGACAAAGGAGTCAACCACAATATGGCCAGATGAGCTTTAAAATCAGATTGAGCCTGCCATAAATTCAAGGACAGTGACGATACAACCTACTGAACAGGAGATCATGTGAGGAGCAGGCCCGCAGCACAGATCATCCAAGGACCTTGAATGTGGGAAGGATGGGGGCTGAGGAGCAATCCTGCTTCCTCAAAGATCTCCTCAGCGGGCCAAGCGGTTGTTGGCCATTCCAGGAGGCCTGCCAAACAAATGTAATGACATTTCTATATTTCATTTGTTTATTTTAAACGTTAATGTGCTGCTTTCCCACGCAAATAGGGTCCCCGAAGTGGTGAACGTCACAACATTAAAACATGTCAACATCAAAATAGCATCTACAGTAGGTACAAAACAAGCAAGTCAATAAAAAACATGTGAACACACATAACAGCGCAACAGAGAGGAGGGTGGATAATGGATTTTTTTGCGGGGTACACCAAATACCCCCCCCCAAAAAAGTCTTCACCTGCTGGAAGAAGATGATAATAGAGGGAGACAGATTGTCCTGGATCAGCCAGGCTCCGCCCACCCTGAAGAGGCAGGGGATTCGAGGGAAGAGGAACAGGGAGGCAAAGGAGGTCCCAGCTCACAGTCAGTTTGGTGTAGCCAGAGAGCCAGTTTGGTGTAGTGGTTACGTGCGCGGACTCTAACCTAGAAGAACCGGGTTTGATTCCCCACTCCTCCACTTGCACCTGGCTGGATGACCTTGGGGCAAGCCATAGTTCTGACCAATGTTCCCTCTAAGCTGTGGAGTCTTGTGAGCATAAGTTCTACTTTGTGAGCTACTGGCATTCAAGTTGTGAGCGAGCTATTTGGCTACTGCATAGATCAGTTTGCTGTGAAGCCATCCTTCCTGAGCTAAGAGAAAAATCTGTGAGCTGGAGGCTAAAAAACTGTGAGCTAGCTCACGTTAACTCAGCTTAGAGGGAACTCTGGTTCTGACAAGAGTTGCCCTTGAAAGGGCAGTTCTAGAAATAGCTCTCTTGGCCCCACCTACCTCACAGGGTGTCTGTTGAAGGGAGGGGAAGGGGAAGGAGTTTGTAAGCTATTCTGAGACGTCAAGTGAAGGGCGGGGTATAGATTAAATTTCTTCTTCTTCTTCTTCTTCTTCTTCTTCTTCTTCTTCTTCTTCTTCTTCTTCTTCTTCTTCTTCTTCTTCTTCTTCTTCTGACAACCTGCTCCACCCCCTCCCTTAAAGGGCCAGACCCACAAGATCTGCTTCTGAAATAAAATAAAATAAAATAAAATTATTTTTAAAACATTTTTTTAAAGGCTGCAGCCATCCTCACCAATGTCAGCTGGTGTGCGCTGCTGTGAAGGGCTATGTGTGATACCAGGAAATCCCTGCTGCTACTGGAGACTTGTGACTCCTCTGAGCCTTTACACAGGAGAGTTTTGGGTGTTTGGAACACCAGTCCTACCAGAAACAAAACTTGCCCCACAAGCCACAAAATCCGTACCCAGCCGAGTGACAATTCTGACAGTTGTCTCCCAGCTGTTCAGGCCCAGGGCTCAGAGCCAGATAGCGTCCCACCACCCACCTTGCCTCCCCCATCTCCAGAACTGCTGGGACGTAGGTGGAGGAGGGTCCACCATGAAATGCTGGAGAGAAGACAGAGTGCCCAGTTAGCAGCCCAGAGAGACCTGGGTCTAGATAGTAAGGAGTAGAGCGCACTTGCCTGCATAATGTAACCCAGCTGTGAGACTATAAAGGGCAGAGAGAGGGAGAGGCGGGCTGTGGAAGCAATGTGTCAAATTATTCCTGATCTTGCCACCACTGACTCTACCTCTGCCCTGTGACCTTGACTCTTGGACTGCCTCTGGACCTTGTTGGTGTAGTGGTTTGGTGTAGCGGTTAAGAGCCAGTTTGGTGTGGCGGTTAGGAGAGTGTGGACTCTAATCTGGAGGACTGGGCTTGATTCCCCATTCCTCCATATGCAGCCAGCTGGGTGACCTTGGGTCAGTCACAGTTCTCTCAGAGCTGTTCTCTCAAGAGTAGTTCTCTCAGAGCTCTCTCAGCCCCACCTACCTCACAGGGTGTCTGTTGCTGGGAGCGGAAGGGAGGAAGGGAAGGAGATTGTGAGCTACTCTGAGAGTCTGAGGGAAGGGTGGGGTATAAATCTAATCTCCTCCTCCTCCTCCTTCTCCTTCTGAATCTGCCCCGAACTTGCTCTTGTTGCCGATCCCATGTTTGACTCGGGAACTGGACTCTGACCACGCTGTACCGGTTTCTGCCTTCGCCTCGCCTGGTTCGCATCTTGACTACGTGACCCTGCCCCACCTCCAGCCTGTTCCAGGTCATAGATGAATCTCCCTTGGGAGGCGGTTCCATAGTTTTGGTGCCATGACCGAAAAGACCCTTTTCAGGTTTCCACCTGTCTCGCCTCAGACAGCTGGGGCAAGCAAAGCAGGGCCTCAGAAGAAGAGGACAGTGGATTGATACCTTCATATGAACGCCATATTCAATACCCACACAGATTCGTTGATTCTTTTCCTGACAAGTAAGCTATTTTTTTTTCTTACTGCATCTTAATTAAAAAATTGGTAGGGCTACAGAAAAGGGTGGGGGGAATAAAGTTGTGAGGGGGAGGGTTGTTTCCCACTGAATTGTGGATGTGACCACAAATGTGGTCATGAAGATCCATTCTTCAGTTGGGTCACTGGAAATTATTGGACGAAGCCAACAGCTGACTAGAGGATGAGCAAGGAGCTGCTGATGCTTCTCTTCCCTTCGGGTTGCCAGCTCTGGGTTGGGAAATCCCTGGATATATAGGGGGTGGAGCCTGAGGAGGGGAGGGTTTAGGGAGGGGAGGGACCTCATTGGCATTTGACGCCATGGAGTCCACTCTCCAAAGTAGCCATTTTCTCCAGGAGAACTGATCTCTGTCATCTGGAGATTGGTCATAATTCTGGGAGATCTCTAGGTCCCACCTGGAGACTGAGCAAACATAGAAAAACACCGTGTTAGAACAAAACACACAATACTATATCTTCATAAAGGTAAAGGTTCCCTTGCTTGAAAGCCAGTCGAATCCGACTCTAGGGGTGCAGTGTTCATCTCCGTTTCCAAGCCGAAGAGCCAGCGCTATCCAAAGACGTTTCTGTGGACATGTGGCTGGCATGACTAAACACCAAGGCGCACAGAATGCTGTTATCTACTTGCAATTTCTTGCTCTCGAACTGCTGGGTTGGCAGGAGCTGGAACCAGGGATGGGAGCTCACTCCATCATGCGGCACTCGGATCTCGAACTGCTGAACTACCGACTTTCCATCCTGCAGCTCAGCGTCTTAACCACTTGAGCCATCGCAGCTCCAATTATATACTTGGATACAATAGAGACCCAAGTGTATCTTATTCACTATAGTACAAAAGCCTAAAGAACATTATACCTCTAGCAGAAAAGTCTGCAGTTACAGAGACAGGTTTCAGTGCTGTAGACTTATCTCGCTTCAGTTTTTCTACATTTGCTCAACCTTGCCGTTGTTTCCCCGTGTGTTTTGTCGCTGTCCCGCCTGGAGGCTGGCAGCCTTCCCTTCCCTGCAAAATGCAGACCGTAATCGTATCTGTTAAGTCTGTTAAGATATATTATCCCGAAAAATAAAACACTGGGGTAAAATAATTTGGCACACATTTTTTAACCCTCCCCCCAAAGAGCAACAAAATAATAAAAAAAAAAAATAATACATTTGGATGGGCTACAGATCCTTTGCTCTTTCCCAATGACAGTTCTCCTTTGTTGTTATTTATGCCTTTTCTGGAGGGAAACATGTCCTTGTTGCATATTCTCTTTTTAAATGCCTGTAAAAGGATTATGGCACCTGCAGGGAAACTGCCTGGCTGTTTTATGCCCACCCAAGATAGCATGGCGGCATTGTAAATAGAAGAGCTGACAAAATGATCACACGCCGAACGCTGGAATAGTCTGTGATCTCCCATTATTCCTCTTCAAATGTTTTACGCTCCTGACACAAATCCAATATTGCTTGTGTGGCTGGATTATATTTTCAAATTCCAAGGTCATTCGCTGCACGCGGGGGGTTCGTGAACCCTGTAAGCAACAGTTACTAGCGCTGCGTTTTTGATTTCTTTGCCATTGGATTTAAAGGAGTCCTTTTTTAAACAACGAAATATATATGTAATGGAGTTACAGATGGTGGTGGGAAGTGCTGCTGAATTTCAGCCAAGTTTTAGTGACCTCTTGGGGTTTTCAAGAAGGGGGGGGGAAACAATGGCACGGAGTTGGGATGGTCTGATCAGACCACCCCGATGCCATGAGAGTGCACTGGAGTGATCAGACAGGAGATGGTCTGTCCATGGCCCATCACAACCCAATTACTACCGGATTTTCACAGGTGTCTTTTTACTCTGCTTCTGCAGAAGACCAAAATGGGTTGCTGATGGGTGAGGGGTGCTTCTGAGATGTTGGTGTCTGATCGCACCTGTTAAATCCACCTAGCATTCATGCTTATGGCAGGTCTAATTGTGCGTATGATCACGACTCTTGTTTACCATCAAAC
Source organism: Gekko gecko (assembly GCA_029375565.1). Taxonomy (NCBI): domain Eukaryota; kingdom Metazoa; phylum Chordata; class Lepidosauria; order Squamata; family Gekkonidae; genus Gekko; species Gekko gecko. Next base: position 164,319,288 of record JAPDNY010000004.1, on the reverse strand, counting down.
AATGAGCCAGTTTGGTGTAGTGGTTAAGTGTGCAGACTGGGAGGACCGGGTTTGATTCACCACTCCTCCACTTGCACATGCTGATGTGACCTTGGGTCAGTCACAAGCTCTGGCACAGCTGTTCCTGAAAGAGCAGTTTGTGTTAGAGCTCTCTCAGCCCCACCTACCTCACAGGGTGTCTGTTGTGGGGAGGGGAAGGGAAAGGAGTTTGTAAGCTGCTCTGAGACTCCAAGTGAAGGGCAGGGTATAAATCCAATCTCTTCTTCTTCCTCTTCCTCTTCTTCTTCGAGATCCAATTTGGTGTAGTGGTTAAGAGCAGCTGACTCTAATCTGGAGAACCGGATTCGATTCCCCACTTGATGCCAGCTGGATGGCCTTGGGTCAGTCACAGTTCTCTCAGCCCCCCAAATAAACCTAGCTTACCACAAACAGAGCTAGAATTTCAGGTTGCCAAACAATCTTTGGATATCCTGGCAATACTACACCCACTACCATATGATAATTATTACAAAGAAAAGAAAACAGATCAGTTTTTCTCAATTAATGAGATGCCTAATATAAGCATGCTGGAGCAGAAATTACCCTTTAATGAGCAATCAAACATGCTCTATTTGGAATATTGCAGTTTGAGTCCAGTAGATAAATGTGTTTCTTTTGCATCGCTGGTATAAACACCACTATACCTAAAATCCATGAATCATGAGCATACAATGCAACCTCGTCAACAAAACAGCCACGTAAAGCAGTCAATGGAAAGCAGTGACAAAAGTTTAGTAAAAGGTAAAAGTTTCCCTTGCTCGAAAGCCAGTCGAATCCTACTCTAGGGGCTGGTGCTCATCTCCGTTTCCAAGCCGAAGAACCAGTGCTGTCCAAAGACTTTTCTGTGGTCACGTGGCTGGCATGACTAAGCAACCAAGGTTCACAGAATGCTGTTACCTTCCCACTGAAGTGGTACCCATGTAGCTACTTGCAATTTCTTGATTTTGAACTGCTAGGCTAGCAGGAGCTGGGACCAGAGATGGGAGCTCATTCTGGGGCAAGTGATACATTGTATTCTTGGTGCTTGGGGGAGATCAACAGTGGGAGGGCTTCTAGTGTCCTGGCACCTGGTATTTTTGGCCACTGTGTGACAGAGTGTTGGATTAGATGGGCCCACTGGCCTGATCCAATGTTGGCTTCTCTTATGTTCTTATGAAGTACTTCTTCACCCAAAGGAGTGATTAACACATGGAGTTCACTGCCACAGGAAGTGGTGGCAGCTACAAGCATGGATGGCTTCAAGAGCGAATTGGATACACATATGGAACAGAGGTCCATCAGTGGCTATTAGCCACAAGGTATAGACAGGGGCTCTGGGGCAAGTGATGCACTGTATTCTTGATGCTTGGGGGGGTCAACAGTGGGAGGGCTTCTAGTGTCCTGGCCCCACTGCTGGACCTCCTGATGGCACCTGGTATTTTTGGCCACTGTGTGACAGAATGTTGGATTAGATGGGCCCATTGACCTGATCCAACGTTGGCGTCTCTTATGTTCTTATCTTCAAAAGCTATATGTTCATATCTGACTTCTCCCAAACCAATTTCTTTCTTCTGACCATGTCCCTATGTGCATTTTAAAAAGCTTGAGCAGATAAACAAGGATGACTTTAAAGTGTTTCCCATAGAACAGATTGCACCGCTGAAGATGACTGTCACCCCACTTCTTGACAAAGGGCCTGCAGTTTGCACTAGTAAGTTGAGCCTAAGCAGGTAATAAGCCCCTTCACAAGGGCAGTTACACGTGACAGCAATCCACACACATGGGGAGGGGCAGCAGCATCCACTAACTACCCGGAATTAGGAAGAAAATCTCAAAATCACCCATGGTTATATGTATGTCCATTATGGGGACAGAAACTGTAGTCAATACTATCCATTACCAACAGCAGTCCAAATTGCTGGGTGCTTTGTCCTTTGGAAAATATAGATTTAGCAATTCACCTTCATGTGGTTCCTTTAATAAACAGCCTGTTTTGCCCTTCCATCTGTCCTTGTTTCAAAACAACTAGTTTAGAGATGGCAAGAATTATATTGAGGATCTGGGTCGTTAAGGAAACAAATATATGAAACTCCTCTGAGTAATACTCGGAGAAGATTATACAGTGCTTAGAAGGTTTTAAACTTTTAAAAATGGGTTTAGACATTTTTTATGTGTGCGTGCATACACACACACACACACACGCAAACACACACACACCTGGAAGTCATGGCGACCTCTGGTGACTGACCCCAGTTTGGTGTAGTGGTTAAGTGTGTGGACTCTAATCTGGGAGAACCGGGTTTGATTCCCCACTCCTCCACTTGCAGCTGCTGGATGACCTTGGGCAAGCCATAGTTCTGTCAGAGCTGTTCCCTCAAGAACAGTTCTCTCAGAGCTCTCTCAGCCCCACCTACCTCACAGGGTGTCTGTTGTGGGGAGGGGAAGGGGAAGGAGATTGTAAGCTGCTCTGAGACTCCGGGTGAAGGGCAGGGTATAAATCCAACTCTCCTCTCTCTCCTCCTCCTCCTAAGGGGGGCCTGGAGGATATGCAGAGAGGTGGCTGAAGAAAGCCTTCCACCACCTCCCACCTCTGGCATTCCAAGGAGGTCTCCTATCATCCAAGTACCTGCTTAGCTTCCATGATCTGATGAGATCGGGTTTGCCTGGGTTATCCAGGTCAGGGCTAAGTTTAGACATTTGAGTTATGGTCATCAAAACCATTTATCCCAAAGAATTCTGTTACTGATTACTGTTACTGATCCTTCAAAATAATTTGCAAATTTCAGTCTTAATGGTAATCCACAAGGTGTTTTTAAAAAAAAATAAAAATTGAGTAGACCTAGATTAGTTTTGGAATTCCATGGGACTATTGAGAACTATGTTTCAAGTGTCATTGGTAAAACTATAGTTACATAAAAGCAAATAGATAAATAGATACCACTTCGGTGGGAAGGTAACAGCATTCCGTGCGCCTCGGCATCTAGTCACGCCATCCACATGACCACAGAAATGTCTTCAGACAGTGCTGGCTCTTCGGCTTGGAAACAGAGATGAGCACCGCATCTCTAGAGTCGGATTCGACTGGCTTTCGAGCAAGGGGAACCTTTACCTTTACTTTTGTACCATGCAAAACTATTTTGCTAATGTCTGGAATGAAAGGAAAGAAAGCTGATGGGAAGGAAGGTGATTCATTTGAAATGTGGCGTCAAGAGGGGAGTTTCACAGATCCTGTGGGCCACCAAAAAGCCAGATGAATGGGATCTAGATCAAATCAAGCCTGGACTCTCCCTAGAAGCTCAAATGACTAAACCGAGGCTATCGTACTTTGGTCACATTTTGAGAAGACAAGAGTCACTGGAAAAGGTCATAATGCTAGGAGAAGTCGAAGGCAGCAGGAGAAGAGGAGTACTCAACAAGAGATGCATGGACTCCATCAAGGAAGCCACAGCCCTTAATCTGCAAAACATGAGCAATGCTTTTAATGATAGGACGTTTTGGAGGACATTAACTCATAGGGTCGCCATAAATCAGAAGCAACTAGACTGCACTTAACACACACTCCATGGTAAGGGTTATTGCTCGAGCCAACAAGTAGCGTTGTAACAACCATCACAGCATAAACGTATACATGACATCACACTTTGCACTGTTACACCAAATAGTCACATTGACAGCATTTAGGTAAATGGTAGTGTGCGGTCGTCATTATGGCCAGCTGTTACGCTGCATAGAAATATCAGAAAGAAGCAGTGCGTCATGTGAGTATGATCACCTCCGGATGCATTTCCGAATACCTTTCAGGTTAGGTTTCTCTAAAGCAATTTATGTGGGGCTGCCTTGAAATCTGTCCAGAGATGTCAGTTGGTCCAAAATGCAGCTGCCAGACTACTATCAGGGGATGAATATGAAGGTAGCGCCCCCCCTGTGCTGAAAGATCATTCTAGACTGGTTGCCTGTCTGTTTCTGGGCTCCATTTAGAACGTTAAGAACATAAGAACATAGGAGAAGCCAATGTTGGATCAGGCCAATGGCCCATCCAGTGGCCAAAAATACCAGGTGCCATCCAGAGGTCCAGCAGTGGGGCCAGGACACTAGAAGCCCTCCCACTGTTGCCCCCCCCCAAGCACCAAGAATACAGAGCATCACTTGCCCCAGCCTAAGAGTCCCTATCTATACCTTGTGCCTAATAACCACTGATGGACCTCTGCTCCATATGCTTATCTAATTCCCTCTTGAAGCTGTCTATGCTTGTAGCCGCTGCCACCTCCTGTGGCAGTTCTGACCTTTAAACAGCTTGGGGATGGTAGGAAGCACCTTTAAGTCACAGCTGACTTACAGTGACCCTGTAAGGTTTTCAGACAAGAGACAGGTTCAGAGGTGGTTTGCCATTGCCTGCCTCTGTGTAGCAACTCTGTCTGGACTTCCTTGGTGGCCTTCCATCCAAGTACTAACTGGAGGGTGGGGGTGACCCTGCTTAGCTTCCGAGATCTGATGAGATTCCGAGATCTGATGAGATAGTCTGAGCCATCCAGGTCAGGGCCCTGAACAACTTAGGCTGCCGCATTTGAAGGCCTGCTTCCTAGCATACCATCCATCCCAACAGTTAAATTCTCTTCCCAAACCTTGTTCTCCATGCCTTTGCTCACAGAGGCATGGCAGATCATGATGAGAGACAGCGGGGTACGTCAGCTCTGGAATGCTCCCTTTGGGGATCACTAGTTGTTGTCCTTTAGCTGCCAGGCCAAAATGCTTCTTTTTACCCAAGATTTTTCAAATTTTTAAGGTCTGCTTCTGGCCTGAAGACTATTTTATGAATTTCATTTAGGCCGACTGGTGGTTCGTGCTGTTTTCAGGGGCATGCCTTGCTTCTAGCACTTGTTTCATTCTTGGTAATTAGGGATGCCAACTGCAGCCTGGAAAATTCCAGGAGATTTCAGGGCAGTGCCTGTGGAGGGGGGGATTTGAAGAGGGAGTTCGCCTAGAATCTACAACATATCATAGAGCTTGCCCTCTGAAGCTGCCGTTTTATCTAAGGGAACTGATCTTTGTAGTCTGGAGATCAGTTCTAATTCTGGAAGAACTCCAGGTCCCACTTGGAAGATGGAAATACTATTGATAAATCTTCTCCTCCTCCTCTTTCTTCTCCTCCTCCTCCTTCTTCTCCTCCTCCTCCTCCTTCTTCTCCTCCTCCTTCTCCTTCTCCTTCTCCTTCTCCTCCACTACCACCACCACCACCATTTTATTGTATTAATTATACTTTGAGAATCACCTCAAGCAGATATCTGAAAAGGTGGTGTATGTGTGTGTATGTGTACTTCAATCATCACAGTTACATGCATTATTATTATTGTTATCATCATCCTGCATCCTAGCTCAGTGAAGGCATCCATCTAAAGATAAGGATATCACAGTTGGGCAAATGATCATGCCTACTTAGGAAGACCAGCTTCATACTTTGAGGATTCATGTATAGGCCTGGATGCCCAAATGAAACTCATCTGGGTAGGGCAGCACACCCAAGATTTAAGAAAACGCACATTCTTTTTTTTTCCTTCCTAGGGCAGGCTATGTTAAAGCTTGGATTTAATAATCTAAGATTTAACTCACTGGCTTTTCTTTTTTTTCTTTTTTCTACTGCTACAAGAAATAGGCCATAATGATGAAACAGAAACCTCTGAATGCCAGCACTATGAGACAACAGCTGGGGAAAGTCCTGTGCAGAATAGGGTTGCCAGGTCCCCCCTGGACATTATTGAGGGATGGAGCAGTAGAGTTGCCAGATCAGCCGGTACAGCGATCAGTTCCCCTGGAGAAGACGGAGGCTTTGGAGGGTGGACTCTGTGGCATTATATCCCACTGAGGTCCCTGTCCTACCCTGGCGCCATCCCCAAATCCCCAGGAGCTTCCCAACCTTGATCTAGCAACCCTCATCTCCCACTGTCCAAGGCTCTTTTTGTAGCAGGAACTCCTTTGCATATTAGGCGACACACCTCTAATGTAGCCAGTCCTCCAAGAGCTTACAGTAGCCACTGTAAGAAGAGCTCTGTAAGTTCTTGGAGGATTGGCTATATTAGGGGTGTGCAGGGCTGGCTCACTCACTAAGCTAACTAGGTGTTTGCCCAGAGTGTGCCAGCCTTTAGGGGCACCAAAAGCCCCCTGCCAAAAGCCCCACCAACCCCCCCCCCGCCTCTTCTCTGGCTTGCCAGCACTCGGACAGAAGAGGCAGGGGTTTAAACCAGTTTGGTGTAGTGGTTAAGTGTGCGGACTCTCATCTGGGAGAACCAGGTTTGATTCCCCACTCCTCCACTTGCACCTGCTGATGTGACCTTGGATCAGTCACAAACTCTGGCAGAGTTGTTCTCTCAAGGACAGTTTCTGTCAGAAGTTCTCTCAGCCCCACCTACCTCACAGGGTGTCTGTTGTGGGGAGGGGAAGGGAAAGGAGTTTGTAAGCCGCTCTGAGATGCCTTTGGGCAGTGAAGGGCAGGGTATAAATCCAATCTCTTCTTAAACCCCCACTTCTTCCCTGGCTTGCTGATGCACCCCACAGCTGTGGGGTGTGCAGGCAAGCCGGCGCTCAGACGGAAGAGATGCGGGTTTAACCCCCGCCTCTTCCCTGGCTTGCCAGTGCACCCCGCAGCTGTGGGGCACCCGGCAAGCCGGTGCTCAGATGGAAGGGAAGGGGGTTTAAAGCTCCTTCCCTTCCTTGGCCCTTGCCAAGGAAAGAGCCGGGGGGGGGCGCCAGGAGGTGTCCTTGCCTAGTGTGCAAAAAAACCTGGGGCCGGCCCTGGGGTTTTGTCGCGTCATATGCAAAGGAGCTCCCGCTACAAAAAGAGCCCTGTGAAACATCCCCAATTCTATATTTTAGGTAGCTATGTTTTCCAACTCTGTGTAACAGAGAAGTGCGAGGGCAAGCTGAAAGTGCAATTCTGGCTGGATTTTTGAAATCGCTTCCTTAATGCTCCTCTAGGAAGATCAGAACCTATTTTAAGGAAATGTCTATTCTTCTGCACGGGATGTAAAAAAAAAAAGCGGTTGATGCCTCCAATCCACATCTCAGCCACCCATTCTTTATCCCGTCCTTTATTGCAGCTGGAAATCTGATCTTCTGTAATTCAATTTTTTTGGGGGGGGGGGAGAGATCTCATTGGCCAAAGGAAAGTGCCGAAGGATTTCCCAGAGTTTAAAGGACAAGCTGTCGAATGTCATGCATATCTGAACAGAACGGGATGACAAACCCAGCGAAGGGGAAAGGACTTCATGGGGAGGGTGTGCAGACAGATAAGCCTGTATCTTTGCATTTCCAAACAATCATTAGTGGGAATCTTAATATAAATTAACAAAAGAATTAGAGCTTCACTGATGAATGCTTTGGTTGCTCGCTGTCAAAAGCCTACGGTTTTATAGGAAGGAAATTAAACAACAACAAAAAAGTAATCTAAGCTTTAACTCGCCCGCTTTTCTTTTTTTCTTAATGCAATCGGCCAGAGTAAATATTTCTTCTAGCAGTAATTCTCTCCTCTCTTTACTGACAAGCCAGATTTGGGATTGTCCCTGTTCCTGCGGCTTTATCTCGAAAAGGGCTGTCAAGGCTGTTAGAATCCCCTCCCCTCACTGTATCCACTTTTATAGACTCTTCCAAACATCGAACCCTATCTCAAGAGAATAGTCATCGATCGGTATTTGGCATATAAACTATTCTGCTGGTCAGTTTCCCATTTGGCACTGAAGCCTGTAAAAAATCTGTATCTTCTCTCTCTCTCTCTCTCTCTCTCTCTCTAGATATATATATATCCCATAAAGTTAACATTGGACCTAATGAACATAAGCAATCCTTCTGTTGTTGTCGTCATCCAGTCGCAGTTGACTTACGGTGACCCCGTAGAATTTCCAAGGCAGGAGACATTCAGAAGTGGTTTCCCTTTGCCTGCCTCCATGTCACGGCCCTGGTATTCCTTGGCGGTCTCCCCATCTGAACCCCAATCAGGGCCGACCCTGCTTACTTTCCGAGATCTGACAATATCCGACTAGCCTGGGCTGTCCAGGGTCAGGTCAGCGTCCCTTCAGTTTTAGGAAATGCCCAGGTAAAGGCATTCTTTCCTTTGGTCAAACTTTCTACTAACTGCTAGGGTCGCCAAATCCAGCATGGGAAATCCCTGGAGATTTGGGGGTTGGTTCTTGAGGAGGGCAGAGTTTGGGGAGAGAAGGGAGCTCAGCCGTGGTGGTGCGATGCCACAGAGGCCACCCTCTGAAGTTCCTGTTTCTTCTGGGGGAACTGATCTCTGTAGAACGGAGATCTGTTGCCATTCCATGAAAACTCCAGGCCCCACCTGGAGGCTGGTAACCCTATTAACTGCACGTCTTACTGTTAGAACTGATCTATCTGTTATCTTTTTTATATACTTTTTTTTTGCTTTTATACCAAATACTACAACCTACTCGCTACAAATTCAGAGTAGCGAGGTTCATTAATAACCTATCTTAACGCTTAAGCTATTTCCCTGTATTTTTAGGTTTACAATATATCATTTACCTTCTAAATATAAAGTATTCAAATAGAAAGAACAAAAATTAGTTACTTATAGGCCAAGTTCAGACTGGCAGTTTGCCCCAAGAGAGGCACATTTCACAAATGGACTAAAGGGGGCGTTCACACAGGCACATCTATCTGGCATTCCCCAGCCGTACTCAACCCATCTTGTAATGCTTCATTCCCGAGTTTAAAAGATACCTGTTAAAAGTGGTATTGAACCCTGGAAAGCATGTCTATCCTATGTCTATCCCTCACCAACACAGTGTGAATGCTAAAATCTGCAATTTTGATTGTGTGCTCATGTGCTTAAGCGCTCATGCGCATAAGAGCATATCTTCAGATTAGTGAAACAGAAAGCCGCACCTTACAGCTGTGCCCTTGGGCCAACAGTGTGAACATTCCCTTATGCCTCCTCCCTGGTATGCTCCCACATCAGTCAGTGCAGTGTGACTGGGAAAACCCAGAACAGTTCGTTCCGGGGCTTTTTTGCCATGACTTGCTCTCGCTTCAAACTGCCAAACTGTCTGAACTTGGCCATAATAACGCATATGAGCAATAACACATGTTCTATAAATTTTAGCATTGAAAAAACATCTTAGGTCTTCATTTAGACATCTTCCTGTTATCGATTGAATCAGTCAATCCTAAAAGAAATCAACCCTGACTATCCCCTGGAAGGCCAGCTACTGAAGCTGAAGCTCAAGTACTTTGGCCACCAAATGAGAAGGGAGCATTCACTGGAGAAGACCCTGATGCTGGGAAAGGCTGAAGGTCAAAGAAGAAGGGGACTGCAGAGGAGATGAGATGGTTAGACAGTGTTATCGATGCAACAAACATGAAATTAAGCCAACTCTGGAGAACGATGGAAGACAGGAGAGCCTGGTGTGATGTGGTCCATGGGGTCGTGAAGAGTGATGTGACCATGGGGTCAACAACAAACAACAACAACAAAAACCCTGTTATGTGCAATGGGAATCCCCTGTGTACAGGAAATTCTGTAAGTATATTGGAAAACTGGTCACATACCTAGTGGCAAGCATGCTCATTGAAAGTGGTTGAATAGTTTGATGTCACAGAAGATCTTGTAAAAAGAATTCTCATTGGCCCTCTGGCTGCCAGTGACTTAGCTGTTCCAAAGTCATAAGGGGCAATGCAAAAATCTGAATACCAAGGGAAACTGGGAATCCTTATTCAGGAACTCCAAAGTTCATCATGACACAATATAGAGAGCCAATGTCATGTAGTGGTCAAGAGCGGCGGACTCTAATCTGGGAAACCGGGTTTGATTCTAAACTCCCCCATATGAAGCCTGCTGGGTGACCTGGGGCAAGTTACTGTTCTCTCAGAACTCTTTACCTCACAAAGTGCCTGTTGTGTTGTGGGGAAGGGAAATACAATTATAAGCCACTAAGACTTGTTAAGGTAGAGAAAAGCAGAGTATAAAATCTTTTTCTTCTCCTCCTCCTCCTCCTTACCTCTGCCCTTGGTTTCTCAAGAAACTACCTAATCCTTTATTTCCTGATTGAAATATCCATATGCTACTTCTCTCTGACATAAAAAGGGAACCAAAGTGGGTTACTTTAAAAACAAACAAACAAACAAAATGAACAGACAGATCCAGTTAAACAAATAACCAGAAAAAGAAAAATAAAGCTTTCCGTTCACTCCAGGGTCCACCCAAAATCCATTGGGTGGGCTCATTTGTTAGCCAGCAAGGAGCTTTTTTCTCTGTTATGAACTATGAACTGTGCATAATGTGTGCCAAGGGGCTATGATGCATGGTGACCAGAGTGAGATGCCAACACACCCACACCAAACAGTGTGCTTATGGCTTCTAAGAGGTTTCCCTGTTCCAGAGGTGTTCCTGTACACACAAAGTACCACACCAGCAGCCATTTGCTATGGCTGTTCAAACTGAAGATGTTTCAAGAACACCGGCACATTCTTTCCCCACAACTTCGTCAAACACAAAAAGGATTATCTTCAGCTTTTCCTTAACAAAGGGACTAGCTCACCTGCCCATCTAGAAGAGAACCGGTCAAGACAAAAGGGAGCAATCAATGCTAGCCACTGACTCATCACGCCAATCAGGTGTCTCTGCCACAAGCTTAATTAGATCTCAATATTGCCCCACCTTTAAGCCCCTCACCTTCACTGCATAAACAGATCACAGAGGGGCTGTGTCAAGGGAGGAGTCCAGCAAGCCCTCCCCCTGTGACATCCCAGAGGAGGTGGACCAAGACATGTGACCAGCTTAAGCCACCCCCAAGAAACATGTGACTAGGACATGTGGCCAGCCTGGCCCAACCCCCCAAGCCCCCCTCATAACAGGGGACAGCCGAGCACATGGTCTCTCTCTCTAGAACCCCCTCAAAGACTTCTATACTCTCTGATTCTTATCCTAGTAGCTCCCTTGCTACCCATCCTACCCCAGGCTCTTAGTCTGCAGCTGAGGCCTACCTTGTGCTTTCTGCTGATCAGTCTGCACACTCCCCTTTCGTAGCATAATCCCCATTTTTCTGGAATTCCCTTATTTTTCCATTTGGCAGGCTTCATCTCTTCAGGCAGGTAAAGCATATCCCAATCAACGAATCTCCTGCTAATGCAAATGTGCTTAAAATCTCTCTTTATTTCCTAGAATCTCAATATTTGTGTGTGTGACTGTGTATTGTTTGTGTGCGAAGAAGATTTACAGTAAAATACATTATTTTAACTAAAACTCAGTCTCTTTGTCTGTTACTGGTACTTCTGGAAGAGTGGCACCTCTGTAAATACAGGTGAAAGGTCCCTTAGCTGATTGCATATTAATGATAATTCATAATTCCCCAATATTGGTAATAATCTAGAGCAATCAGGCTAACACACTCAAAGCCACAGGCTTCAAGCCATAGGCTAAGAGCCAAGGGCCAAGCGTACATTGGTTTCTCCCCATTCAGCTTGGGCACCTGGCCTCACCCACATGAACACACATGAAGCTGCCTTATCCTGGATCAGACCCTTGGTCCATCAAGGTCAGTATTGTCTACTCAGACTAGCAGCCGCTCTCCTGGGTCTCAGGCGGAGTGCTTTCACGTCATCTACTGCCTGGTCCTTTTAACGCCCAGGATTGAACCTGGGACCTTCTACCCGCCAAGCAGATTATCTTCCGCTGAGCCACAGGCCCCTCCCTTCCTAGACTTGTCACACTGAAACGGGAATGTTCCCCAAATCAACCCACTGTCCTAGCTGACCACTGAAGCCAATTTTTTATTTCTCTGCTTTATTTCTACCCCTCCTTTCTCCCCAATGGGGACTCAGGGTAGCTTCCATCATTCTCTTCTCCTTCCTTTTATTCTCACAACAGTCCTGTGAGGAGAGTTAGGCTGAGCAGCTTTGACTGACCTCGGGTTACCCAGGCAAGCTTCCAGGGCAGAGTGGGGGGATTCGAATCTGCTTCTCCCAGATCCTGGTCCGAGACTCTAAGCACTACACCCTGCGAGCCCACTCTCCTGAAATACGCACTCAATTAACTCCAATTAATATCGCTAGTCAGTAGAGCCCTTCCTGAATGACAGGCGGACCGAAAGGCAAAACGGTGCTTGTAATCCATGTCCGGTTAGAACCACCCTGGTCCAGAACACGGGTGGCCGGCTGATGAAACAGCACGTCACTGGCAGTGCTTCTCATACCATCTCCTGCTCTGAAATCAATACTGTTTATATTTCTAATTTCAGTGCGGGAAAGCCAAGAAAGAAGGCAATCTCGGACCTGATCATTGAGATTTATAGGGATTAGGACAGTGGCACCCTCTTGCCGCAGTTGGAAATGCTACAATCGTTGATAATGGGTTTGCCACTTTCAGTTCTGTGTGTGTGGGGGTAATAACTGGAGTGGTAGATCGATTCCCCGACTACCAAGCACAATATTATCCCCCCAGCAACTTTTTAATGCTCTTATTTCTGAAAGACAATGGGGTTTATGGGCTTTTAGCTTCACCTGTTTGATGCTTTCTATTCCCTTTGGATATTTTATTTTACCTTTTCAAAGACCTTCAGTGCAAACCTAGGCAGAGTTATTCCAATCTAAGCCCAGAGAAATCAATGGGGTTAGACAGGAGTCATTCTACATAGGACTGCACTCTTAGTAGCTATACATTTTTTGAAAGAAAACTTTCAATTTGCTTGTTCCAGAGAACGCTTTCCAGATTTTCATTTAAATTCATCCAGCATTTTTCTCTTTCATGCCATATTGTGGATCTCAACCTAGGATCTCATTCAAGTCTTGAAAAACATTCATAGGGTACAATCCAGTTTGGTGTAGTGGTTAAGTGCACAGACCCTAACCTGGGAGAACCGGGTTTGATTCCCCACTCCTCCACTTGCACCTGCTGGATGACCTTGGGCAAGCCATAGCTCTGGCACAGCTGTTCTTGAAAAAAGAGCAGTTTCTGTCAGAGCTCTCTCAGCCCCACCTACCTCACAGGGTGTCTGTTGTGGGGAGGGAAAGGAGATTGGAAGCCACTCTGAGGTCGAATCTGCATTTGCATTTTTAAATCAGTTTCATGCTGCTGTGACATCGTCAAGCATAGAGAAAGCCAGTGTCACAGCAGCACGAAATTGATTTAAAAATGCAAATGCAGCACGAAACTGATTTAAAAATGCAAATGCAGATTCGACCTGAGACTCCTTTGGGTAGTGAAGGACGGGGTATAAATCCAACCTCTTCTTCTTCAATCCTGTACAGGTCTATTCAGAAGTAAGTCCTATGATATTCAACAGGATTTGGTCCGAGGGAAACATCTTTAGGATCACAACCAATCCAGTTCCACAGTGGAATCAGCTGCCTAGGGAGGCGGTGAGCTCCCCCTCATTGGCTGGGAAGCTCTGGGCTGGTCCTGCACTGAGCAGGGAGCTGGACTAGATTTATTTATTTTTATTTATTTACTTATTCGATTTATACCCCGCCCTCCCCGCCGAAGCAAGCTCAAGGCAGCTTACGTAAAAGGCCAAAACAAGTTAAAAACATAAAAAAAATTATAAGGTGCAAACATCCAATGTTACAAATAGGATGGCAAAAACACAGTTTCGGTATTAGCCATAGTGGCCTGTATCGGCCCTTCCAACTCTATGATTCTATGATTCTATGTAAATGTATCTCCCTCGTCATTCTAGTTTTTTCAGTCGGCAAACAGTTGCATGATCACTGCCTTCAAAAGTATTTATTATTATTCACAGCCCAGAAAGAAAGATATTTATTTGGGACACCATTAAATGGTTTGGCACAACTATCCCAAATTCAAGATTATATTGTTCTGGTGTATTGGTCTTTTACCGCCCTCTAACTCTTTTTGTAACCTTAATATTTCACTTTCCCTCTTGGTTTGGTGTAGTGATTATGTGCACGGACTCTAATCTGGAGAATCAGGTTTGATTTCCCACTCCTCCACTTGCAGCTGCTGGATGACCTTGGGCAAGCCATAGTTCTGTCAGAGCTGCTCTCTCAAGAGCACTTCTCGAAAGAGCTCACTCTGCTCCACCTACCTCACAGGGTGTCTGTTGTGGGGATCAGAAGGGGAAAAAATTGTAAGTCTCTCTGAGACACTGACTGAAGGGTGGGGTATAAATCCATCCTCCTCATCCTACTCCTCCTTCTCTAAGTTGTAGAATTCTTTATCAGTTTGTTCAAGAAGTTAATAAAGAAGATAGCAAAAAGTAATAAATCGGAAATCACATCAGAGCATGGAGCTTCAGGTGATGTAAGTAACCATTCCATCACACACATTTCTTCTGCATGTGTGGTAAAATCATCTCCTTTCCACTTGGCAGAGTTAAGCACAAGGCAAGTACAGATGATCAACTTGCCATAAGTTAGTCCTGCACTTTAAAGACATTAACAAGGTTACACTTACGGAAGCACAGTTTACAGAAAGAAATGCCTTTTTAAAAATAGTGTCTTATTTAATACAAAATACGTAAGATATAGCTCAGTCTTTAATTTAATCAATACGTACTGGACATATGACTATCTCTCCTTATATATAACTGTATTTTGGTCGTGGACTCTCCCCAACATTCCACATGCTCCCAAATCCGTTGGCTCCCTGATCTGTCACTCCAAAACTGTCCCTATCCACTGGCTGCTTTGCCTGAGTCTCGCCTCCAATATTCTAAACAGTTTGCTGTTTCCCCCCAATAGCCATTGCATTTGTATTTGTGGCCTGATTGGCCTTTGCCTCTAACATTCTAAACAGTTTGCTGTTGCTGTTGGGAGTCATTGAATGTGTCCTGAGGTAAAATACATATCCAATCTTCGCTTAAATGGTCACTGGAGTTGCCAGTCCCCCTGTGGGGCCTGGAGATCTCCCAGAAATTACTATGTTCCCCAGCCACAGCACATCATTTCCTCTACAGAAAATTTCCCAGCTATTACAATGGCTGCTTTGGACAGTGGACTCTATGGCATTATAACCTGCTGAAGTCCTTCCGCACCCCAAACCCTGCCCTCCCCAGGATCTACCCCTCAAATCTACAGTCCTGGCCCTCCCCTTAGTATTGCCAGTCTCCAGGCAGCACCTGGAGATGTCCAAGATCAATTCTCCTGGAGAAAATGGCTGCTTTAGGCAATGAACTCTATGGAATTATACCCTGCTGAGGTCCCTCCACACCCCAAACCCTGCCCTGCCCAGGCTCTACCCCCAAGATCTACAGGTCTGGCCCTCCCCTTAGTATTGCCAGTCTCTAGGCAGCACCTAAAGATCTCCAAGATCAATTCTCCTGGAAAAAATTGCTGCTTTGGGCAATGGACTCTATGGCATTATACCCTGCTGAGGTTTGCACCCCAAACCCTGCCCTCCCCAGGCTCTACCCCTCAAATCTACAGGTATTTCCCAACCCAGAGTTGGTAACCCTGTAGCTGACTATGGAACCGCTTTCCAGACCCTTGGAACGCAAAAGATATGGCATAGGAGGAGGTGCTTTTCTACCTTAGCTGCCACTGCAGAGCCCCAAATCAACATAAGTCAAGAGTGGAGGGAACCATACCTGTTAAGCAAAATGACTTGAGACAGCCCTGCCTTATAGCTAAGCAGAAGGAAATAAAGATGGCTTGCCTCCCTCTATTTTCCCCTTCCTTCTGCTGCCCCACCAGCCATAGCCGGGACACTCATCTGGAGCTTCCTTCTAGAGCTCATTGTATTTCTTCCCACAACGGGCCTTACTCCTAGTATCGATATAGGCACTGTCATCATTCATAACTTGGTGACTTCCACAACAGATTGTTGGTTAATGAATGCTATATTGGGCTGCCTTTGAAGATAATCCAAAAATGACAGAGTTCAAAACACTTGTGCTTGCTTGGATGCACACTTCTGGGTTGTTTTACATTGATTTTTTTTAACTGGTAACTAATCTGCTTTTGGGTTGGGATTGGTATGGATCTGCTTCAAATTGTCAGGGTGAGCACCATTTTTTTTATTTGTATTTAGGTCACTGTATTCTCAGCATCTCTGACTTGAATGTAGATTCCCCTCATCTATCACGCCAATCACCTTACCACACACTTTCTATTCTGTTTCCCAAACTTGCACTTCAGCTGCATGTTAAAGAGAAGGTGAACAATAGTGCAGTCCTAATCAGATTTGTTTTATGGTCTAATAGTCAAATATGGGCTCATCTGTGGATACTTACATCCATGGATTGGCTTCACACAGACTGAAAACAGATATTTCTACAAACTTGGGGACCTTTCCATGTTTGCAAAAACCCCTTAAAATATTTTAAAAAATACTTTTTTGGGGGGGTTAATCCCCCCAAATAAAAGTGTTTTCTGCACATGTACAGGCAATACACCTACCTCCTCCTCCTCCTGATCTGGTGGTGAAGTTGGTAGCCGTGGGTGGCCAGAAGAAGGAGGAGGAGGAGGAGGAGGAGGAGGAGGAAGAAGAGGAGAAGGAGAAGGAGAAGCAGCCTATATAGAAGAGCCAGTTTGGTATAGTGGTTAAGTGTGCAGACTCTAATCTGGGAGAATCAGGTTTGATTCCCCACTCCTCCACTTGCAGCTGCTGGATGATCTTGGGCAAGCCATAGTTCTGGCACAGCTGTTCTTGGAAAAAGAGCAGTTCCTGTCAGAGCTCTCTCAGCCCCACCTACCTCACAGGGTGTCTGCTGTGGGGAGGGGAAGGGAAAGGGGTTTGGAAGCTGCTCTGAGACTCCAAGTGTAGGGCAGGGTATAAATACAATTTCTTCTTCTCTTCTTCTTTTTATTATTCCTGACATTTTGTTTTTAATGCTGGTCAATACAGGAGGTATCAGCAGAAAGTATTCATAGGGGAGGGAAAAAATCTGAAAGAAATCTAAATGTCTGCCACGAATTTTAGAAAGCTATTTGTAAAGAGAAGTGTTTTCTCCTGGCAAGCAATCAGTGCTCACCCTGAAGCACAAGTCTTTTATTACCCTTATCTTAGCTAGCATGAGGACAAATGTAATTCAGGGAAATAATATCAAAGCTTTCTGTAGAGTCAGGTGCAGTAGATTCTAAGCAACATTTAGCAATCGGTAGATTCTAAGTAACTTTTTGCCCAATGTTTATTGGTATTGTATGTATGGGTTTCCTGTCCTTGAGGTGGTGAGCCTAAAACTCTTATTTGGATGCCCATTACGTTAAAAAATAAACCAGTTTGGTATAGAGGTTAGGAACACACACTCCAGTCTCGGAGAACCAGTTTTGATTCCCCCATGCAACTACTGGTATGATGTTGTGTCAGTCATAAGTTCTTTCAGAGCTGTTGTCTCATGAGCAGTTCTCTCTGAGCTCTCTCAGCCCCACCTACCTTACAGGGTGTCTGTTGTGGGGAGGGGAAGGGAAAGAGATTGTAAGCCACTTGCAGGGTTGGGTGATTCAGAAATCTAATAAATAAATAAAATAAATAAATGAGAATCCTTTGGGTAATCTGTTCCTCCTCCTTCTTTTTCTCTTCCCCATGCCAGCGACTTTGGCATGAAGTGAAATAGAAGGAACAGGCTTACCATCACAAATTAAATATACGTTTCAAAAATCTTGGCTTGGATCCCATGTAGAACTTTTGCAGGAAGGAGAGGTGACAGTTCTTGCAGATTCCCACCTCCTGTGAGAGATCTGTTCCCACACCTCAGGAGAGGGGAGGAGGAAAATGCCCCCCTTTCTTTTGCCTGTGGAAATTCTAGATGGTATCGAAGACCTTGGTTGTCTCTAGAAATGCTCCAACACCTACTGAATCAGTTCACAGCCTGCTCACCAGTCATGGGCAGAGAGCCAATTGTTCAGCAAGCTGTTTGGACTTATCTGCACAAATCTGAACGCAAACGTTTCATGTGATTATAGTATTTTCTCACACTGTTACAAAGCATAATGCCAGCTGTCAGCCTCACCTAAAATGCTTGCTATGGTCACAATTTTTTTTTTTTTTGAAAAAAATGAAATTACCACTACCTTACCTTATCAAATCAACAGTGATGAAACACACATTCAACTATTTTAACCTCATCTAGTTGACAAAAACATAAATGGTGGGAATAACAGATACCTAATATTTGTTTTCAGCAGGGCTGAGGATGAAATGTTGAAACCGACCAAAGTGAATGCTCTGCAGTACTTAGGAAATCCTAAGGCACAGAGATAATTTGCTGGAACAAAATTTTGGTTGTGATTCCATACTGCCTGATGAGGCAGTATGGAATCACAACCTCTATAAACTTGAAGGCCGATATCCCAAATTCTTTGTTCGATTTTTCTCAGGTCCCAATAATGTAAGATGAAATACAGCTGGAGGAGAAAGCCCAGAAGATTGTAATTTCTTCTCAATGGCTTCCACCCAGCCTGAATGGAAATTATCTAAGAGAACTGAAGGAGCTAATCCCAAGACGATTCAAGTTTAAGGCAAATGCACACCATTTGGTTCCAATTGTGTGCCTCTAGTGACACCATCCCTGAATCTATTCTGAGATGGGCATTAGAAACACAGCACACTACACCAAATACAGATCTAAGAAATTTAGAATGAATTGCTTCCAGGAAATGGAAGTCTTTATAGAGGCAGAAGTCTTTATAGAGGCCATACACGAGTTGAGCTATCATCTTGCCCTGAAATAATTTCAATACATAAACTATATATGAGAGAATTTCAGGGTGGTAGATGTCATTCCTTTGATGCTCTTGATATCACAAGCAGAGCTGATGTCAGCATACTCTGAAGTAGGGCCACAGCCAATGTCCCCTCTAAGCTGTGGAGTCTTGTGAGCAAAAATTCTACTTGGTGAGCTACTGGCATTAAAGTTGTGAGTGAGCGATTTGGCTACTGCATACATTATTTTGCTCCGGAGCCATCCTTCCTGAGCTAAGACAAAAATGTGTGAGCCAGAGGCTAAAAAGCTGTGAGCTAGCTCACACTAACTCAGCTTAGAGGGAACACTGGCCACAGCCAGGGCCGAAGGCTTCTGGTGGGGTCCACTGCCGCTGACACCTATCCACGCACCTCCCCTGCTACCTCTCTGCAGCCATGCTCCCAAATGCCCGGCATCATTAAGGAAGGACATGTGGGTGGCGCACAGTGGTGGCACTCCTGGTGGTAATGGCAGCAGCACTCCCAGCAGTAACACATAACTGGCCAGTGTTCTTCGGGAAAAGGTGTTCAGGTGGTGCAGACAACTGAGCATGGGCAGTGGGAGTGCAACTGGGAGAGAGACACACAGGCAGGTGGGGAGCATGCAGGTGTTGGGATGGAAAGGAAGGCATGGAGGGGCCCTAGTGGTGGGCAGATGGGGGCCCCTGAACACAGTCTGCCCACGGTGCCCCAAAACCTGGAACTGCCCCAATCATGGGTCATCTGAGCCCTCCACTAACCAGTTGATTGAAAGGCTACACCAATATACTTAAAGGTCTTCAGCTGATCCATATCATGTGGTATATTCACTGATATGCTGTCTCCATTTAACATATCTCATGGTCAAAACTAAGAATTTAGTCCTTTGATAGTTAATCGTTAACTGATCCTCCTTCCAGAATGTTATAAGAGCCCAAAGGGCTTTTTGGAGCCCTACTTCAGAAAAAAAATAGCGGTGTCATCTGCATATAATAATGTGGGGATCGGTCTGTTTATGAACGTAGGTGGATGGAAGTCTGAATCAGACAAGGCTTGTACCATGGAGTTTATATATAAAAAAAACTAAATAGCAGGGGACCCCAAATGCAACCCTGCTTCACACCCCTCTTGAGGGGGACCCTGCAAAATTAATGGCCCTATTGTTTTTATTAGCGACAGAGGTGGCTCAGAGGTTAAGACGCTGAGTTGCAGACCATCAGGTCGATAGCTCAGCAGTTCAAGACCCAAGTGCCGCATTACGGAGAGAGCTCCCGTCTCTGGCCCAGCTCCTGCCAAGCTAGTGGTTCGAAAGCAAGAAATTGCAAGTAGATAAACAGGTATTGCTCTGGTGGGAAGGTAGCAGCATTCCATGTGCCTTGGCATTTTGTCATGCTGGCCACATGATCATGGAGAAGCCTTCGGACAGTGCTGGTTCTTTGGCTTGGAAACGGAAATGAGCACCATCCCCTAGAGTCGGATTTGACTGGCTTTCGAGCGAGGGAAACCTTTACCTTTACCTTTTTATTGTTTTTATCTTACTGTCAGAAAGTTGTTTTCATGTGTATTCTTAAGTCTATTGACAATGTCTCTTATTTCGCCCATAATATATCCTGAGCAATATGGTCAAAAGCCATTTTATAATCTATGAAGGCCACATGGAGTGCTCCGTGAGGACCGGTGCTATATTTCATTGTCATTCGATGTAAAATCAGACATTGATCAAAAGTGGAACAGCCCGGCCTAAAACCTGTTTCCCCCCCCCTTCAGCCAGAATATCCTCTCACTCTAACCAATACTAAAGCTTCCAACACAGATGGCTAGCACAGATGGCTGACTGGCTGATAGTTGGAGGGATTCGATTTGGCCCCCCTTTTGTCTGTTGGAATGATAATGGCCAAACCCCAGTCATAATGGATCGATGCTTGTAAAAAGTGTAGCCAGCACTGGAACCCACCAGTCTATGTTGGATTTAATCAACTCCGGAGGTACACACTTTCCCTGTAGCTATGCAGCAGCTGGGGGAAAAGGCGTTTTCCCCAGAACCCCGATTCTGCTCAGAACTGTGATGTGGGAGGGGAGGAGGGAGTCCTGCCTTCCCCCTCCATGCCATTTTCCTGAGTTGAAACAGACCCAGAAGGCATTTACTTGCATAACTTTGGAGCTGCCCATCTTCCACCTGCAGCTCCAAAGCTATATGAATAACTCTCTTCAGGGGCTGTTTTGGCAAGGGAAAAGGCATAGAGGAGAAGGCAGAGTGCCTCCTTCTTCCACATCATAGTTCTGAGCAGAGCTGGGCTCCCGAGAAACTTAAAAATCTGCTGTGTAAATGCAAGGAAAGTAAATCGGGACCAGGGAGCCCTAACACAACTTGCTCCCTCCCCCATGTAACATGTAATTTAGCTTTAGATCCAAAAACCTTTTTGCCATATATGTGTTCTGTGCAGAGAAGTAGTTACAGTCTCTTGCCCGTGAAATTTAACCAGACAAGAAAGCATAAGGTAATGGTGCTGCACGCTATTTTCAGTGGCATATCCTCTCATTTTATGTTACCCTGGATTCCTTTATAGGTTTTTTTAAAATTGCCAAGGGTTCTTTAATTGCACACACGGTACAGATCGGTTAAAATGCAGATAGGATATTTGAGTTTCTTTTTTTTAAAAAAAAGAGCTGAAAGTAATTGGAAAAAAACCCCCAAACCTATGGTCACATTACTTCCTGCTTTTTATACAGCCAAGCTTCTCTTTGCCTTTTTTAATGGGAGTTACATGCTGAGCGGCCGTCCATTAAAAATCCCAAATAGGTTGCTTGGGTGTCTTAAAAGAAAGAAACTGAACTTTCCATGGAAAAGATCCTGTCATTTAAAAAAAAAAAAAAAATACTGCTTCTGCTGCCCACTTTGTACAGTGCAGGTAATCCATTAGAACATTCTTAATTTTTTGCCATTGTTTTAATGGACTGAAATAATGGCGTTTTCTTTCCCTTGCCCTTAAACACATCAGTGCAAAAAGAAAAAAGAAAAAAAGTCTGCTTGTAAATTAAAGTTCTGCTCACCAATGGTGTGCTTACAATCTGGACACCTGAAGCAATCCTCTATTGATTCCTCCACAAATTACTCAGCAGCTGTGCAAAACAAGCCTCTGGGTATCGTCCCCGAACTGCTTCCCTGCTGCAAATTACCCATCCGAGATGAATAAACCGGTAAAAGAAGGGCATAAATTTTATGACAAGCAGCATAGCTCATATTATAAAACTAACAACAACAAAGCTCTAGATCAAAATGGGCATCTATGTCCAGTAATAAATGGATGAAAAGGATATAAATGGATTTTTTTGTTTGTTTTAGTCGAAGCAGAATGGAACGGAGGTCGGAAGAGCCACTTGATCTACAGTGGAAGAGCCGAGGGTTATCAGCCTCAAGGCGGGGCCTGGAGTTGTCCTGGAATTACAATTGACCTCCAGATATAGTTGCCAGCTCTGGGGTTGGGAAATTCCTGGAGACTTTTGTGGAGTGTCTGGGGACGGGAGAGTTTGGGGAGGGGAGAGAGCTCAGTGTGAATGTAAAGGGAGCCAGTTGGATGTAGTGGTTAGGAGTGCAGACTCTAAACTGGGAGAACTGGCTGTGATTCCCCACTCCTCCACATGCAACTGCTGGTGTGACCTTGGGCAAGTCACAGTTCTCTCAGAGCTGCTCTTGCGATAAAGCTGTAGCTTACTGGATGGAAATTCACAAGGCAATACAGAAAATCCTGAAATGTACCCTGAAGAAAGAGCCAGAAATAATGCTTCTAGGTCTCAAAATGGAGGAAGTCCATGTGACAAGGAGGACATTGTTTTGGTACTTGATTACAACGGCGAGAATGACTTACACTCAATGTTGGAAGCAAGAGAAAGTGCCGAAAAAATGGGACTGGATAAAGAAAATGCTTTTTATGGCAGAAATGGACAAATTGACAAAGAAACTTAACGATAAAGAAGATGATGAATTTTTTGCAGAATGGAAAGATTTCAGAGACTATGTTGAAACGAACTGGGATGTAAAAAATAATTTACTTTGCTTTGACAGCTATTGAGAGTAGAAGATAGAAAATAATGATTGAATAGTAGTTAAAATGTTACCTAAGAATTAGATTAAGTAAAGGAGAGTGTTTGAAATGAAGAACTGGGGGAAAAAAACAACAACAGAAGTTTTCAGTGTAACTTGAAAATTGAACTGACAAATAGCCGGGGTGGGAGCTTTGCTGGAAGTCATGAGGGGGGAATGGAGGGGATAATAGAAAAGGATATGTTTAAAGAGATACTTGGAAAAATGGAATATGTCATAACAATAATATCCTATTAATAAAATTTCTAGAAAGAAAGAAAGAAAGAAAGAAAGAAAGAAAGAAAGAAAGAAAGAAAGAAAGAAAGAAAGAAAGAAAGAAAGAAAGAAAGAAAGAAAGAAAGAAAGAAAGAAAGAAAGAAAGAAAGAAAGAAAGAAAGAAAGAGCTCTGTGAGCTCTTGGAGGATTGGTTACATTAGGGGTGTGTCGCCCAAAATGCAAAGGAGTTCCTGCTACAAAAAGAGCCCTGCTAAGGATAACACCAGTTGGACAACATAAAAACTGGGCTTGTTGCAGACAACATATACGTACAGTGTTTTGGAAGTTGCTCTATGGGTGGAGCATGTAGGGTAAAATATAGAAACTGACATTTGGTGTTGCCACCTACATCAGGCCAGAACAAGATATTATGGCGGATGCAGGGCTTCTGCTGAAAACAACAACGATCTATAGCAACTGTCTGCCTCCTTTGTCCAAGGAATTCAGGGGAACTGAGAAAGTATGACTGGGCTGGTAAGATTCATGGCTGGGAGGGTCCCCCTCAGCCTAGCCCAAGGGTCCACAACATGGTGCCCATTGATGTCATGACACCCACTGGAACCTTTTCTGGTAACAATGTTTTTTTAGAAAGTGGGTGGAGCTTTTGCCCAGCAAGGCTTCTGATTGGCCATTGGAGATTTGATAGGCTGTGTAGATTTTTTTAAAAAAATAAAAGTCGCTTTGTTATCAGCTGCCACCAAAACATGAGGATCTTCACTGGGTGTTTTCAGGTAAGCTGTGGCAGCCTTTGTGTTTGGTTCCACCTCCTTCAGAAGCCATTTTGTGGCAGCCATTTTGTGATATCAGAATTCTGACGGTGCCCACAGGCTCTAAAAGGTTGAGGACCCTTGGCCTAGCCCAACTCTTTAATTACTCACTGTAGCACATTAGGTCTGATTCATTCCATTCATTCCATTCTCCCAGTAATGTCTAGAAACATGTGAAGTAGAAATTCCGATGGAGCAATATAATGTGGCTGGGGCAAAAGTTGTTTAAAAATTAGAACAGGGTGGGGATACTCATTTCATATTAATTGACCGCACATTCACCAGTGAATCCAGGTCTCTGTTGTGCCACACTATGGCCTAATTCTGTGAGTCTGTTTCCATTGCTGTGGTGGGTAGAATGTACCACACCAAAGAGATCCCTATAGACAGAAAGCTAGCATGGATGGTAGGCAGCTATGCTGTGTGTTTTTCTTCCTATCGTTTAGTGTTCTGTCTGGATATATATATTTTTGGAGTGTATTTCATGGAACCAAACTTGATCACATGAGCCCATGCCTGCATTCTGAAGTGATGCAAGCAAGACACTGGTAAGGAAAAGGCATATGACATTATAAACACACCCTTTTCAGACATTTGATTTGGGGGCTCCAACCACACATAGTAGGCACACAGATTACACGTGATCCTCCTGATACACACAGCTGCCATTTTGTGTGAATGAGACAATGTGTGTAGAGTTTCAGTACATGTAAATGAGCTCCCACATTTTTGAAGGAGTGAATTAATATGCAGTGAAGCATTACATGCACAGTAAATATGTACATTGTCCCAGTCACACAAAATGGTGACCACAGGTACTAGTTGCTAGGTCGAGCCTGGTGACCAGAAGGCAGGCTGGGGGGCAGGGACATGGTGGTATGTGTGACATCATTATGTCACTTTCATGTTGTAACCGGAAGTGACAAAGGGTAGCTCAAGGAATTGCTGGAAACTTTATGGTTTTCAGGCAAATCTGAAGGTCCCAACCTGGATAGAAGATCTAAGGAATGTTGATGGAAGAAAAAAGACTTTTAGTAAGGCTCTCTGAGCAGTTTCACATGTCCCTATGAGAGCTGCCAGCAGAGTTCCATTTAAAATGAATCTGAAAGCATAGTTTGGGATGAATCCACTGGCAAATGTTCAAGTAATTAGAAGGCAAACTATAAGACTAGGTACATTTCTCAGTTAATTTTGCATGTCCCTGGGTTGTCTTTAGATTTCAACCAAGGAAGAATCTGAAAGGAAGTTTGAGGGACCTCCTTATGTGAAATATATGAGGAACTTGAATGGAAGCCAACAGAGGTTCTATAAGACTTGCACAATTTTCTCAGATGGGTTTTGTGGTTCTCTAATTTAACAGGTCCTGACCTGGATGACCCAGGCTAGCCAATCTCATTAGATCTTGGAAGCTAAGCAGCATTGGCCCTGGTTAGTACTTGGATGGGAGATCATCAACAAAGTCCAGGGTTGCTATGCAGAGGCAGGCAACGGTAAACCATAAGTTAGCTATAACTTGAGGTCACTTTTACAAACACACACACAGAGAAGAAGTGTATATTTGTATATTGATGTCTTATATACTGATGCCCCTCTATACCATAATGGAATAAAAATGTTCCATTTCCTCTGATAAATACTCACATTTAAGGCAAAAATAAAATAATACCATTGTAAAATTCTGCAGAACCCTGAGGAGACATTACAACCTCCACACACATACCACATGCTATTTTGAAGTGCCCTTGGTTCAAGGTTGATGGCAGATTTATTTGAATTAAATGGAGAAGATTACCTCTTACTGGTGAGCCACTACTCAAATCATTTCAAAATTGAACCCTTGTGGAAGACATCAAGAGGCATTGTAATAATGCATTATAAATCACAGTTTGATCACCACAGCATTCCAGATGAGTTAATAGGCGACAACAGCTCCCAATGTGTAAGAAGCTCCTATTGACAATACAACCCCCATATTAAGTCATTATGATACAACAAAAGGGCAGCCATAATAGCCGAGGACTTGATAATGGACACTTTAGATGGTTCAAAGCATCCATACTTAGCATAATTAGGATATTGTCAGTAAGGATATTCCAGGATTACTCATGCAGAGATTTGTGGTCAGAAGGACAAAAAATCATTCTTTCCAATGCCAAATAACAGTGTTTGAAAATGCACGAAGTCGATTCGGGAGACGTTTGTGGGATACATCCCGTAATAACCCCCTGAGGGAATAATTCATGAATAATTCAAATGAAGGATAAAATGACTGAGACACGGGCTATGTCCCAGTAAGATTCTGGTTTGGGATATGTCAGAGATAACGACCAACTAAGAATGATAAATACCTCATACTTCAAGTGCATCTGGTTTTCACTCGGGTGGGGGACAAGCCCATCCCGCACCAATAATGGTGCAGGGGCTATTGTGCCCTCCCCTTTTGAATGGCACACAAGGCTTCTATGAAGGTGGGGCTGGGAAATGCACAATAAGCTGTGGGAGCTTGAAGCTTGGGGGTGGGAACATGGGGAGCACCAGCATTGTATGTGCTGTAATGTCACTTCCAGGGAGATAGGGGTGCCAGCCTCCAGGTGGGGCCTGGGGATCCCCCAGAATTACAGCTCCCCTCCAAACTACAGACATCAGTTCCCCTGGAGAAAATGGTAGGTGCTGATGGCAAGAAAGGATTTTTAAAATGATCACTACCCTTGTAAGGAACTCTGTCTGCAGTTGTTGTAGATTTTCTGGGCTGTATGGCCATGGCCTTGGCATTGTAGTACCTGATGTTTCACTAGCAGCTGTGACTGGCATCTGTCTGTGTTGTTTGCAGATTCCAGCTTCCACTGCCATCCAGTTAATTCACCTGGAAACTATAGGGGTTTATCCAGTACCATAAGGCTTAAATTGAAGACAATATGGGTGTGATTGCCAGCCTATAGGTAGGGCCTGGATATCTCCTGGAATTACAGCTGACCTCCAGCTAATACCCCCCTTGAGAAAATGGCAGCTTTGAGGGGTGGACCCTATATACCCTGCTGAGTAGGGATGGGCACAAATTGGAAAAAAATGCAGTTCATGTCAGTTCATGGTTTGTGGCCAAACCACAAACTGAACCATGAACCGAATCAAACAGGGAGGCTAACTGGAGAACCGGAAGGTTAGTTCGTGAAGCCCCACAAGCCCTGTTGAAAGGGACTACAGTCCCTTTAAATGGGGTTTGTAGAAATCCCCAAAAATGGCTGTTGTAAAGAACAGAAAGCAGGGGTTTAAAGGGACTAAACGTCCTTTTAAACCCCTACTTTCTGCTCTGTCCACGAACTACCACAAACAGCTTTAAAAGTTCATGGAGGTTCATGACCATAGACCTGTCATGAACTTTGATTTGGTGAACCATGACTAGGGCAAAATCTGTGATGAATTTTGCTCCATGTTTCAGTTTGTGTCCATCCTTACTGCTGAGGTCCTTCCTCTCCCCAGGCTTCACCCCCAAATCTCCAGGAATTTCTCAACCTGGAATTGGTAACCCTACATATGAGTGAAGAATTCTAAGGTTACAATGTATTCTGCCGTTTTCTTGGTTAACAAAATGTTTAATGCAAGACTGAAGAGAAAGATGAATGAGATTCAGTATGAAATTCAGCAGTACACATTGAAGCACGTCTACAGGTGTTATGATCTGCCATGCCAAACATAGCCCAACAGCCATTTCAATGGGCCACCAGGGTAGAGTGGCCAGGTCCCCTTCGGCACCAATGGGGAAATAGGGAGATAAAGCTGGGAAACTCCTGGAGATTTGGGGGTGGAGCCTGGGGAGGGGCGGGAGAGGGACCTCAGCGGGGAGCCTGGGGAGGACAAAGACCTCACTAATCTAATCAGTGGTGAACTAATTAAGCTCCCCATTCCCAGTGTTTGCACCCCTACGAGAAATGTTCTGGCTAGGGGCCTGCTTGCATAGGCCTGTTTTAAAGATTAGGCAAGCAGAGCTAAGCAAGTCTGCTAACGAAGAAGCAGACTTCAGGGAGGCTAACCCCCAGGAAAATCTTCTTAAGATTGCAGCCTAGTTTTCTTAGGATGTGCTCTAATTAACAGTGCCACGCCGACTCCTTAACAGACCGAGAACTTTCAGCATCTTGCTGAACACCAGACTTGCCCTTTTCTATTCGTTCTAATGACAGCACAGCCTTACGGGCTGATTTCCCGATGTCCAGGTTCTGAGGCAAGAATTTATCCACAAGGTCAGTATTGGGATATTTGGTTATCCCAGAGTTTTGCCCAGCCATAGATGTGTGATATTGAGTGCAGTAAATCAATCTAACAAGAAGTATATTGCAAAAAAGGTAAACTTACATTTATTCAAGTTCATTCAGTTCACATACAGATCACAGTCAAAAGGAGAGAAAGCTGACTAATCTAAAGAATACTTTCCCTATCACAAGTGGCCAGCTTGTCTGGCATCATGTGTGTGGGAGTATGAGGGTAGAGACTAGTGTCTCCATGGAAGGCCATGTAGAGTGAGTGAGAGGACAAAGTGAGTGAGAGAGAGAGAGAGAGAGAGAGAGGAGAGAAAGAGAGACGAGGGGTCAAAGGGCAGCTCCCAGGTTAAGACAAAGAGAGGCATTCCATTCAAGGAGATAACACCTATACACACTTAGAGTGATGTAGAAACCCACCCCCCAATGTCCAGGCATACTGAGTTGCTCACTCCAACCATTAGGACCTCCCTACTTTTAAGTTAAAGCATTGGCTCAACTAACAGTTATTCATTCAGAAGAAGAAGAAGAAGAAGAAGAAGAGTTTGGATTTATACCCTGCCCTTCACTGCCCAAATGCGTCTCAGAGCGGCTTACAAACTCCTTTCCCTTCTCCTCCCCACAACAGACACCCTGTGAGGTAGGTGGGGCTGAGAGAACTTCTGACAGAAACTGTCCTTGAGAGAACAGCTGTGCCAGAGCTTGTGACTGACCCAAGGTCACATCAGCAGGTGCAAGTGGAGGAGTGGGGAATCAAACCCGGTTCTCCCAGATAAGAGTCCGCACACTTAACCACTACACCAAACTGGAAGAAGTTAATTTTTCTCAATGTTGGTCGTTCAGGAATGAAGCATGACACAAGTTCACATCTCTTCTTCTAACACAACGCAATAGTTCAAAGGAGACACTTCACACATTTTTCAGCGCAGTTCACCACAGAGCAAGCAATTCACATGAAGCCGAATTGTTAACAAGAGCCAAGAAATCTTATATCAGAAGGAGAGGTGGTAATGGGGGACAATCTAATCAATGGGACGGTTATCGTTCACCTCTGACTCTGAGCAGAGCCAAAAACCTGAGGCTTTCGTTGGGTTTTGCTGAGACCCGATCATTATATTAGAGCCCTTGATGTGGAAAATAATCATGTTATCATTGTTCATGGGAGTTCACCAGCATAGAACTACAGTTATGGTTAGTAGTTTGACCTTTGTCTCGCAAAGGATGTCAAATCCATTCAGAAAACTAAAAATAAAAAAAAAGTTACACTCTTGGATTCAGTACCTCTGCTAGCAGCACAGCCCTGTTTTGGTGGGAGACAAAAGAGATGGGGAATTGTTATTTGGCCTTTTCTTCCCTATTTTTATGCCTCAAAAAATGTCCCCCTCAGATGTCTAGAAAGAAGACACCCATAGGAATTTTTTGGCATATGAACTACACATATTAAACTCAAAGGGTTGTTGTGGGAGACCAGTTGTCTTCAGAGTGGGGCCCATCCTGTGGAGTTCCACAGAGCCCAATCCTGTTGCCCATGGTTTTCAATCTGTATGTAAAGTCCTTGGGACAAATCATTCATAGCTTTGAGGCTGGATGTCATCAATATGTGGATTATGCCTGCCTTTATATATCCTTATTCGATTCCTCTGATGGTACAGTAGAGGTCCTGAATAACTGTCTGACTGCTGTGGTTAATAATGATGATGATGGTGGTGGTGGTAATTATAGTAGTAGTAGTCAGGGCTCTTTTTGTAGCAGGAACTCCTTTGCATATTAGGCGACACACCCCTAATGTAGCCAATCCTCCAAGAGCTTACAGAGCTCTTCTTACAGGGGCTATTGTAAGCTCTTGGAGGATTGGCTATATTAGGGTGTGTCGCCTAATATGCAAAGGAGTTCCTGCTACAAAAAGAGCCCTGGTAGTTGTTAAATTTATACCCACCCTATCCCACAAGTTGGCTCAGGGCAGTTTACAACATAAAATCCACAAAACAATAAAACAATAGATGGCATAACAGACAACAAAAAAGCTTCACCTCATATCAGGTGGACATAGGTATTCCAGAAAGCTCCAGTGCCCAATAGTATTAGCAAAATCAACAAGTCACTGGGAAGGGGCCATGAACAGGGGAGGCCAGAATGGTTGGACATCTAGTGCCTCAACCAAAAGCCTGTCAGAACATCTCCATTTTACAGGCCCTGCAGAACTGTAATAAGTCCCACAGGGCCCTGATCTTGTGTGGGAGCATATTCCACTAGGCTGGGGCAAGGGCTGAAAAAGCCCTTGACCTGGTTGAGAGTGAACAAATTGAAATTAAACCCTGGGGGGAAAAAAAGAAGAAGTGATCCTGGTTAGGAAGGTGGAGATCTTGAAATATATTGTGCTCTCAACTTTCAATTAAGTCAGTTTTGGGGATTATACTGGACCCGACGTTATTCCTGGAGAAGCAAGTTAATGCAGTTGCTAAAAAGGCTTTCTTCCAACTCAGCTGAGTCCAAAAGATTGGCCCTTATCTTGATAAGGCTGATCTGGACACCTGGATCCACGCCACTATCACTGGGATATTTGGTTAATATAGATCCCGTTCATATGCAGAATTTGCCGTGAGAGAGCCATGAATGTCGGGCGGATTATACGGGTGCGATCACATGGAAACATCTGGTAAACATCGCATACCTGTCGCCAACCCATATTGTCCTGCCAAAGATGCAGAGTTAAAAAGTACCTGGGAAAGTCCACTATCACATGGTTTGTGATGGGCTGCAGATGGATGTTCTCCATGTGATTGCTCCAGCGCACTCCTCTCACGTCCCTGCTTCCTCGTTGAAGCGCGCTGGAAACATGCACCGACAAAAACAACACTGGTTCACCGCTATCGTGTCTGATTGTGTGGGGTGGGTCAAATTACATGGTGCAAATAACCTTGCATCCTCCACACACACACACCCTGCATTATCTGGCATGTTTGACCGCAGCCGTAGCAGAGTTTTGCCCAGCCATAGCCACATGATACTGTGGGCAGTAAATAAATCTCCCAAGACATATATCCCAAGACACACAAAAAAGGTAAACTTACATTTATTCAAGTAGATCTAGTTCACATTCAGGTGCACTCAAAAGAAGCATGAAGCCGTAGTCACTGGGTGTGTGTGGGAGGGGAGGTAGTTGTGAATTTCTTGCTCTGGATTGCAAGACTAGATCTAATGGGTGGAAATTACAAGGGAGTAATTACCGGCTAAATATCAGGAGAAACTTCCTAACTGTGAGAGTGGTTGAGCAGCCTGCCTCGGGAGGTGGTGGATGCTCCTTCACTGGACGTTTTCAAGTGGAGACTGGACAACCACCTTTCGGGTATGTTGTAGGTATGTAGAGCTAGCTTTCGGCTATAATCCTGCAGAGTGCAGGGGGTTGGACTAGATGACCTGCAAGGTCCCTTCCAACTCTAACATTCTATGATTCTATGAATGCACTGTACATTGGCCTCCCTTCAAAATAAATTATTATCAGGAGCTAGATGGGGCGCACATATTGTTCCCATCCTGCAGGCACTTCACTGACTGTCCATCAGTTACTGGGCTCAATCTAAGGTATCAGATATCATATTGCTAACACTTCAAGGCCTTGGACCCTCATATCTGCGAGACCACCTCTCCCTTGTGTTCTGCCATGACTGTTTTGCTCATCTAAACAATTAGGTTCCTACCATGTATTTTTGCATCGTTTAAATTGTGTAGAATTAATATAAATGTTACCATTCATATAACTTACAGCAAGACCAGGGGCAGACACACACAAGTCTTCCTATCCATAGACTCATTTATGACTCCATTGGTCAGGTTCTAGTTCTCATTGGAAGTTATATGTATAGGGGGAAAGGACCCATGAACCTAAAGTCTGAATCAATGTTATTCCCCATGGGTAAGATAGAAGGGGAAGTCATGGAAATAGAAGGGGAAGTCATGGAAGCAGTGGCAGAATTCATGTTCCTGGGATCCAAGATCACTGCAGACGGTGACTATAGCCATGAAATTAAAAGATGCCTGCTCCTTGGGAGGAAAGCAATGGCAAACCTAGACAGCATAATAAAAAGTAGAGACATCACCTTGCCAACAAAAGTCTGTATGGTCAAAGCAATGGTATTCCCAGTAGTAATGTATGGCTGCGAGAGTTGGACCATAAGGAAGACCAAGTACTGAAGAATAGATGCTTTCAAATTAGAAGAAGAAGAGGAGGAGGAGGAGGAGGAGGAGGAGACTAGATTTATACCCCGCCTGTCACTACCCAAGGGAGTCTCAGAGCGGCTTACAAACTCCTTTCCCTTCCCTTCCCTTCCCCACAACATACACCCTGTGAGGTAGGTGGGGCTGAGAGAACTCTGATAGAAACTGCTCTTGTTCAAGAATAGCTGTGCCAGAACTATGGCTTGCCCAAGGTCATCCAGCAGGTGCAAGTGGAGAAGTGGGGAATCAAACCCAGTTCTCCCAGATTAGAGTCCACACACTTAACCACTACACCAAAATGTCTCTGTATTATGGTGCTGGAGAAGACTCTTGAGAGTCCCTTGGATTGCAAGAAGATCAAATCAGTCAATCCTAAAGGAAATCAACCCTGACTGTTCCCTGGAAGGCCAGATACTGAAGCTGAAGCTCAAATACTTTGGCCACCAAATGAGAAGGGAGCACTCACTGGAGAAGACCCTGATGCTGGGAAAGGCTGAAGGTCAAAGAAGAAGGAGACGGCAAAGGATGAGATGGTTAGACGGTGTTATTGATGCAACGAACATGAAATTAAGCAAACTCCAGAGCACAGCAGAAGACAAGAGGGCCTTGGTGTGATGTGGTCCATGGGGTCACAAAGAGTCGGACTCGACTGTGCAACTGAACAACAACAACAACAAAAATGTGTGTATATCAGGCCTTCGGATAGTACTATTTTAATTTTTTTAAATTAATTTATTTCATTTATACCCTACCTTTCTCCTTAATGGGGACCCAAAGTAGCTTTCATTGTTGTTGTTATTCATTCATTCATTAAATTTATAAACCGCCCCCCCACCCCATGTTCTCCTCTCCTCCAGACTAGGCGGCCTCTGTGGCCCCTTCCAACTCTGTGATTCTATGATTCTATTCCATACTCACAACAACCTTGTGAAGTAGGTTAGGCTGAGGATGGGTGACTACCCCGAGGTCATGCAGCAATGCATGAGGGGGTTCAGGCTTGGGTCTCCCAGACACTAGTCCAAAAATCTAACCACTACACTACATGACATTGATTGGAGCTTCACAAGCGTCACACCACATCCTAGTACAATTGAAATAACAGTGTGATATATTTTATTGTTTCTCAGACCATGGCCTGGGACCCCCCCAAAGTACATTGTCACCTTCTCACAGGTGGGTCACAAAGTTAGGAGGGAGAAGATGGAATGGGGGGGGGGCAGTCTGATGGAAGATTTGGGTGTGCCTTTGGATAATGCGAGAAACAGCCATGAAATGCAGTCTATTGCTCACAAATGCTATGTATTTACAAATCATCATGAAAATGACAATAAAATGCAAAATTATTCAATATTAACTGGGATGAGAATCTCGTATTTTATGCTGGGAAGGGAGATAAAGCCACAAATAATACCCACTGAGGGAAGGCCAGCAACAATTCACAGCTATACATGATCAAAATTGTATATTACATTCCTTACAGTATAAGGATGGGTTAGTGGTCATAGCCCAATAGAATGTACAAACACGTATCCAACAGATTGCTTATAGCAATTAGGCATTATTTACAACACGGAGTTGTTCAAAAACCAACAGAGGGCTCCTCTGTGATTCCATGCAAGAATAGTGTCCATAGACTTCAAAACAGAAAGTAACCGTGGCAGAAGAAACCCACTGTGGAAAGAAAAAAACAGCCATACATCTCTCCCAGGTATAAATCAAGACAGTCCGATGATCTTCAATAGCAGCTGGTAGAATGGAACCCAATTTCCAAAATAACATAGGCACAGCTCAATAACTTCAATGGAATCCTAGGGTTTGCTTTGATCTCATATAGTTGCGAATTCTTGATTGTCTTCCCTTGGTGGCTATACTTGTACACGAAGGGTTCCCTATTGTCTTTGGCATAGTTTTGGGGAAGGGAGATAAAAGCATGGAATTGTCTGTCTGTAAAGTGACATCAAGTCACGGTTGACTTATGGTCACCCCTAGCAGGGTTTCCAGGGCAAGAGATGTACAGAGTTGGCTTGCCATTGCCGGCCTCCGTGTTGAGACCCTGATATTCCTTGGTGGTCTCCCATCCCAATACTGGCCTGCTTAGCTTCTAAGATCTGACAAGATCAGGCTAGCTTGGGGCTTTCAAGTCAGGGCAGGGCAGGGAGGAATTATGTCCTAGAAAATAGAGTCAGGTTACAAGTAGAACCCACTACACAAAGTTTGAGAACCACTGATCTTGCTCATCGTCCTCACAGGAAAACTGACATTTTGTTTCTTTTCTACAGTTTTGGAGGTGACAACATTTAACAGCATGTTTTTTTTTTTAATATAAAGTTATGCCATTAAATTGATATTAACCGAAACGGAGAATGATAGGGTAGTAAAAAAAAAATATGGCAGCCTCTTAGACATGTTTAGTCACAGCCTTGTGTTATGTTTAGCCTTACTTGACATTCACATCTTTTCCAGCTTGCCGAAAATACACTCAGTGTATCAGCTCAGTGCTCGATACAGGCCAACGATGCTGACATTTCGAGCAGAAGCAATTGAATGGCAGCCGCAAGGAATTCTCACTCTTGAAATTTTTTCATCCCGAGTCTCCAATCGTGGGGAGACAAAAGTTTTTAAAAAGCACTCCACTGCACTGTACTTCTCTAGTATCGACAAAACATTTTTTTTTCAAAGTATATCTCAGCACATGGGCTAAGATGGTATTCCACACAATATCTGAGGGAGGGAAGGTGGCATGGAATAGCCTGATCTTGTACAGTCTCGGACGCTAAGCAGGGGCGGCACGTGGATGGGAGACCACCAAGGAAGACTCTGAAGAGGAAGGCAATGGCAAACTATGTCTGCTTCTTGCTTGCCTTGAAAGCCCCTTGCTGGGGTCGCCGTAAGTCAGTCGACACTCGGTGGCACTTACATATGCGTGTAATATTCAGTTAATGTATCTGGGACACCCAGGTTCAAATCCCCGTTTGTGCCATGGAAGCTTGCTGGGTGTCCTTGGGCCAGTCACATGCTCCCAGCCTAACCCGCCTCACAGGGCTCCCTGTGATGATAAAATGGAGGAGAGGGCAATGATAAAAGCCACTTTGGGTCCCCACTGGGGAGAAAGGAGGGGTATGTATAAATGAATAAATGTAAAAAAAATATTGCAGACGTTTTATATTGCCAGGTATCAAGATCTGTAGAGAGACATGATGATTCTGCTTTGTTCCAAGCAGGGATCATTTGGAGCAAGACCGTGCAGGAGTGGAGCTCCAGCAGTTAGAAGCACAGGTGGTGGCAAGCCCCGCCCCTAGCAGGAGTGCAAAGCAGCAGGTGTAGCATTCCTCCTGGGTCCAGATAGGCTATTCTGGGACTGGAATGACAGCCCCCAGAGTGGAAAGACAGTCCCTAGGGGTGGAGCCTGAGCAGTGGGTGTTGCCTTCTGACACACTTCCAGTGATGTCAGGGGGTGTGGCATATCCAAATTAGTTATGCTAATGAGTTATGTTAATGAGCTCCTGCACCTTTTTTTCTACAAAATGACCCCTGCTTCCAAGGACATAACAAGTGTTGTAAGAAATACTTTCAGGAATCTGTAAAATATTGGGACGATAATCCTGAGAGGTCACTGAAACCACACAACATCTTTGCAGGCTTTAACACAAGGCTGCGATCACAGGAGCAGTTTGGCCCGATGCAGCTGCTCCTATACTCCAGATCAAATGGGCGCAGCTGCACAGCCACATCTGTCAGGCGCTCCCCGGGCATAGTCATCCCATCATTGTATGACTTGGAGCTGGGTTAAAAAGGCACACACATCACAAAAAGTGGTGTTTTGGGTTCCCTGCGCATTCATTGCACATGGTCAGATGTCTGAACATGGAGAAGCATCCACAGAATGGATTTCGTAGTCTGAACAAGCAGATCTGTTCCCGCTGCTGGGGACGGTTTTGCTTTTTCCCCTGTATGTGCACGTGTGCGCACATGCACTTATGCATGTGCATGAGCACACATGTGTGTACATGCATTTTGGAAAATTTCCAGGCAGCGTGCTCCATGGTTGAGGCACTGCAGTAATGTGGATGCTTGACCATGGGATGCCTGAGTGGGTAACCTGCAGCACGGTGTGCTGTCTGGCTGATAGGCCCCACAACACTTTAAACTGGTACAATTAGAGTTGGCACCATATCACGCCAAGCCACCAGTGTGACCACAGCCACAGACAGGACATGAATGGATAGGTTCCACTGTATTTATAGCCTGGGTGTGGACAGGGGCGTCAGCCCTTGGGTGTGAGCTGGGGGGCAAAGGTTCTTGGCCCCTGGATCTTAGGCTCTGGCCAGATAGATTGACCTGTTGGACATTGACCCAGGGTGCCTTGGCTATTTCCCCCCTTTTTTATACTGTGTTGTATCTTGGAAGCCACTTTGGGTCAGTATCTGAGAGAAAAGTGGGATAAAAACCACGCAAAATAAATAAATCAAATCCAAAGTACTGCAAACGAAGCTTGCCAGTTTGGTATAGTGGTTAAGTGAGTGGACTCTAATCTGGGAAAACCGGGTTTGATTCCCCACTCCCTCCACTTGCACCTGCTGGATGACCTTGGGCAAGCCATAGTTCTGACAGAGCTGTCCTTGAAAAAGAGCAGTTTCTGTCAGAGCTCTCTCAGCCCCCCTACCTCACAGGGTGTCTGTTGTGGGGAGGGGGAGGGAAAAGAGATTGTAAGCCACTCTGAGACTCCCTTGGATAGTGAAGGGCGGGGTATAAATCCAATTTTGTCCTCCTCCTCCTCCTCCTTGTGGAATGAATCTTTCCTGCTTCCCCACATCTTCTGAAACCCCCTTCGTCATCTGAAAAGCTGCTCCTGAGAGAACCCTCATGAGATAGGAATACCGGTCCCCAGGTGAGGCTGGGAATCACCCAAATCACAGCTCATCTCCAGATTTCCCCTGGAGAAAATAGCTGCTTTGGAGGGCATTCTACCCCACTGAGATCCCTTTCATCCCCAGGTTCCATTCCCAAATTTCCAGGAGTTGGATCTGGCAAGCGACCCCCCCCACCAGTGGTCAGAGCAGACCTGGGAGGAAGAAGAAGAGGAGGAGGAGGAGGAGATTGGATTTATACCCTGCCTGAAGGGGTCTCAGAGCAGCTTACAATCTCCTTTCCCTTCCCCTCCCCACAACAGACATTCTGTGAGGTAGGTGGGGCTGAGGGAGTTCCTTCAAGAACTGTTCCTGAGAGAACAGCACTGAAAGGTCACACCAACAGCTGCACGTGGAGGAGTGGGGACTCAGGCCCAGTTCTCCCCTGTTCCTAACCACTATACCAACCCGGCTCTCACAACCGTATCATGAGATAATAGACTCCAACAGCTCAAATGTTGAATCTGTAGAATCAACGACTTCTATCCCCAGGAGGCAAAGTTCCTTTCCCTCACAGAAGAGCATAAATTTGTATCCCACCCAGTTCCATCAATCTACTGTTCAGTCTACAAAAATCCCTTAATCTTGAATTAGGCTATTCTAGGGTTGTATTGCAACCCTTGCTTGGGTGGGTTTCATGGCTCTTTTATGAAAACTCTCATCGCTACAGCTGTGAGACCCGCAACAATGACCAATATGGAAATGCTCATATAAAACAGCAAGCCATGGTTCTTAAATTCATCTTTTAGAAATGTCACTGTGCTAAACAGTTATGAGGAAAGTAAGTCCAAATGAAAAGAAATGTAATGGTGTGAAATAACACTGTGAAAGTCCAAAAGTCACCATATGGTCCCTCTTCTCCTGAACATGTTTTTTTTTTTCTCCCTCAGAAAGTCAAAATTAAATCATACATTTATAAATAAAGCTCACTCTTTTTTAAAGGCTATGCTTTTGACACTTTTTCATGACCCTCGTAAGTTATGGCATTTCCTTTCTGTATCCTGGGTGTGTGAAATGTTCCGTAAATAGATTCATAAATTTGACTGGGTTAAAAGTCATTTTCTTAAGGTATATTTACAGTATTTGTGTAATATGTATGTACAGTCGATAAATCTCTTAGCATAATGTGCATCTTTTTCAAATAAGTTACTCCTTTGTGGCTTTATTCATGACTATAAAACTCACAGTGGTTCCCATTACTGGCCGAATACTGGCTCAGACTAATCAGGTATGGCTGAACATTCAAACGCTTGCTTGATTGAGAAATGAAATATTACAGCAGCCTCTAGATGGTGCTCATTAAATTCTCTTGACACCCAAGCATTGCCAAGATTAGATTTGCTAAATGGGTCTGTATAAAGTTAACAGTGGGCTATTTCCGTTGTTTACTTTTCTAAGTTGTACATTTTGTAACACTTGGGTGTTTTGTTTTGTTTTGTTTTTTTAAATTGCTTAAAGTGGTATGTTCTTTTTCTAACAGTACAAACTTTAAGGCAAGTCGCATACTTCTCAAACCACTGAATCCAATGGATTTTAAGAATGCATCATTCTGTTTAGGATTGTCCTCCAAGTCTACTAACAGCGACTTACTTTTTTTTCTATACTGGAAAAATACTTTTTTTTTGGGGGGGGGGGGTTGTTTCTGGTTCCTGTCAAGTTGCAGCTGCCGTATGGCAATCCTGTAGGGTTTTCAAGGCAAGGGGCGTTCAGAGGTGATTTGCCATTGCCTGCAACTGCATAACAACCTTGGGCTTCCTCAGTGTCTTCCATCCAAACACTGAGCAGGGCCAACCCTGTTTAGCTTTTGAGATTGTAGTATAGATTTGATTATAACATTTATTTCCTTTTGATTATTCATATTCTTCTGGTTTTATAGGGTTTTCTTAGGATGCAATATAGATCTATTAAGCAGTAGGCCTTTCTCTTTTAGGTTGGATTAATTTTTCTAGCTGATGCTAGCCGACAAGACCGTTAGATACAAAGTTCATGGGTTTAAATTGTTTAGGTTACAATTTCACAGTGTCTGGGTCAAAAAGGATTTTTAGCTCCGTTATCGGAGGAGAACACCTTTGTTTGGGTGCATAGAAATCTTGCTTGATAGTGTTTAGGTTAGATGATGTGAGCAATTGACGCTGTTGCATAGACACGCCTGTCTCTACATTTGGCCAATAAGGGAATTTTTATTCAGAGGATGTTTAATTTTTTGGTAACCAATTATGCTTTTTGAACATTAATTTCATGATGATGGTGTGATGATGTCATTTGAAGTATAAAATCTCATGTATTTCCTGGTTGTGCTCAGAAAGCAGGGGATTTTGGACAGGCTGTCTGGCCTGTTTTCGGATGCTTTGGTTGCAATTAAAACACTAAGATCGTCCTCCTCATTTTTGACTCCATTTCTTGACTGGAAATTTATTTGTACAACAAGATCTGACAAAACCGGGCTTGTCCAGGCTATCAGTATCAGAGCTTGCTGTAACATCCTCCTCCAAAACGTTTCCCATGACAGTCCGCCCCCTTATCTGAAGAAGTGAGCATTATTTTGTGAGTCTTTAAGGTGCTACTCAATTCTAGCTCTTTTCTACAGCCCATCCCCTTGTGATTCAGGGTCCATCTCTGAGTTAGAAAAGGGCAAGGCTAGTACCTTCAAAGATGCAATAATCTGCCTCCTCTCACACTGGGCACGTAGGTAGTATATCTTCCTTGGGAATAACAGAATGTTTAAGTCAACCTTGATTCAGATACATGGCAAATGTATCCATTTCCAGTCTAGTGCCATCTTGAAGACTAACAGCTATATTGTGATACAGGCTTTCATCCACTTTGTCATTTGCCTGAAGTGTATCCTCAGCTGGCAGATAAACACACTTTGGATACAGAGAAAAACAACAACAACAGTGACTTCGGAAGGCCCTTCCGTGCAAAAATACCTTGGACATTTCTATGTGAAACTCAAATGTGTATACGAGACAGACACAGAGATCGTTCACAGCAGAAACAACTGGTGAGAACACTGTGCTCCAAGGTTTGCTCAGCTAACTTAACAATGCACAGAACACACTGATGTGCCTTGGCATTCCTGCCATAAATACATAATGACAATGTTTTGCATAAGATTGTACCAAATGTCATGGTTTTCAGTCTCTTGTACAAATATACATATTTTTCGGAATAGAAATTGTGTTGGATACGTAGCCAAATTATACCCCCAAGTTATTTTCAGTCCAGCAGGAGATACATTCTGCAAGCTTGCTGATCCAGGTGCCAGATAGCAAACAGAAAAATAATAGACTGGGGCACCTGATGTGACGATTCCATCAGACTTCAGCAAATACAATCATTTGGGGTTAACACAGCTGATCAGATACCACAATGACACTGGTTGGAAATAGGGATGTAACTAAATTTTATGACTACCCTGCCCTGGCTCGCGAGTCCCACATTCAGAACAACAACAACAAAAAAAACAGCATCAGTTTTCGAATTAAGTTAGAGACCTTCAGGAGAAACCTGCTGTCAAAAATGGATGTGATCAAGCAACTTTTTTTTTCATAATCTTGTAGCTTCCACAACAAAACCATTGTTAAATTGATGGTGCAGAATGATCAGCTAATGTTTCTTATTTCTTTTATTTATTTAATACATTTTTTACACTCTCCTTCCTCCAAAGAGTTTATGGCAGTATACCTGGTTCTCTCCCCTTCACCGTTGTAATTTTATAGTTATCCTGTAATGATGTTAGGCAGTGTGTGTGTGAGAGAGAGAGAGGGAGGGAGGGAGAGAGAGGGAGATTCATGGTAATCAGGGATTTTAACTTGAGTCTCCAAAGTTCTAGTTCAACAATGTTCCCTCTAAGCTGTGGAGTCTTGTGAGCCAAAATTCTACTTTGTGAGCTGCTGGCATTAAAGTTGTGAGCCAGCGTTTTGGCTGCTGCATTAATTAGTTTGCTCTGGAGCCATCCTTCCTGAGCGAAGACAAAAAAAGTGTGAGCCGGAGGCTAAAAAACTGTGAGCTAGCTCACACTAACTCAGCTTAGAGGGAACACTGCTAACCACTATGTCTCTTGAGGTGTTCATTGTGTTACTCATGAGAACTTTCAGAAAGTTACTCTTCCCAGCTAAAGGGTATGGGGGGGGGGCAGGTTTAGCTAGGAGGACACAGAAAAGGAGGTAGACAGAGACTGCTATGAGTTGAGCTCAGGTACCTCAATGTAAATAAAGTATTACAAAAGCATCAGAGATCCCATCCTCAAAGTGAAACAAACTCAGTAGGGCTGCATGCATGTCCTCCAGGAAAAGCCAACTCTCTGGAGCCTCAGAGTCAAAAAGGGAAGATGGTCTCCAGCTAAGACAAAGATGAAAGACAGCTGCCAAATTTCAAGTCAGTTACAAAAATAGAGAGAGAGTAAATATAATTTACAGTGACACTTGGAAAAACAATCAGAAACAGAGAGAGAAACCCTCAGTCATTGAAAGCAGGAAAAAAATTACATTCAAAGAACAAGTGATTTTAGCTCAGCCCAAATTTGGCAGCAAAGATAATGTGTAAAAAATGGTGAATGGCTCCAGTTCCTAGCGACTGCACAACAGGACTAACCGAGTTTCTCAGGGTATCCTTACACCAGGAAGCAAACACTAAATCAGACATGAATTGCAGTTTCAGAAGCAGGAGGTGGCTGCTGGGTCTTCATGTGCAGTGGTCCATCATTCCAGCATAGTTCTACCCCATCACTCATGGACACACACATCCCCTGTCTTAATTGATCTATTATGGGTTGATTCCCTTTTGGATTTTATATCAGACATAACCAACAAGGGCTACAATCAGATGGGCAGTTTGATCCACTGTTGCCCCACCTCTAATTGAGCCAAGTTATTTTATAACAGAGAATCCCGATCAGACTCACCTCTTTTAGCACTCTTCAATGTGCTTTTACCGTGCTGGAGTGATCAGACGGCAGGAGGCAGGGAGTCAGCTTGTCAGCCACTTTTTTTTTAAAAAAAGTATATCCTTTAAGCCCACAAGCAGTCTACTGGGAAGTATAGTTCATGGGGCCTTGGCCATTTTTTAAAGTGTGTCCTTTGAGCATGTGCACAAGTGCTGATCAACCTGCCCTCCCTCTCTAAACTTTTCAACTTACTCCTTCCCCAAACCACAGGAAAAAAGCTGCAGTACAGAGGTGTCCTTCTTTGAAAGATTTTACGAAGAAAATAAAGTTTAGAGCAGCCCCTGTGGAAGAGGGGGAGACAGAGAGCGGTGCAAACATGCAGTAATGCGTACTTCGCTAATGAGTTAAAAAAAATGGTGGCCGGAAAACAAGAGACCTGCCTGATGGCTTAGGTGTGCAACAGAGTGATCAGACAACAGGAAATATTTTTTTTTGGAACCAGCTCAGACTGGACTTTCTCAGGTATCAAAAAAAAATCACAGTAAAGGGAGGGCAGGACTCAGATGACTGGGACACGACAGACAGATGTTGCTGTCTGATCGTGCACTTTAAATCCATAAGAGAACAGCAACAGTAACGGGTCAAACTGCACATCTGATCACAGTCGGGCATACACATTTCATCAAATGTAATCAGTATGTGTACATATGCTGCCTCTAAGCTGTGGAGTCCTATGAGCAAAAATATCTACTTTGTGAGCTACTGACATTAAAGTTGTGAGTGAGTGATTTGGCTACTGCATAAATTAGTTTGCTCTGAAGACATCCTTCCTGAGCTAAGACAAAAATGTGTGAGCTGGAGGCTAAAAAACTGTGAGCTAGCTTACACTAACTCAGCTTAGAAGGAACACAACTAAGTGGATGTCTCTTAAAAAAAAACAACAACAACTTGATGCTGCTTTTCGGCTGGATTTTACTGTTTAAACTGCCAAAATCCAAAGGACCCATAAAAGAAAATGGATTAAAATTTCATTATTAAGTACTAGAGCGCAAAGCCCGTTGTGTAGGAAGACAACGGGCCTAGAAAGGTTGGAAGGTGGGAGGATGGATGGGTAGAAGGAAGGAAGGGAGGGAGGCAGGAAGGCAGGAAGAAAAAGAGGGAGAGAGGGAGAGGGGGGAGAGGGAGAGAGGGAGAGAGGGAGAGAGGGAGAGGGGGAGAGGGGGAGAGAGAGAGAGAGGGGGGGAGAGGGGGAGAGGGAGAGAGAGAGAGAGAGAGAGAGAGAGAGAGAGAGAGAGAGAAAGAAAGAAAGAAAGAAAGAAAGAAAGAAAGAAAGAAAGAAAGAAAGAAAGAAAGAGAGAGAGAGAAAGAAAGAGAGAAAGAAAGAGAGAGAGAGAGAGAGAGAGAGAGAGAGAGAAAGAAAGAAAGAAAGAAAGAAAGAAAGAAAGAAAGAAAGAAAGAAAGAAAGAAAGAAAGAAAGAAAGAAAGAGAGAAAGAAAGAGAGAGAGAGAATGGAAGGAAGGTAGGGAGGAAGAGAGAAAGAAAGAGAGAAAGAGAAAGAGAGAGAGAGAGAAAGAGAGAAAGAAAGAGAAAGAAAGAAAGAAAGAAAGAAAGAAAGAAAGAAAGAAAGAAAGAAAGAAAGAGAGAAAGAGAGAAAGAGAGAAAGAGAGAAAGAGAGAGAAAGAGAAAAAGAGAGAGAAAGAGAAAAAGAGAAAAAGAAAGAAAGGAGGAGAGAGAGAGAAAAAGAATGGAAGGAAGGAAGACAGGAAGGGGGGAGAGAATGGAAGGTAGGAAGGAAGGTAGAGGGGGAGAGTGAGAGAATGAAAGATGGGGGAGAGAGACCAAAAGAGAGAGAGAGAGAAAGGGGGGGGAACGGCAGAAACAGGGCTGTCACCACCCTTCACCGGCCCCCTCGCAATTGCCTCTTAAGGGGGGTGGTAGCAGAAACAGACTCGCGGCAGCCGGCTCAGCGCTGCTGCCAGCCTTCACTTCCCCCCAATTGCCTGTGAAGGCCGGGGGGGGGAGTGGCGAGAACGGGGCAGTGACAGTGGCTGTACGGCGGACTTCACCTTCCCCCCCTCTTCACGATTGCCACTAAATGTTGGGGAGGAATGCCGAAGGCGGTCCCGCGGCGGGTGGCACAGCGTCAACGCTGGCCTTAACCCGCCTCTGAATGGAAGGGGGGAAGCAGTGAGAATGGGGCCACG
This sequence comes from Gekko gecko, assembly GCA_029375565.1. Classification (NCBI taxonomy): domain Eukaryota; kingdom Metazoa; phylum Chordata; class Lepidosauria; order Squamata; family Gekkonidae; genus Gekko; species Gekko gecko. The sequence continues at coordinate 164,275,057 of JAPDNY010000004.1, read as the reverse complement.
GTGGCTGGCTCAGCGCCGCCGCCGGCCTTCACCTCCCCCCCACCTGCGGTTGGCTGTGAAGGGCGGGTGGGGAGTGGGGAGAACAGGCTGGTGGGAGAATGGGCAGGGGCCTACGGGAGCTTCTCCCATCTGCCCGGATTTGCGGGGAGAAGGAGAAGCGAATGGGGGGTGGGCGCGCTGCGGCTCCCTCATTGCCAGCGCTGGCTGGGCTGTCTCCTGGGCGGGTGGGGGGAGGCCTGATCCCGGAGCGCGGCGGCTCCCTGGCCAGCTTTCTCCTGGGCAGAACCGAGGCCGGTGCAGCGGCTCCCTGGCCGGCACCGCTGGCTTTCTCCGGGGGGGGCGGGAGTGAGGGAGGCCTGATTGACAGTTCGAGTGGCCAAACACTGTTGGCGCGCATCGAACGTTGCAAAACCAAAAGATAAATATATTATAAGGAGAGATGTGCAAACGTGCCTACTGTCAAGAAACAGAGGCCTCATGAGCAGAGAAAAATTCTAGATATTTTGAAGTCCCTGGGGGGAAGGTTCCCCCCATTCTCCCCCAAAAAGAAACATATTTTATGTGAAAAAATTAAATACATGCAATATTTGCTGTCCTATCAACACTAACACAAACTTACTGTTTTACGAATAAAAAAATACATCATTTATAATTTACTTAGCATATAAAATGGCAATATCTGAAATATTTATGGAATGTAAAAGTTATAAGGTAAAAGGTAAAAGTTTCCCTTGCTCGAAAGCCAGTCGAATCTGACTCTAGGGTTGTGGTGCTCATCTCTGTTTCCAAGCCAAAGAGCCAGCACTGTCGGAAGATGTTTCCGTGGTCATGTGGCCGGCATGACTAGATGCCAAGGTGCATGGAACACTGTTATCTTCCCACCAAGGTGGTACCTATTTATCTACTTGCAATTTCTTGCTTTCGAACTGCTAGGTTAGCAGGAGCTGGAACCAGAGACGGGAGCTCACTCCGTCATGTGGCAATTCGGTCTCGAACTGCTGAACTACTGACCTCCCAAGCCTGCTGTTCAGCTTCTTAACTGCCTGAGCCACTGCAGTTACAAAAAGTTATTAACACTTTGGTTTTCTACAAGCAAAACTGCAAGTATACCCCCATACTTAAGAGAAAACTGCAAGCCAATACACCTTAGCCCATATACCTTCATTTTTGATATCTGTAAAGCAGAAGAAAATACAAGTTTTGTGTTAAATAGCATGTGAAGAAATGCATTTTCTCCTGGAATGAAGTTGGCAGGCCATAGCAGACTGCCCCTCCCTGTTTTCCCCTCTCTGAGTTTAGACATGTGTTTGGATATAGCAGGAAGTCAGTTGCAATTACCTGCCAGATTCCAGCAATAGAAACACTAATGATCTGGCTGGGCGAATCCACTGAGGGATATGGTGCTACCTGAGGTAATCTCCAGGTGATTTCCCAGAATGCCTGGAGATTTCCCAGAATGCCTCCCAAAAGGTGGCTTCCTGGAGCCAACAGGAAAAGAAGCCTTGACCTGGGCGGACTGGGTCCAAGAGGTGGAGGAAGTAAGGTAAAATGGATGGAGACACAGGTTTTATAAAAGTCCTTGCTCCAAGGAGGAGGAAACTTTTTGGTCTCCTCAACAAGGGGCAGCCTCTGGCTGGGCTGTTCCCTGCGGGAGCCATCTTCTTTCAGGACACGTGGCCGGTACATAGGGTTGCCATCCCCCTGATGGAGGTGGGTTTTTTCTCACTTTCAGCCCCCCATGTTATTTCGTGTCCTTAGGACTGAAGTGTCCTTAGGACTGAGGCCTTGGCAGTTTACTCGGAAAAGCAGAAAGGCATAAGAGAGGGCTGTATGGAATGCCTTACAGAGTGGCACCAGATCCTCTGTCCTTTTGTTGTTGATACTGCTTTTTTTACATGTTATATGGCAATATTTTGAGAGCAAATGAATCAAGGATATGGCCATGCATGATTTCTACATAGAATCATGTAAGGAAAAAGACTTGCTATATTTGCTACATCATCTAATATAAAATCATTGTATTGTACATATCAATATATAATTTATAAAAGTGTAAATTATTAGTAATGTCAAAATGCAACACTCATAAACAATGGACCACACGAAGACATTGTTTGCTAATACTAAATGATACACTTCATGCATATCTGTATGCAGACTTTGGGACCTGCAGGGGCCCTAATCCTGGAAGGGCCCTGAAACAACTTAAAAAAAAAATGAGATAATTTTTCAACAAAATTGATGGAGCTTTTTAAAGTGTTTGTTATTAAAACAAGGCTATTTTAGTGACCGAATCATAAGCCAATGGGTTGAAGTACTTTATATCGGCCTTAGAATTTACTCTGATACCTGTTTCATATGGCCAGTACAGCAATTTTAATCAAAATCTGACATGTAGTGGTTAATTAAAAAAAAAAATGTGGTGATCTGCCATGGAACAACCCCATTGAAGAAGATAACAGCAGTTACTCAGAAATCCTTGCTGGTAGGAAGAGGCTCACTGCATGGTCCATTTTCAAGGGCTCCACCCCACCACCCTATTCTCTGCCATTTGAACCTCGATGTCCTTGCAAGGGCAGCAAGGCCCTTTGGACCTTGTTGGATGTTGCCCTATTGTTGCTGGTTGAGAAGGGGCCCCCATAACACTTCAAGCTTCAGGGTCCCAAAAATTAAGGACCTCCAACTGGACCATGCAAATCTTGGTTGGATTATGGCCTCATAGAATTGTTAGGAATATATGAGGGCTGGGGGTGGAGAGAGAGTAATACCAGCACGTCTCTTTTCCACCTTAAACCATGTTCGGGGAATAGCTTCAAGCTATTTTTACCATTCATTTACCATCGGAACTTTGTGTTGGCTGAGGGCTTATACCTCGTACTTTTCTAGTGGTTGTTTTATACAACAGAGTGATCAATACTCCAAGATCACTAGAAGCATATAGAACCTATGGGATATTAAGTACAACAATTCTAAGGCAAGGATGAAGATGAAAGCTTGTAAGTGTTGAAGACAGAGAGAAAAAAGAGAGTGTGCAATCAATACAGCACAGTGCCAGCAAAAGTGAGGGTTAGTCTATTAACAGAAGTGGGGGAAAGGCAAGTGCAGTTCTGATTTTCAGACAGAGACAGGCACATACGGGCAACAGAGCTAGACTGGAATAGCCATGAATCCATAAAGATAGTTTCTGAGGGTAGCCATGATAGTCTACAGTAGAACAACAAGAATCGAGCCCAGTAGCACCTTAGAGACCAAAAAGATTCTCGGGAGTCAAAGTTCCCTTTGTCTGTTATAAGTCGGGCTTGTATCTGACAAAGGGAGATTTGACTTTTAGAACATAAGAGAAGCCAGGTTGGATCAGGACTAGGATTCCCTCTCAAGTGCGCCAGGTGTGCTGAGTGCATTATTTTTTAATGCTCAGCACATGGGGGGGGGTTGCCCCAGAGCATTGGCTAACCATGTGTGGGGCTGGCCAGTTGCCATGCATGATCCAGGTTGGTGGCTGGCTTCCCTCCTGACAGGGAAAGGGGGATAGAAGATTAAAATTACTGAATTAGAGTTTGAGAGTGCAAAACCCAGATTTACAAGGTAGAATTGACAGGGGATGTGTGACGGTGAAGAGATAACAGGATGATCACAGCAAATATTTTTAAATAATTTTATTAATTTTTTTTCAAACAAACCCCCCAAAATTACAAAAAACAAACAAAAGAATTACAAAAAACCCAAACAAAAACATTACAAAAGCAAACAAAAACACTACAAACAAACAAACAAAAGAATTACAAAAAACCCAAACAAAAACATTACAAAAGCAAACAAAAACACTACAAACAAACAAACAAACAAACAAAAGAATTACAAAAAAACAAACAAAAACATTACAAAAGCAAACAAAAACACTACAAACAAACAAACAAACAAAACATTACAAAACATAGGAATGAGAATACGAAAAAAGAAGAAAGAAACACAAAATCCAAAAAGAGGGCAATGCAGATTATTGACAGAACGCCTGATATTTAGCATGGCCCCTGAACAAGAACCATAGCAAATATGCTCTGCCAAAATATGTTCATTTTTCTTAGGTACAGAATATACTCCAAATTGTTATGTCTAGAGAGCAAAGATGTTTGCTGGATTTCTCCTTGAAATTCCTTTTTTGGCTGGAGGGCTTGGAGCTTGTGTTTCTAGGGTTCTGCAGGAAGGTCTGTGCTACATATGCCAACGTGTCCAAATGCGGGGATGCCACATATAGTTTACACAGAGTGTGAATAATACAGCAGATTCTGGAGTAACTTTCAGCTTGTAATTAAATTGGGCAAAGCCTGGTAAAAAACTGTCTTCAATTTTTAATGCAAGTTAAATATGTATTGTCAGCATATTTAGAGGGGGTAGGGTTCCCATTCTGAAGACTCAGAACAAATTGGATAATAGATTGATGACTTCTGAATGAAATAGTGCTAGCAACATGCATGTTTTAACAGGGTGTTGAAAAGACATCAGTGATAAGTTCCAGAAACAATTTGCAATACAAATAGTTGTTTATATTTCATGCTTGTATGTTTTGTGAACTGAATTCCTGCTCACAAGACGACACAGCTGAACATTGAGACAACAGCCCATCCAGTCCAACACTCTGTGTCACTCAGTGGCCAACACTCGGATGCCATCAGGAGGTCCACCAGTGGGGCCAGAACTTCAGAACCTCACTGTTGCCCCCAAGCACCAAGAATACAGAGCATCTCTGCCCCAGACAGAGTGTTCCATCCATACCTTGTGGCAAATAGACACTGATGGATCTCTGTTCCATACATTTATCCAATCTCCTCTGGAAGCTGTCTGCTTGTAGCTACTACCACTTCTTGCAGCAGTAAATTCCATGTGTTGATTACTCTTTGGCTGAAGAAGTACTTTCTCTTATCTGTTCTAGGCTTCCTGCTCATTAATTTCATGTAGTGCCCATGAGTTTTTATATTGTGAGAATGGGAGAAAACTGCTTCTTTCTCTACTTTCTCTGCCCCATGCATAATTCTGTAAGCCTCTATCATGTCACCTCTGAATTTTTTTTTTTCCCAAGCTAAAGAGCTCTAACCTGTTTAACCTTTCTTCATAGGGAAGGTGTTCCATCCCCTTAATCATTTTACTCACCCTTTTCTGCACTTTTCCCAATGCTTTAATATATATATATTTAGGTGCAGCGACCAGAACTGTACATAATATTCCAAATCAGGCTGCACCATAGATTATGATACTGGCTGATTTGTTTTCAGTTCCCTTCCTAATAATCCTCAGCATAACATTTGCCCTTTTTATTACAGCCACACACTGAGTCAATATTTTCAGTGAGTTACCTACCACAACTTCAAGATCTCTCTCCTAGTCAGTTGTCACCAACTTGGTCCCCAACAACATATATTTATAGTTAGGATTTCTGGTGCCAATGTGCATTGCTTTGCACTGGCCCACACTGAACACGATCTCCCTTTATAGAATCCATGCTGATTCTTCCTCAATAGCTTTTGTTCATCAATATGCCTACTAATTCTACCTTTAATAATGAATTTTGTTGCCCTGCAAGGCTTTTGAGCCTCTCTATGAACTGTAATAAAATAATAAACTGTAAGAGTGTATGCAAAAGGGACTGAGACACATGGTAACCCCAACACGATGCCAGAAGAGACTGCACTTTAGGCAAGAGACATCCTCCTGACCTTTCCCAGCAGCTTCAACGCTCAGCTTAGGTTGCCAGCCCTGATGAAGAACAAGGACAGAGAACTCCAAAACCGCCATTAAGAGTTCCTTCTAAATCAGGCAGGCAGCCTCTTTCCCTCCCCGCCTCACCTGCAAGATCTCATGTAGACCAGGCAGAGACTATTCATTGTTGCCTGGCAACTAATTGCTAGCCATCAGTAGCCTGGCTAAAGCCATCAAGAAGACAATGGAATCGGCCTGGTGATTCATCCTAGCTACTACCAGGTGCCAGACATGAGTTAAGCTTCTAGCCCTCAGCATTGACCACCCCTCCGTTCCACCTCCCCTACACCTTCCAACCAATAGGGTATTTTCAGGGACGGACTTACCAGGAGGTGTTACCAGGGATTGTGACCAGCCCCCTCCCTCCTGCATAAAAGGAGATGCCTGACCATTGGCTCTCTCTCTGCTCTACGACCCCATTGAACCTTTGACCATCTTATGTCCAGCTTGCTATCCCCAACCCTTGCCCCCATCTTTAAACTCTAGGTCTGCAGCCTGAGTTTCCACGTGTTACCTGCTGGTCCAGGCCACGTGGTCCCCCATTTTCTATTTTTCCATCCCCTCCATTTTTCCTGAGGAACACTCTGCACAACGAGACCGGTAGGTATTGCCCACCAACGATTTACCTGCTAATGCAAATGTGCTTATACCTCTCTCTGTATTTTCCTAGTAATTGTGTGTGAGACTGTGTATTGTTTGCTTGTGAAGAACTCCAGTAAAGGACTTTATTTTCAACCTCATAAAGTCTCCTGGTCTGTTACCAACACCTCCCGGAGGGGCGGGACTTCTGTATACACAGGTGTTCGCTCCCGCAGCTGATTGCCTATTGATAATCAATCATCTGCCCCCATTATTATTAATAATTACGTGCAATCCGGCTAACAAATTTCACCAACTTAACTGATATTAGTGTTAGACTGACCAACCTGTAATTTCCTGGATCTCCTCTGGAACCTTTTTTAAAGATAGTGGTTACATTAGTTACCTTCCAGTCCTTTTAGTGAGATATTTTAGTGACAGCTTATGCCCCCAAAATCTTGTTGGTCTCTAAGGTGCTAATAGGCTTGTGAGGTCCTCCCTGGCTACCAGTGGGAGATGGGGAGGTAGGGTTTCCAGATTCAGCTTGGGAGATTCCTAGAGATACAAGGATGGTACCTGGGGAGAAAAGGGATTCCCTAGGTCTCACCTGAAGGCTGGAATCCCTAAGTGCTACTGGACTCATATCTAGCTCATCAATCCTTCTTGGACCTAGGGATGCTACGAATCTCACCAGGAATTCATTCCACAGTTGAATTTATCATGGTTGAAGGTAGTGATCAGATGTGAACTACTTGGTCTGTTCACTTCATGCTGTTCACTTCATATGCCTGCCAAATTGGTTTACATCATTTCCCCCCATACTACTCAAGCACAAAAGACACTGCCAATTCAAACCTATCAGTGGGCATTGGAGTCACTGTGTTTGCCTCACCCTTGCGTTTATTTGGTCTGACAAAGCATAGCCTTTCAACTCCTCGGACAAGACTAGAATTCCACTTCCTGGATATCTGCCTAATGCTTTTCCCGTTCTATTGATCGTTAACAAACATTGGGCTTTTCCGCATTCTCATTTTCCTTGTGTATGTGTTCTTGTTGCTTCATTCTTGTTCAAGTCTTTTCCCTGTTCTGCACATTTTGCTCCCTTTAGTGGTTAGTTCAATATTACATTGTGTTATGTCTGGCATAAGAACCTGCCATTTAAATCTGCTGGGAGTAATGCTGGATGTAAAGCTATGTAATATCAAACCAGTCACTAGAGGGAGCAAAATATGTGCGGAACAGACACACACACACCCCTCCCGAAACAACATGAACACATAAGCAAGGAAACTGAGAATGCAGAAAAGTCCATTATTTATTTCAGCTGTGAGACCATCCCATTAATGGAGAACTATAGGGATGATAAGGCCCCACTGGACAAATTTGATTCTGAGTCAACAACATCAGCAGTACATCATGAGTGGGGGAACAGGCTTTCTCATCCATGCTGCCTATTAATTGGCTCCAAACAGAACAAGGAAGTACCCGTCTAGCCTCTTCTCACACAATATTTCCTTAAGACCTGTGATTATTGGCACAAGCTTGGAGATCACTTGATACTAAATTATACAAAGCACAAAAAGCCCCTAGCAATAGAGTCTGCAGTCTGGGACTGGAACAACAGGGCACTGGGTTGAACTTGGAACCAACTGGCAGCCAATATTTTATAATAGGTGATATGTTCCTGTCAGCTAGCCAGTGATAACACCTGGAGTGCTACATACTGAACCAGCCCCAGTTTTCAAATTGTCTTCATGGGTAGTCAAGTGTTGATCATATTATATTAGTCCAGCTGCAGGGTTACAAAGCATGTATGCGTGTAGCCAGATTGGTTGGGTCTAAGAAAGGAAAGAGCTGTTGAATAAAACACAGCAAGCTGGGGAAGACTCCATCTTGTCTTACCTCCCTGTCAACATTTTAACTTACATACTGCTGCTGTATTGTAAACAATGATCGCAGCAGCAGCGCTCATTTAGACAATTCACTTTCATAAGTGACTGGAATGTTGTATGCACTGGCTGATGTAATTCCCACCAAGAAAATCCATTCTCCTAATGCCAGGTACCCTAGAAACTACATTTCTCAATGTGCACTGGGTGCTCCAGTTCCTGATGAAACAAGACACAGAGGAAAGGAGAGGAAGGGGAAAGCTGGCTGACTGCTGCAGGAGAATTGGGATGGAGGATTAAAGAATTGCATGCATGCATTCATTCATTTAAAACAGTTTCACACCCTATCAGGGTACACCAGGTCACAAACATGAACACATCAAAACATTTAAGCAGTTAAAATCACAATTAAAATTATAACGTAATTCGAATTAACCACACAGACAACTCTAGGAGGCCCTTACTTACTGTGGGTATGCCAGAAGAAACAAAGAATTCTTCATCCGCTGGCAAAATACACTGGTAGAGGGAAATAGACAAATTTCCCTGTGGTGGTTGTTGTTCAGTCACACAGTCGAGTCCGACTCTTTGCGACCCCATGGACCAGATTATACCAGGCCCTCCTGTCTTCCGCTGTCCGCTGAATTTTGCTCAATTTCATGTTGGTTGCATCGATGACACTGTCTAACCATCTCATCCTTTGCCGTCCCCTTCTCCTTTGACCTTCAATCTTTCCCAGCATCAGGGCCTTCTCCAGTGAGTGCTCCCTTCTCATTTGGTGTCCAAAGTATTTGAGCTTCAACTTCAGGATCTGGCCTTCCAGGGAACAGTCAGGGTTGATTTCTTTTAGGACTGAATGATTTGATCTCCTTGCAGTCCAAGGGACTCTCAAGAGTCTTCTCCAGCACCATAGTTCAAAAGAATCTATTCTTCAGCACTCGGCCTTCCAATTTGGGTGCCATGACTGAGGAGGACTTTTCCCAGGTTGCTACCCACCTAACTCCAGATGGTGGGGGCAACTGATGCTGGGCTTCCAAGGATGGCCTGAGTGTATGGAGAGGTTCATATGGTTCACTTGATGAAGGCAGTCGAAAGATGGCAGTCCCACGGAAGAGGGAGTCTATCGAGGGTTTCTTACCTGAGGAGCCCCCCCCTGCCCAAAGGGGACAGTTGGTTGGATATCTCATGGGAAACGAATCATGACTGTCCTCTCAATCACCTGATGATAATTAGCCCTTTGACTCTGACCTCACAAAAGGAGAAACTGCAAGGAGAATAATTTCCCCTGGATCTTTCCCGCCTTGCTCTGGGCCTCAGTAAAGATGTTTTTGGTTGCCCACACAACCTAAAATGGCAGCTGAGAGAACTTGCAAGATGAGATCTTGGGTTTTTTCCCCTCCCATTATTTCATTTAATCCCAGGTGCTTCATTTTGTTTTATTTTTCATGATTTGTTTTATTTATTTATTTATTTTGCTACAACTCTGGTCAAAGAGAAGCTTCTGGGTTAAGAACATTAAGAAGCATCCTATAGAAGAGATAACACACACACTTAAAGCAATGTAGCACCCCCCAGAAAAAAAAAAATGTCCAGGCCTGCTGAGTCACTTACTCCAACACCTTGCCCCCCTTCGTAGATTTCTTGAGGGGCTATTAGATAAATTATATTACAGAGAAAGAAGAAACCTTGAAACAATATTCCAGGAAACCACTATGACCAAATGGTATGAAATAGAACTAGCTTGCCGCTGATGTTGTAAAAGTTATCTATCTATCTATCTATCTATCTATCTATCTATCTATCTATCTATCTATCATCTATCTATCTATCATCTGTCATCTATGTGTGTTCCCCTTTCACTTCAAAGCAGTAGAGTTTCTTCCAAATCATCCCAGATTTTTTTCAGTGACTGTGCCATGCTTCAGCAGCATGTCACTGTTTGCCATTGGAAATCTAAAGCCCCTAATTATCATCTCCAGGGAGACATTGAAGTAACAGGCAGGAATCATAAGCTAGTATTTGTTTTAGGACAAAACAACTCAGAAGCAACGTCTCTGGCAGCGATATTTTAAAAGAATCAGGCAAATTTCAAAGCACTCCCAGATAAACTGGTGTAGACTACTTTTAGTGTTGCCCGGGGGGGGTGCAGCCTAGTGGGGTTTACCTGGTTTTTGGAAGGTTCAGCCCACTGCCAGCCAGCCAGCCAGTGGGAGAAGCCCAGTCCCCAAACCCAAACAACTGCAGCCCCCCCTCTCCCTTCTCTCTTGAGGGGAGGGAGAGGGGTGGCTGTGTGCCGCATGCCTGAATCCCACTGCTGCTTGGGGACTGGGTAACTGGGGCCCGCTGGCTGCAAGCACTTCAAGGGACCCCTTTAAGTGCTTCTGGACAGTGGTGACTGGGCTGAATTCCAAGCAGCATTGTCGGTTGGAGTTCAGGTGCGCAGCAGTGGTCGCTCCTCTCTTCCCTTGCAAGATTTAAAGGGCCCTCCACCTGATCGGTGGGCCCTTTAAATCTTGCAGGACATTAGGAAGAGGGGTGGCCACTGGTGATATTTCTCGGGGGTGGGGCTTGGAGTGGGGACATCCCCAATGTGATGTCATGGTGTTGGGGATGCCCCACCTCCTCCAGGAACACCCCCCCCCCAAAGTCCCCTCCTGGGGACGAAGATGGACCTGGCAACCCTAACTAGTTTCTGTGTGAAAGGGCAGAAGATTCTAATGTATGAGGGGGGTCACTGCCATGACCCTGGATGGCCGTCCCAACCTCTGTGTTGGCCACTAACATGTTGCCTAATGACTGAGTCTGTTGAGGCATACAGAAGGTACAACGGGATCACAGTATGTAAGAAGGGTGCATAGGGTGGCCAGCACAAGGCTAGCAACCGACATAAGACTCACGGAGGCATTGGGGCCCTGGTCAGAAATGAAAGGACATTGCCAGTGGACTCCTGGTGTCACTTCCTGCATGACCAGAAGTGACATCATAGCATCACTCATGATGCTTTAGGAGTTGGGCAAGACTCTTTTTCTTTTCTTTTTTTTTTTGCCTGAATCCAAGAGCGTCCACAGTAAAATATTGATGTCACTTCCGGTCCTACAGGAAGGGACATCACCACATCAGGACTCTGGCATTGCCCATACGTTTTCTCCTTAATTTTTCTCCAGCCACCCAGTGAGACTGAAAACAGAGACATGTGCCCCAGGTAGAGGAGCAGGAGGGAGTGCAGTGACAGATGACTAAAGGAATTGAAAACCCAAACTTTGTCTCTTCCCTCCCCCCAAATATCCTAAAAGCACTGAAGCACGAGAGATCATCTTCCACACAAAATTTAACAAGTCAGATTTCCTGACATGCCTGCTCTTTACAATGCAGATGGGTTGCTTTTTTAAGATTGGACAGAAGTATCCATTTTATACTCAAAGCATTTAGAGACCTGCAGTCCACCAAAGGTAGACAGGCCGATCAAATGGTAGCTCAGTAGTTGTATCCTTTACTACCCAGGCAAAACTAAGAAACTGTAAAACTGCACCTCTCTCTCTCTCTTTTTTTTTGCTGAGTATTGAGAAAAACTCTTTACCAAAGAATTTTTAAATCACTTTGTCAAGTTTCTTCCTCCTCTTCCTCTCTCCCCTCCTCTTATACATTGTTTTGATTCATGGGGTTTGGAGGGAGGGGGAAAGCACCCAGAAATCCATTTGTGCCACATCTCAAAAAGGATATTTCAGAGGTGGAAAAAAGATACAGAAGGTGGTTAAGGGGCTGGAGCACCTTTCCTCTGAGGAAAGGGTGGAGAGTCTGGGACTGTTCAGTTCAGAAAAAAAATAAAATAAAGGGAGACATATGATAGAGGTTTATAAAATCATGCATGGGGGTGTAGACAATGGGTAGGGGGTGTTTTTTCTCCCTCTCCCGTAATACTAGAACTTGGGAGCACCCAATGAAATTGATGGGCAATCAGGACAAACAAGTACTTCTTTGCTCATCTGTTAAATGCCGTCTAGTTGCTTTTGAATTATGGCAACCGGGCCCAGGGCTCTTTTTGTAGCAGGAACACCTTTCCATATTAGGCGACACACTCCTCATGTAGCCAATCCTCCAAATCATACCATCTAACTCAGATTCCCCCAGTTTGGTGCCCTTGGGTGTCATGGTGCCCACTTGTACCTCCCTTGGCACCCCCCCAAGCTCTTGTGAAAATGGGCACAGACCATTGGAAGGCAGTGGGCACTCAATGAAACAAAACTGGATAATGGATAAAAGGAAGTACTTCTTCATCCAAACAGTGATTAACACATGGAATTCACTGCCACAGGAGGTGGTGGCAGCTACAAGCATGGACGGCTTCAAGAAGGAATTGAATAAACATATGGAGCAGAGGTCCATCAGTGACTATTAGCCACAAGGTATAGATAGGAACTCTCAGTCTGGGGCAAGGGATGCTCTGCATCAGGAGGTCCAGCAGTGGGGCAAGAGATGCTCTGTATTCTTGGTGCTTGGGGCAGGGGTCAACAGTGGGAGGGCTTCTAGTGTGCTGGCCCCACTGGTGGACCTCTTGATGGCACCTGGTATTTTTGGCCACTGTGTGACAGAGTGTTGGTCTGGATGGGCCATTGGCCTGATCCAACATTGGCTTCTCTTATGTCCTTATGGCAGTCCTTTCATTCAAATGAAAAGGATTTCCACTGGTGAATCAGGAGAACTGGTAAGCACTTGGACTTTCCTTAGTCAGTGTGTGGTTCAATTCCCCCTTCAGGCCTTCTTTCTTCCCTGAAAGTATTAGGAGGGAGGTATCTAATTTGGTTCCACCTTCAGTGGCAGCCATTTTGAGGTGGCACCACCCCTTTTCAAAATCCCCCCAAAAAAGGTTGGGGATCCCTGATCTAACCAGTGCACAACGCTATCTGCCCAATCTGCGAAACAAGAAATCATGTGCAAGAAAGAATCTGGAAGTTTGATGATAACGATTAGCACTGTTAGGCTGCAAAAAGCCCACGGTACCATTTATTTTCCTCCCAACAAGCACGACAAGGTATTTTTCTTACAGCGTACAGTGGACACTATTATAGTTCATTCTTCAGAACAGATCTCTTCAACTAATAGGTGAAATATATCTTTCTCCCAATATTATAGGACAAGCTACGAAGGACACCGGGGCCTGTTCATCAACTTGCGACTGCCACATTCGATTTGTGTTTCACGGACAGATAGCACATAATTCTGATCCTGGTTGTCTGAAATCTATTCCAGCTGCTGTCCAAAAAGATGCAGTAAACGTACACGAAGTAGAGAGTTCTATCAACATTCATCACGTCTTCAACAAACCCCTGGCTGAAGAATTTGAATTATGGAGTTATTGAATGAGAGCCCGGGCAATTCTTTATTTTTAGTTTTGAACTGCGAAAATCAGTGAAGCTTAACGTTTTGTTTTCAATTCTGGGAAAGTGACTGTCTCAAATGAGATGACCACGTGGAGTAATTCAGTGTTTCATGTCACAGATGTATGTTTAGATTTGCTTTCAGATCCAATTTCTGTAAAAAAAAAATCAGTCCAGCTTTTAGATAGGTTACCATGAAGCAGGACTTTTGACAGAAGAAGAGGTGTTTTTTGTTTTATTTAATACTCTGGTTTGCCCCCCAAGCCGAAATAACGAGGCAGACACAAATGTTGGGTTTAACTATAGGGCGACTTTATTAATTGATAATCTTCACGGGAACCTAAGGCAAGGGCAACACAGCATTGCGGTATGGTCAAGGCCAGAGATCGAGGACCCCTCCCTTACCTCTTCACTAGGGCGAGCCACCCTGCCCCGAATATGAGCCCACCACAGGGGCTCCCACCTGGCCAGTTAGCCATTGCAGGACAACCCTGTAGCCCCATCCCCCGAGCAGCAAGGTTCAAAGAGAGGACCTAAACAGGGCCGTCCCGAAGGCAGTCCGTTTTCCCCGCCCCATGCCGCAAGGCACAAAGACTGTACTCACGGGACCCCTTCAACCCCGAATGAGGGGTGTCGGCTGGTGCTCACCGGACCGCAATCTGTATACCGCATAGCAACCTGCCAGAACAAAAGTGACCGGCCTAACTAACTGACTCACCCTCATAAACACCTGTCCCATTGCTGCAATACAGGGTAGGTGAAAACACCCCTCCCAAGTACCAATCAGGAAGGGGCGAAAAATTCCTACCCGGTCCCTAAAAACTGGGTGACCAGCAAATTCTTGCACTACAAAAGGGCAGGAGGGTGGGCCGATGATTGCGTGGGACTGCTGAGGAGGAGAGGCGGGGCCAGGCTTTAAGCTTTCCTGGCCCCACCACCTCCTGATACCTGTATGTGGTTCTTTTAGTGCCTAAATCCCAGCCTGCCTCATTCTGGCTGGGAGGCAAAGACGCCCCCCCAGCCCAATGGCCGGAATGGCCGTGGGCTGTTGAATTGTGTTTCTCTACCAGAAGGAGTCTCAAAGCGGCTTACAATCACCTTCCTTTCCTCTCCCCGCAACAGGCCACTTGTGAGGTAGGTGGGACTGAGAGAGTTCTGAGAGAACTGTGACTGGCCCAAGGTCACTCAGCTGGCTTCATGTGGAGGAGTGGGGAATTTGGTTCTCCAGATTAAAGTCTGTTGATCTTAACCACTACACCACAGAGACCATAAGAATAAAGAAGAAGAAGAGATTGGATCTATACCCCGCCCTTCACTTAGAGTCTCAGAGCGGCTTACAAACTCCTTTCTCTTCCCCTCCCTACAACAGACACCCTATGAGGTAGGTTGGGCTGAGAGAGCTCTTTCAAGAACTGCTCTTTCAATAACAGCTCTGACAGAACTATGGCTTGCCCAAGGTCATCCAGCAGCTGCATGTGGAGGAGTGGGGAATCAAACCCAGTTCTCCCAGATTAGAGTCCATGCACTTAACCACTGCACCAAATAGATGCATAACTAAATCCAAATGCATAGAAATCATTCACCTCCCAGACTGTCCATTGTGAAAAATGACTCCCATCCCGTGCCGGCACAGTATCCTACAATGTGTGGGCATAAACCCAGCTGGAGCTTGATTTTTGTTGGACTGGTCCCCTTTTCAAAATTTTCAACTCAAGGAAGGCTAACGAGAACTTGACAACATCAAGCAGATGTCACGGCTCATCAGGAGACCAAGTGCTTTGCATGCAGAAGGTCCCAGCCCCAGGCCCTGGCATCTTCGGTAGAAGGGTGGTGGACATTGGCAAAGACTTTTCTCTGGCGCTGGTGTCCACATCGACAGGCAGCACTGAGCTCGGTGTGTTTATGTGTTTGCATTGATCTATTTACATTCCACTTCTCTCACCAAGTGGGAACCAAAGTTTCTTAGAACATTTTCCTCCATGTGCCAATACATAAAAAAACAAGTAAAACAGGATAAAACAGTGTAGATACCAGAATTACATAAAGTGCTCAATGCTATTGCTCTTAAATTAAGGCAAGATAGTGTCTGGTAGATGTTACCTCCATCCCCGTATCACGGTACCGATTCCCCATGCCACTGAAGTGTGGTCATCATAGGGCCACTCCGTTGGTGGTGGTGTAGTGGTGGCTCCTAGTCGAAGGCCTGGCGGAAGAGCTCCATCTTGCAGGCCCTGCGGAACAGTACAAGGTCCCACAGGGCCCTGATCTCCTCCGGGAGCTCATTCCACCAGGTAGGAGCTGCCACTGAGTAGGCCCTGGCCCTGGTTGCAGATGTTAGTAAACAAATAGAACACATTAATTTATTTTTTAAAAAAAGGTTTTTGCAGTGTATATATTTGTTACTTGACTCTTCTAACACTGCAGCTCAGGTTGCTACAGCCTCCAGGTGGGGCCTGGGGATCTCCCGCTTTTACAACTGATCTCCAGCTGACAGAGATCAATCTCCCCTGGAGAAAATGGCTGTTTTGGAGGGTGGACTCTGTGGCATTGTACCAAGCTGAGGCCTCTCCCCTCCCCTCCCCAAACCCTCCCCTCTCCTGGCTACACCCCCAAAGTCTCCAGGTATTTTCCAACCCAGATCTGGCAACCCTAAAAGTCACCCAGAGAACTTCCGTGGGAGAGTGGGGATTTGTACCTAAGGGGTTTGATTCATTTATCTTTTGGATTCATGGTTTGACTCACTGTGGTTATGTGCATATGAGGCCATTGGCACAGCCAACCCATGACAATCCCACCGGGTCTTCAAGGCAAGAGACTTCAGAGATGGATCCAGATGGGTGGCCCTGTTAGTCTGCCTGTAGCAGGAGAAAAGAGCAAAAGTCCTTTTGTTGTTCAGTCGCATAGTCGAGTCCGACTCTTCGCGACCCCATTGACCAGATCATGCCAGGCCCTCCTGTCTTCCACTGTCCTCTGAAGTTTGCTCAATTTCATGTTCGTTGCATCAATGACAATGTCTAACCATCTCATCCTTTGCCATCCCCTTCTTCTTTGACCTTCAATCTTTCCCAGCATCAGGGTCTTCTCCAGTGAATTCTCCCTTCTCATTTGGTGGCCAAAGTGTTTGAGCTTCAGCTTCAGGATCTGGCCTTCCAGGGAACAGTCAGGGTTGATTTCTTTTAGGATTGACTGATTTGATCTCCTTGCAGTCCAAGGGACTCTCGAGAGTCTCCAGCGGCACCTTAAAGGCTGATAACGTTTGCGGCAGGGTGTGAGAGCTTCCCTGAGTCTCCGCTCACTTCTTCAGATACAGCTAGAATGTGAATCCATCTGTCCTTATAACTGGAGAGCAGAGTGATTCCGGATGCTGAATGGCAATAGCGGGTGAGTGACAATAACAGGCATGATTGGATTAGGTGCGATATGCAGAGGGGTAGTAGGGGTGGGTTTTTGCATTGCCTTGGGCTTCATTATCGGTTGCAATTCAGCGTTCTCTCTTTCTAATCTCCCTTTGAAATGCCTTTGTAGTAGAACTGCTACTTTTAGGTCAGCAACTGAATGTCCTGGAAGGTTAAAATGCCCCCCCCCACACACTGTTTTGTTTTTTTTTTTAAAAAAATTGCACTTTCTAATGTCAGACTTATGCCCATTTATTCTTTGTCCTAGGGACTAGCCTGTTGTTACAAACCCCAGCCAAGAGCTCTTAGGTTCCCAGGAGTTTCCAAAGTACTGTCACGAGAGATCCAGATTTACTTACAAGGAGAGCTTTAATAACCCACCACAGTTATCAGAGCAGATGCAGGGCAGACACCCTGTGAGGTAGGTGGGGCTGAGAGAGGTCTTTCAAGAACGATTTTTTTTCAAGAACACCTGCGCCAGAACTATGGTTTGCCCAAGGTCATCCAGAAGCTGCAAGTGGAGGAGTGGGTAATCAAACCCGGTTCTCCCAGATTAGAGTCCGCGCACTTAACCATTACACCAAACTGAGAGTGAGAATGTTCCCCTTATGAGTTCTTACGAGTTCATGCTGTCCTCTCCCAAGAGACTCAGGGCAACTAACAGAGATGGAATCACCCAGGGCTATACACCTGTTTGTCCAGTGTAGAGGGTGGAAGGGCATTGCTGGCACGTGATAGCATAAATCACGCCAGAGGATGAGCAGGAGTGTGAAGGGCATTGCTGGTATGGCTGATGTTGCTGGGTCCAGGGGTGGTATTGCTAGGATTTATGTGAGAGCAAAGTTCACACCTTGGTATGTTGCAGGCCTTGGTACCAGAGTACAATGATTTGACATTGCCTGCCTCTGTATAGCAACCCTGAACTGGCTTGGTGGTCTCCCATCCGAGTACTAATCAGGGCCGACCCTGCTTAGCTTCTGAGATCTGATGAGAACAGGCTAGCCTGGGCCATCCAGGTCAAGACTGTACTATATACCAGTCTATTAAAGCCGATCTTCTATAATGTGTGTTTTATCGTTTAATAGCAGTGTTATTTATATTTGTTGGGGTTTCTCAAATATTTTATTGCATTGGTTTTACCTTGTGAGCTACCTCGAGAAGGCGAGGCAGCACATAGGTCTTCAATCAAAATTAATAAGATAATATAATTGTCTCCAGAAACCCATATGTACTTCTTTCAGTTTTCCAAAAGATCATTGACATTAAGAGTTGGTTAATGTGCACACTGCTTTGAATTGAATTGATCAGTGAATAGACTGAGCAGTTGAAAGAGGAGTGGGGTCCGCTCTTTCCTCTCCGTCTTTGGCACACGTTCACCTACCATCTTATAAGATCTTATCTAGGTGGTACATCATTCCTCAAAAATCAGCTCACTTCGCGTCTTCTATCTCAGCCCTTTGTTGGACAGGTTGTGGAGAAGGTGGAACTTCCACTCACTGCTGGTGGAAATGCCCTCATCTAAATGAGTTCTGGATCAAGATCCGTCAACACATATCACAAATAATTGGACACTCTATTGCATTAACCCCTGAAATGATCCTATTGCACCATGAAGATGATCCATAGATCCCAAAGATCAGACGAGAACTGGTGCACAGCTTGTTGACTGCAGCTCAGATGGTACTAGCAAAGCACTGGAAATTAAAATCATTACCCTCTTTGTCAGAATGGTATTCAAAAATCTGGGATCACTTACTAATGGAGAAAATTACAGATCACCTGCTTCAATCGGACATCTACCCCAGACAAACCAACTTCTCTGAGAAATGGCTTCCCTTCATCACTCATGTTCTTGAGCAAAATCCCGATCCTCCAAACCAGTTCTGCCATCAACTACTTCTCTATTAACTTCTCTATCCTTTTCCCTTACTTCACTTATCTTCTATTTCTCTCTCTTTCTTCTCTGACTTGTTCTAGAGTAAAGTCCTTTGAAATTTGTACGTCTCCCCATAATGCAAGACCCAACATATCAGATTACAAACATGACAATAATGTCCCCCTTAGTTTTACACTTCATCTTAAACTTAATTATTTGCACTAGAAGCACCATTGTAACTAATGTTTATATAGATGTTTTGACATGCTTGTTGTAAGATCTTCTGTGTTTTATATGTGTAATAACATTTTGCTTATGTGTTATATAAATTGTAATCCCCCTGTTATTTGAATAAAATTTAAAACTGTTTAAAAATGAAAAAAAAAAGAAAGAGGAGCAGTGAATCAACCCAAAAGAAAAGTCAACTAACTACCCTAATGGAAGCACTTCGAAAAGTGTTTGCTTGCTGATCTATAAGAGACACAATACCTACCGTGTGGAAACTTCTAGTTTAACTTCATCACTTCAATGATTCTTATGAGAATTTTTAAAGAAAGACTGGCAGTATTGTGCCCAGGATGGAAGGGAATGTGTGAAGCTGAGGCAATAGTGGTTTGCATTAGGTCATCAAATGAGTTTATGGCCAACCCAACTAGAGCTGCCCCAACTTATGTATGTATGAAGCTGTCTTACACTGAATCAGACCTTTGGTCCAATAAGGTCAGTATTGTCTACTCAGACAATTGTCTACTCCATACTACATGGACCATATAACCCCTGGCTCAATGTGCAAAGCGTTGTAATGGGCAGGACATCATGAATATTTGCAAGGACAAATGTTTTCTTCTGAGCTTAATATAAATTCTTATCGCAAGCATTAAGCTGAAATCCGTTTGACGTTAGATAAAGGATCCTTCCAATTAAGTAGCTGGAGATTATTTAGCTAAGAGACTCTCTCTTCTTTGGCTCATCAAATTGAGTTCATTATGATTATGAATTATTTGCATCAATTGTTCCAGCAACCATGATTACAAGAGCAAGAAAGACACGGGAGGGGCCATGGCTCAGTGGCAAAGCATGCCTCTGCTTGGCATGCATGAGGTCCCAGGTTCATTTCCAGTAAAGATCAGGTGATGTGAAGGACCTCCACATGAGACATTGGAGAGCCGCTGCCAGTCTGAGTAGACAGTACTGACTCTGACAGAATATGGCCTGATTCAGTAGAAGGCAGGTTCATATTCATGTCTCATGTTAATGGCAAGCACGCCACCAAGACTGTAGTGGAACCCTGGTCAGAGTTTCTTTGGTGCAGTGGTTAGGAGCACGGATTCTAATCTTGAAGAACCAGGTATGATTCCCCATTACTTCGCATGTAGCTGCTGGGTGACCTTGGACAAGACACAATTCTCCCAGAGCTGTTCTCTCAAGAGCAGTTCTCAGAGAACTCGCTCAGGCCCACCTAGCTTATAGGGTGTCTGTTATGGGGAGAAGAAGGGAAGGAGATTGTAAGCCGCTCTGAGACTCCAAGTGAAGGACAGGATATAAATCCAATTTCCTCCTCCTCCTCCTCCTCCTCTTCTTCTTTTCTTCTCCTTTTTCTCCTTCTCCTCCTCCTCCTTCTCCTTCTCCTTCTCCTCCTTCCTCACCTCCTCCTCCTCCTTCCTCACCTCCTCCTCTTCCTCCAATATATTGTTAAGAATGTTGCAAGTATGTTAGTAGGGAATGGTGTTATTCTACCATTTGACCTAAAGTAGCATGCTTGGAGCAACTGGAGTTAATACAAAAGGAATTACCTTTTGGAGTGACCTTAATTGCTGTAGCTGTCTCTTAAGCATCAGGAGATGGCTCTGATCAAGCAGCCCTCCAGGGCTCGATGACTCCCCTTCACAGGTAAAGGGAGAAGGCAGGGTGTATGAGTGAAAAGAAAGGTCAAGGTAGGCAACCATGTTGGTCTGAAGCAATAGGACAAAGTCAGAGTCCAGTGGCACCTTTTAAGACCAACAGAGTTTTATTCAAGATGTGAGCTTCCGTGTGCATGCACACTTTGTCAGACAATGACATTACATACCATAGTTGTATATATGGGTGGCTTGTTAGATTAGCACGCAAAATAGCAAATATATATATATATATATAAAAAAAACCAGATCAAAAGAATGACAAGCTCGGTTTCTGGTTATCATCTGTTCAACGGTGGGGGGGGACACAATATAGGTAATAAATATGTTAGAACTGGAGACTGGTGTGTCCTAATGTGTGAGAATCCTGACCTTAGACCCCCCCCCCCATCCATCTCCTTTCAAGCATGGAGGCGAACTTTGCAGCATCTTGGCTGTGTAGAGTATTTTCCTTTTCCCCAAAACAGAGAACTATATTTAAATCTACCATTCCAAATTACATTATATATTCAATTATATTCTTAATTGTTAAGAGCAGTAATAACATTTTGTTTCCCTAAAACATGGAGTTAACTGTCAGAATCCTTTTCCTGGGGCAGAGTTATGTCAGAGATCAACAAGATATTGCATTGCATTACAATCACTGTTATAATATACTACTTAAAGGAAAAGAAAAGAAAAGCATCAAAATATAGGAGATCGTATAGCCCTACTTGGTGACAATACATATGTGAAGATTGAATGAGTTAGCATATGTAACAAGATAAGAAACCAATATCCCTGTTAAGTCCTGGTGGAGTGTTCCGAGTGTTGTAATAACTTGTAATTCAGCTATTTCCCTTTCCAGTCTGTTCCTGAAGTTCCTTTGCAATAAAACAGCTACTTTGAGGTCAGCCATTAAATACCTTGGAAGGTTGAAGTATTCCCCTACAGGTTTCTCAGTCTTGTGATTCCTGATGTCAGATTTGTCTCCATTTATCCTTCGACGTACGGTTTGTCCTATGTAGAGAGCTGAAGGGCAATGCTGTCATTTAACAGCATATACAATGTTAGAAGATGAGCAAGTGAATGCACCTGAGATGGTGTAGTTGGTGTTGTTGGGTCCAGTGACTGTGTTGGCAGGTGTCTATGACAGCAAAATTGGCATCTGGGTTTACTGCAAGCTCTAGTACCAGTGTCCATGTTCAAATTAGATGTTGCATTATTGTAAGTGAGGAGTTGTTTGAGATCGGGGGTGGGGGTTGTCTGTGAAAGGGAAGTGTAGCTTTAAGAGACAGAAGCAGCTGAAGAGACAAAAGCAGACAGAAACTGCTGAGGGTTGGTTGAAGCACCTGGGGAGCTCAGGATCTTAGTCTGAAGACAGCTTGTGTAATCATAGCCGACTTGCCCACTAGGCGAGCTAGGCGCTCGCCTAGAGCGCAGCGGCCGCAGGGGTGCCAAAAGGCGCCCCCCCCCGCGTCTTCCCAGGCTTGCTTGGGTGCCCTGCAGAGTGCCCAAGCAAGCTGGGAGGGAGGGGCAGTGGTTTAAACCTCCGCCCCTTCCCGGCTTCCCTGGGGGTCCCACAGCCGCAGAGCCCCCAGGAAAGCCAGTGCTGGGAGGGAGGGGGTGGCGGTTTAAACCTCCGCCCCCTTCCCAGCTTCCTTGGGGGTCCTGCAGCTGCAGAGCCCCCAGGAAAGCCAGCGCTGGGAGGGAGGGGGCGGCGGTTTAAACCTCCGCCCCTTCCTGGCTTCCCTGGGGGTCCCACAGCCGCGGAGCCCCCAGGAAAGCCGGTGCTGGGAGGGAGGGGGTGGCGGTTTAAACCTCCTCCCCCTTCCCAGCTTCCCTGGGGGTCCTGCAGCTGCAAAGCCCCCAGGAAAGCCGGTGCTGGAAGGGAGGGGGCGGCGGCTAGACCCCTGCCCCCTTCCCTAGCTTCCCTGGGGCCCTGCAGCCGCAGAGCCCCCAGGAAAGCCAGTGCTCCGCCGCCACCACCGGTCTCCAGGCCCCACCAGGAGGTTGGCATCCCCGGTGGGGGCACCCCAGGCTGTCCTGCCTAGGGCGCCCAGTCACCTGGAGCCGGCCCTGTGTGTAATGTAGCGATTACACTAGACTCTGGGAGACCCAAGTTCGAATCCTCTGCCAAGGAAACTTGCGGGGTGACCTTGGGCCAGCCACATTCTCTCAGTCTAATCTACCTCACAGATTTGTTCTGAGGAAAAAAAAAATGGAGGGAAGGAAGAGAGCCAGAGTGGTGCGGTGGTTAGAATGCTGGAGCGGGATTCGGGAGATCTGGGTTTGAGCCTCCACTTTGCCATGGAAGCTTGCTGGGTGACTGTAGGCATGCCCCAGACTTTCAGTCTAACCCATCTTTCAGGGCGGTTGTGAGGGTAAAGGAGAGGAGAATGATGTAAGCTGCTTTGGGTCCCCATTGGGGGAAAAGGCAGGGTATAAATGAACTAAGTACGTAATGTGGCGTGGTGGATCTGTCGCCCTTTAGGGATGCTCTTTCTCTCCACTGGTGCTCCATCTGTATATTTGAAATTATTCCAAACACTATAAAAAAAATTGCATGGGTTTCCAGTGCTCTCTCCTCCAAGAGGAGCCAACGCATTAATTCCTGGAGGCTCTCAGCTTCACAGAAGTGGGGCAAGCACAACAATATCTCCTCAGAAGCTCAGACTACTGTGTTTGCCTTATGGAGTCATACAGAGATGTTATTTGCCTGTTCTAATTTCTCAGTGGATTATTTTTTTTTGGACTCTTGCACAGGTTCCTGGAAGCTGCGGTTTACCCTTTGCCCATGCTCCCACTGCAATGTGCAAACAGAGAGCATCTGTCAGAGCATTTGTTTCAGCTGTTGTCGAAGGATGAAAACAGACACTGAATTACTTCTGCTTCCTTGAATTTGCTACTAGTGTTATCATGGTGGGGGGGAACAGAACAAAGAAACAGGCTTCTCTGTTTCCTGGTTTGGGGGCCAGCGGCCACTGCTGCCACCGGCTTGTGAGGGGTGGAGTCACACTCCGTGGGCAGGGGACCACCATTACCTCTGGTACCTTCACAGGTCTGGTTGCTGCCTGCTCCATGGAACAAGCTCATTCTCCACAGCTGCAGGCCCCCCACTGAAATGTCCAGGACAAATCCTGAATATGACTATTCATTCAAGCTGCTTCTGATCAGAGATTCCGGTGTCATAAGAACATAAGAGAAGCCAATGTTAGATCAGGCCAGTGGCCCATCCAGTCCAACACTCTGTCACACAATGGCCAAAAATACCAGGTGCCATCAGGAGGTCTACCAGTGGGGCCAAGACACTAGAAGCCCTCCCAATGTTGCCCCCCCCCAAAGCACCAAGAATACAGAGCCTCACTTGTCCCAGACCGAAAGTTCCTGTCTATACCTTATGGCTAATAGGCACTGATGGACCTCTGCTCCATATGTTTACCTAATTCCTCTTGAAGCCCGTCCATGCTTGTAGCTGCCAAACCTCCTGTGGCAGTAAATTCCATGTGTTAATCACTCTTTGGGTGAAGAAGTACTTCCTTTTATCTGTTCTAACCTGACCGCTCAGCAACTTCAGGGAGTGCCCACGAGTTCTTGTACTGTGAGAAAGGGAGAAAAGTAGTTCTTTCTCTACCTGCTGTATTCCATGCATAATCTTATAAACCTCGATCATGTCACCCCTCAGCCATCAGAAAGTTTTGCCTCCTCCTTGCATTTGCAGATGACGCCTATACAGAAAGTTATATCAGCACGATTGGTGCAGACTTCAAAATCGGAATTATAGAGTTAGATGGGAAAACTGTCACACTTCAGAGATGGGACACGGCAGGGCAAGAAAGACATCAAACAATCACTTCTAGTTACTACAGAGGAGCTCATGGCATCATAATGGTGTACAATGTTATGGATCAGGAGTCGTTCAACAACGTTAAAAAAAGTGGCTGCAAGAAATCGATTGCTAACACCAGTGAAAACGTTAGCAAGATATCGGTAGAGGACAAGTGCGGATGGAGCAGAAAGAAAATAGTAGACTACACAATGGCGAAGGAGGTTGTAGATTCCCTTGGGGCTCCCTTTTTGGAAACCTGTGCAAAGAATGCCACAAAGGTGGAACGGCCTTTCATGACCATGGCCACTGAGAGGAAACAGCTGATGGGCCCTGGAGCAACTGCCAGTGGGGCTGAGAAGTCATTAAAATCCTGAGTGCTCCAGTCAAGCAGACCAACAGAGCTTGCTGCTAAAACTCACCTCTCCCTTTTTGCTTCTCAGTAATGCATCCGAACCCAGCTGAAAATTTAAAAAACCCAAAAAACAGAGCCTGAATTGTACTGTATGTAGCTGCTCGACAACAGATTCCTTATCGACTACAAAAAGGTCAGAGATTGTAAATGGTCAATACTGACTTTGTTTTGTTCCCCCCAAAATCAATAAAAGCTAACTTCATTTTCAGAAACATGTTAAACCTTTTTTTGTGTGTGCGCGTGCCGGTTTATTAAAAATAAGGTTTGTAATCCTTGTTGCTTTTCCTCCACCTTCCCCACCAGACTGTTTCCTGTGGATGGCTAAACTCAGAATATGTGTGTGTGAATCCTATATATATATAAAAACCCTAGAGCACTGGCACTTTCCGGCTCTCCCATTGGCTGTGCTGTGCGCTCCATCAGCCATTGGCCCATCAACTGCCACTCAAGAGTACTTATGTGCCATTGGCTGGTGCCTCCTCTCCCCAAACCACTGCTGGCTTGGCCACTCTTCCATGTCTGAATAAACTGCCAAAAGGGCTGTCTCTCCTGATGAAGATTCTTCTACTGCTGCTGTTTTGCTCCTCGGTGGCTGGCTGGCTACTGAGGTGAGCCACTGGCTGTCAAACCATTCTCTTCTCCTGCTTTGGGGCTCACTTTCCCCTCAGTGACTGTTGCTAGGCAACCAAGATTGGTTTTGTCAGTAAAAAGGCAGGGGCAGGAGGCCCTTTCCAGACCTACTTTGGAAACTCATTGAGGCCAGTCCTAACTAGGGTTGCCAGCTCCAGGTTGGGAAATTTCTGGAGGTTTTGTGGTGGAGTCTATGGAAGCCAGAGTTTGGGGAGGGGAGATTCCTCAACTGAATAGAATGCCATAGAGTCCACCCTCCAAAGCAATTATTTTCTCCAGGGAGAGAAAAATTGTTGTCTGGAGTTCAGTTGTGATACCTGGAGATCTTCAGTCTCCATCTGGAGGTTAGCTACCCTAGGCCTGGCAGCACCCTCTGGGTGACTTGATGCCACCTGATTGGTATGACTTAACTAGGCCTGGCTGCTTGCTCCTGTTCACCAGCAGCAGCCCCCTTAGGACAGCCAGTGTAGTGCTGCAGTTAGCACGTCAGAGCAGGATCTGCCAGACCCAAGTTCTTGCTGTGGAAGCAGAGTGGATGATTTCAGACCAGTCGCAGACTTTCAGCCTAATATACCTCACAAGGTTGTTGTGCAGATTAAAAGGGGGGACAAGAATGCTGTAAGCTGCTTTGGTCCCCACTGCGGACAAAGACTGTACTCTGCCTAGGTAGAGACTGCAGGGAGGGGGGAGGAGATGGAAAGCCGAAGTCAGAGGGGCAGATAATGGTAGGTTGATGGTTGGCTGGGAAGGAGATAGGGTTGCCAATTCCAAGTTGGGAGATTCCTGTAGATTTGAGAGGTGGAGCCTGGAACCGGCAGGGTTTGAGGAGGGATGGGACCTCAGAGAGGTACACTGCCATAGACTCCACCCTCCACCCTTGCTGCCAGTCTCCAGGTAAGGGCTGGATTTCACTCAGAATTACAACTGCTCTTCAGATGGCAGAGATCAGGTCCCCTGGAGAAAACAGTGTCATTATACCCTGCTGAGGTCACCACAGCAAATCGATGCTTAGTGCCCAAGGCTGGGGCACCCACCCAGAGCCTCTTTCTAGAGCTCGTTGTATTTATTTCCACAACAGGCCTTATTCCTAGTGTGTGTGTGTGTGTGTGTGTGTGTGTGTGTGTGTATATATATATATATATATATATATATATATATGATTACATCAGCATGTTTAGATGCCAGGTTTAGTCTTCTGAAGATGAAGTTGAGCCCCTTTTTGCAACCCCACCCCAACAGCACACCTGTTGCCTGTTACTTTTCCCATGTATAAAAGTTCTGTAAAGATATTCTGCGTAAGATTGGATTTGCTAGTTCCTCCGTGTAGATCCAGTGCCCGGGACCCAGGATCCAGGCTGATTTAGTGCAGGGCCCTAGTGGGAAAGTGGGAATGTTCCTCTGACCATGATTCCCCCTTCTCTTCCCTCCCTCCATGCCTCTCAGCTGGCACCTTTGAAACCCATGGGAGTTGAATGAGCATTTCTGATCTGGCTGCCATCCAAAGGGAAATTGAGAGGAGGGAATTAAATATAAGAGAACAGAAGAGAAGCCAATGTTGTATCAGGCCAATGGCCCATCCAGTCCAACGCTCTGTCACACAGTGGCCAAAAATACCAGCTGCCATCAGGAGGTCCACCAGTGGGGGCAGGAAACTAGAAGCCCTCCCACTGTTGCCCTCCCCCCAAGCACCAAGAATACAGAGAATCACTTGCCCCAAACTGAGAGTTCCTATCTATACCTTGTGGCTAATAGCCACTGGTGGACCTCTGCTCCATATGTTTACCCAGTTCCCTCTTGAAGCCGTCCATGCTTGTAGCCACCACCACCTCCTGTAGCACTGAATTCCATGTGTTAATCACCCACACCATCCACTATCCTCAAGCTCAGTGACACATACAATGTTGCAACCAACCATATTGCATGAAAACATCATAGAAAAAGCAGCTAATCAGCTCAGCAGCAATTATACATCTAGCCTTGGAGTCCGATAATCTGGGCTCCACTGTGCAATTCTGCCGCTAGAGACCTAGAAAACTAGGCAACTCTGCAGCTAGAGATCCAGCAAACATGGCAATGGGAAAAAGTTCCTCGTTTTGGCTGTAGCTTTTATCAAAGGCCAAAAACTTCTTCAAATAACAGGAGAAAAACTTCACAAAGGTGTCACAAAACTTTTCGTAAATTTTAAAGCATGTATCATGCCATTAATAGTCAACAATTGGTCAGCAGTCCTTCAAAATTAAATTACTGGCAAGTGAATACATATGTTGTATAACCCCCTTTTTTCTTTTCTGTATCCCCACTGTTTTAATAAATTAAAATAATAATAATAATAATAATAATAATAATAATAATAATAATAATAATAATAATAATAATAATAATAATAATAATAATAATAATAATAACAACAACAACAACAACAACAACAATAACAACAACAACAACAACAACAATAATTTTAAAAGAAAAAAACTGAACACAGATAATTCTAAAACATTAGTAAAGCATTTTTTTAAAGTTTGTAAATGTAATAGTTTGGACAATACATCTGGTTGGTTGTTTCCTTTTCTCTACATTGTGCTATTTTTTTGCAAGTTTTTTTTTTTTTAAAATGTTGAAATATATTTCAGGAAACTTTTGGCCAAAGAAGAGGAGTCATCAGTCACAAAGCCTGATTTTAACATTACTTAGTGGCCGATAAGTTGCAAGAGAGTCAATAATCCAGCATCTGTTGTAGGCCATGCACAAATAGCAAGCAGTAAAACACAGAGACAAATTAAACCTTCGGCCATCATTTAAAATCTGGTGCAAGGAACAGCCGTTCATTCTTGACGACTCTTGGGCCTACCTGTTACACGTAAATTCTCAATCGTTTCAACACAAGACCTGGGCTCTTATTATGCGCTGTACATCCCAGAATGCCGGGAAGTGTTTTTAAAGAAACATCTGTGGAAATAAATGATGGAATTTTTATAGACAGATGCAGAAGTGTAAATGGAATCGTTATTTCATTGACTTGTTTTTTTTCTGAACTGAGACCCTTTTCTTTTCCTCCGCAAGGGTGCTAAGGGAGGCTTACTATTAAACCGAAAGGTAAAATATGCGAAAGCATGAGCACAACGGCAATCCCATATCGATAAACCAGTGGCGGGAATAAAATGCTCCGCTTCCCATGAGACGTTACTTGAAACACTTACGCGCCTCCATAAATGCATCTGGGCTTCTGGTTCTCCTTTCTCTGGTGCTACCGCCTAATGAGGGGAATGTGTGTCACACCATGAATAATGTCATGTTTTGTTGTTGTTGTTGTTTTTTTTTCATGCCCTGTGCCAGCAGCAGTCCATAATGTAAAGTTGGGGCAGGAGAATGCCTGTTGCTGTATCACACCCCTTAAGCAGGGGTACCCAATGGCTATATTTGGAATTCTGGTACAGGGAAGTGGGCACGACACAAAATGGCTGTCACAGGAGGAGAAGCCAGATACAAAATGGCTGCTGCAGGAAATGAAGCTCCACACACAGAGGAAGCCCACGTGCAGGGTAAAAGGGGGTATTTAAAAAAAAAATGCATTGACAATGAGGAGTGAGAGAGAACAAAACCAATATTGTGATGGCAGCGGCCACTGAAACACCAAAGGCTCTACATCAGACAACAGCACTACAGATAAGATTAGAATTTCAACAGCCAATCCACATACAAAAGAACCTTCTCAGGAAACAGGAAACCTCCTCAGGAAACAATCCATATGCAAAAGAATCTCCTCAGGAAAGCTCCTCTATTAGCATGTTCATAGCCTGAGGAACTCCTACAAGATAATGACTCAGTCCTACCCCACCTTCTGGGGCAGATATAAATTACCTGCCTCCCATTTTTCTTCTCACCTTGACACAGAGGGTACTCCATCTTTCTGTGTTATACCTCTGAGGATGCCAGTCACAGTTACTGGCAAAACGTCAGGTCCTACAATGCCAAGACCACAGCCAGACAACCCAGACAATCTACAGCAACTAATGTTATTTCAATCTGCCCAGCCAATTGGCTCTCCAACAGCCAGTCAGAAGCCCTGCTGGGCAACCTAGCCCCCACCCACTTTCTAAGAACACTTGTTGGACTGCAGGAAAGGTTTTGGCAGGCACTGTGCAACCCATGGGCATCACACTGAGGACCCCTGACTTAAAGCGATAGATTCAGGTGGGTAGCCGTGTTGCTCTGAAGCAGCAGAACAAAGTTGGAGTCCAGTGGCACCTTTAAGACCAACAAAGTTTTACTTTGAGTATAAGCTTTTGTGGACAAGCACACTGTTTCAAAAAGCAATAGGTGAGAGATTTTGATGTACGGCAAGCAAAGAAGCATTTCAGGAAACACTTAATTTGAGTTTCAGTTGAGCCCTGAAGCTCAAAGCAAGAGATTAACTGAGTGGACTGAGGTGGAATCTGCAATGGTATTTTCCACTGCTTTGGCTACACTCTCTCTCCATCTCCAAAAAAGTTGCCCACATCTCTTTAGGTTTCACTCTCCTACTATACTGTTATAATTTCTGCTGTCTGCATTATTTTATTGCCCTATGGTTTTGGCTCCGTCATGATTGTGGCTTCTCTCCGGCTCAATTGGATGTGGTTAAAAGCACTCTAAGCCGCCCCCACCCCGCACTAATCGGAGGCTTATCTGCTCTGTTTACCTTCTGACAGCACATAAAGGAATGTAAAAAACTTTTCCCTTGTTGACAAGCTAAGAGTGAATGATTTTATCTTGTT
Organism: Gekko gecko; assembly: GCA_029375565.1. NCBI lineage: Eukaryota > Metazoa > Chordata > Lepidosauria > Squamata > Gekkonidae > Gekko > Gekko gecko. The sequence continues at coordinate 164,244,687 of JAPDNY010000004.1, read as the reverse complement.
TTGTGATTTTTATATTGCTTGAAATGTTAGAGAAAGATCCCTTCTACATACATACATACATTCTGCAAACTAAACACCCTGTCTTTACAGTTTTTTGGCTATTTTGCTTTCTTGTTTAAACCAAAAGCTGGACAAAACTGGAAGCTGAGAAAATCCTTATCTTTGAATTTAAAGAGAAGTTTATAGCTTGTTGGCTTGTTGCCTTAAGTAATTTATTGCCTTGTGTAAAGCTACGGCAAACGCCTGGTGTGCTGGAGAAGAGGGAGGAGAACAACAACAATCCTGGCCAGCAAGCAGAAAAAAATAGCAGATTTTTTTGTATCACTTTGAAACAAGCATCACACCAGTATAAAGAAAGACGGCGTCAAGACTGCTTTAAACATGAAGATGCAGGTTTGGCCTGAGTCTACATGTTTTGGAGTCACCTCTGACAGGGTCTATGTAGCCATTAAATCAGATTCCCACTTTGGGCGTTGCGGGGAGAGGAGGTGGCTGCTAACAACAAAAGCAGGAAATGGAGCTAGAACTGCCATGTAGTTCCCTCAGCTTTTGACAACAGATTACTTCAGACAATGATGCTTTTTTAAAAAAAATCCAAAATACACCTTAGGGATTCTGATCCTCTCTCCCTCACTCTGATTGTGGAAGAAATACTATATATCTTTCTAGATTTGTTTGCAGGGCATATGTGCATGTGTATTTGAGAATAATGGCCACAAAAATGTCAGCTGTGTTTTGCTCCAGCTATGTTTCCCCCGTAAAATGACTCAGAGAGATCAGGACCTTACAAAATGGCTGTGGTGAAATTGTTCTTTTGAGAATTCCCATACATATATATATATAGTTGAAGTTGAGTTTTATTACCCATTATTAGCCTTTGGCAGAAGCTAGTGAGAAGGGACTTTTATATAGGATGCTACATATACATGCAGACACAAACGATATTGCATTTCCCCCCATACTTTGGCAAAGACGGCAGGTACGGTGGTTCCTCATGGATATATGAAAAGCAATAAAGTGAGCGTTCTAAATGCCCGTGATCTGATCACAAAAGAACTATTTATTTCATTTATTTCTTCCTTGTTTATTAATAATAAAGATGCCTGTGATGTGGCACTGACTTTATGAGCCATTTAAGTGTCAAATAATGGAAGAGAAATAAAATTACGGCCTAATAATGAAAGCCATGGAACTCGTCCAATGTTTTGTATCCAATTTCTCGATGCCACCGAGCTTCCAGATATTAGATTCTTGAAAGCTGATGTTTCTCCTCCCCCACACCCCGACTTTGAGGAATCACTACAGCAAATCACATTTGTCCGAAATACAAAATTTCTGTTTACCTTTTATAAAGGAGTAGGCTACTAAGAAAGCACTTTAGTATGCTGTGTTGAGAATCATCAGTCAGTTAAATATTAATTTTAAAAGCAGCCAAGGTTTGTGAAGTGATGAGCTATTTTTTCTGCAATGGACAAACATGAAAAAAAACCCACATTTTAAAAACATTTTAAACATTTTAAAAAAAGTTTGTGATATGGCATGGAGAATGTTTGCTCAAAGGTAGAAAGGATCAAATATCCTACTGGACATATTTTTGCTCTTTGGATATTTTCTTTGCCAGGCTGTTGACCTGTTTTGGCACAGATGAAGAAGAAAAGTAGGTATTTATACTCCACTTTTGCCTACCTTGGGGCTGCAGTGGCTGAGTAGTTAAGATGCTGAACTGCAGACTGGAAGGTCAGTAATTCAGCAGTTCGAGACCTGAGTGCTGCATGATGGAGTGAGCTCCCATCTTTGGTCCCAGCTCCTGGCAACCTAGCAGTTTGAAAGCAAGAAATTGCAAGTAGATAAATAGGTACCGTTTTGGTGAGAAGGTAACAGCATTCCCTGTGCCTTGGTGTTTAGTCATGCCAGCCACATGACCACGGAAACCTCTTTGGACAGCACTGGCTCTTCAGCTTTGAAACAGAGATGAGCACCGCAACCCTAGAGTCGGATTCGACTGGCTTTTGAGCAAGGGAACCTTTACCTTTACTAAACTACAGCAGCATCACATTTCCATCCTCCTTTGTGCCGATGCTGCTTCCTTACTTGCCAGGACCCCGTAGGTCTTAGGAGAGCACTCTCTAAATTTGCAACATTTTGCAATGAGAACCGACTTGAGATAAATTACCAAAAAAAAAAAAAAAAAGGCTATGGCCTTTGGGAGCAGACAAAAGAAAAGAACGTGGTCAATCAATGGGCAACACATTGAGCAGGTATTAAGTTTTAAATGCTTGGGCATGATTCTGCAAGCCTCTAGGGCCAAGAGTGCTCACATTAAGTCTATGGCAGCTCAAGGAGAAAGATCTGCTAATGCGATAATCAAGTTTCTGTGTACAGGGGGTGGGGGGGTGCACACTTTGTTCCGGCAGCCCTAAAATTGTTTCAAGGAAAAGTAAAGCACAAATGTCTTATGGAACTTTTCTTCGCTCTCCACCTTCCTCTTAGGACCCCCTTGAGAGGGTCCAGTCTGAATTTTTAAGGGTGATCCTTCACGTCCCAAGGGGGGGTGGCTAATGCCTATCTGTTTAGAAACTGGCATGATGACAATGGTAGCCAAACTTACTCTGGCTTCACTTACGTATTGGCTTAGAGTCAATTTTCACCCTCAGGGCCTAATTCACGTGGTACTCACAGACAACTTCCAGTCAAATTGGCTGAAAGCTGCTCATAACAAGCGGCATCTTTTCGGTCTTTCCCCTCAAGCCATTCTGGCTCTGAACTGGAACCAGGCTAAGGTAATCGTGAAAGAAAGAATAACAGACATTGAGAGGCAGTCTGATCTGGCTAGATATCCAACTTTTCTAGCGCCTGTGCGAACTAAATACTGTGCCACTTATTCTGCTTTCCTTGTCCATCTCTATGGACATAAGTACAGAAAAGCCTTCACTTTGGCCAGGTGTTCAACGCTCCCCTCAGCGGTGCCTGAAGACAGGTACAAGGGAATTCCCTTTGTACAAAGGCTTTGGCCAGTTTGGTCCCAGTTTGGGGTAGTGGTTAAGTGCACAGACTCTAATCTGGGAGAACCGGGTTTGATTCCCCACTCCTCCACTTGCACCTGTTGATGTGACCTTGGGTCAGTCATAAGCTCTGGCACAGCTGTTCTTGAAAAAGAACAGTTTCTGTCAGAGCTCTCTCAGCCCCACCTGCCTCACAGGGTGTCTGTTGTGAGGAGGGGAAGGGAAAGGAGTTTGTAAGCCACTCTGAGACACCTTTGGGTAGTGAAGAGCGGGGTATAAATCCAAACAGGCATTTTTACGCAATTGGTGTCAGGCTAATCTTCTGTATGCTTCTGGTATACTTCCTGGGAAAACTCCCAGGAACTCTGAGTACTTTGACTAGTGACAGAGAATGTAAGATTCTCAAAGGTGCCCAGTGTCCAAGCTCAGAATCCAGTTTCACACAGCAGTCAATCAGCACTAGAGAGGACATAGTGGCCAAAGCTTCCCCGTGATGTTGCCTCCTAGCAATGGTATTCAGAGAAGAAGAGGAGGAGGAAGGAGGAGGAGGCAAAATGTGGCCATGCAGCAGCTTGTATGAAATTGACATGCACGATCGAGGCAAAGGGAAGAGCGAGTGCAGAGCAGCAGCTTGTGGGAAATCGGTATGAATGAATTTGTGACTGACCCAAGGTCACACCAGCAGTTGCGTGTGGAGGAGTCAAACCTGGTTCATTCAGATTAGAGTCCTCGCTCCCAACCACTACACCAAACTGCCACTGGACATGGAGGCTGCCTTTGGTCATCATGACTAGCAGCCATCGATGGACATACCCTCCATGAATCTATCTCTTTTGAAAGCCATCTGTGCTAATGCTAACAGCCATTGCTATGTCCACTGACAGTAAGTTCCACAATTTACTTACTTTTTTCCTGCCCTGAATTTATTGCCCATAAGCTTCATTCAGTGTCCCCAAGCACTAGTATTATGGGAGAGAGAACAAAATTTCACTGTCCCCTTTCTTCACCTAAGCATAATTTTATAAATTTCTTCCATGTTCCCCATAGTAATCTTTTCTGTTTTTTGTTTGTTTGTTTTTTTGAGTGTCTTTTCTTATAGAAATGCTCAGCTCTGACCTGGATGGCTAAGGCTAGCTCAATCTCATCAGGGTCAACCCTGGTTAGTATTTGGATGGGAGGTCATCAAGGAAGTCCAGGGTTGCTACACAGGGTCAGCCAATGGCAAACAACTAGGGATGGACATGGACTGAACCATGATGGAAAATTCGTCATGAATTTTGCCCTGTTTGTTGTTTGCGAACTGAAGTTCGTGACAGGTTTGCCATCGTGAAATTCCATGAACTTTAAAGCAGCTCATGGCAGTTTGTGGTGGCTCATGGATACAGCAGAAAGAAGGGGTTTAAAGGGATTCTGAGTTCCTTTAAACCCCTGCTTTCTGTTCCCCGCAAAAGCCACAAAAACAGCTGAGTGGTGGGGAGCAGCCTGCAGTCCCTTTAAACTTTAGAGCGGTTTTTCTGCAGACCCTGTGTAAAGTGAATGAAGTTTGTGGGGCCATGAACCAATTTGGTTCACAAACAAAGCTTCATCAAGTTCAGTTTGGTTCATGGCTGGGTTTGACCATGAACCACAAACCAACATGAATTGCATTTTTTTCCAGATTGTGTCTTGCCTTGAAAAACCAATGGGGTTACCATGTCAGCTGCAACTTGACAGCACCTTCCACCACCACCATAGAAATGCTTGTCATCTTGATTGTCCCCTTCAACACTCTTTCTAGCTCTGCAGTATCTTTTTTGAGGCACAGTGGCTATAACTGTAAAGGTTTCTCCCCATCTCCTCACCACCACCAAGAGATCCTCTTACTTGCAGCTCTGCTAGAATTTACCTTCTTTTATCCTCTAAATCTCATTAGGAGAGACTTTGGTTTTGGTTGCCACCACCTATGATTATTCGCCCCCACAGTTTCTGGGGACTGCTCAGGGATGGTTGCTCAGAGATTACCTCAGTAGCACCGGCAAGCAGTCCAGGCAAGAATGTAGGAATCAATGGAGGCATCTTAAGTAAACCAATTTTATTGCTACAAGGCACAAAATGAAGAGTAGGCACAGTAGAGTTCTAGCTTGCAAACTAAGACAGCAGCAGCAGCAGCAGCAGCAGCAGCAGCAGCAGCAGCAGCAGCAGCAGCAGCAGCAGCAGCAGCAGCAGGAGGAGGAGGAGGAGGAGGAGGAGGAGGAGGAGGAGGAGGAGGAGGAGGAGGAGGAGGAGGAGGAGGAGGAGGAGGAGGAGGAGGAGGAGGAGGAGGAGGAGGAAGAAGAAGAAGAAGAAGAAGAAGAAGAAGAAGAAGAAGAAGAAGAAGAAGAAGAAGAAGAAGAAGAAGAAGAAGAAGAAGAAGAAGAAGAAGAAGAAGAAGAAGAAGAAGAAGAAGAAGAAGAAGAAGAAGAAGAAGAAGAAGAAGAAGAAGAAGAAGAAGAAGAAGAAGAAGAAGAAGAAGAAGAAGAAGAAGAAGAAGAAGAAGAAGAAGAAGAAGAAGAAGAAGAAGAAGAAGAAGAAGAAGAAGAAGAAGAAGAAGAAGAAGAAGAAGAAGAAGAAGAAGAGACAGCTCCTGTTTTGGTCCTCCTCCCACGTGTGCCATGAGAGATATTAGCCAATCTGGGCTCAGGGGCTTTGGAACTTTAAACCTGTCCAACTGAACTTACCCAATAGGGAAATGTTAACATATCAAAGGGATAGCACATTTTCTCTCCTTTTGGGTCAGCAAATCTCCAGATCAAACATTTACTCCTCTGACTCTCATCCATTATCACTGTAACTGCGCACAATTTCAAATGTGGCTGTACCATCGATCTATACAGGGACAGATTGGTCATTTATATTGGCTGTTTTAGTTTCATTCTTTCTTACTGAGGCCCAGCTTGGAGTTTGACTTCTTTACCACTGCCAGACACCCAATGGACATCTGCCACATAGTGAGTCAAGGCCAGAATCACCTTCCAAAAATACACTTCACAGTGTATGGGTGTGGCTTTTGTAAAGGTAATGTGGCCCTTTCTTACATACCCAGGGAAATGCTGATTGCCACTTTGGAGCCAGGAAGCAGTTGTTCTCCAGAACAGTTTGGCTGGGGATGCTGGAGGGTTTTTGTCATCTTCTGGGCATGGAGCAGGATTCAATGGAGGTGCAGAGGGGAGGTATTTGTGAATTTCCTGCATTGTGCAGGGGGTTGGACTAGATGACCCTGGAGATGAAGAAGAAGAAGAAGAATTTGGATTTATACCCCACCCTTCACTGCTCAAAGGCATCTCAGAGCGGCTTACAAACTCCTTTCCCTTCCCCTCCTCACAACAGACACCCTGTGAGGTAGGTGGGGCTGAGAGAACTCTAACACAAACTGTCCTCAAGAGAACAGCTGTGCCAGAGCTTGTGACTGACCCAAGGTCACATCAGCAGGTGCAAGTGGAGGAGTGGGAAATCAAGCCCGGTTCTCCCAGATAAGAGTCCACGCACTTAACCACTATCCCTTCCAACTCTATGATTCTATAAGAATAAACAAGGAAAAGGAGGGAGTGTCCAACTAGGTGTGATGCTCCAGGGATAAGAAGTTTTTTAAACAACAACCACCACCACCTCACCCCAAGTTTTGTCACTTTCCTGCATCCTGTTCTGGGACGGAATGTGGCTCAGAAATCACAAAGCCTGTGGCCTATAGCTGTGGTCTGAAGTAAACTTCTTGGAGGCAAGAAGGCATTCAAAGAAAACAAAAAAATAATAATGTTTATTTGTTACAAGCTTAAAGAGCTGAGGATATTAGAATATTTAACATGGAGGCAAGGGATGCAGTTCTCATAAACCGAGAAACTGCTTCCAGGCAGGCTTAAATAAATACCTCGATTCATAAGACAGACAGTCACAAATAACCACAGCAAACCTTGCTATAGCTCCATATCAACTTTACACTCAGTTCCCAGAGAAACTAAGGGGATTTAATGAAAAATCTGTATTTCTTGAAACTGGTCCTTAACCTTCCCTTCTCACAGGTGAAATCCCTTTAACCAACTGCTCGTCTCCAACTGACGATTCCCAACTGTCAATAAGTGTCTCTGCTTCTTGGCACTCTGCTCCTCCTGGTTCTCTAGAGGCCTGCTCTCATTGGCTTCCATGTTGCTGGGTGACTTTTACTCCTCTATCTAATACAGATAGGGTGGGATGAAATAAAATGTGTTAATTTAAACAGGATAAACTATGATGAGGAAAAAAGAACAGGGTGAAAATAAAGGCTTGTGGGTTCAGTTCACACACAGTATTGAGGGATATTTTGATATTTGGATGGACCCCAAAGAGGTTTGATAGCCAGGCTGCTAGAAATACCCTGATCATAATGAACATGCATCAGAATAGGACTCAATTGTGTTCAGACTTTTACTTCCCCAGTTGTATCAGGACTGGGTTTCAGGAGTTTGTTCTTCCTGTTTTCTTTCTTAAATAGATAGCCAATATGGGTAAATATTACCGTTAAATACAACATGTCACAAACTTTTGTAAAATCTCTCAGTGTTTCAGCAGATGTTTCAAGTGTCTTCTAAATTTCTCTAGAAATTCATCTGAGGTAGAGTCTGACAGATCTAGGAAACGAGTATGTGAAAACACTCCCTTTGAGAAATGTTGCTGATGTTCATGAGATTCTTGTCAATTTCCCCCCCAGAATTCATTCAGATGCTTCACTTGTGCAAGTCCCTCAAATTCACCTCAAAAATTTGCTTGGATCAGCCATCTGTAGTAACTCCGCTTTGTATTAAGTCCATTTGTTACTGGCTGTGCAGCCACCATTCAAGCAATTGGCAAACCCATTGATCTCATTGGATTCAGAAGGGTGTAACTCTACTTAAGATGGCACTGAGGATCTCCGTGGGAAGTGTTTCATTATGTTCCTCTTTCCTACATGATAAAAACATAAGAACAACCCTGCTGGATGAGACCAGTGTTCTGTCTAATCCAGCATCCTGTCTCTCATAGTGGCCAATCAGTTACTCTGGAGGCCCAATAGCAGGCCAAGGCCTTCCCCTACCCTGACGTTGCCTTCTGGCACTGATACTCATAGGTTTACAGCCTCTGAATGTGGAGATTTCTGTTAGTCACCATGGCTAGTAGCTGGTGGCAGACTTATCCTCCATTAATCTTTCTAATCCCCATTTAAGGATCTCTCTGCCTCTGGCCATCCCTACATCCTCTGGTACCCTCTTCCCCTGACGTTCAGGAACATCACACTGAAAGGTTACATTCTCTAAGTTATTACTGTGATTTTTTTTTCTTCCTGCAGGCAGTTTTCTGATTGAAATGACATGAATCCATTGGAAAGCAAAAATGATGGACTTTATAAGTATGTAACCAGTACTTTTCAGATCAGCCCTTTGACAGTGTTCCCATGACTCCCATGAAAAGGAAGACTCTCAAGGTGCAAACTGGCTTGAAATTTCATAGAACATGCATAGCATTCTCTCCCCAGACTGTTACCTGTAAATCCTTTGCATTTACGGCTCAGTAAATATTTAATATTTATTATTACTTTTGCATATTATGCTAATGAAGGTAATTTGAGGCACTGATTTGCCTTTGGATGCCTGTGGACTTATCCCGGTTGTGCTTCAGCTGCCTACACATTTATTTTCTCCTAAACCAAAGAGCCAATATGTATGTATGTGCAGCGTGCAAGGCCATGAAATGGCAGGGAAAATGTTTAGCTGGGCAGAATGCAGTCAGTTTGATTTTTCCATTGCCTGTGGGCTCATCATTAATACATTTCTGAGCAACTGATTTGCAATTTTTCTCTTTGTGGCACAGACTATGCTGATGGTCTTGTTGCACTTCACTTGCTGAATGCAACTGAATATTAGACACAAAATCCTTTAACATTCCTGCTCGAATCCATAACAGTTCAACCCAGAGAGGAAAGGGATCAGCCAATCAAAATATTTGCCCATAAACCCTTCGAGAGTATTGCCTCGTAGACAAATAGGCAAAGATTCCCTGCTGAAGATATTAAACCTGTGCTTGAAGCATGCTTACAAAGACATGTTCCTCTATGTAAGATTTTAGGAAAGGGGATTTCTCAATGTATACAGTGCTTGCGCAAGCCTCTGGAGAGGTGCCCTATAAATTTCCTAATTAAATGGACCACAGAAAGCCAAGCAAATAAAGAGCTGAAGAATGAGTCCTGACAGGATTATGTCTGAAGTTAAAGTACTGGGGTAGATTTGCAAAAGAACTAGTTAATATATTGTGGGGTGAAGAAGAAGAAGAAAGAGGAGGAGGAGGAGGAGGAGGAGAAGAAGGAGAAGAGGAGGAGGAGGAGAAGGAGATTGGATTTATACCCCATTCTTCACTATCCAAGGGAGTCTCAGAGCGGCTTACAAACTCCTTCCCCTTCCCCTCCCCACAACAGATACCCTGTGAGGTAGGTCTCAGAGTCTCAGAGCGGCTTACAAACTCCTTTCCCTTCCCCTCCCCACAGCAGACACCCTGTGAGGTAGGTGGGGCTGAGAGAGCTCTGACAGAAACTGCTCTTTTTTCAAGAACATCTCTGACAGAACTATGGCTTGCCCAAGGTCATCCAACAGCTGCAAGTGGAGGAGTGGGGAATCAAACCCGGTTCTCCCAGATTAGGGTCCGCGCACTTAATCACTACACCAAACTGTAGGCTGAGGATTCTGCCGATGTGTAGTCCACTCCAGTGTCTAAAAGATGGCCTGGGTGCCCACTTGGAGGTGGCTTGGGCCTGCTGTTGGAGTCCTCTCCCCTCATCTGCTTCAGTCTTTGGTGATTTTGTCATGCATGTGAATGCCTCCTTGGTCCAGGACTATGTGACCACCAGAACACCTATGAATCGATCCCACAATTTTATAGGACTGATCAATACTGTTGGTCAGTGGTCACACATTGGATTGGGTGAAGGAGGAATATCTAAAGCGGGGGGGGGGTCAAACATATGACCCATGAACTGGATCCAGACCCTGCAGGACTCCTATCTAGCCTATGAACAACTGGCTCCCTGCTGCTTCCTATTCCTGCTTCCTTCATCGCAGCTGCTTTTGCCCAGTCTGTACTATTTCCTGCTTTGATGAGGAGAAAGTTAGCCAAACCCCCCTTCCCTCAATTGGCTGAGGGCTCCTCCCCCCTCCTCTAGGGAGGGAGGGGGAGGAAAAGAGACAGAGATAGAGAGAAAATGGAGTCCCGTGGCTCTTTTAAGAAGACCAACAATGTCTTATTCCAGACTTCTTCAAAGAGAGAGGGGGGGGAAGGGAAAGTAAGATCCAGTGAGAGCACTCCAGAGAGAGAGAGAGAGAGAGAGAGAGAGAGAGAGAGAGAGAGAGAGAGAGAGAGAGTGCTGTGTTTAAGACCAACAATGTTTATTCCAGGTATAATGTTTTGTGTGCAAGCACACTTCTTCAGAAAGAGAGAGGGAGGAGAAATGACAGAGAGAAAGAGAGAGACACAGAGAGAGACAGAGAGACAGAGGGAGAGAGGGATTGTCCTATGCCACTTGGAGAGATTTCCCTTTCCATTTCTAACAGATGGGGTGGAGAGAAACCTAACAGCACAGCTTGCACTCTTTATTACTGGAAGGGAACAAGAGTCCAGTAACACCTTAAAGACTGTGTGGTTTTGTGAGTCACTGCTCACTTCTTCAGACTTTTTTTTCCAGTTCTTCTTTGCATCCTCCTGGACTGGATCTCCCTGTACCAAAATGAGACCTAGGTTTCCTGTTTCATTAGCAGCGCTGGTATCTCCACACCTACTATCCCTCTGCGTACCACACTTAATCCATCCATGCCTGCTATTGCCATCTGGCATCTGAAATCATCTTAATAAAGTTTATATCTCCAGTATCTCGTATGACACTTAGTAGCACAAACGGCCCAGCCTGACAAAGTGGCATTTATGTCGGATCCAGTCTGCATAACAAATGAGTTCAACGCCTCTGATCTAAAGGAAGGATAATTAGTAAGTAGGAGCCAACGTGACTGTCCCTAGACAACCAAGTACAAGTTGTTTTGAGTCCAGTAGCACCTTAGAGACCAACAACATTTCCCCCAGCTTAAGCTTCTGTGAGCCAAAGCTCACTTTGTCAGATACAAATAAGAGTGAAGATCTACAACCCTTTAAACAGTCAGAAGGTGGGAGGGGCATTACCTAGAAGGGCCAGTTGGAGTCAGGATGCTTTCGTCAGCTTGATTAAAGCAATATCCATAGAGGTGAAAGTGCAGAAAATTATCCTCTGTAATGAGATAAGAATCCTATGTCCCTAGGGGATCCCTTGGTAAACACCCTTCCTGCCTAGGGTTGCCAGGTCTGGGTTGAAAAAGACTGGAGACTTTGGGGGTGGATCCAGGAGGGGAGGGGGCTCAACATGGTACAATGCCATAGAGAGCACCCTTCAAAGCAACCATTTTCTCCAAGAGAGCTGATCTCTGTCAGCTGGAGATCGGTTGTAAAAGTGGGAGATCTCCAGGCCCCCACCTAGAGGCTGGCAACCCCGTTCCCACCCCCTGACCTGGATGTAAAGGTTGATGGATCTTCATTCTTATTTGAATCTTCTTTGACTCTCAAAATCTTACAACCTGGAAAATCTTGTTGGTCTGTAAGTGCTACTGGACTCTTCCTTTAACAACCTGGAGATTCATCACTGGGTATTTTTCTGCCATTGCACCATAGCAATTATTCACGACTTAATTTTCCTGTGTGGGCGACCCAACAAGCAGAACGACGTAATGAAATAATACTCCAATATCCAATTATGTGCGGATGTAGCTTTAGAAGACTATTCCTCAGGCACTGATATTAAATAATCTTAAAATGGATGAGTGGCCATCAGTGCCCCTGAAGGATGTAACTCTGCTAACAATTGCAATGGGTATCCTCAAGTTTGATAAATGGCTCCAGCCACGGTAAAGTTGGTTCAGTTCAAACACATACTGGGTGTGTTCAGATGCACCGTTTAGTCCACTTTTGGCATGCTTCAGGAACGGATTTTATGTGCACATTCATACACCCAACATCTGCACACCGTCCCCAGCCGTCACTTTCCGGGTCAAACCCCCTTTAAAATGGAGTATTTTGTTACCACTTACCAAAGTGGTGTTTTCCTGATTCTCCGGTTTCGAGCTGCACTTTTCTGACCTCTGATTGCTCCTGTCAAGCCATTTCCGGGTACTTCAACCCCCTCCCCTCTGGAAAGCTGCTGCGGAAGCCTCAGGCTTCCACTTTTCATCCACCATTTTTTTTATGCCTTGGCGGTGTGCACTTGGGCGGAGCTCCGCTCCTAAGTTAATAAAAGCAAAGTTTAAATGGTGCCTAGTTTTAGCATTTAGACGAGTTCAGGATCTCAGGGAGGCCAATTTTGGGGTAAAAGTTTAAAGAGAAGTGTTCATTTAAAGCTTAAAGGGAACTGTAGAAATCGCTGTTCTGCGCATGCGTGAAAATTTTAGCTCTACAGGTGGCTGCCTGTGCACATGCTCAAACTGAGAGGGAAAAAAAAACAACAACACTGAATCACACACCCACATGTAGATGACAGGGAGTGATGTGGCTGTGCAGCAATCCGGAACAAGGTCAGTGTGATCGCAGTTCTCCGGGTTAAAAAAAAAATGCATCGGGGCCGGAGCAATTTAAACCGCTCCCCGCATGCTGTCTGAATGCACCCACTAAGTGGTAGTGGGGGTGACTACTTTGCCTGGCAATCCTTACCTGCTGAATCTTAGCTGGTTCAACCAAGGGGCTACAGACTCAAAGCAGCTAATAGTAACACTTCTGGTTTCTAAATGAATGCTATCATATATGGGCCTCCCACATTTTCCCTAAGGTTCCATGTGTGTATAAAGCTCTGTCAAGCTGACATATGGCAACTCCAGTAAGGGGCTTTCAAAGCAAGTAAGAAGCAGAGGTGGTTTCCCATGGCCTTCCTCTGCAGAGTCTTCCTTGGTGGCCTCCCTTCCAAGGACCAACCCTGCTTAGCGTCTGAGATTTGATTAGACTGGGCAATACCATGTTGCCCTCTCTCTCAAGGCTCCTTCTATGCATTGTATGTTGTAGTGTTTTGGGTTTTTTGAACAGCACAAGGAATTTATATCATATATGCATACATGCTATGGTCACTACGTGGAGGCAGGCAGTGAAAAACTCCTTCTGGATGTTTCTTGCCTTGGAAACCCTAGGGAGTTTCCATAAGTCAGCTGCAACTTGTCAGTACTTTCCACCACCAGCCAGCCAGTCTTTATTACAGCCCTCAGGCCATTCAGAAGCAGGAAAATGCTATTATAATATTAATAGCCCATGTAAATATCAACAGACATCATTTATCCAAATATATCTGTCATGACCCCAGCGGGCTGCCACCTTCAGCTGTCATCACTCTGGACTTAGGGTCCCCTTGAGAAGGCCCAGAGAACCCTCCCAAGCCCAACCAAAATGCCCCTTTTAAGCTGAGAAACATAGGCGTGATGAACAGGCAAAGAACATTTAAACAAAGGGTTTATTAATACAGTACTGGGGCAAGGCAAACAAGACAAGGTGCTTTAAAATATATAAAAGCGTTTAAAGGCAAAATAAACAAATCTAATGTGACTATCTATTCTTCCTAACTGGTTACTATTTCAAGGCCCACAGCCTTCTTATGCCAGGCCTGTACTCACCCTGTCCCTTTCTCTCAGATCAGTCCTCTCAGTTTTACTCTGTGTGAGGCAAGATTGCAGAAGAGAAAAGAACCCATTTTCATGGCCCACAAAGCTTAGGTCAGAATCTCCTCACACAATCCCTGTACACCGATTGGTTACAGCCGTCACTAAGCATTGTGGGGATTGTAGACTCCCTGCTTTCCACTCCCACACAGGTCTTTCCTTGGCCTAGGCCTCTAGACCTTGTCTCCGAATCCCATACAGATCATGACAATATCCAACAATTTAAGGGTTAGAATCCAAGTCGATTATACACAGGATGTTAACTCAGCTCATATTTTCATTGCAGAGAACAGAAATTTAGTTACAGATACAGGAGGTCTTTGGTCACCCCCTCCAGTAAGATTTTGAGAGTCTTCTGCTCAAAGGACAGTTTTTTAAAAAATAATAAAAATAATAATAATATACAGATTCCAATAAATCTAAGTATGCCTCTATGGCAATGTGCCTCCATGACTGCATTGACAATGTGAGATAAAAAGAGAGAGAACATGAAGTACCACTTACCAGATCTTAACTTACTGTAGTGTTATAAGCTGGTGCCCATTTCAGTCCATCTTTAAGCTGGGACCACCTCTTCTTCATATAATATGTCTGGCCACTGAACAGTCTGGGGGTCAGTTTTTGGACAACCGGGAAAGAGCCAGCAGAAGGCATCCACCTGTGACTAATTCAGTCATACAAGTAGAAAAAGGCAAACACACAGAAAGCTCCCCCTGTCCAGCATCTGGCCATCAGATCATTAATCAAGGACTCTCACTAATTAATCAGAATGCCCTTAATGACAAATAGAACCTGTAATATTAGCATTTCCCAAGAAGTTTTTTCCCCACCATAGACTTACTGTCCCAGTGATCCAGTTGAACCTATGTGAATTGCCTGAACTCTGTCTGAGTAGGTTAGGACTTTTTCCAAACACACCCCTTCCTGCCTAGAAATCTCCCCTCTTTTACAATATTTGGAGCAATTCCCAGGACCCTGAACTACTACTTTCCCATTGTCCAGCCAGATGTTATAACCAGTCCACCAACTTTGCCTTCTACTGCCTTCCAAACCTGGAAAGAAAATAGTCTCTCATTTTCGGCCTTTACTCATTGTCCTATAACTGGGTCCAGAATCTGTCCCTAAGTGCATCTTCCTTCTGACTTCATATCATATAAGTAGTATAACCTCTTGAATGCTCCATTGACATGCATGACATGTCCTTGCTTCTCTTCTCTCTTTTGATGTTAACTGGATATAGCATCCTCTGCCCTGCGTACGCTTGTCTGAGACCCTGTTTGTGAGCACTGCATTTCCATAAATGTGATCTCATTCCATTGTTCTTTGAATGACAGAAGCACACGGATTGGGCCCACTGGCAGGGGTCTCTCCCATCCAGTCATCAGAATGGAGAAAATCTGCATGTTCAGCCCCATGAGATGTTCCAGTATAGATACATAATTGGTGCTTGAGAATGGGAACCTGTATTAAATCCAAATGTGGTAAAATTCTTCCACCCGTTTGATGAGTCAGTGCAGATGGTTACTTGGACACCACCATAAGTTACTGATTGGTAGGTGGCCACCAAAGGCCACCAAAGGCTTCAGTCCCATGCACATTAATTTGGGGGGTAAGCCCCATTGCACTTTTAAGTAAACATGTATAGAATCAGGCTGGTGTCCCATAGATTTCTACGGAGTTTGTTTCCCCTGATGGCTGCCAACCTTATGCAACACTTCTCATACATGGCACCTTGCTAAGAATATAAATGCTTCAGATGTGCACAAACAAGAGGGGACAATTCTTAGATGCACAGTAGCTCGGCTTCTTCAGAGTATCTTTCAAACTAGAGCATTTCACTGGCATCTCCATTTTTAATTTTTCTTCTGCCGTCCTTTTCCACATCTGTCATTGCTTTCCGGTATAGACTTTCCTCTAACGTCAAATTGAATATTCCTTGAAGCTTGCATCGCATGCAGTCCACCACTTCTGGGAAACATTTGTCTGGGAACAGCTAGCTGCCACAGATGTCTACATTTTTTTCCACAGGTCTCTGACTTTTGCCTCACAAGTCACTGAATTCCATCAAGCGGGCCTCTGCCCCTTCTCAATATCCCTACAGCAGATGTTTCCCCGGCAATAGTTATCATCCCAGTGCACTAAGGACTCAGGCAAGGTAGTCTCAAACCTCCTACTTGACTTTTGCTGCCTACAGATGCCCTAAGACATCGGCTGGAAAACATTTAAATTTTGCATCACCAAAGTGTGGAATAAGAACTATAAGACCTGTGTGCAAAAAAGTGAAACTCTGGAAGCTAAACCTTTGGGAGTACCTCTTGCTCACCTCCCATGTTATACACTGTAGAACTCATTAAACTGTACACGTAACTGGAAAAGATATCTGGGGCTATATCTTAAATGCACAGCTGTTTGTCTTGGGACTTTTCAAAAGCCTAAATGTGGAGCTGATAAACATGATTTGAAGTTGCAGTCATGTGTGTGAGATAACACGGGGGGGAAGCGAGGCTATTTCCCCTGTAGTAATTTGGCCTGCAGTAGTGTGATCACAGAGTCCTTTGAAGCTGTGGGTGCAGCCCACCACCGCATGATCAGATGCAACTGTGGGTGAGTTGGGGTGGGGTTTTTTTGCCGTTTGTTTCTGATGAGCTTAAACAGGGAATCGACGAATTGCATCTCAGCACTAAGGGCTCCCTATGGAGGGTGTGATGATGCGCATACCAAGAAGGGGAAAAAAACCGACAGCACGGAGTCAGGATGGCCTGATCAGACCATCCTGACACCATGGGAGCATGCTGGAGTGATCACACAGGGGAAAGTCCATCCGGGCCCCTAGCAACCCCGTTTGCTACTGGACTTTCCCTGGTGTCTTTTTACTCCGCTTCTGCAGTGGAGCAAAACCAATTGCTGACAGGTGTGGGATGCTTCCCAGATGTTCGCGTCTGATCGCACCCTTTAAATCCACCCAGCATTCACGCCTATGGCATGGCTAATTGTGCATGTGATCACGACCTGAGATCATTTCCTCATACAGGGTATTCCTCTTATGCCATGTGCACTCCATAGGTTCTGGGGACAGAAGGGAGGGGACGTTAGAATACTTTGGAAAATGCATTAGGCCAGCAGTCTAATTCTGAAACAACCTGCCCAAAATGGGGAGAATTGTGTATATGGAAACTGCTGTTTCCTTTCTATATGGGGAATTACGCAAACAGGCTAGATCTGGATGCATTTTCATTCACACTCAGGCATGTACATTTGTCACAAATGGCAGGCAAGACATATATTTAAATGGCAAAGAATCACAAGTACCATTTCTAAAAATTCATTGAGTTGATCACCTGGCAGTGGTGAAAAGAACCGCCAAATCGCAACTGACTTAAGGCAACCCTGTAAGGTTTTCAAGGCAGGAGAGGAACAGAGGTGGTTGGCGATCACCTACCTCAACATAGCAACCCTAGGTTTCCTGGGTGGTCTCCCATCCAAAGACTAGCCAGGGCCAACCTACTTAGCAGCTAAGATCTGATGAGATCGGGCGATCCTAGGCCATCTGCATCGGGGCAGCTGATAAGCTAGTATTAACTTTTCCCTGTCCTGTTCTTTCCACACTGAACATATAACAGGGATCTGTTTGGTGGTTAGAGCAAGGTCCCTAGCTACGGGGCTGGCAAGGGATCCAAGGGTGGGACAAGGCATGGCAAGAGGACACCCAGTTTGGTGCAATGGTTAAGTGCACGGACTCTAATCTGGGAGAACTGGGTTTGATTCCCCACTCCTCCACATGCAGCTACTGGATGACCTTGGGCAAGCCATAGTTCTGTCAGAGCTGTCCTTGAAAGGGCAGTTCTTAACAGAAGTCTCTCAGCCCCACCTACCTCACAGGGTGTCTGTTGTGAGGAGGGGAAGGGGAAGGAGTTGGTAAGCTGCTCTAAGTGAAGGGCAGGGTACAAATCCAATCTCACCCCCCTCCTCCCCCTCCCCCTCCCCCTCCCCTCCCCTTCCCTCCCCTCCCCTTCTTCTTCTTCTTCTTCTTGTAGAAGGAGCTACAGGTAGGATCCATAGATCTGTATTTATGCTACAGGTTTAACTTCTTTCCCCCAAAACATCCTAGGAATGGTAGCCTGATATCACGTGGACAGTCCTTTCTTTCAGAAACTCTCTTTTCCTTCCTCCAAAGCTCCAGTTGCCCTGGGACTATTGAATGGTTTGCAATGCAAATGTGTCAACAGCTCTCCTCTGGTAGTCAATGCATACTTCAAGCAGTGTTTCAATCATGAGATTGAATAAAGAGAATCCCATCTTCTGGGACATGGATTCTGTGACCCCCCCCCCATTTGAGCAGCCGATCAAGTGCATTGAAAATTGAGTTTTCAAGAGATCCATACACGGTGCCAGCTGACCTCTGACTAATGGCTTCAATTAAAAATTCTCTGCAGATAGGAATATGGCCACCTTAACAATGATAGCCCAGAAACATACAATTCTGCATAGTTTTATAAGCTCTTCAAAGCTTGGCTGCAGGCTGTTTGAATATTCAGTGACCTTCGATTTGTGTGTGCGTGCAGCAGCTATAGGATACAGAGGGCTAAGAATAGCATTTCAGCCTAAATGGCCCCTGCATATCAATGTCAGATACCCATTTATACTGCTTCTAATTAAACTAAATAGTATCAATGCAGACGCTTGGATCTTAAATCTGTGGCAAAAAAAAAAAAATGAATGGATGATCAATGGTGCAATGGTATTGCTTCCAAACTGCATTGCCTTCTGGGTTCTCAAACAGATCTGATATTGAGAACAGTGGATGAGCAGAGTCTCGGAGTTTAGTATCAGTTCCAGGCGAGTGGCCACATTAGTCTACTGCTGCAAATAAAACAAGAGGCCAGTAGCAACTTGGTGGTGAAAAATGCCCATCTCGTTGCAGTCAACTTATGGTGATCCATAGGGTTTTGCTAGCAAGAGATGGACAAGAGACGGTGGTTTGCCTTTACCTGGCTCTTTGTAGCAGCTCTGGACTTCCTTGGTAGTCCCCCATCCAAATACTAACTAGGGCCAATCCTGCTTAGCTTCCCAGATCTGATAAGATCAAGCTAGCATGGGCCATCCAGGTCAGGGCAGTGGCACCTTAGAGACTAACAAAACAACTTACCTACTCTCCCAATGGCCACTGGGGAAGCTGCCTTGGTGTCCTATTGGCCCATCCCACCAGCTCCTCCATTCTTACAGCCCCACTTTTGACATGTTACATCTTGGGAGTTGTAGTTTTCAGCTGGCCTTACTGATACCATAGCAAAGGGTATTAGAACTATGACTCCCAAGTTGGGAGACCCAAGAGGCCGTGGGGCATTAGCAGGGACTCAGTTGAACTGTTAATCAGTTAAAGTGTTAAATGGGAAGCAGCTTTGGAATGGAAAGGGGTTTGGGGGAAAGAGAAGGCCGGGACATCTTTCTGAATTACAGTTGATCTCCAGACTGCAGAGATCAGACCCCATGGAGAAAATGGTTGCTTTGGAGGGTGAGCTGTATGGCATTATGTCTCACCGAAGTCCTTCCACAAACCTGCCCCCTTAGTATTGCTAACCTCCAGGTGGCTCCTGGAGATTTCCAAGATCAGTTCTCATGGAGCAAATGGCTGCTTTGGGCAGTGGACTCTATGGCATTATACCCTGCTGAGATCCCTCCCGACCCCAAACCCTGCCTTCCCCAGGCTCTACCCCTCAAAGCTACAGGTATTTCCCAACCCAGAGTTGACAACCTGGTAACTGGCTACAGAACCGCTTTCCAGACCCTTGGAACCCAGAAGACATGGCATAGGAGGAGGTGCTTTTCTACTTTAGCTGCCACTGCATTGCCCCAAATCACCATAAGTCTTAGGGGTGGAGGGAACCATACCTGTTACCAATGTTCCCTCTAAGCTGTGGAGTCTCATGATCAAAAATTCTACTTTGTGAGCTACTGCCATTAAAGGTGTGAGCAATCAATCTGGCTACTGCATAAATTAGTTTGCCCTGGAGCCATCCTTCCTGAGCCAAGACAAAAATGTGTGAGTTGGAGGCTACAAAACTGTGAGCTAGCTCGCACTAATTCAGCTTAGAGGGAACACTGCCTGTTACTATGCTCCTCTCCTCCCCTACCACCCACTTGGGGCACCAAAATGACTTGGGACAGCCCTGCCTTATAGCTAAGCAGAAGGAAATAAACGTGGCTCGCCTCTCTCTACTTCCCCCTTCCCTCCGCCACCCCTCCAGCCACAGCCGGGTCACTCACCTGGAGCATCCTTCTAGAGTCCGTTGTATTTCTTCTCACAATGGGCCTTACTCCTAGTACATACATAAAGCTGATAAAAAATAAATTCAAGGCTGGAAACAGCAGAAAGGGAGGGGGAGAAATGCTAGAGGTCTCATTGCTACTGTCTGTTACTGGAGATGATCCGTAGTAGTGATAATCAAAAAGGTTTTTGGGGACAGTAGAAAAGAGCAAGAGTCCAGGAGCACCTTAAAGACTAACAAAATACGTGGCAGGAGATGATCTTTCGTGAGTCACTGCTCACTTTATTTTGGGAAGTCCCATCCACCTTCGCTAATCATCTTGTTAAAGAATACTCTTCTAACAAACTTACATTAAACCACTGAGAATCTGGCCCCACCCAGCAGAAAGCCAATGGTTGTACTGCCGGGGGGCTACCTTTGCCCCCTTTGAAGGTGGAGACAGGCGGGGATGCTGATTCCCAGCATCCGGGTCTAAGGGGGGGCAGAGTTGGTGCACTAATGGCCGGCTCTGCTCCCTCCCCTCTTCAGTTGCCCCTTTCTTTTGGCCCACCCTCCCACCCTGATCACTGTACAGGCTCACTGGTCACCCGTTTGCAAGGGGCTGGGTAGGAATTTTTTCATCCCTGGCTGATTGGCTGTGGTTGGGGATGTTTTTCACCTACCTTGTGCAGTTCGTCAGTGGGTTGTGGAATTGGCTTGGGGTGGGGAGCATCACTTAACAGTCCCGTCGGGGGCTAGGTGTCTGTTGTATAGTGGGTTAGACACATAATGAAACCATGGACAATGATGTAGTGATCAGCATGGTTCGCTATTATACAACACAAGACAAGGTTACCTGGCCAGGAGGCCAAATATATACAAGCAAAGGGGACGCCCCTGGTGCCATTGGTGAGTTTGAATTCCCGCCGCCATTCCCATTGGTTCCCCTATGCGGGAGCCAGGAGCCCCAGTCCCATTGTTCATAGGTACTCAAGCTCAGGCTCCTTTGCTGATGGTCCGTAGTGGTCTGCGGACACAACAGTGTCTGGCCAGATCAGCCTTTTGGTTCAGTGACTGGGGGTTAGGGAGGCAGACAGCCTTGGGTCTGCATGGACTGAGCCTCCACTTAAGCTATACAGTTTGGTGGGGGCAGGTCCTTGGCATTGCCCTTTGTGTGCTAGGTGGATGCAAGCCTAATGGCTGGGGCTCAATCTGGAGCATGGTGGCTCCGTGGTATACAGCTAGGGAATGATCAGATTTGACCACTGGCCTGGACCGTGCTGCAAGACACTTTGCCCTTGTCGTTGAGTTTGATTTAATAAGTTTTAAAAAGTGGCCCGTTGTCTCATCCGAAACCTCTGTGTCTGTCTCTTCATTCCGAATATGGGGGCAAATAAAGACAGGTACTGATTTCAGTGCAGGAACGAGCCATACCGCATTGGGATTTCATGATTACAGGGACTCATTCATCATTATTTCAACCAGATATGTTGTCAATTCATTCCAAAGAAGATGCATTGTTTGGTGCGATGCTCTTCCATGGGAGCAATACATCATTTCATTAAAATAACTGGAAGCAATGTTCATTATATCTATAATGCCCCCCTCATTTTGTTCCTGAAAAGGGATCGCTGTAATCCAATTCCCTTCACTGAAGCCAGATTTCCGACACCAAAATGCCTACAGCAGAGTTGACAGAATTATTAAAATAATAGTGTTCTACAATGAGACAGAATGGGAGAAAGAAAGGGGGAATCTTAAAACAAAAGAGACTGGGTTCTTTTTTGTCATTTTTAGTCTTTGAATCAGAATATTTAATATCAGCATTAAAGCTAATCAGAATTAGGGATACTGCTCGTAGTTGTTCGCCAGATTGCTTCAGTGTATTTCTTTATTCACAGCATTGCATCTTCTTACACAGACCAATTCAGTCCTGTTTTCACCCCTTTTTCACTGTGCCAGTGTTCTGCTTGGCAGGCAGTTGTTTGAAGAGGTAGTGCCCCCTCCCATACACACAGCAGAAGGATTTTTTCAGGATGTTTTTAAATTAGCATTCTAACAATCTGTTACCACAACCAAACAGATCTGAACTGCCAGAGTTTAATAACAATATCATCATCATCATATTCATTTATTGGATTTTTACCCCCTGCCCACAAATGGGCTCAGGGTGGATTACAACAAGTACACCTCTAATACAAGTACGTCTCTAACCCTTTTCTTTGTGGAGATATGAGGGGAGAGGTATACCCCTTATATCGCAGCAACAGAAAGGGCTCCTGGAGGTTGCACACTAACAACAATAGCACCATGTAAACAGTATTTATATCGAATCTGAAACAACTTTATATTGAAAATTTTTTATTAAACAAAATAATGTGATGTTAATCCAACTGGATAGGTTGTTTCAAGAACATATATTACATTGAGATATCAAAACAAACACTTCAGAAATTACCTCAGAAGGTTATAAAGTGACACAGAAAATTTGAAGTGCAAAACAACTACTAAGTACTCTTAGAAGTTGCCCCGCAGGGTTATGTAACCACTGAGGATTTGACTAGATAACAACTGCAAGACTATGAGAACCAGTTAGTCTCGTATCCAACACCTTCTTCAAGTCCTACAGCATCAAATTACAGATGAAAACTTTATTCTTTTCCATTATTTCACATGAAGAACTTTTCCATTATTTCACATGAAGTAGTAAATTCAGATTATTTCCTTAGAATACAGCATATTTTAGAGGGAATCACCAAGATAAATTTTCAGTGTGGCACACAGCCTAACAAGATTCACAGCTGGCTTGATTCTCCTGGAAGTTGGCAACACCAGCTAGCAGGGCTTTGATTCCTTTCAGTAACCAAGAAGCAGCGAAGCCAGTAATACCACCTTGGGCATGATGGCAATACAGATTCACCCAGGTATATGTATGGGAGGAAAGGAGTAGGAATATACTGTTCCAGAATACATTCTGATTTATGGGAAAAGGAAAAGCTTTCCTCCATGTAATCACACACACCACTAGGTCAATAAACTCCCACCACCACCACCACCACCAGACACATTTTTAGGTTAAAGTCAGTGTGAAAATTGTTATACCCATAAATTAACATCAAGCCTGTAACTGACGAATCTGCAAATCTGGTCAGGCTCAAAAGTCACTCAAGATGTGGCCATTAGAATCCACGGACTGAGGTGCGATGCTCCATCTAAGCTGTGGAATCGGGGGGTGGGGTGTCCGTTGGTCGATGGCAGATGCCGAGTAGGCTCTCTCCCGCTTCCACTTTCCCTCAACTCGGCAGAAATAACTCTAAAGGCACCAATTTTTGGAAAAGACTATGGGGAAAAATGGGGGGATTCGCACACAATGAGGCGATACACCCCAAAAATCTCTAAAGGAATATTTTACGCTAGATCGTCCAACTCAAACAGCACAACAGCAACAGGTAACGGAACACACAATGGCGACTGGACCAACAAAAAGAGACTTGACAGAGTCCCTTACTAACCTAAAAACAGAACTACTGGAAACATTCAGCAAAATAAGAAAACCTGTGGCAGAACAGATAAAAGAAATACAGACAATCATCCACAGAGTCTCTCAGACTGTGGAGACAGCAATGGAAAACAGCCTAGCAAATCAAGAAAACATACGCAATTTACAGTCACATGAAAACTGGGCAAAGGAGAGGATTATAACATTGGAAAACTCTCTTCGGGAGAGGCATTTAAAATTCCAAGAAAAAAAATAGAGGGAAATACCGACCTCACGGCACTCATCAGTTTGTGACTAGTGATGACTCTCCGCCTCGAAAATGGGGTAGTCCCCACAATCGTTAAAGTTCACAGACTGGGCTCACAAAACTCAAACAAGCGCCAGGGCCCACACAAGGCTTCATAAGAAAGAATGATAAATTCAGATGGGTAACCAAAACTTGGCGCTATATAGGCGTAGATATCCTGCTTCACCTTACGGACATTATCAAACATTATCAATTTCGCACCACTCACCAAAACAATTAATGACCTACCTTCACACAGGAACACCTCAGTGTCATCCTGGATGGAAAAAATACAGATTATTAAGACATTCATCTTTCCAAAATTCTTATTTCTTTTTCTCACTATCCCCATTTCACTTCCTCACTCCCTTTTCAAACTGTGGCAAAAATCATTCACAAACTTTATTTGGAACAAAGCTCCTTCATGTGTTAGCTATAAAACTCTGATTAGACCACTCAAGTACAGAGGTCTTGCCCTCCTGAACCTTAAGGTCTATCATGGAGGCAACAACACTTTTAGGTCTGATCAAACATTACAACCGATCCTTTCATACAGATTGGAAAACGATTGAGGATACTTATCTTAATAACATCCCTTTTCAGTCAGTATTATGGGAGATACCCACTAATAGACCAAAGGGCATAAATAAAAATATATTTCAATTAGCAATAATTGCACCTCGGATTAACCTCATTGGCTACAATATTGCCACTCCTTTTCTTCTGGTTAAGACTTCGGTCATATAAATTATGGGACACAAAAATGCCTAGCCCCAAGAACCTCACCCATCACTACATTTATAGGACCATCATGGTTCAAACCAGGTTACCCCAAAACAGCCTTCAGTGCATGGAGACAACAAAACATCATGCACCTGTTTATGATACTGAGAGGAAATAAAATAGTCTCCAAAGCTAGCATTGAATAAAAACACAAATGCTCTATACCTTGGTACAGATATTATCAGATGAAACACCTGGTAGACAATCTGCAGAAAAGCTAAAACCTCTCAAGACCACTAACCCTCTTTGAAAGAATATTAAAAATAGATCAGACTTTAAGAACCTTATTTCAGTCTTATATAACGATCTGATCATACTAAGCCCAAACAGTAAGTTAAGCTACCAGACTCTTTGGCAGTCAGACTGTGTCAACACTCTTATTGACAAAGAATGGGATAAAATATGGACTTCCCCGTCTATTACCTCCAAGCCCCTAAATGTCCAACTACAACGTTATAAGATCTTGACTAGATGGTACTTCACCCCAGCAAAAAATCGCAATATTACAAGAACCTACACGCCCCTCTGTTGGAGGTCCTGTGGTGGTTATAGATCATACATCCACTGCTGGTGGTACTGCCCAATATTTAAGAAATTCTGGATAAAACTCTCAAAAGCCATCAGAAACATCACAGGTCACCACATTCCTCTCTCTCTGGAACTCTACTTACTGGATCTATGGAGAGGCTCGGAAATCCCCAAATCACGGAGGGAGTTGATCTCAATATTCCTGAGTGCAGCAAAGACAGTCATTGCCAATAACTGGAAGGATTAAAAAGTTTCATCTCTCACTCAATGGTTTGCTAAACTATCGGAATTTCATTTTATGGAGAGAAGAAGAGAAGAAGAGTTTGGATTTATACCCTGTCCTTCACTGCCCAAAGGCGTCTCAGAGTGGCTTACAAACTCCTTTCCCTTCCCCTCCCCACAACAGACACCCTGTGAGGTAGGTGGGGCTGAGAGAACTTCTGACAGACACTGTCCTTGAGAGAACAGCTGTGTCAGAGCTTGTGACTGACCCAAGGTCACATCAACAGGTGCAAGTGGAGGAGTGGAGAATCAAACCCAGTTTTCCCAGATAAGAGTCCGCGCACTTAACCACTACACCAAACTTGACAAGCTATCAGACAAGGTCTCGGCCTTTAACAACAATACTGGTGGTAGTAGTTTCCAAATGAAATGGTTTCCATTTTTGGAATATGTCTTTAGCAATGATATGCCTCCAAATTATAACGTACTAGGTAAATTCTACGATGTTCTACATTTTATGTAACTCTATATAAGAACATACTGTTTAAAGGGCAGCTTGCCATGTAGCTCTTTATACGTCTATGGCCCCGTTCACACTGAGCATTTGCCCCCTGAAGGCATGGGAGCCCTGCGGACTTTCCATGCGCGATCATACCAGCACATCTGGGATGCGTAGTGCTCCCGTAGCCAACCCGCGGCTTCCCGTGGAAAACACGGAGTAAAAAACTAGTAGGTTGGAAGTACTAGTTTCCAGAAACCCCGGGGCAAAGGCTGGCGTCTGATCGCGGGAGTGCCAGTATCCCACGGCTTCCGATGTCCGCCCATGTCCCCGGGGTTTCCGGATGTTGTAAGTGTCCATGGGATGCGCACCAATGCTGAACAGCGCATGCACACACACAAGACACCGACAGTGGCCCGCCCCCCCCCAATGGTGCATACACACTTCGTTGCTTTTCTGCTACGCTGCAGCAACGCATTGTGATCGGGGCGCAGAGCTGGAGTGTGGCAACCTGGTGGCCCGTATGATCGGGCTACTGTGCCTTATTTAGCTCCGGGGCAAACTGCCATGCCTCTCCCCTGCGTTTTCTGGCCCGTATGACCAGGGCCTATGTTTACTTCCTATTGTATTATCGAAGCTGTGTTATAGTTCACTCTGTATATGACTATGAAATAAAATAAAATTACATATATTAAAAAAAAAGCTGTGGAATCTTGTGAGAAAAAAAAATCTACTTTGTGAGCTACTGGCATTAAAGTTGTGAGCAAGCAATTTGTAAGGTAAAGGTAAAGGTTCCCTTGCTCGAAAGCCAGTCGAATCTGACTCTAGCGTTGTGGTGCTCATCTCTGTTTCAAAGCCGAAGAGCCAGTACTGTCCAAAGACGTTTCCATGGTCATGTGGCTGGCATGACTAAACACCAAGGCGCACGGAACGCTGTTACCTTCCCACCAAAGTGGTACCTATTTATCTACTTGCAATTTCTTGCTTTCGAACTGCTAGGTTGGCAGGAGCTGGAACTAGAGACAGGAGCTCACCCCATCATGCGGCACTCTCGGGTCTTGAATTGCTGAACTACTGACCTTCCATTTGCTCTGGAGCCATCTTTCCTGAGCTAAGACAAAAATCTGTGAGCTGGAGGCTAAAAAAAACCTGTGAGCCAGCTCACACCAACTCAGCTTAGAGGGAATCAGTGGCTTCTAAGGCTGCATAACACGTCTTCATTTGAATCCTCAACACTGCTTGCTTCTGAGACTATATTAGGATAGGAAACTTGAGCTGACATTGGCATGGGTATCCAGCAGAGCATGGTGGCTCTCATGAACCCAGAGTTGTAGCAAGAAGCCAGTGGCCTTCTCCACAAGTTACAGGGAACACACACATATCATTTGTGCACAGCATACACTAGATTTGTCTTTATACTTGTGTCAAGCAATTCCTAGGTTACATTCAACACATGCACAGCTGACTGTTGGCATGGAAACCCCTCATTTATCCAGGTGCTGTCCCTGGTTTCATTTGTAAAGTGAACACGTCAGCTCTTCCTTACTTACAGGTGTACACACATCCATGCAGGTTGTTCATGCATCCACTTTAACATGTGAACAGGGCTAGTGTGGAGTGGTGGGCACAGGTGGTATTTGCAGGCTGATAGCCAGGATTCTGTGGCTTGTGGGACATTTTTCTTCCTGGTAGGGCTGAAGTTCTCAGTGCAGAAAGAAAAGCCATTTAGTAATTAATAATTTAGTAATTAGTAATAGAAAGCTGTTACCAGGAGAGCTCTCTAAATTGCTTGCTGTCAACCACTTCAGATGACAGTTCTCAGCTGCTGCAAGTTAATCACTTCTGCCAGCCTAAGCAGCAATTCTGATAAAAAGCTGGCAGGTAGGGGTGATGACTTCTATAGTCAAGAAAGCTAACATTTAGGCAGAAAACCTCTCTTGAAGGAGACCAGTTTCTTGACACAGAGTTAGAAGGGATCCTAGAGGTCACCTACTCCTACCCCCTTGCTCAGTGTGAGAATTAGTCAACTACAGCATCCCATTCTGCTTAAAGGATCACATGCCTTTGAACAAAAAAGTGTTAAAATGATTGGGGGGAAAACATTTACAGGATAAATTCTTGTGAGGCTGTGCCTTTAAAAAGGGGCAGAGCCCCCCCCCCAAAAAAAAACCCCTCTAAAGCTATGGGCCTGAGTATTTGTGATTCTGGGCCCTTGGGCAAAAGCCCAAAATGGGATCCTAGAATCATGGAATTCTAACACTGCTCCCCTTCCCAGGGCCAAGCAAGGGATGAGGACCATGGAGACATCTGGCATCGAACTCATAGGCATAATCCAGCATGACCCCGCTCCCATCTACATGTGCACAGTGTTTTTAAGCAGCTGAACAGGCTTAAGTCCCACTGACAGAATAGCAAGAAAATGCATTTAATCTCTTTCAAAAGGAATTAATCACAACTAACCTCAGTGGGGTTAGGGCATTTATTTTTCAGCATAATTCCACCCGGTTCTATCATCAGGCATATCATGTCGCATTATGATACTAATTTGCAGAGGTCTCAGTAATTGTTGGCAAGTGATCCACGCCAGTTGCCTAATTCCTCAAGTTCTCAGTCCTTCCTCGGGCTCAAAATGCACAGCACAGTAGAGACCCAGTTATCCTCTCAGCATGATAAGCAGAGCAAGAGAATCTCCAAAGGAACGGGACGGGGACACAAGCAGTTTTAATAACCTTCTTGCCTGCTTGTTTTTTTATTCCTCTCCAAGGCTTCGAGTGACCTCTGGCAAAAGCAACAACATTCCTGGTGGAGAGGCAGTGCTTTTTGGGAGCTTGCCAGGTGTTGCCCACTGGTGGCTTTTCTCTGTAAAATAGAAAGGAAAAAAAAGCCAGCAAAAACCTACCCGCTGCACTCATTCCCAAGTACTCCCCTCTGCCCTGTTCTAAGCTGTCAGGCAGACAATAACCTGATTCCAATTGTCTTCCCACATTCATACAGACAACAACTACTTAGACCTGCCTATGAGAGTTTAAAATTAGGGGGGGAAAGACTGTGTTCCTTTTGTGCTTTCTTCAGACTTGTATGCATCAAATAAGTGATCTTTCGTTCTTTCCTAAGGTCCCCTTTTCCCCCCACCGGACGATTTGTTGCAATTGTTGTTGTAATAACTCCACAGCACTTGGTACCAAAATGGAATGGAAGTTTATTAGAACATAAGCAAGGCTGGTCTGGGCCCTGCTAGGCTATAACCAGTCACAAGCCAGCAATTGACAAAATAAGTCAAAGTGAAACTAAGGCTGTGATCACAGACATTCAATAATCCACTTTCAATCCCACTTTCAATGCACTTTCAAACTGGATTTTGCCAGTTCACACAGTAAAAATACAGTTGGAAAGTGCATTGAAAGTGGACTGAAAGTGGATTATTGAGTGTGTGTGATCACAGCCTAAAGCAAAAGCTTTTACCTTAAAACAGGGGTATTGAACTCATTTGTTGTGAGGGCTGGTTCTGACATAAATAAGACTTTGTTGGGCTGGGCCAAGTGTGACATAAAATGTAATGCCAGGCAGCAGTGATATAAACTTTATAAAGGACACAAAGAAACACAATTAAAGGTTTTTTTTTTCCGAACTTGAAATTTTTTAAAAAAACACAAAACCGTGCTTAAAACATTACCACTTTTACGATGTTTTGTTTCAGTCTCTGATAACTGACACTTCTTGCTCTGAATTATTGCATCAAAATGTCTGTGCTGTAGCAACCTTGAGTATGCTATTCAGGTGTGTATCTGTAAGCTTCAAACCTACTTTTGATTTATTGACATCCATTACAGAAATCTCATGGTCAATGCTCTGAGCCGAGGACCCAGGGGAAAACATGAAATGGCTGGGCATTGCAAGCTTTTGTACATAAATTGCTTTTTGTGCTGGTCAAAAACATGTGGCATCATGACACAGAGTGAGGGCTATGTGTTTGTCAACAAAGCTATAGTCTTCCCAGAACAATAATTGCAACTCCTATGAGGCAGTACAAGAACAGAGAGACAGCTATGTATAGTGGTCAGTATCAGCCTGCTATCTGGGAAGTCTAGGTTCAAAAACCCCAGTTTACAAAGGAAATATGCTGGATGAACTTGGTATGGATACACACACTCTCAGACTAATCTACCTCACTGGCTTGTTGTTATTTCTCATCTCAATAGTTCACATTGCTTTCCTACTGAAAAAGACTGGATTATGAGGGCATGAATACAGTGATAAATGGGAGGCAAACCCAGTTGCACCCAGAAGAGACACAGCATAATGAGCCCAACAAAACACATACAGCATAACATTCCCAACAAAACACACACACAAAATGAGCCCAACAACACACACACAGAGTAGCAAGGCACACAAAAGTTCATACCTTGAATAAAACTTTGTTGGTCTTAAAGGTACTTTGTATTTTTCCCATGTGATTAAGGCAGCTGAGCAAAGGGGAGGAAGGGGAGGAGCCTCAGCCAATGGAAGGGAATAAAGGCTTGCCTTTGTCTCCTGTGCAATTGAGGGAGCCTGGGCAGAAAGCAAGCTCTGGATCATTCCCTCCCTTCCCCTGGAAGGAGGAAAGTGGGGGGAGCCTCAACCAATGCAGAGAATAGAGCTTGCCTACCTATCTCTCCTGTGCGATCGAGAGAGTATGGCAAAATAAGTTGTGACACAGCAGTAGTAGAACTGGAGAAGGAAGCAGTAGAGAGCCAACTGCTCAAGGGCCAGATAGGAGCCCAGCAGGGCCAGATCCTGCCCTTAGGCCACATGTTTGACAGCCCTGCCTTAAAGGTTCATGTTAAAATGACTATACCATTCAACAACAGAACGTAACAAATTTGCACTGCCTATGATATAACAGTTGTGCTTTCATGTGTAATAGAAACACAAACTCTATGGTACCCTTTGTGCTATGATTCTGCCATTTTCTAAGGATGATGTGTTTTGGTGCATGTTGGAAATCATGGTTCCTGTTGTCACCTTCCAGACTGCTTCCTTTAGTTTCCACCCCTGACCACCACATTTTGGAAATTACACCATTACACTATTGTGCATTGGGGCCATTTCTGTTCCTATCATTTGGCAATATTCCGTGATGAAACAGTGCCAATCCTGTTTAAAACAATGTAAATCGGTTTGAGATACTGGCTGTTTGTACTTATCTGTTTTATAGTTACCACACTATGTTCCTAATTTCATCTTGTACTTGTTTTTAATGATTCTGGAGCATTCTTGATATCCCTGATAGGGTACTATTGCTTTCTTTACATTCTGTTTGGTTTTGTTGTGCTTGTTGAAAAGCTTGATTAAAAAGGTAAAAAAGGAGCAATAAAATGTTTGTTTGTTTTTTTCCAGGGGGGGTGGGGGATGAAAGAGTGCCAATCTATTTAAAATGGGGGGAAACGTACCAATGTTCCCTCTAAGCTGTGGAGTCCTGTGAGCAAAAATTCCACTTTGAGAGCTACTGGCATTAAAGTTGTGAGTGAGCGATTTAGGTACAGCATAAATTAGCTTGCTCTGGAGCCATCCTTCCTGAGCTAAGACAGAAATGTGCAAGCCGGAGGCTAAAAAACTGTGAGCTCGCTCACAATAACTCAGCTCAGAGGGAACACTGAACCCTACCCATATTGAAGCAGCATATTTCTGGCAATGTAAATCAACAGAGGGGGAAGCAGATTCATGGTCATAATGGCTGATTCCAGAGCATGGCCCCAGTATAGAGAGAGTTGCCAGGTCCCTCCTAGCAACTGGTGGGGGGTAGGAGGAACTTACCAGGAGAAAGAGGAAGGCCCCGGCCATATCCCTGTCATCAAAGTGAATCAGATACTCCAGTATTTGGGCCAAAACTCTATGGTAAAAACGATTTCTACTGTAGAGCTTTTGCTGAAATACTGGAGCATTGCCCAGACATCACTGGCATGATGACATTACTTTGTGTGTGATATCAGGGACATAGCCTGGGCCTTCCTTTTTCTCCTCCTAAGTCCCCTCTGACAGCCAGCTGATCAGCAGCTGGGGGGGCAGAACCTGGTGATGGGGGACTGCCACCTCCATCAGGGGGTCTGGCGACCGTAAGTATAGGATTATCCTTAAAAGATAATGTGTTAGATGAGTTATCTTACATGTCAAATGCAGCTTATTGGCAATTTTAAAGAAGAAGAAGAGATTGGCTTTATACCCTGCCCTTCACTACCTGCAGGAGTTTCAGAGTGGCTTACAATCCCTTTCCCTTCCCCTCTCCACAGCAGACACCCTGTGAGGTAGATGGGGCTGAGAGCTCTCTCTCAAGAACTGCCCTTGAGAGAAGAGCTCTGAAAGAATTTACAACTGACCCAAGGTCACACCAGTAGCTGCACGTGGAGGAGTGGAGAATCAAACCTGGCTCTCCCGGATTAGAGTCCGCACTCTGAACCACTACACCAAACTGGCTCTGCTGACATTTTGGTGCCTCCAAAGCTCAATACTCCAAAGCTTTTACTGACTTTCTGAATTTAGAAATCATTTGTAAACCATGAGGCGGGCTACAGTACAAGCCAGGACTACCAGATCTCCTTCTGTGGCTGAAGGCCACCCGGTGGCAACCTGTTGTTCCCAGCACTGCTCAGAATGGTGGTGGTGGTGGAAATAAACAAAAACAGGTCATGGGCCAACAGAAATGATGTTACTTCCAGGAAAACCTAAGAAGTTACCAGATTGCTCTAGGAATCTTGGAATTCCGCACATTTGCCAGGAGTTTCCTACTCCACTCTACAAGACGGTACCCCATTCTACACCTTCTGTGAACCCAAAAGGCTCATATTCCTGAAGCTGGTTTCCAAATGTGTTGCATATGTTTTTTTTCAATGACTTTCCGTTGTCCCTCATCATTTTATCTAGACCAGGGGTGCCAAACATAAGGCCCTGGGGCCAGATCCAGCCCACCCAGGGCTCTTAAGCGGCCCGTGA
Organism: Gekko gecko; assembly: GCA_029375565.1. NCBI lineage: Eukaryota > Metazoa > Chordata > Lepidosauria > Squamata > Gekkonidae > Gekko > Gekko gecko. The sequence goes on along the minus strand of JAPDNY010000004.1, from coordinate 164,211,927 downwards.
GCAACTGGTGAAAGGGAGGGAGTGGCCTCAGTGCAGCAGAACAACCTCGTCTGCAGCAGTCAAGCATCGTGGGAGCATCTGCCCAGTGCTGCACTGCTGCCTCTTCAGTCCGCCCATGCAGGTTTACCTCTGCACCCCACCCCCAGTTCATGGGACCTTGCAGTGAGGATACGCCAGCTCGGAGCTTACCAGCTGCTGTCCTTTATACAGTTTCTGTATTATGACCACTCACAACTAAGAGTCAGATACAATGGGAGAGGAAGTCTATCAGAGCCAGTTAGTGCCTACAAAGGAGTCAGGCGGGGATATCTATTGGCCCCTATTTTGTTTAACTATTATATTAATGACATTGAGGGTTATCTTGATTCAGCCGATTTACATCCGCCTAAACTACAGCACTCCTGCCAACCTAGCAGTTCGAAAGCAAGAAATTGCAAGTAGATAAATAGGTACCACTTCGGTGGGAAGGTAACAGCATTCCGTGCGCCTTGGTGTTTAGTCATGCCAGCCACATGACCACAGAAATGTCTTCAGACAGCGCTGGCTCTTTGGCTTTGAAACGGAGATGAGCACCGCAACCCTAGAGTTGGATTCGACTGGCTTTCAAGCAAGGGAACCTTTACCTTTACTAAACTACAGCAGCAGCACATTTCCTTCCTTCTTTGTGCCGATGATGCTGCCTTACTTGCCAGGACCCCAGTAGGTCTTAGGAGAGCACTCTCTAAATTTGCAGCATTTTGCAACGAGAACCAACTCGAGATAAATTACCAAAAAAATAAAAAAAGCTATGGCCTTTGGGAACAGACAAAAGAAAAGAACGTGGTCAATCAACGGGCAACGCATTGAGCAGGTATTAAGTTTTAAATGCTTGGGCATGATTCTTCAAGCACATTAAGTCTATGGCAGCTCAAGGAGAAAGATCTGCTAATGCGATAATCAAGTTCCTGTGTACGGGGGTGGGGGCGCACTTTGTTCCGGCAGCCCTAAAATTGTTTCAAGGAAAAGTAAAGCACAAATGTCTTATGGAACTTTTCTTGGCTCTCCACCTTCCTCTTAGGACCCCCTTGAGAGGGTCCAGTCCGAATTTTTAAGGGCGGTCCTTCACGTCCCAAGGGGGGAGGTGGCTAATGCCTATCTGTTTAGAAACTGGCATGATGACAATGGTAGCCAAACTTACTCTGGCTTCACTTAGGTATTGGCTTAGAGTCAATTTTCACCCTCAGGCCCTAATTCACGTGGTACTCACTGACAACTTCCAGTCAAATTGGCTGAAAGCTGCTCATAACAAGTGGCATCTTTTCGGTCTTTCCCCTCAAGCCATTCCAGCTCTGAACTGGAACCAGGCTAAGGTAATTGTGAAAGAAAGAATAACAGACATTGGCCCTGTCCACACTGAGCATTTGCCCCCCTGAAGGCACAGGAGCCCTGCGGACTTCCCGTGCTTGATCATACCAGCACATCTGGGAGCTGTAGTGCTCCCGTGGCCAACCCACGGCTTCCCGTGGAAAACGCGGAGTAAAAAACTAGTAGGTCGGAAGTACTAGTTTCCAGAAAGCCCAGGGCAAAGGCTGGCGCCTGATCGTGGGAGCGCCAGTATCCCGCGGCTTCTAACGCCCACCCATGTCCCCGGGGTTTCCGGATATTGTAAGTGTCCATGGGATGTGCACCAATGCTGAACAGCGCATGCGCATGCACAAGACACCGACAGCGGCCCGCCCCCCCATGGCGCATGCGCATTTCGCTGCTTTTTTGCTTTGCTGCAGCAGCGCTGGTGTGATCGGGGCACAGAGCTGGAGTGTGGCAACCCAGTGGCCCGTATGATCAGGCTACTGTGCCTTATTTAGCTCCGGGGCAAACTGCCATGCCTCTCCCCCGCGTTTTCTGGCCCGTATGACCGGGGCCATTGAGAGGCAGTCTGATCTAGCTAGATATCCAACTTTTCTAGCGCCTGTGTGAACTAAATACCATGCCACTTATTCTGCTTTCCTTGTCCATCTCTATGGACATAAGTACAGAAAAGCCTTCACTTTGGCCAGGTGTTCAGCGCTCTCCTCAGCAGTGCCTGAGGGCAGGTACAAGGGAATTCCCTTTGCACAAAGGCTTTGGCTAGTTTGGTGCCAGTTTGGGGTAGTGGTTAAGTGTGTGGACTCTAATCTGGGAGAACCGGGTTTGATTCCCCCACTCCCCCACTTGCACCTGCTGATGTGACCTTGGGTATAAGTCATAAGCTCTGGCACAGCTGTTCTTGAAAAAGAACAGTTTCTGTCAGAGCTCTCTCAGCCCCACCTACCTCACAGGGTGTCTGTTGTGGGGAGGGGAAGGGAAAGGAGTTTATAAGCCACTCTGAGACACCTTTGGGTAGTGAAGGGCGGGGTATAAATCCAATCTCCTCTTCTTCTTCTTTGCAAATGCGGCTTAGGGGAAGTTGAAACTATCTCACATATGATCCTCAGGTGTCCCTGGTACAAGGAGGCCCGCTGCAAATATCTTGAGCCCATTGTAAAACTAAGTCCTGATATGACAGAATCTGATTATATAAACTATTTGCCATCAGATGAAAATCAGTCTACCTCTAAAGCTGTTGCCAAATTTTGTACCGCTTGCTGTCATATCCGAAAAGCCTGCTAAATCATGTTTTAGTCCTAAGCCGATCCGCTGACCTATATTTTATGTGATATCTATTTGTTGTTACTTTATTTTAACGCATTTTTATCTATCCTTTGTATTTATTCTAGCTGTTTTATTGATGCAGTCAGTAAGTTTTCTAACATCAGTGTGATTTTGTTGATTTACTGGCTCGATGCCGTAATAAACTATACAATACAATATAGTTTCCATCTTCGGTTCCTGGCATTATGTCTTACGGCACACGTGGCCTGGCTCAACAAAGTGACATTTATGTCAGATCCGGTCCTTGTAGGAAATGAGTTTGACACCTCTGATCCTGACACTAGACTGTAGGAACTCTGTTCCTCTATTGATACTCCTAAAAGTGGTGTCTCAACTCCTTGGAACCTGAGACAGCTCTCATTCCCAGTAACTGGTGTTCAGATGGATCTTATGGGCATGCCAATGTGCAACACAGTCATACAGTGTTATAAACTACTTCGTCTGTACCACAATAAAAGAAGTTGCTAGTGGAATACTCGTGGTCTTTACCTGGATCTTTAAGCATTTTAATTTATACAGCCCTTACAGTATCCATATGGTGATTTCCAGAAATATTATGACTACAAATAATTTGTGTGTCTCCTTTCCAGAGCCAGAAAGGTGTAGCGGTTAGGAGCGTGGACTCTAATCGGGGAGAACCAGGTTTGATTCCCCACTCCTCCACATGCAGCCGCTAGTGTGACCTTGAGTCAGTTACAAGTCCTTTCAGAGCTGTTCTCTCACGGGCAGTTGTCAGGAGAACTCTCTCAGCCCCATCTACCTCACAGGGTGTCTTTTGTGGGGAGGGGAAGGGAAAGGAGAATGTAAGCTGCTCTGAGATTCCTTCCGGTAGTGAAGGGCAGAGTATAAAACCAATCTCCTCCTCATTCTCCTCCTCCTCCTCCACCACCAGATAACAATGATGGATCCAGAGGAGTTTATGGCATTGTGGGCAAATATGCAGGGTCTTTTTGTAGCGGGAACTCCTTTGCATATTAGGCGACACACCCCTAATGTAGCCAATCCTCCAAAAGCTTACAGAGTTTTTCTTACAGGGGCTACTGTGAGCTCTTGGGGGATTGGCTATATTTGGGGTGTGTCGTCTAAGATGCAAAGGAGTTCCTGCTGCAAAAAGAGCCCTGCAAATATGTAAAGTGCTGTCAAGTCTCAGTCAATTTATGGTGACACCATAGGGTTTTCAATAAACAGAGGTGGCTTGCCATTGCCTGCCTCTTCATAGCTACCTTGGACTTCCTTGGTGGTCTCCCATCCAAGTACTAACCAGGGCTGACCCCACTTAGGTTTCAAGATCTGTGAAGACTGGGGTAGCCCAGGCCATCCAGGTCAGGGCTATGGCACTGTAGATTGACAGAATTATTATGACTAGAAGACCAATCTGAACCCAAATTGCTGAACAGGATTATGCTGTCCACTCTGACTTCTCCCAGGTCTCAGACAGAATGTCTTTTCACACAAGAGCCAATGTGGTGTAGTGTCAGACTAGCAAATGGAAGACCCAGGTTCAAATCCCCACTCGTGCCGTGGAAGTTCACTGGGTGACCTTGAGCCAATCACACCCTCTCAGTCTAGCCTACCTAGCAGGGTTGTTGTGAGGAGAGGAAAGGACAGGAAAATAAAGTATGCCAACTCGGGTCCCCACTGGAAATAAAGGTGGGGCACAAATGAAATAAATAAATAAATAAATAAATAAATAAATAAATAAATAAATAAATTTACTTTTCCTGTAAATTTTTTAAAAAATTATTTTATTTATTTAACTTTCTATTTCTATACCGCTCTGACCCCTCAAGGGGTCTCTGAGTGATTTACACAGGATTAGAACAGATAAAAGGAAATACTTCTTCACCCAAAGAGTGATTAACACATGGAATTCACTGCCACAGGAGGTGGTGGCAGCTGCAAGCACGGACAGTTTCAAGAGGGAATTAGATAAACATATGGAGCAGAAGTCCATCAGTGGCTATTAGCCACAGAGTATAGATGGGAACTCTCAGTCTGGGGCAGGTGATGCACTCTATCCTTGGTGCTGGAGGGGGCAGCAGTGGGAGGGCTTCTGGTGCCCTGGCCCCACTGCTGGACCTCCTGATGGCACCTGGTATATTTTGGCCACTGTGTGACAGAGTGTTGGATTAGATGGACCATTGGCCTGATTCAACATTGGCTTCTCTTATGTTCTTATGATTATGTTTCCTAATGTAGGGCCACAATTCATAGGGGGATGCATCCTACCAGTACCCGGGCAGCAGGGTCTTCTAGTTCTTTTTTGTCCTTATTCCGGTGGGCCTCAGACGTCAGCACTCCATCCATGATGTTCTGGGGCAGCTTCTTTCCGGCTCAGCAGCTTTCTTCCCAGAAGGCCTTGTCTTCGGTGTACGGCCTTGCGTTGGCTGCAGTTTCCGGCTGTGTCCCTTTGGCTCCACCGCACTACGCCGACACGCCGCTCATCGTTCCGTGACTCAGCCCTCCTTCTGGACTCGGCCGCCCAGCGCTGCCTCCATGCTATGTCTGCTGCAGTCGCCATCCCCGCCGATGCTTTCCTGCTGCACACCCCAAGGAGGGAGGGTGCCCCCTGCCACCTACAGGCAGGTACCCATTTTATCTATTTGCTCTATATATTTTAATGCTTTCGAACCGCTGGGTGGGTGGGAGCTGGGACTAGGGCCAGGAGCTGACCCCGGTCACGGTGGGATTCGAACAGCCATAGTAGCTGTTCCCAGATGTTATAGCAGGTGTGCCTTACTGCCTGCGCCACCGCTCCCACAACTTGGCAACCATAACTGGAAACACCAGTTAGTAAATTAAATCCGTAACCATCTGAGCTCTGTTTATGTATACAGAAATCAATGTAGGTAGGACACATCTTCCTCCAATTCCCATGGATTCAAGAAGATGGCACATATAACCCCTGTGTACATGGGTCCCTTCAGCATGTGAAAACTGGAAGCAGATCTAGCACGTTTAACCCCAATTCCCCTCTACACACACACACATAAACAAAATAAGGCTGCTACAATATCCTTTACACCATGAAAAAAAAGCAGTAGGAGTAAGAAAAACGAACACTCAAATCCGTCTTTCTGGACAGGTGTGGCGACTGAGCAGGAAAATGGGAAAATGAGCTAGAAAAACCTGTCAGCAATCTGAGACAAGGCACACAGTTCCAAACAAATAGCTCGGTTTGTTTTCCCCCCTTAGTATCAACAAGATAAAATATTGAATTTCCCCCCCTCTCTTCCTAAGCTGTCAAATGATTCCGAGTTTGGCAGCATACTTATTCTTGCATTAACAAGCAGACCATAACAGACACTGCAAAAATCAGATCATTATCTGTCTTGTACATTGCTGCGATAGTTAATTTAAGAGTGTTTAACAGGCCCCGTGGAGAGCCCATCCGAACTGGAGTGCCAGCAGATTAACATGTACGGCTTTCTAGTACAGGGTCAGACTGTTGGTCCATTTCGTTCTGCATTATCTGTCACGGACAACCAATCTGCAATGTCTCGGGTTGTTCTCCAGCACCGTTACTGAAAATCCTTTAATTGGAGATGTGGGGATTCAATTGGGACCTTCTGTATCCAAAGCATATCCTCTGGCCCTGAGCTCTGGGGCCTTCCAAAAGTAAATGTCTTTGCTGCCGTTTGAAGCATTAGGCTTGAATCCACACTGCCAGTGGCATAAGTTTATTCCCTTGCTCGAAAGCCAGTCAAATCCAATTCTAGGGGGCGGTGCTCACCTGTGTTTCCAATCCAAAGAGCCAGCGCTGTCTGAAGACTTCTCCATGGTCATGTGGCCAGCATGTCTAAATGATGAGGTGCACAGAATGCTAGTACCTTCCCACCAAAGCAGTACCTACTTGCAATTCCTTACTTTCAAACTGCTAGGTTGGCAGGAGCTGGGGCCAGAGACGGGAGCTCACTCCATCACGCAGCACTAGGGTCTTGAACTGCCGAACTACAGACCTTCTGGTCTGTGGCTCAGCATCTTAACCTCTGAGCCACTGCAGCTCCCAAGTGCACTATGGACCTTGTATATTCCAACACTATATTGCTCTGTGTAGCTTATTGTAGTAGGATCTTGCATTAACAAGCAGACCATAACAGACACTGCAAAGATCTTCAAGAGTCATGTGAATATTTATGCTACGTTTCAGTTCTTTCTGGTGGTGCATTGGTTATTGAATTTCCCATTTTGTTGAGTGTACTGACTCACTCCGTGTCATCCACCTTGAATCCCTGTGAACAAGGCAGATTATAAATAATGTGACTAAACAAACAAACATAAGAACCTAAGAAGAGCCCTGCTGGATCAGATCAGTGGTCTATCTAGTCCAGCATCTTGTCTCACGCAGTGGCCAACCAGTTCCTCTCCATGGCCAACAACAGGGCATAGAGGCCGAGGCCTTCTCCTGAGGTTGCCTCCTGGCTCTGGAATTCAGAGTCTTAGTGCCTCTGAATGTGGAGGTTCCCCTGGAACACCCGGGAGCTTTGGAGGCGGGGCAAGAGGTGGAAATGACATCACACAATGCATTGGCATCACATCCATGATGTCAGCATATCAGATGATACTCTATAGTAATACCTGTTGGGTATTGTAACTCTGTATGCAAGAGGATCTACAAGGGAGAGGGTTAAGAGAATTCTGTCTTACTAGGGGACACTTGGCTCCACTCTCTCATCAGTTAGATGCTAAGCCTCTTTGGCTGTGGCTTGCCTTTTGCATCATCTTATATAGGACCTTTTCCCTCTCTCTTGCCTGGGCTTGGAGCTGTAGTAATTTAACATTTTTGAAGTTAATTGTTCACAATAAGTTAAATATACTTACATGGATAATTCATGTAAGACGTGCTTCTATTTTTGTAAGTAAAATTTCTTTCTCTCATTACCGTTGGAGTCAGATCATCTTTGTAATTTGTTTGAACAGCATTTTTTCCTTCATTGGGAAATGTGGAGGATCAGGGATACCACATAAAGCTTCTGCACTTCCAAGGCAATTGATTTTTTTTTTTTTAACATTTAACCCAATAATACCACAGAGTTTGGGATTCTAGAGTGTTGCCCGACAGGCTGATGTTACATCCTGATTTTCACCCGGATGCAATGTCAATGGATTGTGCAATATCATTTCTAACCACCTCATTCGGTAGACCCAGATGCCAGAGTGGGAGGGAAGGAGGTCCAACCAGGAAGTTGCCTGTCTGAAGTGAGCAACTGGTAAGCCTATTTCCTCTCCTCATGCTAAAAGAGCATTGGCTGCTGTGGCAACATTTCACGGCAAGACTAGCCGATATGAATTCTCCTCTCCTAGCTTTCCCCTCCTATCAGCAACAGTGGCTGCCTTCGGGGTTTGAATGGGCTTAAATATCCTGGGGGGAGGGGACACCATGGATTGATTCTATTGTACAAGCCTGATTCCGAATGGTGGGTGGAAATGGAGGCTTTAAAGACACAACTGTATTGAAAAAGATGGTGGATCATCTGAGTCTTGGTAGCCATCTGTTTCCTGTACCTAAAATAGTCCCTGATTGGCCATTTTTTTTAAAAAAAAAAATTCCCTTCCCTCTTTCCTGGGAAAGGAAGGAAGATTGACTGGTGTGGTCAATGGATTCTTACAGATCAATTGCCCAGTCAGAGAGTCAGAGCCATAAGAGAAGTGGTTCCCTACCCAATGAACTAGAATCCTGGTGTGCGGATGAATTTGTAGGGATGGATTTGTTTGCTTGCATCATCACTAAGATAAAGAAACACAAGACACAGACTATCTATGCAGCTGAAAGCTTTCCACCCTTGTACTGTCTAATATGGAGGCAGGCAGGCTGGGTTGGGGGGAAGACTGGATTGGTGGGGCTCTGCCCCATTTAGCTGAATGGATCCTTCTACAATGCCATCACCTTTTGCTGGGGAATTCAGCTGTGTCCCTGCATCAGAGTGGCTGGATAATTTAGTTCAACTGCTCCGGATGAAAAGATGCAGGAGACTTTCCCCACTCTCCTCAGAGGCTGCCTGTTGCATCTCTATATGAGTCTAATCAGGAGACATGCCAAGAACCACAAAGTGCCCTGCAGAATTATAGATCCTTCAGAGGTGGGTAGCACAGGGCAGAGTAAACCTTTTCAGCGAGGACAGATAAGGACAGGCGAAGTCTTTACACTATGTCATTCTAAATGGGCCTGTATGACAAAAATGGAGCTGCGATGGATCAAGTGGTTAAGACACTGAACTGCAGGCTGTGGAAGGTCCATAGTTCAGCAGTTCGAGACCCGGGTGTTGCATGACGGAGTGAGCTCCTGTCTCTAGTTCCAGCTCCTGCCAACCTAGCAGTTCGAAAGCAAGAAATTGCAAGCAGATGAATAGGTACCACTTTGGTGGGAAGGTAACAGCGTTCCGTGTGCCTTGGTGTTTAGTCATGCTGGCCACATGACCATGGGAACGTCTCTGGACAGCGCTGGCTCTTCGGCTTTGAAACGGAGATGAGGGCTGGGTACAGACTGGCAGTTTGCTCTGGTAGCCAGTCGTAGCAAAAAAGCCCCAGAATAAACTATACCAGGTTTTCCCGTTCACACAGCATTCAGACTGCCGCGCCGGAGGCGTGCTATTTTCGCCATTTCCCCATTAATTCGGCTGTGGGTATATGGGTGTATGTGCGCATGAGCACCCATGCGCTCATGCATTCATGCACTCATGCACATAATTGCATTTTGCTGATTGGGGGAGGACCCCGCAGCACCGGCACCGCATTGGGCAGTGGAGTGGAGCACAGCTAATCACACTGCTGCTGCCTTCTGCCAACACGGGTTGCTCCCAGCTTTTCGGCTGCGCGTTCAGACTCCCCGGAAGCGGAGAAACGCACGACACACATGGGCTTTTGGATTTGCTACGAGTTTTATCAGGTATCTTTTTAATCCGGTGGTGAAGCGCAACAGCACGGGTTGGCTACAGGTGGGGGACGCCAGGCAGATGTGCCTGTGTGAATGCCCCATTTACTCTGGGATTGAGTAGTCGCTGGCCCAGGTCCCTACTGGGGCAAATTGCCAGTCTGAACTCAGCCGAGCACCGCAACCCTAGAGTCGGATTCAATTGGCTTTCGAGCAAGGGAAACTTTACCTTTACCTTATGACAAAAATATTTTCTTATTGTCACAGAGAGGACACTGACAACATTGAATGAAAGTGCTATGTATGCACACAGACACACACACAAAGGCAAAGGAATAAAGAAACCTTTTTAAAAAAATCTTATTTAGAGACTCCTCATATCGTAACTTGCCGAGTTTATCCTTAATGTCAGCGCAGCTTTTCAGGTACGGGACTGATGTAGGCTTCTGCTTCTGCATCAGAACAAAAGTTTGCTCCAGTTGTCAGAACCTTGGGGGAAAACAGCCAGCCTGGACTGGCGTGGACCTCCCCCTCGTAGCAGACACCCACTCATCCTTCCATTTATCAGTGCAAAAGTACTTCTAGGGAAGAGAGACTTCGCAGTGTGTTAGCACTCGGGGCCGTTTGATCTCCACCCTGGCACTGTGCTCAGTGTGAAGGGCGAATCAGAACAAAAGAGATGGATGTTCAAAGCGTTCACGCTTCAATGCACCTATCGAATCCCCCACGCACAAACACCCTGCCTTTTCTTTTGCATGAGCACAAGGTCGTGCTGGACCACACTGATCTGGTAGAGGAGTAAGTGGATTAGGCTTAGAGTAATCGTTTTAAGTTAAATTAAACGTATGGTTCTAGCGCTGCCATCTGAAATCCATGCTTATCCTTGTGTCTCACAGTTGGCCGGGTGCCACATGAGGTATTCCACAGCTGTGTCGCGCTGGAATCTGTGTTGATGAATATTTCTGTGGCCAATGCACCTGCATCTATCTATCCATTTTCTTAAAAAAAACCCCAACCTAAATATTTGAGCAAAGTCAAGTCCTTGCACGCAGTTGCCTTGATTCCCATGAACTTTACTCATGTAGATGCATTTCTCAACAGAGACGTGCAATGTATTCCTGTGCACAGTTACTCCAGCCTGAGCCCACTGACTTTACAGAACTTAACCTGGAGTAGCGCCACATAAAATTACACTGGGAGGTATGCAAAGAAATGACAAAAGAAATAATTAAAAAAAAACTATTTTGCTGCTGGCTGTGCCTTTGTCATTAACACAGTGATTGCAAAATAGGCATAAATAACAAGTATGAGAGATGGAAGAATACCAAGGAAAGTGACATTTGTTATTAGCTCGCTATGATCTTTCTAACAATCCCCATCCCCCATGTCCCAATCTTAGGCTTTCCTTGTTGACCACTGCTGCTCTGAGCAAGAGAGAAATATTTTTCTCAGAGTGGGAGAAAAACAAACAAACAAAACCCAGCACCTTTGCCAGTGTCACTTCTGTGTGCAGCCTGCAATTCACAAAGGGTAGCTCCTAGAGCTACCCTTCATAAAATCATAGAGTTTCTGCTGGTTTCTAGAGCTACCCATTGTAACTTCTGGGTTGTACCTGGAAATGATGTAGCAGTGCCATTAGAGATGCTCCCCCTGTGTCCTCGACCCCCCCCACCCTTCCACCAGTTGTCAGGTTCGACCTGCCAGCCATACCTGGCCATTGGAGGTGATGGGGGCAAACCAGAGCCTTTTCAGTGGCGGCACCTCACAAAAGTAGAGCAGATGCCAGGAGAGCCTCAAGGGGAAGGCTCTTGAGACTCAACCGGCATCTGCTCTACTATCACATGGAAGGCCAAAACATTTCTTTTTTACCCAGGTCCAGCATCCTGTCTCATTTTCACAGTGGCCAATCAGATGCCTTTGGGGAAGACCACAAGCAAGGGATGAAGGCAACTGCCTCCTCTTGCTACTCTCTTCCAGCACCTAAGGTGAATGCTCTCTGAACATGGAGGCTGTTAGCTAGGCAGTTGATAGATATCCACCCATTTGCCTAGCCCTTTATAAAGTTATCTAATCCACTGGTCAATTTTTTTTTTAAGTTAAAACATTTATTAGCCTCCTTTCTTCCTTACAGAGCTCAAGGTGGCTTAAAATATTAATAAAAAAAACAGAAAATAGATTACACACAAAAAAGACATAGAGGGGATACTTATCAAAATTGCAGATGACACAAAGCTGGGTGGTACTGCTAATTCTGAAGAAGACGGATACAAAATGATCTAGATAGGCTGGAACAGTAGGCTGAAACAAAATGAATTTCAATAGAGATAAGTGCAAAGTCCTACACTTAGGTACAAAAAATCATAGGCACAGATATAGAATGGGAGGGACTTGGCTTGACAGCAGCACATGTGGAAGGGATCTAAACATGAGCCTGCAGTGCGATGTGACTGCGAAGAAAGCTAATGCAATCTTAGGATGTATTAACAGAAGCATTGTGTCCAGAGGTGGTAGTTCTGCTCTATTCTGCTATGGTCAGGCCTCACCTGGAGTACTGTCTCCAGTTTTGGACACCACATTTTAGGAAGGATGTTGACAAGTCTTACGAGGAAAGGCTGAAAGAGTTGGGTCTGTTTAGCCTGGGAAAGAGAAGGCTTAGAGGGGACATGATTGCAGTCTTCAAATATTTGAAGGGCTGTCATGTAGAAGATGGAGCAGATCTATTCTCTCTTGCTCTGGATTGCAAGACTAGATCTAATGGGTGGAAACTGCAAGGGAGTCATTACTGGCTAAATATCAGGAGAAACTTCCTAACTGTAAGAGCAGTTGAGCAGTGGAACAGACTGCCTCGGGAGGTGGTAGATGCTCCTTCACTGGATGTTTTCAAGCGGAGGCTGGACGACCATCTTTCGGGTACGTTGTAGGGCTATCTTTTGGCTCTGCTCCTGCAGAGTGCAGGGGGTTGGACTAGATGACTTGCAGGGTCCCTTCCAACTCTAACATTCCATGATTCAATGAAGCAACCAAAAATGGAAATCGTAATTTAGGACTGCCTTAATCAAATACAATCCTAAATAAAACCATCTCCAGCTGCCTCCTAAAGATAAAGTGTGGGGTCCAGGCGGTCCTCCCTGGGGAGGTTGTTCCATAATCATGGGACTGCCATTGAAAAGGCTCTTTCTCATGTACCCAGGAAATGAGCTTCTTTTTTTTTTTTTTTTTTGAGAATAAACTCTCCTAAAGAGGAGAGAATTTTATTGCTTTTTATAAAAAGAAAAAGGGAAGGTATATAGTTGGATTAAGAAAAAGAGTGGAGTGAATTTTTTTCTGTTAAAAGATTAGTTTTAGTTAGTATAATTACAAATTTTGGCAACCACCACGGTTGGAAGATCTTCTTTTCATCTTTCAAAAGTCCAAAATAACTCTGTTAATAAAGTTAGTAAAGTCCATTGGGGTTAGTTATTAATCAGCTCCTTTCTGACGTTCCACAAACTATTTCTTTGGGTGTCTTCCTTTTATATCTCTCAAGTTGTAAGATGGGCCCTCTTTAGGCTTCTTGTCTCCCGCTCCAGCACCTCCCTCCTCCGGATCGCTGTCTTCTTCGCTGCTTGAATCAGTCCAAATTGCGAGTGCTGCATCTTCCTCTGTACTGGCGTGTCTCTTCAGAAATTCTTGTGCTTTGAAGACGGAGTCTATCTTCTCTCTTTTATCATTATATTTAAAAATTAGTCCTTCGGGAATGCACCATCTGTAAATTGTCTGATGTCTTTGTAAGAACGTGGTCAATCCTTTATATGCTTTTCTTTTCATACGGATTTCATAGGGAACATTTTTCAAAGTTCTGATGGTCTGCTCCCCAATTTTCAAGGGCACCGCTGAAACTGAGCACAGAATTTGATCTCTAGTACGCTGCTTAGTAAACTTGACAACCACTTCTGCTGGCAGATTATTTTTCTTTGTAAAGGCTGAATAGGCTCTATAGGCCATATCCATCTCTTCTTTCAATTCCAACGCTTCTCTGCCAGTTAGGGGTGCCAAGGCGTTTGCCAATATAGTTCTGAGATCCTCTTTTTCTTCTTCTTTAATGCCCTGAAAGCGGAGAGTCCGATTTGATTTTTCCATCTGTAACATTAAAATTCTTTTTTCTTGCATATCCTGATGTTTTTCTAATTTATTGACCTTTCTCTTTATTTTCTTGGTGTCTTCCGTTGAGACCAAACATTTTTGTGCAATCTCCTCCATCTTCTTTGTTGTTTCTGTTAATTGTTTTTGTTGACTGTTGAGAGCACTTTCCATGTTACACAAAGTTTCGCTGATTTTCTGCATTTGATCCAGCAGAGGGCGCAGTGACTCGCTTTTCTGTTGATTGACAGCTAGCTCCGGTGGGGGGGTGCCCAGACCGGAAGTTCCTCCCCCCTTCTTTTCCGGCTTCTGCGGGACCTTTTTAAATGCCGACATCTTTTTAATTCTTTACTTTATCAAAGTTCGTGCCGCGTCGCTCAGGAGACCAACAAACTCTTAATCTTCAATGCTTCCCCAAAGGTATTTTCACCAACTCTTTTTTCCCTTTACCCCCCTCCACTTTTCTTTTATAAGTCCCGTTTCTCAAGGGGGGTGGGGATTCCTCCCTCCTCCCATCCGCTTATATGCTTGTGGGGGGTTTCAAATTTTCGCTTCAAAATAGATCTCCAACTCACGGTTCGATGCCAGATCTTTCCGTTTATCTTTAATTCAATCGCTTTGTTCACTCCTGGAAGTCGGTGGCGTTGCTAAGTCCCATTACGGGCACAACGCAGCGGGGCCGATTGGGGCGGGGAGAAAGCCTCAATTTCCCGTCTGTTTGCCGGCAAAGAGGCTACTCCCCAAGCACCCCCGGTTCGGAGCCTTTAACTAAGGCTCACTAAGGTCTTTCGCATATGCGAAGACCCCCCCAAACTGCGCGTGGGCTAACCGCCTCCGGGAGCATCCTGAGAGGTGGCTGCCATTCGCTCCGCCGAAACCGAAAGTCTGGAAATGAGCTTCTTTGATTGGAGGAATGGTCAGGAAAGCCTCTCCTTGTAATTTTCATTCCCGGGACAAGATGGTCCTTCGGATACCCCGGTCCCAAGCCACGTACAGCTTTAAAGGTCAAAACCGACACCTTGAATTGGGCTCTAGAGCGGGAAGGTAGCCAGCATAATTGCTTTAACACTGAGGCCACATGTAATATCGGAGTCGCATTATGAGACGTTGGGTCCCACTTGTCAATTATGTACTGTGTGAAGAAATACAATGAAGAAGCTAAAACGAAGGTCTCCCCTTTGATCTTTTTTTCCTGTCCTGAGAGGTACAAGAAATCTGCCATCTATAAATCCTTATCTCCACCATGCAAATCCCTTTTACTGTTCCCGCTGGTATCACTCATGGGAGTGACAATGCCGGCCTCTCACAATCTGGACCTACCTGCCAATTATTTCCAGATGAAAAGGGGGAAGGGAATCTGATTATACGCACCCTCTGCTAGGCTGAAAGAAATATTTTTTTGTTTGTGTGTGGATATCGAAGGGCGATTATTCCGTGACCCACAGATAGCACACACAGTGTTGTCTTAAGCAGTGACCCACATGCGGCAAGCGCACTCTCTCTGACAGCTGGCATTTACCCCACAAGTCGAGAAGTATAATGTTTAATCTTTGGATTCAAATCGAGATGAGTTGTAGCAAGCCACCGCCTGCTGCGTCACAGCTGAATCAACAGAGCCGGCATCCTTTCAATGTGCCACCTGGGTGAGAGGAGGTAATTATCTTCTAATTACATATATCCCTGGGCCAGATCCTAAGCCTTCAGGAAGCGGCCAAGAATTCAAATTTGTGTCAGCAGCTGGGAAGAGGTGGGCAGAAGGAGCGACAAAATATGGACGGGAATGGCAAAGCTTCATTACAATTCATTGTCAAACCACTGCAAGCGACCACTTTAGGTGAAACAAGGCCCTTTTTTTGGCTTTTTAAAAAAGTCATTTAAGCGAACGGGCATACCACGAGGCAATGAATTCCATATGTTAACTTCTTAACTGTACGGTAACGTAATGGTTCGTGGTTTCGACAATCAGGACTTCACCTTTGGGAGAGACGTGTCTTTTGCGTCAAGCGCCAAGGATAACCCTTCTTCTTGCGAACTCAGCAGCCAGAAACCGGAGTCCGTTTAACACGGAAGAGCGTTCATAAGCCCAAGTGGGCCGATAGAACAGTTCAGAGCACTAATAGGGCACGCCAGTCCCTGCCGGCCCCTTCCAGCCTGTGGCAATTTGTGTAACCACAGAGAACGAACTAGATTTGTATTAGCTGTTTGAAACAGAACCACTTTGTGCACTGCTCGTCGGCATGATGCAGTTTTAATAGGCCAGAGATTCTGCATTCAAGCGACTGACTCCATGCCATTGTTTCAATGTATGGAACACCCCTCCTGCCCATTCTCTCCCCCCCCCCCATATTCTGCAGAACACCATTTTCAGTCTTTGAAGGAAATCTGGAGTCCTCCAGATGGTGACGTACACATAAGAAATAAATCCTTCTCTGGAATCAATCAAAACTGAGCTGGCTAGAAAGAAAAGGACACTCAAAATCGGTGCTATTTTGAACCCAATCTGCTACGGGCTGGGCCTGTGGAAACCAGCCATTAACACTAATGAGAGCGGTGACTGCAAATGTAACCCTTATCTCCCAGAAATAGTGAGAACTGCATTCAGGCGGCTGGCTTTCCTTCCTAGGAGCCCTCTTACAATTTAATCAGAATGGAAACAGGGAAATAGAGATTTCAGGCAAGAAATCTGCAAGTCTAGGCATGTTGTCGGTCGTGCTTCGGTGGCTAACCCTCTTGCCATCACCATTCCAGTTTCTGGTCATCATTTGCTGCCATGGAGGAAGGGAAATGTAGTGTTCTGGGCCCGAATATAATATCCTGTATGTAACAAGCTCTCTTTTGTCACTCATTTCCTCAAAGGTTGTACGCATTTTACTATCTTTACGATTCGATTCTGGGGGAAGGGGTGCTAATTTGTATTCTCACCTCTGTAGAATTTCAGATTTCCTTATGAGGACAAAGAAGCCACATTCATACCTGGCGTTATCTAACACCACAGCACTTGTCTGTGTAAGCCTTATATTTCCCTTGTTTTAAACAAGTTTCTCTTATATCAGGTTCTAGGGATGTATTAGATCTTGACTTCAGTAATCCAGTAACACATGAAGCCGCTTTATACAGAATCAGACCTCTAGACCATCCATTGTGGCATTGTCTACTCTGACTGGAAGTGGCTCTCTGGGGTCTCAGCAGAGGTCCTTCACATCACCTGCTCCCTGGTTGTTCTAACTGGAAATGCTGGGGATCAATTCTGGGACCTTCTGCTTGCCAAGCAGATGCTCTGCTACTGAGCCACACCCCCTCTCTATTCATTTTAGAAGAAGAAGAG
Source organism: Gekko gecko (assembly GCA_029375565.1). Taxonomy (NCBI): domain Eukaryota; kingdom Metazoa; phylum Chordata; class Lepidosauria; order Squamata; family Gekkonidae; genus Gekko; species Gekko gecko. The sequence goes on along the minus strand of JAPDNY010000004.1, from coordinate 164,194,942 downwards.
ATTGGATTTGTACCCCACTCTTCACTCGGAGTCTCAGAACGGCTTACAAACTCCTTTCCTTTCCCCTCCCTCACAACAGACACCCTGTGAGGTAGGTGGGGCTGAGAGAGCTCTGACAGAAACTGCTCTTTTTCAAGAACAGCTGTGCCAGAGCTTGTGACTGACCCAAGGTCACATCAGCAGGTGCAAGTGGAGGAGTGGGGAATCGAACCCGGTTCTCCCAGATTAGAGTCCGCGCACTTAACCACTACACCAAACTGCAACTCTCTTGTTGTAATGTATTGAGCCTAGACCATGCTTCTGCTGCTGCTTCATTCAGTCAGAGCTTGAGGATCCATAACAATAGCTGGCTGGGATCCTAGAATGGACCAGCAGGGAAACAAGGATCTGAGAGTAAACCAATCGAATAACAATATAATGTAAATAGCCTATCGTTGGGAGTGGGGTGTGTTTGGGGTGTAACCTTTTGCATGCATAAATACCCGGCTTCAGTCAGGGTTTTCCAGTCTTCTTTCACCTTGCTGAAATCACGAGTAAACTATGAGCTGATCACTCCATGTGTTTGAACCTATCTGTGTAGATTATCTTTGTGTTGCAGCACCTGTGTAGATTATCTTTGGCCCCGGTCATACGGGCCAGAAAACATGGGGAGGCATGGCTGTTCGTCCCGGAGCAAAATAAGGCGCGGTAGCCTGATCACACAGTCCGCTGAGTTGCCATGCTCCAGCTCTGAGTGCCGATCACACCGCGATGCTTCAGCGGGGCAAAAAAGTGGCGCAGCATGAGCACACAAGCTGCATTGGTGTAATGTGCGCATGTACTATTGGGGGAAACTTACAACATCCGGTTTGCCCCGGGACATGGGCGGGCATTGGATGCTGCGGGATACTGGTGCTCCCATGATCAGATGCCAGCCTTTGCCCCGGGGTTTCCAGGAACTAGTGCTCCTTTCCTGGTAGTTTTTTATTTCACAGTTTTGGAGGGAAGCTGCGCGTTGGCCACGGGAGTGCTATGTCTCCCAGATGTGCTAGTGTGATCCCTCCCGGAAACCCCACAGGGCTACTGTGTCTTCGGCAGGGCAAATGCTCCGTGTGATTGGGACCTTTGTGTTGTGGCACATTGTGTAGTCCTGTGAACTTGCAAGAAACCATTACCGACAAGCAGGGTTATTTTTGGGCAGGAACGCACAGGAACGGAGCTCTGGCTGGCTCCCGAGTTGGCCACGCCCAGCAGGAACTCATTAGCATAATAGGCCACACTCAACAACACAACACAACTTTAGGATTAGCTACATTAGGGGTGTGTGGCCTAACATGCAAAGGAGTTCCTGCTAAAAAAAAAAGCCCTGGGTTTTGACAACAAACAAGGTAAACAGGATAAGAAGCAAAAGGTCGGTGTGGCTGGATGACCACACTTCTGGTAGCATGGGGGTGTGGCCTAATAGGCTAATGAGGTGTGCTGTCAGGGGTGTGGCCTATTATGCTAATGAGTTCCTGCTGGACTTTTTCTACAAAGAGAGCCCCGCCGACAAGGATGCTAGCCGGGATCCCCCGGAATTGTAGCTCATCTTCAGATTACAGAGGTCAGTTCCCCTAGAGAACATGGGTGCTCTGGAGAGTGGACTCTGTGGCATTGTACCCCACCGAGGTCCCAGTCCTCCCCAGGCTCCATCCCCAAATCTCCAGGAGTTTCCGAGCCTGGAGCTGGCTGCCCTACCCGCCTACCCCTTGCTGATGGCCAGGGGGAGATCCAACAACCCTAATGACCGGAGATGGGCTATGCTTGGCCCTGACCTGCATGATGAAGGCTGGCCTGACCTCATCAGTTCTGAGAGGCTTAGTAGGGTCAGCACTGGTTAGCGTTTGGATGGGAGACTGCCAAGGAAGTCCAGGATCACTACACAAAGGCAGGGAATGGCAAACTACCTCTGAATGTCTCATGCCTTGCAAAATTTATGGGGTCACCATAAGTCGGCTGCAGCTTGATGGCACTTTCCACCTCCAGCTTTGCTTTTCTGCCCTATGTGGCTGTTTGGGAACTCTCTTCCAAGCATCTGTTAAATCATTCAATAGCACTAGAGACAATACACAGGTGATCTTCTGTGTATCATATGACGTTCTGTAAGGAAGATGTCAGATTCCGGTGAAGTAAAGTGGGTGCTGTTCCAAAATAAACAAAAACAAAACCCCCAGTTTTTTAGTTTTCCCTTCCCAGATAGTCATTAAGAATTTGATCACTGTAGCAGAGGAGACTTGCGATACAGAAAATTGCCCAAAGTCTCATTTGTAATAGTGTATTAAAGTGATAGCGGAGGAACTGTCAGTCGGACTTGGAGCAGCGTTCAAGAACCTGATAATGGTAACAGCAACTTCCCCCCCATGCAGAATTTGGAAGAAAATGCAATATGGTGGATGTGTTACTATTGCTTTATCAGGTAGTTGGCAGGTAACGCAGCTACTTTAGGCAAGGAGTCCATCCCTTGCTGCTAAAGTTTTGACTATTCCTTTGAGACATCTCATTGACAACTTGTATGAATGTCTGGTTGAATCGCAGAATTGTAGACTTGGAAGGGACCTCCAGGGTCATCTTGTCCAACTCACAGCACAAGGCAGGAAATTCACAAATATCATCCCCCACACCCTCAGTAACCCCTACTCCATGCCTGGAAGAGAGCAAAAAAACCCCCCCACCCTCCAGGATCCCCTGGCCAAACTGGCCTGGAGAACAATTGCTTTCTGACCGCAAAGTGGTGATCAACATTTCCCTGGGTGAGTGAGAAGGGCTATCTCCACAGCACAAGAATCTTCACTGTGTGACTGAAGGTAAGCTGCAGCAGCCATTTTAAGAACATAAGAACATAAGAGAAGCCAATGTTGGATCAGGCCAATGGCCCATCCAGTCCAACACTCTGTCACACAGTGGCCAAAAATACCAGGGGCCATCAGGAGGTCCTCCAGTGGCTGGCTTCACATCCTGTGGCAGTGATTTCATGGCAGCCATTTTGTACCTGCGCCCATTATGCTGTGTCAGAATTCCAAAGGAATTCTCAAAAAGGTTAGAAACCCTTTTAAAATTATATTTTTATTCTTTTAGATTTATACATAATTCTACAAAACCGTTATATAAGAAACCATATACACCATTAACTATACCAAACATAAGCTAGTATAACATAACATGCAAAACAGTGTAGTGCAGCATCACGTAAAATATTAACATCTGGCATTTTACACTGCACAAACCTACTGTTAGAAACCCTTGATCTAGCACTACTATCACTCGCCAGCTCTGATATTTTTGTAATTAATATTGTGCCGACCTCCAGAATGAATTTATTGAAATAAGTTATGAAGAGCTGATCTACAGCACCAAAATGTATTTAGTCCCTTCTTTCACCATTTGCAGTGTTTTAAGCTTTGTGGGCACCTTGAATTTTAAAACTGCCTGTTTTATGATTGTTTTAATTTTCTCATTTTTAGAATTTCATTTTTGTACTGTTTCTGTTTGTAACCTACTACGGGTCCCCAGTTATCTGGGAGAAAGGTAGGCATAAATGTTCTAAATAAAGACGGGGTAACAAAAATAAGGCCAAGGCTGATGGTGCAAGTAAAGAAATTATATGTATATTACTCAACTCAAAAATTCCAATGGGGAATCTGTAATATAATGCACAAATATGATACTGAGTTCTCATAATTATACAACAATGGTTACTTAGTTAAAATTATGCAAATAAACAACAACAACAGAACCTTTATTGGCATATAAAATCAGTAAGCTAAAACTTCATCAAGCTAAAATTACATCTATAAATCTTAGAGCACATCAATATTAAGAATAGTTTCTTGTTGCCAAAATATTTGACAAAAACTCAGCAATCTGTACAGTCACTTCTGGTGTCTTATCAGCAAGGAGAAGCCTAATTGTGTTATCAGAGTTGATTCTAGACAGCAGGGGCTTAGTCAAAAGTAGTCAGAGATATGAATGAAGGGGGCAGTGTAGCAGAATATGATCTAAGGTATCAGGTTCTCTAAGTGAGCATTTGCAGATTGTCGCATTTCAGGTTGCCTCTATATCTACCTGAGACCCAGGATGAGGGGAAAACATTGAATCTGGCCAACATAAAGGCTCTGTGTTGCAGCAGGATCACCAAATTAGAGAAATATTGTGCCATACTGTTAGGTGCATATCTGAGGCCAAAGGAAAGGGGGGAACAAGTGCCCCTGGCACCAGCCTGGATTGTTTGGGCTTTGGTGTCCCAAATTCTTTTACAAATTGACCAATATATAAAGGTCTTATCTTGATTTTCCAAGTTGTCCAGGTCAATGCCATTTGAGTATATTTTAGAGGTTATAGCCTATGACCACTTGGATACATATGGGTCCATAGGCAGGAGTGCAATAGGGCTATTCTGAGGGGCACTAAAATGGATGTGAAGCCAGTATTTAATAGTGGTGATCCATGCCTGCAAGTCTAAAAGATGGAGATCCAGCTCAGCACAGAGAGAATAATAGGTGACAGAGTTAGGTAGTCCAAGAATGTGTCACAAGAAGATTGCATAGGTTTGGTCAGTCTCTCTATTAAAACTCTGTATCCACACAGGGATTCCATATAGTAATCGAGAGACTACTGTGGCCTGGAAAATTTGAAGGGATGCGAATAAACAAAACATTGTTCTAAAAATCAAATTACAATTTGTACGGTGCAAGATCAACTAGATACCAAACCATTAAATATAACTGCCAGAGCTTATGTTGTCCTTAAGACTGCATGAAGGAAAATGGGGCATGGTGGGGGGGGGAGAGAGAGAAACTCCCTGTACGTGTGAGAGAGAAGACAGGCAGAATGTCCAGCACCCAACATGTTTGGGCTCAGTTTTAAAAGAATCTTTCTTCTGCCCAGATGAATGTTACAAGCCTGCTGGTCTTTCAGTGTTCCTTTGACAAGAGTACAACCTGCTGAAAGGACCCATTTGATTCCAATTTGTGGGCCTAACAGACTTGTATAAAATTGTTGCTACCTGTGCGATTGTATTGTTTTAATGATTTTAATGTGATTTTATTGTAACAAGTCTTGAACTCGGTCTCTTGTGATCCATCCTGAACCCACTTTGGGGAAGGCGGAATATAAATATCAAAATAAATAAATAAATAAGATGAGTAGCAACTGCCAACAGACAAACTGTTTACTATATATCAGTATTTAGTTGACACAATATATCTCTCACAGAAACTGATACAAGTCCAGAGACAAACTTAACCTTTTAGGAGCCAGGGAATGGGGTCTAGGCAGAAGAAAGATGCAGACAGAAAAAGCTCTAACTTAGTGGTTTTGTATCTAGTTGATATCACACTGCACAAATTGCAATCTGATGTTTAAAAGAATATGTTACTTATTTGCATAAACTTTACCTACATAATCATTACTATATAATTGTGAGACTTCAGTATTGTACAAGTGGGGACATAGAAGAAGAAGAAGAGATTGGATTTCTACCCCACCCTTCACTACCCAAAGGCGTTTGAGAGCAGCTTACAAACTCCTTTCCCTTCCCCTCCCCACAACAGACACCCTGTAAGGTAGGTGGGGCTGAGAGAGCTCTAACAGAACCTGCTCTTTTTCAAGAACAGCTGTGCCAGAACTATGGCTTGCCCAAGGTCATCCAGCAGCTGCAAGGGGAGGAGCGTGGAATCAAACCCGGTTCTCCCAGATTAGAGTCCACGCACTTAAACACTACACCAAACTGGCTCTCATATACCATACTCATGGGGGAGGGAATTCCTCCCCACATTGTTGCCAATTCCCCACATCTTAAGGCTCACTGAGGGGTGTGGAAGTCTCATAGGGGAACCCTATATCTCCCCATCACTGAGGCTGGTGAATGTCCAGGCCCCACCACATACCACTCTGCCAGCACCCTCCTCTTCATAGCTTCCCCCACAGTCACTCTCTGTAGCTCACTCAAGAGTGGCTCCCAGAAAGCCAGCAGTCCCCCCCCCCGAGGTTCATCCAGAGCAGCTCAAGGTGAGCCAGAAGTCTTCCTTTCCCTTTGCTTCTCCCTGCAGCTTGCTCTGGGTGAGCTGGCAGTCTTCCCCCAACCCCAGCAGAGTCTTCCCTCCTGAACTGACATTGCTGGGCTAATGTTTTCCCTCTTATGCTGCCTGCTGCACCACTGGAAGTGTATTCTCTGTGCTTGCTTCTGCAGATAATGCATTTTTTATTTTGTTGGGGGGTGGATTTTAACCCCCCCACTGTTGTTTCCTTTTAAGTCAGCTTTTTCTGCACTCCTGAGGAGTCCCCCAAGTGTGCAAGAAAACCTCTTTAGCTTCCATGTGGCCCCAATCTGTGGGTTTAGTTATCCACAGATGGGGGCCATGGTTGGCTATTAGAATATAAAATGTGTATATTATATTATGGATTCCCCTGCAGAAGCCTGCAGGTGAAACACACAGGGAATTTTTACCAGAGTAATAAAATATATATTTTTACTTGCAGCATTGGCCTTGGCCTTATTTTTTAATCTCTCAGTGACTGGTGCAGCCCTTTTATTTTCTCCTTGCTAAAAAAAAGAAAGAAAGAAGGAATGCAAGGTCTGTGAGTAAACAGGAGTAGGTGCTCATTAAGCTTCTATAACGTGGTTTAGATCAGGTCTCATGCCAGCTGGTGAAAGTGTACGTCGGAAGAATGAAAATCCTATTTGCCTGAATTAACATTTTGCCAAGACTGACTTCAGACCTGCCGTGCTGGTATAGCCTAGCAGAAATTGCAGATTATTATCAGATGCATTTCCGAAACCTAATGGCATTGTCAAAATAACATTGAAATCTGCATTGGCCCTTGTGGATTAGCGACTTCATTTTTTTTTTAAAGCCTCGGGATATTGAAGGAAGTCCATGGGGGGATGGAGTTAAAAAGTAATAGTCCATCATGGGAAATAGATATGGTGTGGTGTCTCTCGCCTTCATCAGCATTACCTAGCGATATGCACTTTGCTAGAAAACATATTTGCTCCATCGGGTTCTGCAAATACTGCCATGAATAGAAACAATTGCCTGTCGATCACAGTGGCTTTATTTGATTCTCTTAAATCCACACAGTGGTGAATGTCTCCAAGCCTTCTTTTTTTTTTACTATCACTAACATAGGAAACCCATTCTTATAAATTGGCTCCTTCTTTACTGTCTTTCTGTACTAGTTTCTTTAGTTTTTCTGAGACGGCCTCCTTGAATGGTAGGTGCTGCTATAGCCTATATATATATATATATATATATATATATATATATATATATATATATATATATATACACAGGGCTCTTTTTGTAGAAAAAGCCCAGCAGGAACTCATTAGCATAAGAGGCCACTCCCAACAGCTATTATGGTAACCTGGAATCCTGCAGGCGCACACCATATTCCAAAAGGCACTTGCACAAGCTGATAGCCTCATGGGGGGAACTTGGTTGTTCAAGGATAATTGTGGTTTAGCAAGTGGTCTCCCCCCACAAAAATTGTAAAGCTAGTAGACTGACAGTGCGATCCTGAAGAGCTACGTTCTTCTAAACCCATTCTATCCAAATCTCACTGTGAAACAGGCATTATTATACAGATTCCTGACCCAGTATTCAACCTTCATTCAGTATGCGACTTTTCTGAGGATGTGACGGAAACTCTAATGCACAGACTTTTCTTTATCTGCTGTATGTGTGTAGGGGCCAACCCTGTTTACACTCAGAACAGTCAGATCTGGTGCTTGCAGATTTGCATATAGATGTAGCTGCCAACTGAATTTTACTGCTTAGCCAATTGTTCAAGAGTTAGGAGTGGTCCACACCCAATCTTAACAGTTTATTCTTTTGATATCTTGTTTTTATCTCTGCCCTGCTGAGGGCTGTGGCTCAGTGTTACAGCATATGCTTGGCGTGCAGAAGGTCCCAGGTTCAATCCCCACTATTGCCAGCTAGAAGGATCAGGTAGCAGGTGATGTGAAAGTCCTCCACCTGAGACTTCATAGAGCCACTACAAGGAAATACTGACCTTGATGGACCAATGGTTCAATTCAGTATCAGCAGGGGTCATTTCCTAGAAAAAAGAGGAGCAGGAGCTCATTTGCATAATTCATTTGCATATGCCACACACCCTGACAAAGGGCAGGCATGTTTAAAATGAGTTGTGCAAATGATTTTTTAGCCAGGCCCTCATTCTAGCCTCTCAAGGCCTTTTTAAACCATGCTGGGGGAGGCAGGAAATCATGATGGGGAAGCCAAGTCTTGTCTCTCACAATGCCAATTATTTACTGTGAAGAGCCAACAATACGGTGTAGAAGCCAAGACCTTCCCCTGATGTTGTTTCCTAGAACTGGTATTCAGAGATTTTCTGCCTCTGAACCTGGAGGTTCCCTGTAGTCACCACAGCTTGTAGCCACTGAGGAGCCTATCTTCCATGAATTTATCCCACCTGTGGCCCTCACTACATCCTCTGGCAATGAATTCCATATTTTAATCATGTGTTAAGTAAAGAAGTAATTCCTCTTGTCACTCCTGAGCCCACTGCCCATCGGCTTCATAGAGTGCTCTGGAGTTATACTATTTTGGGAGGGGAGAAAATGTTTTCTCCATTCATGCACACAGCATGCTTTGGATGAAATGAACTCTGGCTCATGAGAGCTCAAGCTGGAATAAGTGTTGTGAGTCTTTAGGGTGTCCCTGGCTTCCACTTCGATTAATCTGATAGTTGGATTGCATTTGCTTGCTGGCTGGACCTGTTACTTTGCCCTCCTTTGGCAAAGGGACCAGTATTTCTAAAATAATTGCACCGAATTGTCTTTTTAGGGCATTTTGTGTCATTTGTGTAGTGCCACAATGGAAGCATGTTTCTGACTTGCCTGGATCTGTGGCTTTTCACTTGCTTTCCTGCTAGATCCTTTTGTCTGCTTTTCCATTGGAGCTATGGTTTTAAGTGTCCTTCCTGCATCCAAAATCATCCGCCAGAGCTGTATTCAACTGCAGCACTTCTATGGCTTTTCCACTATGAGCCAATGCGTTGCTTGGGCGACTTTGGGCCACACATTGTCTTTCAGACTCACAGGGTTGTTATGAGGATAAAATGGAGGAGCACAGAAAAAAAACATATGCCACCCTGAGCTCCTTGGGGGAAGGATAAAATTTAATAAACAAATAAACGTTCTAGAAGTAAGCTTTTCTAATGCAAGGAATATACTTACAGCAGGGCTCATTTGGTAGCAGGAACTCCTTTGTTATATTAGGTGACACATCCCTACTGTAGCCAATCCTCCAAGAGCTTATAGAGCCCTTCTTACAGGGGCTACTGTAAGCTCTTGGAGGATTGGCTACATTAGGGGTGTGTGGCCTAATATGCAAAGGAGTTCCTGCTACAAAAAGAGCCATGTTACACGATTCAATAAACTGATGTCTAATCATTGCATTTACAGTATTTTCATAGTAGAGTTGCCACGTCCCCCTGGCCACCGGCAGAGGGTGGGGGGTAGGGTTGCCAGATCCAGATTGGGGAACTCTTGGAGATTTGGGGGCAGAGTCTGGGGCAGACAGGGACCTCAGTGAAGTACAATGCCAAAGCATCCATTTGCTCCAGGGGAAATTGTTTCTCTAATCTGGAAATGAGGCGTAATTCCACAGATCTCCACATCCTACCTGGAAGCTGTCATTCCTGTTTCAAAGTCCCAAGGAACTCTAAAATAGGCAGTATTCTTATTAGCCACAAGGTATAGATGGAACACTCTGTTTGGGGCAGTAATGGTCTATATTTTTGGTGCTTGGGGGACAACACGGGGAGGGTTCTCTGGAGTTCTGGCCCCACTGGTGGACCTCCTGGTGGCACCTGGTTTTTGGCCACTGTGTGACACAGACGGTTGGACTAGATGGGATTTCCTTGTAGGATTTGCTATAATCATATACTAGGAATAAGGCCTGTTGTGGAAATAAATACAACAAGCTCTAGAAGGAGGCTCAGGGAGAGTGCTAAGGCCTTGGGCACTCAGTGCCAATTTGCTGTGGCAACCTCCTCAAACCCCACCCTCTCCAGGCTCCACCCTGAAATCGCCAAGAATTTCCCAACCTGGAGTTCGCAACCCCATCTTCTTCCCAGCTAACCATCAGCCTACTGTTATTTGCCCCTCTGACTGCAGCTGACTTCTGCCCTCCCTCCTGGAGATCAGTTGTAATTCTGAGTTATCTCCACCCCTCACCTGGAGATTGGCAACAATGGTTCCCCATGAGGGAATGGCTGGTTGGGAAGGTGGAGTCTATGGCACTGTACCTATCTGACGCTCCACCCCTCCTCAAACCTCACCCTCTCCAGGTTCCAGCCCTCAAATTTCCAGCAATTTCCCACCTGGAACTGGCAATCCTATCTCCTTCCCAGCCAATCATCAACCTACCTTTATTTCTCCCTCACACTTCAGTTTTCTTCCCCCTCCTGCAAGTGCAGTCTCTACTGTGCTCTGAAGTCCTGACTGCCACATCACATTGGTTGTCATGGGGGGGGCATCTCAGCAGGGTATAAGGACACAGAGTCCACTGTTTTCTCCAGGGGAACTGATCTCTGCCATCTGGAGAGCAGTTGTAATTCTGAGTGATCTCCAGCCCTCACCTGGAGATTGGCAACAATGGTTTCCCAGGAGGAAAACTAATCTTTCTCTGCAATAGGGACCAAAGCAACTTACATCATTCTCCTCTCCCCCTTTTGACTTGCACAACAATCCTGCGAGGTAGGTTAGGCTGAAAGTCTGTGACTGGTCCAAAATCACCCACTCAGCTTCTACAGCAAGAACCTGGATCTACAGCAAGAACCCTACATCTTCTACAGAAAGAACTATACTCTGAAGCAGTGGCTGCTATGCCTAGGGTAGCCACCCACCAGATGGAGCCTGAAGATCACCAGGTATCACAACTGAACTGCAGATTTCCCCCCCCCCAGAAAATAACTGCTTTGGAAGTTGGGCTTTATGGCATTCTGTTCAGCTGAGGCCTCTCCCCTCCCCAAACACTGGCTTCCATAGACTCTACTACCAGAACATCTCCAGGAATCTCCCTACCTGGAGCTGGCAACCCTAGGCAGGACTGCCCCCAATGAGTTCCTCACAAAGGCTTGTGAAGGGTTTCCTTCCCTTGTTGGAACCAAGCGTGGTTGCCTACTGCAGCAAAACAGGCTCCAGTTTACAACTCAGCTGTTCACAAAGTATGTCTAACAAATGTTGGAAATGTAAGAAAAATGAAGGGTCTTTTTACCATATGTGGTGGACATGTGATAAAGCAGTATGTTATTGGACTAAGATCCACAATGAGATACAAAAAATTCTGAAATGTACTTTTAAGAAAGACCCACAGATGTTATTGCTAGGTCTTAAAATGGAAGGAGTAAATGTAACCAAGAGAACATTATTATGGTACTTGATTATAGCAGCTAGATTGACTTTCGCTCAATGTTGGAAACAAGATAAGATACCTGAAACATGGGAATGGATTAAAAAGACTTTGTTTATGGCAGAAATGGACAAAATAACAAGAAAACTAAACAACGAAGAAGATGAAACCTTTTTCGAAGATTGGAAAGACTTGCAAGAATACTTGTTGAAAAATTGGGATGTCAAACGTAGTTTGATTTGTTTTGACAGCTATTGAGGAGAAATTGAAAGAGATTTAGACCTTTGAATTGTTACCATTAGTAAAAGAAAATAAGTTTAGTAGTAAATGTAACTAAATAGAGAGTCATTATGGGGTTGAAGCATTGCGGGAAGCCTTGTTTGGGGGGGAGAGGGTGAAAGAAAATGGATATGTATTGGTTTGTTTAAATTGTATGAACATGAAAATATATCCAATAATAAAATGTATTTACCAAAAAAAAACAACTCAGCTGTTCACCTCTCACCCTTGTCTCATGGGTGTATCTCACTCCTTAAGTTCACTGCCACCACTCACTGAATTGCCACTGCCTTTTTAGAGGGACAGTGAGACCCCTCTGGCCGAATCTCCCTATTTGGAGATGGACTCCCCAATCTTTGGGGGATCCCTGGAAAGTTGGCAACTAAAGGGTCTGGCCTTTCCTTGCTTCCCTGGGCTCCCCCCTCCCTTTGGTATTATACAGTGCAGGGGAGACTATGTGGTCAGAGCACAACACCGAATATTAGCCCAAATAAAAGAATTTATTTAACTATTTACATGGTCAAGGAGCACACACACTAAATGAATCAGGCAGAACTGTAGGAGTAAGCACACACTATGAACCAACAGGGCATAAATCAACAGGAGTTAAATGCAGTCCTCTTTACCTACACAAAATACTCTTTACCTCTAGGGGATGCGAGCTCAGGATAGGATCCCTCCTTGGACTGGCCTCTGGCTGTGCTTCAGTCTCTCTCACCCAAGAGAGCAGGGAAACTTCCATTCATTCCCCAATCCAGTCGACTGTGGAGTGGCTGAATTCCTGCTGCCTCCCAGGGTTCCCCCACATCGCTGGCTTGTGGCCTGGTCAGCACAGGCAGCAGGAGCCAGCGTTGGAGTCTATATTGATGCTGCCCTGCCCCTTGGCAGCTGGGAACTGTAGGCCAGCAGATGAGGAAGCCCCATTTGACCCCTTGGCAGCTGGAAACTGTAGGCCAGCAGATGAGGAAGCCCCATTTGACCCCTTGGCAGCTGGAAACTGTAGGCCAGCAGATGAGGAAGCCCCATTTGACCCCTTGGCAGCTGGGAACTGTAGGCCAGCAGATGAGGAAGCCCCATTTGACCCCTTGGCAGCTGGAAACTGTAGGCCAGCAGATGAGGAAGCCCCATTTGACCCAGTGAGTAATAACCCTGGAGGCTCCTCTCTGAAACTACAGCTCCATTCAACCTTATGGGGGAACATTTTAAACAAACAGCCACAGATGGCAGCCATCTTTCATCAAACACAGGTAACTGCCATTTCATTACACCTACCAACAACCACTGAGGGGAAAGTTAGTCTCACACAGGAGGCAAGCAGGAGAAGCATCCTCATCAAGAGAGACAGCTGTTTGTCAGTAATTATGATAGGGCACAGTGGCTGAAGGGGGAGTGGGTGGGGAAGAGGAGCAAACCCAGCCCCCAGCCAATAGCACATGAGTACTCTTGAGTGGCAGCTGATGGGCCAATGGCTGAGGGAGTGCATTCCACAGCTAATGGGAGAGCTGCAAAGTGCAATAAACACAATTATATATAAGGAAGACTGATACATGACAAAATATTTTTTCAGTAGTTGGTTGGGAAACACTCTTTGTCTCCCAATGCAGCTGTACTGTACAAGGAAGCAGAATCACTGGCACCCTGTTTATTACTCAGTGTAACAGGCTTTGGGATCAACAGACATAGGAAGGTCAGTATAAAGCTCTGACAAGCTCAGCTGTATTCAAATGTCCAATGGACTGGTTGCTTGGTCAGCCCAGAAGTAAAGAATGGCTTCCCATCATTTTGCCAGAGCTAAGAACCAATCAACACATGACACATACTGAAAAGGCAGAATTTGGGATGGTACCATGTACTTGGGTATTGATTGTTTAATGTTCTCTATGAAGATATGCATTTCTCCTGGGAGGCTTGCAAGGAGCAAAGCCTCCTCTGTGTGTTTTACCAGTCTCCCCCCCCTTGGCAGAGAACAGGCTGGGAAGGAAAAGTCCATCAACAGCTTTCCAGACTCACCTCTTAAGAAATGCTGATGAATCTAGCCAGAGACAATGGGAGGGCCAAGCCTCCCCCTTCTTTCTTCCCCCTTCTCCAGGCAGGGAAGAGAGTTTGGAGGATTGTAGGTTTGAGGAATAATCTCTATGAAGGAGCTAGAGGAAATGCTTCCTTGACCTGAGCTGACCGGGGTCAAGTAGAAGGAGAAACAGATGATAAAATCTCCTTGCCAAGAGGAAGGCACTCTCTTTCTTTGGGATGCTGATGCTATGAGAAGACACAGGACTCTGAACTCCTGAGGCAGCTCTATTGACCATGTGTTCACCTACAGAGTGGGAGAGATCTTCAAGGTAATGGAAATTCTGTAGAGATTGATAACTAGCTACAGGACCTATCCTATATTTTAGCTGATAGAACCTATATAGGGAAAGGGACAGAGGATCTGCATTCTTACCAAGTTCTTTCATATTCCTTGCTCAAATCCAGTGCTGGGCTAAAAGAATACTTGTAAATATTTTCTTTTTAATACATCCTTTAAACTTTTCATGCTGGGAGTGCTTCTCTGTACCACATAGACCTCCACTGTCTCAAACACACAATCTGAAGAGGGGAGCCAGAGGGTTGGCAAGCGGCTATTCCTCCAAGGGTGTCCAAGGCATTAATCTGTCCCTGCAATGGCCAGGCACTGGGCAGCGGGAGACACTGAGGCATAGCCTCTGAATTTGGAAGGGAAACTGGGAGACCTCATCCTCCCAGCTGGAAATCCCAACAATGGTCAGGTGGTGGCAGCAAGCTACCTGAGAGTGGAAGGAAAGGCCCTCCAGGGAGTTGGGAACCCCTAGTAGGGCAGGGAGGAAACAGACTAGAGTAGACATGTTAAGAACGTAAGAACAGAGCATAAGAGAAGCCAATGTTGGATCAGGCCAGTGGCCCATCCAGTCCAACACTCTGTCACACAGTGGCCAAAAATACCGGGTGCCATCAGAAGGTCCAGCAGTGGGGCCAGGGTGTTCTGCCACGTTCTCCCATGTAAAAAAACCACACACATGCATTTAGTAAATAAGCCAATCAAAGAGAAGGGTTGACCATGGATGTCTTCCTGGTGTTATGGGGAAACAATGGGCTGGAGCCAACAGGTTGGATCCTATCCTATCCTCGCCTCTCCTGTCCTCTCACTTCATTGAACAATGTCTGAGTCATTCCTCCAGCCTAAGGAGACTTCCTTCCACTTATATGGCTCTTCCATAGAACCACTGGAATGGAAGAAGGCTCCTTAGGCTAAAGGAAGGGTCCTTGGAGCATGGTTGGATCCACCCCTCTGAAGCATGGGAGGGAGACATGGGAGTTTCATCAGCGGCTGCTTGAATTCTGACCAAAGTGTGTTTTATGCTGAGATGTTTTCCTCATAGTATAAGTAAAGACATCTCATCCTACTCATTTCTCTTCAAAATAAATGTTCCCAGGTACTGGGAAGAAGACAGCAGAGAAATATGGGCTGAGATGGGCCATCAAACATGGCATGTTTCGGTGCTCAATAAATCAAATAAATATCATCCAGAAAGGTTCCCAGTGTTTGAGATATTGATGACTAAAGCCACGGCACATCATTCTTCGAGATGTCCTGGCTGTATTACAGTCTTTTGTAATTTTTTTTTCTTTAGATGTTGTCATAAATGTAGTGGACCTGGTCCTTATTCTGTAGGGGCCAAATGTTCACCATGTTCAGAAACAAACAAAAAAGTTATGGTACTGGCACTGCAGTGTAAAGTGGATAGCTATCCCAGTAATCATAGATATATATATATATATATGATAAAGTTGAACATTAGAGTTGTAGACTCAGCCATGCTCTAACGTCTGCTACGCTGCATCTTAACAATATTGAGCTCCATGAATTTTCATTGACCCATGCACACATCTTGAAAAACTACAAAATGATATGTGAGTACAATGCAAAAGACTTTTACTCCCTTCCAGTTGCAACAAACTTATGGCAACCCTGTAGGTTTTTCATGGCAAGAGACATTCAGGGGTGGTTTGCCAGTTTACCAGAGCCAGTTTGGTGTAATGGTTAGGAGCACAGACTCTAATCTGGGAGAAATGGGTTTGATTCCCCACTCCTCCACAGGCACTTGCTGGTGTGACCTTGAGTCAGTTACAAGCTATTTCAGAGCTGTTCTCTCATTAGCAGTTCTCGAAAGAGTCCTCTCAGCCCCACCTACCTCACAGGGTGTCTGTTGTGGGGAAGGAAAGGGAAAGGAGATTGTAAACCACTCTGAGACTCCTTCGGGTGCTGAAGGGCAGGGTATAAATCCAGTCTCCTCCTCCTCCTCGTCTTCTTCCCATTGCCTGCCTCTGCGTTGCAACCTTGGACTTCTTTGGTGGTCTGCCATCCAGATACTGACTTAGCTTCCAAGATCTGATGAGATCAAGCTAGCCTGGGCTATCCAGGATAGGACACAAAAGTGCCATTAAGGGAAGTTACATCCAAGACCAGTGATTTCCATAGACTTCAAAGGATATATCTTTGCTTATGGAATAGGGAGGGCTGTCATCAGGACCCAGCATACCAAGAGCTTTAGCAAAGAGCGTCCTCCTATTCAGTAGCAAGCAAAGCACAGCCCAGCTCTTTGCTCGAAGCCTGTGGTTTCTCAGATATTTCCCATATCCAGATGTACATAAAATGGCACATAAAATATTAAATGGGATTTTAAGATAAATGATAGTACGTTCATTAAAAACGTAGTGGTATAGATGCTCAACCTCCCTTTCATTTTCAAATTAATGTTCTTGCAAAGGATGTTCTTGTAAAGGATGAACAGCATGCAGTTGAAAACTATTTGTCACTTAGCACGTGCCATCGCTTAGAAGCATGCCACAAACCCAGTGCACAATTTCAGATTTCTATTTATAGCAGTTTCATTTGAAACATGGAGGACTTTAGGCCCGTGGCTTTGAGACGCTGCCGTGACCCCACCTGCAGAGACAGCATTCCGTGTAATCTGTGTACAGATCATATCCCATCCAGCAGCCCATTCAAGTTTGGTGTAGTGGTTAGGAGTGTGGACTCTAATCTGGGAGGATAAGGTTTGATTCCCCACTCTTCCACATGCAGCTACTGGTGTGACCTTGGGTCAGTCATAAGGCCTTTCAGAGCTGTTCTCTCAAGGGCAGTCCTCGAAAGATCTCTCTCAGCCCCACCTACCTCACAGGGTGTCCATTGTGGGGAGGGGAAGGGAAAGGAGATTGTAAGCCACTCTGAGACTCTTTCGGATAGTGACGGGTGGGGTATAAATCCAATCTCCTCTTCTTCTACATGGGAGGGATCCGAGTCCAGAGGACCATATTATGAGGGTAGGGCTATACAGAGAGACCTGTGAATATAAAATCAGGATGAACAGGGAGCCTGAGAAGGGTGAGGTTTGGGGCATAACACCAACTTCCAAAGTGACCATATGCTCCAGGTGAACCGATCTCTGTCACCGGGAGATCAGTTGTAATAGTGGGAGATTTCCAGCCACCACCTGGAAGTTGTATCAATACACAAACACTCCGTGTATAAATTATGAATAGAAGTAGAAAGAATATATTATCCAAGACAATTTTAACAGTTCAAATACTTACCAAGTTCAACAAACACTCTTATATTTTCTTAAAGGGTTAGGATCCAACAGTACTTAATACAAAGGACAAAGGACAAATAAAGTCCGCTAATCCTTTCTATGAGACACTTCAGGAGAACAAAAGTTCCACAGGAAAACAAAAGTTCCACGTTTGTAGGAGTAGCAGCTATGCACGGCTGGCTTCAGTACCGTGTTCGCTTCCCATTTCTTCAGATAGCTGGTACTCTTTAGCTGTGAAATCAAATGACAATTTAACAAATCTCCTTAGACCAGTTTTCCAAATCCAGCCACCTCACTAACATGTTGTTTTTTTCTGCTGACAAAGCTTCTACAGTATTGTGGTCTCAAAGCTTGGAAACTGTTGGCTGGAGCTGCTATTCCCATTCAGGGAACTCCTGGAGCAGTGGGATTGGATGTATGTGCCCCCAAGGAATTCACTCTGGGAGGGGGAGACACTGCCAAGATTCCTGTGAGAATAAGGATTCAAATCCCCCCCCCCCCAGGAGCCTATGGTCGTATAGCCACTCGGCCAGAGTTGGAAGCCCAAGGCATAGCACTGTTGGGTGGGGGGATAGTTATTGATCCAGACTATCAAGGAGAATTACAGATCACACTGCATAATGTCTCTGCACAGTCTCATCTTTTTGAGCACGTGGAACGGATTGCTCAGCTGATCTTGGAGAAGTTCTCCCTGTGTCTCCTGATGATAGAAACTGTGTCGCCTGGTGAGGAGGGGGAAAGAGAGGCAGGCAGCTTTGGCGTTGCAGGTGGACAAGTGTGCGTCCAGTTCTGAGGAAGTTCTGGTCTAACAGAAGGCAAGGTATCATGCAAAGGAGCTGGAAACACCTATGCAGTTCTTCTGAAAACTGAGGATTCGTCACAGATGCTCCCTGCCAATTGCTTGTATCTCAGAGGATGACACCCATCAAGCAAGAAGTTTGGGCAGCTGTTGTATTAATGATACTGGTCTTTTTAATGGCCTGGACTGGGTGGTATTGGGGTTTCTTTTAATGGCCTCCCTCTCCGAAGTGCTGAATACCATTGACTTGTTTCTTCTGTCTGAGCTGACTGTACAACAAGTGGAGCTTGCTCCCATTGGGAGTTTACCTACATCCTGGAGCAAGTCAGGAGCCCACATTTTGAAGTGCTCAGCTATATTAGGACAGCAGGTGTGGGTGAGGCCAGGTGTAAACTTTATGGTGCCCACTATTCTGACAATGACCTAGTGGAGGGAGTGTGGATACAGGGTCTGGGCCTTTATCAGCCCCATCTTACAGGGCAGCGTTGCATATACAGTTGTAGCTGCACAAGCAAGACATCCAGATTGTTTTTTAACTAACCAGATTGTTTTGATCTTATACTCATTTATCTATGTTTGTTACAGTATGTTGGGCTTTCCAGTTTTGCTTCAGATCCTGGCTGTTTGGAGAACCAGATCTTGTCTGTTTGAAGAGCCAGTTTGGTGCAGCGGTTAAGTGTGTGGATTCTAATCTGGGAGAACCGGGTTTGATTCCCCACTTCTCCACTTGTAGCTGCTGGATGACCTTGGGCAAACCATAGTTCTGACAAGAGCTGTTCTTGAAAAAGGGCAGTTCCTGTCAGAGCTCTCTCAGCCCCAACTACCTCACAGGGTGTCTGTTGTGGGGAGGGGAAGGGAAAGGAGTTTGTAAGCCACTCTGAGACTCCGAGTGAAGGGCAGGCTATAAATCCAATCCAATCCAATCTCCTCCTCCTCCTCCTCCTCCTCTTCTGTCTGGACAGTTGATGAGGACGACGCCTGTGCAGAATTCAGTTATGCCGTGGCCCAGTTGGAAGAGCAATATGACAGTTGGATATGCTCTGTCATGTCCCATCATTCTACTGGTGTATGATTTCAATGAAAGGTTGTCAAATGCTTTCTGTGTGTTTCTTAAATGATACCAAAAGTGCACAGAAATCTCTGACGTCTATATCGACCTCCAGAACAGTACAACCTGCATTTAGATGGTTTGATGTGCAGGAAAGCAGGCAGAAGTCTAATGTCTCCTCCTGTATCTGAGATGGTTTTGAACAGTCGCATATGGGTTAGGATGAAGCAACTCCCTTATAGTATGGGCTCTCCCATGGCCAGGGTTGCCAACCTCTGGAGTGGGGGGTTGGAGACCTTCTGGAATTAGAACTGATCTCCAGATGATAAAGCTCAGTTCCCCTGGAGAACTTGTCTACTTTGTAGGGTGGTCTCTATGGCATTATACCCCCCTAAAATCCCTCCCCTCCTCCAACATAGCCTTTCACAAGCTCCACCCCCCAAAATCTCCCAGAATTTCCCAACATGGAGTTGGCAAACTTACCCATGGCCAATGTTCCCTCTAAGCTGAGTTAGTGTGAGCTAGCTCACAGTTTTTTAGCCTCCGGCTCACAGATTTTTGTTTTCACTCAGAAAGGATGGCTCCAGAGCAAACTAATTTAGGCAGTAACCAAATTGTTCACTCACAACATTAATGCCAGGAGCTCACAAAGTAGAATTTTTGCTCACAAGACTCCACACCTTAGAGGGAATATTGCCCATGGCCTCTGGTCAGTTAGGAACAAGCAGAACATAATTGGATGAGTGCACGTTTTCAATGGCATGCAGGATTCGGCCGATGCTGCCAGATTATACATCGGTGCCATAAGGGTGGGGGCCAGGGGTGGATTTGTTCCACCTGGACCCAGCACCAAATGGTCATTATTGGAATTGTGGAGAAGAGGCCTGGCCTTGGCTTCTTGGGTGGATTGGTTGTTAAAGTTTTGAATAGTCCAGCCATTGGAAACTATAGGGCTTGGAAAATCCACTGGCAACATGATATTTTCAGCCACGCTGTTTGGTGTAGAGAGCCAGTTTGGTGTAGTGGTTAAATGCGTGGACTCTAATCTGGGAGAACCGGGTTTGATTCCCCACTCCTCCACTTGCAGAAGTATGCAAGCCATACTTCTGGCATGGCTGTTCTTGAAAAAGAGCAGTTTCTGTCAGAGCTCTCTCAGCCCCACCTACCTCACAAGGTGTCTGTTGTGGGGAGGGGAAGGGAAAGGACTTTGTAAGCTGCTCTGAGACTCCGTTGGGTAGTGAAGGGTGGGGTATAAATCCAATCTCTTCTTCTTGTTGTTGCCTGGAGGGGGAATAGTAACTGTCATGTGTAGGTGAAACATCTTTGGGAGAGCCGTGGAAGCTGCCCTGAACACCACTGCTATAGCCCTTGAAGCCATTGGCACAGAGATGACTGGTATGAGAGCAGCTGTTTTGCAGAAGAGATTAGCGTTGGATGTGATCGCCGCAGCCCTGGGTGGGGTGTGTGCCACGCTCCAGCGAGAATGCTGTGTTTATATTCCTGATCTGCCAAGCCTAGTTAATCATAGTGTAGAGGCATTATATACTCAGAGTGCCAAAATCCATCATTTAGAGGACCAATCCATCCTTGATTCCATTGTGCAATGGTTTGCTGGAATCGGTGGAAACGAGCTTTAGCCATTGGTATTATCATCATATGTAGCCTTTTTAAAAAAATGTGTATGTGCCTATATTGATGGTGTGCTTTTTGCTTGCAATGTACCAATGCTATGTGTAAAAAATCCCTAAAAGCCTCATTAGAACTCTATCACCTGAAGGGTTAAACAGCAGGGCAATGAAGAGTTTGCAACACATAGTCCTGTGGATTCCCCAGTCACAATGGAGGAAAAGGTGTGGCTGAAGTGCGGCTTTTTAGAGCCGCATCAAAAGAGATGCTCAGTGGCGGGGTCAGATGGATCCCCTGAGCTGCCATGCAGTTGCTACCCAACATGATCAGATGCTGGGGGGAAGCCACGGACAGGCGAATGAAGCGAGCCTGCTGCACATGCCCGGGCATGCACAGTTCAACAGGGCCTGGGAAGCTGCATGGAGAGGGGCACGGCGGTGATCAGATGCCTGCCCCTGCTGCGTGTCAACCGGTAGGTAGTACTCTTTTGGTGCTACCTTTTTGATGTGTGGTTTCGCCGGGATGGGATGGATAGAGGACAGGTGCGCTCCACTTCCCAGATGTTACGGTATGATTGCGCCCGCTTGATGCGCCCCCGATCCATCCCTCTTGCGTGGCAACTCCTCTCGTGTGACCGGGGCCTCCTTTGGCCATCTGGGGGTGGACTGTATAGCCTCTGTAACTCCATTTTTGTTCTTTATGTTAGTGCTTGACTTCTAGTTGCCTGAGAGGATGGCCAGCAGGCAATTCCCAAGGGAACATTATTTGCTTGTTTCTCTTAGTACTTTTCCAGGTTCTTATCTAAACAACAATCTTGACTTGTTTTTCTCTGCCACTGGGTACCAAAGTGCAAGATATGGCTTGGCTTCTCTCAGTGATAAGGGATGCAGCTTTGATTGATGATATTCTTGACTTGTAGCCAGCAATTAGGATATAAAATGTTTAGTTTTAGCTATGTATCCCGTCTTGGGTTTGGCTAGCTTCACTGTGTCTTCGAGGCCTGACAGATAGAAGTTAGCCTGATATTTCTGTAAGTTTCAACCTTCAGTTAAAATCTCTTTGTAAGCAAACTTGGATGTTGCACATCATTTTTTTGGATTGTTGCAACTCTCTGAGCTTCTGGCTAGGGCCCTGAAGAAGGAGGAGGAGGAGGAGGAGGAGGAGGTTGGATTTATACCCTACCCTTCACTACCTGAAGGAGTCTCAGAGAGGCTTACAGTCTCCTTTCCCTTCCCTTTCCCACATCAGACATCCCTTTCCCACATCAGACATCCTGTGGGGCTGGCTGAGAGAGCTCTTTCAAGAACTGCCTGTGAGAGAACAGCTCTGATAGAACTTGTGACTGACCTAAAGTCACACCAACAGCTGCATGTGGAGGAGCGGGGAATTAAACCTGGTTCTCCCAGATGAGAGTCTGTGCTCCTAACCACAACACCAAACACTACCCCAACCCCCCGTTCACTTGGGCATCTTGTCTTTTTCACTTTGTAAGCCTGTCTCTTATGATTGGTGTGAACCTCTCTAGGAGACAACAGTCTGAAAAAATGCTCTTTTAGGAAGGTAATAAATACCTTGGATTTGGGTCCATTCTGTTTACTGAGATTAAAATGTCTTTAACCGTCTCAGGATTGTGCTTAATAGGATTAGTGTCAGAAATGTGGATTTCTTTCTTGGTCATGTGCTTATGCTGTTCAGTCATCTTTGCTGCGAGCCTGGTTAATGGCTACAGAGACCTTTCTCAGCGTTTGAGCAGCATCAGACAGGAAAAAGCAGAAGGGGAAAAAAGAAAAACTTCTAAGATGCTCTGGGGACTGACAATCCTTGGCATGGCTTTCCTTAGCACACATTCTGCAAAGATTGTAGTCTAATAGGGTCACCGGCCTTGCCAAATTACCGCACGCCGAGCGTGGCAGGCTTACAGCCAAGCCTTTTCTCAATGAAGTACACAGAGTAATGAAAAGGCTTTTCACTCTGGATTAGCCTGAAGATGGATGGGTTGATAAATACTACCATTCACCGTTGTCACAAGTTATCGCTAACACTTCCTAACTCAGTCCAACATCATTACTTTCACCAAGTACTGGATCATCAAAATTCATGGCTTCCCATTGCTTCGGGAAATGTCGAAGGGGGGGGAAGCTAAATTAAATTTGTGTATATAAACTTGTGCTCTGACCTGGATACCCAGGCTAGTACAGTCTCATCATATCTTGGAAGGTATGACATGCGCCCCCTTTATACTGACAGCAGTACCGTGAGGGTCTGCGTGTTGTGCCTGGTCAGAGCTGCTGATAATTTTGCTGACCAGTCCTCTATACAAATCTACAATAGTCTCTTTGGGGTATTTGTTTTGCCTTCTTGGTCAGGGATATTTGTAAGGACCACTGCTAAGTATATTTGCTTTACCATTAAATAGATAGGCAGCACGGCTTGTTAACTTCAAAACAGAACAGGCTTTATTTAAAGAAAACACAACAGGGGAATGGAAGTTTTACCTGGAGATTAATTTGTTTCTTTTTCTCAGCTGCACAGATGTTAAATAGTTCACTATACTCTCTGATGATCACACCCTCTTGCACTGATTCGTGGTTAACTTCTGGCTTTGGTTCTCTGGTCCCTTTTTCATTCCAACTGGCCACCACCAATTTTCCTGACTCGGCTCAGACCTTTTTCTTAGCCCTCACAAAACCACTTCTCTCAGATCCCTAAAGGAGTGACGTCTCATTGGTGTATGATACTATTGTGTTTTGTTTTTAAGCATCTGGTCACTGTCCCCTTCCTTCTGAGGAACTCAGTAAACCAGGTTACTCCACACAGAGCTACAGAACTCCTTCAGTTCGCTGACAGACTCCTGCTTCTCAATTGCCAATTCCAAACTGACTGTTTGGTCTGTTAGACGCCAATCACTGAGGGTTCTGAGCTAAATGGAACCCTCCTCACTCCGTCATGTAACTCAGCAGTGTTCTGTGTTTACTTTCTGCTGATCCCAGATCTTTAAGTCTATCACAGAAGGTAAGCAGGGTCAGCCCTGGTTTGCAGAGAGCCAGTTTGGTGTAGTGGTTAAATGCACGGACTCTAATCTGGGAGAACCGGGTTTGCACTTGCACCTGCTGATGTGACCTTGGGTCAGTCACAAGCTCTGGCACAGCCATTCTTGAAAAAGAGCAGTTTCTGTCAGAGTTATCTCAGCCCCGCCTACCTCACAGGGTGTCTGTTGTGGGGAGGGGAAGGGAATGGAGTTTGTAAGCCGCTCTGAGACCCCTTTGGGCAGTGAAGGGCAGGGTATGAATCCAGTCTCTTCTCTTCTTCTTCTTCTGCATGGGAAACCACCAAGGAAGACCAGGGTTGCACTGCAGAGGCAGGCAATGGCAAACCACCTCTGAACATCTCTTTCCTTGAAAACCATGGGTCAGATGTGACTTGATTCTCTCTCTCTCTTTCTCTCCATCACACACACGCAGGCACCTACCAAGTTTAATTGGATGGAGATTTGAATAGGAATACTTGGAAGATATTTTGCTAGAGGAAGCAAGGGTGATCCATGCACAGAAAAGTGATTCAACTTGAAGAGGAAGAAGAGGAGGAATAAGAAGAAGAGAAAGAAGAGGGGGAGGAGGAGAAGGAAGAAGAGGAGGAGGAGATGATTGGATTTATACCCTGCCAAAGGAGTCTCAGAGTGGCTCACAAATCTCCTTTCTCTTCCCCTCCCCACGACAGACACTCTGAGAGATAGGTGGGGCTGAGAGAACTCTTTGAGAACTGCTCATGAGAGAACAGCTCTGAAAGACCTTTCTCTTCCCCTTCCTACAACAGATATCGAGTGAGGTAGGTGGGGCTGAGAGACCTCTGACAGAAACTGCTCTTTTCAAGAACAGCTCTGACAGAACTATGGCTTGCCCAAGGTCACACCAGCAGCTGTACGTGGAGGAGTGGGGACTCAAACCAGGTTCTCCCAGTTTAGGGTCCACACACCTAACCCCTACACCAAACGGTACAGTGATATGGATCCAGATATGATCCTGATTGTAGAGCTGGGTTGATATTATGATGCTCAGCTATACCCTTATGGATATCTTTTTTACTCAGATGAAGGTGCTACTATGGGGCCACACATTGTTGCACGGAGCAAGCTATGGGTGATGAGAGCTTTTTGTAGGTTTGCCAGCCTCCAGGTTGGGCACAGAGATCCCCCAGAATTATGACTGATCTCCAGTCTACAAAGACCAGTTCCCCTGTAGAAAATGGCCACTTTGGAGGGTGGACTGTCTGGCCTTCTACCTCACTGAGCTCCCTCGCCTCCCCAACCCTGCCCTCCCCGGGCTGCACCCCAAAATCTTCAGGAATTTCCCAGCCTGGAGTTGGCAACTTTAGTTTCCAGGATTGGAGTTAACACATATAAACTATAGTTACCAAGATTCTATGTTACTCAGAACTGGAACCAATCATAGGGATAGGCAGAGTAAGAGGTTGGGCTATATGGTTTGGAGTAGTGGTTAAGTGTGTGGACTCTAAACTGGGAGAACCGGGTTTGATTCCCCACTCCTCCACTTGCAGCTTCTTGGTGACCTTGGGCAAGCCATAGTTCTGTCAGAGCTGTTCTTGAAAGAGCAGTTCTTGAAAGAGCTCTCTCAGCCCCGCCTACCTCACAGGGTGTCTGTTGAGGGGAGGGAAAGGGAAAGGAGTTTATAAGTTGCTCTGAGACTCTGAGTGAAGGGCAGGGTATACATCCAATCTCCTTCTCCTTCTTAATCTGTTTGTATAAATTACACAGCAAAATAATGCAACCCTGTAGGAGTTTTTTACACCCCCACACCTCTACACATACAAACATACACCCCCTAATAAGAGATTTTTCTGTAATATTAAATGGAAGTAATTATTTAAACATTGGGTTCCCCCCGCCACAAAACCACAACACATTTCATATGTTTTAAATATTCACTCAGGCAATGGAGGATTTTAATTACTTGTCAAACACTTACTTTAATTACCTTTCAAATGTTTTCCAAATTATTTATATCCGGCTTTGCTTCCTGATCAGTGACCCAAGGTGACTTTTCATGTCACCCTCCCCCACTACGTTTACCTCACAGCAACGACGTTGTCAGGGTAGGTTAGGCGGAGAGATTGTGAAGGGGCCCAGGGTCAGCTGGCAGGCTTCCATGGTCGAAGGAGGGATTCGAATCCAGTCATCCCAAGTGATAGTCCGACACGCTAACCACTAGGCCACATCATCCCTTGGGAGCCTTTGTTCTACCAGTCTGCAGTTTGGCATGAAGCATAACTTCGGGCAATGGCTACAACCCTTGAAGATTTTGTCCCAATGGAAGCAGGGAAATGTGTTTTCTTTTGAAACCAATAGTAATAACTATTTTATTAATTTATAACCTGTCTTCTCCCCAGTGGGGAACCTAAAGCAGTTTGCATCCTCCTCCTTTTGGTATAGTGGTTAAGTATGTGGACTCTAATCTGGGAGAACCGGGTTTGATTCCCCACTCCTCCACTTGCAGCTGCTTGGTGACCTTGGGCAAGCCATAGTTCTGTCAGAGCTGTTCTTGAAAGGGCAATTCTCTCAGAGCTCTCTCAGCCCCATCTACCTCACAGGGTGTCTAACCACTACACCAAACTGGCTGACAACCACAAATCCGTTCTTGAACTTCTGTTCCAAAGAGTATGTAGTGCCAAACTGTGTTTAAGAGAGGAATACTCTTTTGTACCAGGTTGTTTGTATATGAACCTCAAGCTTATGAATATTCCAAGTAAATGCTACGCCTTGAATCAAGAAGAGGGATCTTCCATATCAAATATGTTACCTTTATGGTAAAATCAGATTACATACATCATAGTGCAGTGAAACATTTGGAGCAGAACACCAAAATTAAAACCCACATTCAGGTTACAAAACCAATAATAGTAAAATATTTAGAAATAGTGTGGCAAAGAAATTGCATCAGATAACAACAAAGAATTAATCAAAGGAGGTTTATAGAAAGAAAGACATCAAATTATCTATCTGCTCAGAGTAGATTAGATAGAAATGCACATATACTGGCACTTATGAAATTCCCTTATTATTTATCACTGCAGACATATTGTTTTTTTTTTTTAATATGTTTCATAAAGTGCATTTTATAGCATATTGGATCTTCAGTGTTACAGTTGTTTTTATCAAATATTGCACTAAGTTCAAACAACTGATTATTTTTTTAAAAAAACAGGAATGCTGTTAATTTATTTTTAAGTCTCTCTGTAATTCTTCAGTAACACAATGCTCCTATATACAGAACAAAATAATCTGGATAATGTAATGAAGGAATTCTTATGAATGCACCAGACTTAAAAAAAAATGAATAGACCCCTGCTGTATTTGGTATAGTATTAGAGTTCTTCCAGGCTTGCACAAATACATGAAGCTACCTTGTAGAGCATTGGTCCATCAAAGTCAGCATTGTTTGCTCTGATTGGTAGTGGTAGTGGTTCTCCAGGGTCCAGTGTTCCCTCTAAGCTGAGTCAGTGTGAGCAAGCTCACAATTTTTTTAGCCTCAGGCCCACACATCGTTTGTCTTAGCTCAGGAAGGATGGCTCCAGAGCAAACTGATTGATGCAGCAGCCCAATCATTCGCTCATAGCTTTAATGCCAGTAGCTCACAAAGTAGAATTTTTGCTCACGAGACTCCACAGCTTAGGTTGAATCTGCGTTTGCATTTTTAAATCAGTGTCGTGCTACTGTGGCGCTGTCTTTCTCTATGCTTGATGGCATCACAAGCAGCACGAAACTGATTTAAAAATGCAAATGCAGATTCGACCTAATTAGAGGGAGCATTAGTCTATCCTGGTCACCCAACACTGGATGGCCAACAGTAAGGCATAGAGGCTGAGGGCTTCCCCTGATGTTGCCTCCTGGCTCTGGGATTCAGAGAATTAGTGCCTGTGATTGTAGAGGTTCCCTGAGTCACTATGGCTCATAGCTGTTGATAGACTTATCCTCCATGAATCTTGGTTGTTGCAGTTCAAAGAGATGAACAGAGTGCTTGGGGAACTGCATCCCATCATTTGTATTCTTTATTCCTGCCTGTTTTGGTTGTTGTTATCTAGCCACAGGGAATAGACCATATGGGTCCAGCAGATGGAGAAGGACTTACTAAGCTGGCTACCTCAAAAGAGGCAGGTGTAAGGCTGCTCCTAAAGAAATCTTCGTTGAGCCTGAACTAGTTTTTCAACCCAGTTCTTTGCTACCTCCCAAGTTAATTGAAGTTGTTCTTTTCTACATCCCAAGTTAATTCCCAGGTTCCATTCTACAGTCAATAATGGAACAGGTGAGGACTGTTAAGTGGAGGACCAGTCCAGAAAAGATGAAAGTGTCATGGATGGATAATTCATTGGACCTTGGTTATGGTGTCCAAAAAGTTCTAGACGGGGTTGCGTTCTCTCTGGATGTGCAAGTACCATCTGTTGCAGAAAGTATTATTTATCAAATTCAGTTGGTGTTCCAGTGCTGCCGCCGCCCACCCTGCATTCTGGTAAGGTATTATCTTGCCACGGATCTAAGTTTACATTCAGGCTTCATGGCATTAATGTAATGATTATTTTATCAGGGACTGTCTATAGTAATGTTCAGGAGTTTCAAGTGTTCAGGTTGTTGACTGGATCATGAGGTAGTGATCATATCAGTCTTTTACGGAAAGGTCTGCACTGACTATCATTTCATTTCTGGGTACAATTGAAGGTGCTGGTCTTGACCTTCAGAATCCTAATTGGATGGGGGACAATGGAATTTCAAGAGCTACTGCCTCCTGCCTGAGAACTAATGTCATTTTCTGAGGGACTTCTTCAGGTGCCCTCAGTAAGCAGGTCGTGACTAAGGCTACTTTGTTCATTTGATCTTTTAACAATAATTCAATGTAAAAAATTTGATGAATCCAGTGGATGGATCCAGATACATTGTGTATACTTTTATTCTGTCGCTGTTTTCATATTTTTTGACCTTTAAAATTAATATCACTTTGACGTATTTAAAGTGGAAAGTGGGGAGTATGTAGACTGTAAAATAGGAAGCAAAGGAAGGGGAAGGAACTTCTAATTGCAAAGACAGTGGCATTTTTAATTTGTGATACTTTATCAAAAGTTTGGATGATGTTAACTAATCTGTGATAGTATATGAAAAGTTTGGATGATATTAACTAATGTGGTATATTTCTGTTCCTTGCTCCTTTGCCCCAGTCCAATTAGGATTTTGAAGGTCAAGACCAGCACCTCCAATTGTACCCAGAAATGACATGATGGTTCTCTTGGCCCGGATGTTTTAAGGCAGGGGGTATGTCCGTGGGGAGCAGGGAACAGAAAAGAGGAGGGCGGAGCTTAGCTTAACAATAATTCACTATAATTTTTCTTTTAACCAGTGGACGAATCCAGATACATTTTGTATACTTTTATTCTGTCGCTGTTTTCGTTTTTTTTTTTACTTTTAAAATTAATGTTGCCTTGAAGATTTTAAAGTGGAAAGTGGGAATATGTAGATTGTAAAATAGGAAGCAAAGGAAGCGGAAGCAACTTCTATTGGCAAAGACAATGGCATTTTTAATCTGTGATAGTTCATCAGAAGTTTGGATGATTTTAACTAATGTGGTATATATCCTAACTGGATGATGTTAACGTAAGTTTGTTAAGTTCATTTTTTAAGGGAAAAAAATAAAAACAAAAAAGATCCTAGATTTGTTTTCAAATATCCTCATTTTTCTGCTAGGAACATAGTTAGTACTTTCCCCATATGTTAGCCATTTTTTTTTTTAAGATCGTCATGTATATATTAATTCTTTTGCCCTGAATCCTCAAATGTTAAGCCAGACATCAATGTCTCATTTTTACCTTCCTACCGCATTTCTTTAAATACTGATGAACTAACCCATACAGAATTCATAAATCATTATCCTGAAGAGAGAGTCTGTGTCCAAATTAGGCACTGAAAAATAGTTAAATAAATCCAATGCCCAGTGCATAATTCAATGCTTATTAATGCAGATTGAATCCTAGTTTCCAAATATATATCTCATCTTGAGGTGTCTCCTTCAATTCACCTCTGTGGGCTGCTGTCAATCAACCCATTCCATCCAATTAGGTATTCTGAGAGCAACTTTTTGAAAGCTTTCCTTTGGATAATCACTTGCTGAACCCATCATTGCAAAATTAGGATATATACCACTATCAATATGCAGTTGACAGGAAGAAATATATACACAGAGAGAGACAGAAAGAGAGAGAGACAGACAGCCAGAGACAGAGACACAGAGAAACAGAGAGAAGGAGGCTTAGAGATTCAGTGCGGGGGGAAGGGATTTGGGGTGATAGTGTGGTGCTGGAGTCATCCATGAGTGGCAGAACAACCAAGATCTCTTTCTTCTGAACCTGGGTGATTTGATATGGGAGAAGGCAGGGCCCAGATTTTAAACTGTGGTGGGCTACCCAGCAATGATCCATTTAGTGGGACAGGTCAACTCCTTGGGTCCAGCAGAAGTGCTCCCCTAGGTGGAACAGGGTGGGACCAGGAGGATGGAGTCAGTATAGCCTTAGCGAGAGGGCTGCTTTGGTAGTCTGGCACAGGGAGATTCAGGCCCATAGCTACAATGGGGCATCCCGGGGCTAGGCCCACCCGACTTGCTGGCAAGGCCCCCTGAGTTCCCATCTAGCCCAGGGTGTCACGGCCTTCTCCCCCCAGATTAAATTGATTAGCCAGTGCCCCCTAAGAAATTTAAATGCCCCCTGACTTTAAAAAAAACCTGGGGAGACTCAGAAGGTTTGGAGTCAACGAGCAAGACTGGATGGGAGAACAACGGTTCTCTCGTTGTCAAGTTCTCCAGATAGTCAGTCAAACACCAGGCTTCATAAGAAGATAGCATTTATTAAAGACTAAGCATAGAGTGCATGAACAAGTACTTTGTCAGTGATGCCGGTTAATACAGAACAGAATCAATTATAGCCCGTTTGAAATGCCCCCCCCCACACTACAAGCCAATGGTTACATTTCGCGCGCGCATCAAAGCAGAAAAATAACACCTACACCAGTATAATCCACAGATGCCAAAGAGGCCTGGGACCCAAGGTCAGGTGCTTTGATAAGAAGCTGAACAGACACAATAATTTAGGGTGCTTGGAGACTCTCTGTTACGCCCGCATTCCAGAACAGTGAAAGATATCTTCCCGCCCCCCCCATCCTCAGCAATGGCAGGGTTACCGGACACTCGTCCCAGATGTTTTATTTATGCTTTAAACAGTGCTCAGCACTGCCTCTCTGTGGACACTTGTCAGAGACCTCTCCAGGAGATAGTCATTATGGAGTTCTTTGGAACGGCAGTGGGGCCACAAGCAAGACTGGCAAAGACTTAGGAAAGCAAAACATTGGAACAGGCCAGGGAAAGCGATGTGAGCATGTGGCAGAAAGCGACCAGAAGCTGAATCACTTTGTCATTCAAACCCAACTGACCAACGTGGCCCAGAGTCTCATGTAACAGTCACCTCGTGGCATAATGTGGGCTATGAGGTTCGTTTGTTTTTCATGTGGCTAATTTCCTAACAGTTTTATCCTTTGGCAAGACCATCCCCACACCCTTTGTGACATCCTTAAAGACTCGGGTTAATATCTGTGTGTCTGCATGAGTCTCAGCAAGGGGGTATTGTTGATCAATTTGTGAGATGATCAGAATGGACAGCAGCAAATTTCATTTTAAGACAATTGAAAGAAGAAGAAGAAGAAGAGATTGGATTTATACCCCATCCACTGTCCGGAGGAGTCTCAGAGCAGCTTACAATCCCTTTCCCTTCCCCTCCCCACAACTGACACCTTGTGAGGTAGGTGGGGCTTGGAGAGCTCTCTCGGGAACTGCCCTTGAGAGAACAGCTCTGAAGGAACTTGTGACTGAGCCAAGGTCACACCAGCAGCTGCATGTGGAAGAGTGGGGAATCAAACCCATTTCTCCCAGATTAGAGTCTGTGTTCTTAACCACTACAACAAACTGGTTTAGTAGGCTTAATCTGTCTAAATCTTAGAAATAAACCAGTTTGTGAGTTTTCCACTGGAACCCAAAATCATCTGAAGGCACCTGAACAGAATCTCATTGGCATGGGGAAAAAAACAACAACAACCACCACCACCCTTCATTGCTATCATTGTCACCATTGTTGTTATTTTTTTTTTTGCTTTTCACTTTCTAATCCCCCCCTCTTTCTCTCTCCCTCTCTCTTGTACATCACAAAATCCTATTTTCTTAGTAAGCATTAAGAGTCTATCTGCATTTAAAGGTCCTATTCAGCCCATGGGACAATCTGTGTAAATTGGATCACTAAGTCTCACTAAGGGGTGAATGACTTGTTGGCATGGAAATAACCCAAACTCAGCAATGAGGGACATCTAAGAAGTATCTATAGCGACTGCATTAAAATTACGGAGTCTTTTACAAAATTGAATGAAAGGGATGCTTAAAGACAGACATAAGAAAAGAAAATGAAGGGTTTTTTAAAAAAATGACTTTAGCATAGTTGAGGTGAATGGATCAGTCATTGGTCAGCCACTGGGTCATTAGGGATATAGCAAAAGAACCTTAATGTTTCTTGAGAATTGAATCTTTCTCTTTAGATCTCTTTCTGGATCAAGGCAGGTCAGCACTGCTGTTTCTACGTGATCTTACAGTAGCGTTTGACATGACCTAATGGCCCACCAACTCGCCAGTATGGGGATTGAGGGACAGCCTTGAAATGGTTTGTCTCATTTCTCCATGGTTGGGGACAGAGGGTAGCACATGGGGAGACGGTCTCCCCATGATGCCCACTAGTATTTGGCATCTCCCAAGGGGCGATCCTCTCCCCAATGTTATTTAAGATCTATATGCACCCTCTCACCCAGCTGCTGTGGAGATTCAGCCTAGTATGTCACCAGTATGCTATTGATACCCAGCTATAGCTGTCGATGGACAGCTGGCCAAATGCCACCCCAGATGTCTTAGCAAAGGTCTTGGAGGCTGTGGTTGGTCCATTGAAGCAGAGTCAGCTGAAGTTAAATCCATCAAAAATGGAGGTCCTGTGTCAAGGGATCCCAGACTGGGGTGCCAACTCCCTGCTCTTGACAATGCGCTTCTAACACCAATGCCAGCTGTGAAGACTCCGAGTGTGATCTTAGATGCCTCCCTTTCAATGGAGGCTCAGATAACAAATGTTGCCAGATTGGCATTTTTTCCACCTGCACTGGGTCAGGCAACTGGTTCTCTTTTTGTCTCGCCCTGACCTAGCCACAGTGATTCATGCAACGGTCACCTCCAGAAGAAGAAGAGGAAGAGGATGATGATGATATTGGATTTATACCCCACCCTTCACTACCCAAAGGAATCTCAGAGCAGTTTACAAACTCCTTTCCCCTCCCCTCCCCACAACAGACACCCAGTGAGGTAGGTGGGGCTGAGGGAGCTCTGAGAGAAACTGCTTTTTCAAGAACAGCTGTGACAGAACTACGGCTTGCCCAAGGTCATCCAGCAGGGGCAAGTGGAGGAGTGGGGAATCAAACCCAGTCCTCCCAGATTAGAGTCTGTGCACTTAACCACGACACCAAACTGGCTCTGTAACTCTCTCTATGCAGGACTGTGTTTGAGACTGACCAAGAAACTGCAACTGGTCCAGAATGCAGGGGTGTGTGTCCTTATAGGAACACCATCTAGAGCAGGAGTGTCAGGCCCGGGGGCCCATCCACGGTTCTTATCTGGTCTGCGAGCAACTGGTATGATGGGGGGAACAGGAGGCTGCTGGGGTGGGGGGCAGAGCAACTCTGCTTGTAACTTTAGGATGGTGGAACAGCCTTGTCTGCAACAGGCAAGCAGAACCCCTTGATTTCAGTGGCAGCCTCACTGGTAAGCCGGGAGCCACTGCAGCTGCATTCATGCTAGCTCAAGGTTCCAAGGCAAGGTCACACACCTCTCTGCTCGGCCTGCAGCTCCGAGGATGTTGACCTGGATGGCCATGGGGGGTGCAGATGATCCTCTGCTGGGGCCTGCTGGAGGGCACCACCACCACCATATTTGTTCTCCCCATGCAGTAGCTGTGCTTTGGTCCATGGGAAGATGTTCTTTGGAAGTCTCTTCCACACATTAGGGGCCTAGTCTTGCTAGGAAGCCACAACTTGGTGGTCAGACCTCCCTACCCCATGGAACACCAAGCAGCCATCAGCCATAGGCAGCTGCCACCTTGTGGGAGGGCAACTATACAGGTCACTGGGTGGCCCGGGGCCTCTGTCACATGCACAGCCTTTTGCACATAGTGCCCACTCTCCCATCAGATGATCCCATGGCCTTCAGCCTGGGGTGGCTGCCGCCACATGGGGGTGGCATGGCTTGACTTGCGACGATCCCTGACTAGAATCCCTAGCATCACCCCTCCATGGATCACCTGGTGGTTTTGGCCAGAGGCGGCCGCTGCTGCACAGGAATCTCTGGCTGCTCTGCTGGCTCTCCATATGGGTTTCCCTCCAACTCCCCCCAGCTCATGGAACCTTGCAGTGCAGACATACCAACTGAGGCTGAGGTCAGACTGGCAGTTTGAAGCGCAAGGGAGTCATGGCAAAAAGACCCGGTCACACTGCACTGACTGATGCGGGAGCATACCGGGGAGGAGGCGTAAGGGAGCATTCACACTGTTGGCCTGCCCCTGGCAGAGGCATGGCTGTAAGTGGCTTTTTGTAATGCAATCTGATGATATGCGCTCGTGCGCATAAGCACTCATGTGCATAAGAACATCCCTACTGGATCAACTTGTTTGCGTTCACACTTCTGGGAAGTGGGATGAACACGGGATGAACACTCTCTCCAGGGTTTGCTACCACTTTCACCTAGTATCTTTTAAACTCGGGGGGGAAATGTTACAAGACAGGTTGAGTACAGCTGGGGAACACCTGACAGATGTGCCTGTGTGAACTGGCCCCTTTAATCCATTTGTGAAACGTCTCTGAAATGTGCCTATATCAGGCCAAACTACCAGTCTGAACTCAGCCTGACAGCTTAACAGCTGCTGTCCTTTATAAAGTTTGTATCTCCAGTACCCAGCATTACATTTTATGGCATAAATGGCCTGGCCCGACATAGTGACCATTATGTTAGATCTGGCCCTTGTAACAAATGAGTTTGATACCTCTGATCTAGAGTCCACGTACAACCGGTGCTCCACCAGCTGCACTGGCTCCAGATGAAATACCAGAACAGATTCCAGGTGTTGTTCTTGACCTTTAAACCCCTACATGGTCTGGGACCAACATATCTATGGGACCGTCTCTCCTGGTATGTCTCCCAAAAGCATTGCACTCAATGGATCGCAATCTCCCGGTGATCCCCAGCCCGAAAAGCATCCATCTCGCCTCAGCCCGAGCCAGTCCTCTGGCCTGGTGGAATGCTCTTCCAAATGAGATCCAGGCCCTGTGGGGTTGATGCAGTTCCTCAGGGCCTGTAAAACTGAAATGTTTCTCCAGGCCTATGACTGAGGCAATGACGGGTGCACCTGGACTGGCCTCCCTCATCTCCCCCTTCCGTTAGCCACCCACCCTGTCTTTAGCACCGGTGTTAACATAAGAACATAAGAACATAAGAGAAGCCAATGTTGAATCAGGCCAATGGCCCATCTAGTCCAACACTCTGTCACACAGCGGCCAAAATATACCCGGTGCCATCAGGAGGTCCAGCAGTGGGGCCAGGACACCAGAAGCCCTCCCACTGCTGCCCCCTCCAGCACCAAGAATAGAGTGCATCACCTGCCCCAGACTGAGAGTTCCCATCTATGCCCTGTGGCTAATAGCCACTGGTGGACTTCTGCTCCATATGTTTATCTAATTCCCTCTTGAAACTGTCCATGCTTGTAGCTGCCACCACCTCCTGTGGCAATGAATTCCATATGTTAATCACTCTTTGGGTGAAGAAGTATTTCCTTTTATCTGTTCTAACCTGACTGCTCAGCAATTTCATGGAGTGCCCACGAGTTCTTGTATTGTGAGATCAGAACATTAACATCAACATCAGCCTACTGTCTACAGACATGCATGAGGGACAGTCGCCCTGAATAGGAGGTTCCATCTTGTGCTCTGTATGCCATCTATTTGACGCCAACGAGTGCGACAGAAATTATTTTTAATGGTTAATTTATAATTATTGTTTTACCATTGCTCTTACCCACCCTGAGGGCGGCTATAAGTCCCTGAGGGTGGCTATAAATCCAATAAAATAAATAAAAGCTCAAAACTCTGGTTTCGATTTGTACATGAAGAGGGAGGAGGAGAGAAATCTAAGCCATTTTTTTTAGCTGGAGCTGGCAGAAACTGAAGTGTCCTATCAGTTCAGCTGGGGACCTGAAGCAGGATTAGCAGTTGTGCTGCCTGTTTGTGTGACTCCGTTTGCTTCCACAGGTTCTATTTGTATACCGGTTAATTAACTGGCCATGCAAAAATTCCATACAACTCAAGTACTCTGTCTCATCCAAAGGTAACTTAACCATCTACATCTTCCCCTGGGCTTCTTCTCACTTCAGGGAATTAAGAAAAATCAGATATGGGACTCTGTTTCAATCCAATTAAAAAATATAATCTCACATTATTTATACTGCTAATAAATCTGAAAGAGACTACAGCAGCCTTAAGGGCAAGTGTGTTGTTAGGACTGTAAGTGAATTTAATAAATTACATCTTGGCTTTCTACTAACCTAGTGTATAGCAGAAGCTTTCAAACTGCAATGCATCAAACTGGCCATAAGAAAAATCCTGCCATTGTGCTCTTTTCATCTTCAATTGATTTGTTTTGCTTTTGTCCCCCCACCCCATAGCAGAGGAATCCTAAGAGCAAGGCCCACTTCCATAGGCAGTCCTAAATCTGGAGTGTACAAGACAAGACAAAGTCCCTGGGTCATGTGATAGACTGCCAGTATGATGCACTGGTTAAAGTTATTGAAGTGTTAGGCCAATCCCCATTCTGCCATGAAGTTTGTTGAAGCTCCATTACCACATGGAGCTAACAAAGGACAAGCAGGGTGGACAAAGAAGGTAATTGATGACTGATAAAAAACTGTAACTCTAAGAATAAAGAGTCTACCCTAGAATAACAGCAGCCAGGGTATGGTTAGAGGGAAGAGACAGAGGAGTGTGTGTATGCACCTTTACAATGTAACCTTGATCAATCTGTTACTGTTCAGAGTATATTTTCTTTTAAAATAAATGTTGTATCATTTTGAATGCTGGAAGTTTTGTTCTCCGTAACCATGAAAAGCTCCACTCAAACACGTTACTAAAAGGCAGGGCTATTTTTGGGCAGGAATGCACAGGAATGGAGTTCCGGCTGGCTCCTGAGTTGGCCATGCCCAGCAGGAACTCATTAGCATAATAGGCCACACCCAACAGAAATGCATTATGATTGGTTACATTATGGGGTGTGTGGCCTAACATGCAAAGGAGTTCCTGCTACAAAAAAAAAAGCCCTGGGTTTTGACAACAAACAAGGTAAACAAAATAAGAAGCAAAAGGTGGATGTGGCTGGATGACCACACTTCTCATAACATGGGGGTGTGGCCTAATATGCTAATGAGTTTCTGCTGTTGGGTGTGGCCTGTTATGCTAATGAAATACTGCTAAAAGGGTGCCAGGAAGAGGCTGTTGGTCAGTAGATTGCTACATCCCCCGCAAGTATGCAAGTGCACTAAGCCATTCCTGCAAAGGCTAGTCAGAGCAAAAGCAGGAGAGGTGGACACTAGGCTGAGCCTTTGACCAGCAACATGGACAAAGTACTAGTGTTGACCTCTGTGATGGCCCCAATGGAATGGCACTTATGGGTCAGCTGGGTGTTCTGCAACAGTTTGACTTGGCTCCAAGTGTTGATGTGTGCTCATCATCATCATCATTCTCTCTCTCTCTCTCTCACACACACACACACACACACATATCTATGTCACTTATTTAACACAATACCAAACATTTCCAAGTTTGGCTTTGTTTCTGTCTCACAGATGTTGACTTTTTACCTTGCCAGTGGCAATAACTTTAGGACACGAGATCAGTGACAAATGATGTAATGAATAGACATGTACTGGGAAAACATGGCAAGATTGATTCCAAGTGTCATAAAGGAAAATTCCATAAACAGAAGGCCACACAGAGTAGCTGAAATTCCTCTCGGAATTGTAGACTGTATTGAATGAGTTTCTGGCTTGGTTGGCTTTTCCTATGACGTTCCAAAATGACAAGAGCCCTGCTGGCCAGTCTGTTCTTAACCCTTTCCAAATTGGATTTACTTGCTTGTTTACCAGCACTGGTCCTGTTTTTTCTATGGTACAAATGTGATTTTACACTTCATTTATTTTAACATGAATGGAATATCATTGTGTGATTAGTGTATATGAACAAATGGCTGCTATTTCATTGTGAGGATTTCTTTATGCAATCCAAATGCTCCAAATTGATTGCATCAGGCAGGGCTCTTTTTGTAGCAGGAACTCCTTTGCATATTAGGCAACACACCCCTGATATAGCCAATCCGCCAAGAGCTTACAGTAGCCCCTGTAAGAAGAGCTCTGTAAGCTCTTGGAGGATTGGCTACATTAGGGGTGTGTCACCTAATATGCAAAGGAGTTCCTGCTACAAAAATAGACCTGGTCAGGGTTACCATCATAAAATAATGTTTTGTTTTGTTTTTAAATACAGGATGGACAATTCAAAGATCAGGCTCCAGTAAAAAAACTCACTGAGCTAACGTTATGTCTCTTTTTATGTCAAAAAGTTATCTTCCACTTTGGCCTTTAAAAAAAACCCACCCTCGTTACAAACAGGTTCTCACTGTTTCTAATCTGTTTGCTGGCTTCTTGGCACCATTTTGTTTTGATCTTTGACCTCAGTAGCTTATCGAAATTTGCCAACGATACCTGGCATAATGACATCATGAGCTCCTGTAAGCATATTACATGGGTTGCTATGGCCAGTCCTGATTAAGTGGTAGTGAGGGAAAATGAATCCAAGGATAGTGAAGGCAGAGATGGAATAGAAAAAAATGGTGCCCAGAAGCCTCGGCCAGAAGAACAAGGGCACCAAATAGCATCACCACCACCAGCACCCCCGATTAGTTTGACTGCATGGACTATCCTGATGTTTGTTAAGGACTGAGTTCCTTGTTTGTCTTCTTAAATATATTGTCTAGT
Organism: Gekko gecko; assembly: GCA_029375565.1. Lineage (NCBI taxonomy): Eukaryota > Metazoa > Chordata > Lepidosauria > Squamata > Gekkonidae > Gekko > Gekko gecko. Next base: position 164,155,990 of record JAPDNY010000004.1, on the reverse strand, counting down.
CCTCTTAACTTTGCCTACATACATTTTAATATTTCATTGTTTGATTGCAATTGAGTGGCAGCATTCTGAACCAGCCAATGTCTCCAAGTTGTTTTCAAGGGCAGAGCCATGTAGTGTTTGTTACAGTAGTCTAGTCTTGGGGTTAGACTGGTCAGGTCAAGGTAGAGAGCCATTCTTTGGGAAGTGGGGGAGGGGGGAACAAAGCAGGTTGTCAAAACAGCCATTAACACGTGGAATCCATGACCGCTGTCTGCCCTTCCGACCTAGGCCTAGCAACTCCCAGCCAGCCAATTAATTCCTTTCAGTCACCAAAAAATAAATAGATAAAGAAATCCATTGACTTCTGGAGACTAAAGTTTCTTTTGCTTATATTTTACTGTATGAATTTTCTTTTATTTGTTATTCTGATGCTTATCCAGCTGTTTTCATGCCTGCTATTCAAACAAAAGCCCATCTTTCTTAGCTAATTTTATATATTGAAACAGTTGCACTGTATTCTGTTATTTCCCCCTTTCTTTCTCTGAATGATATGGTGGGAGTGTCATGGTTCTTTTCTGTCTGGATTTAGCCCTTATCTGTTTGGAGTATATTTATTCATCGTGTTTCTGTTAATGGCGTTTCTCTGCCTGTCCCCAGCCTTTTAGGACTTGAGATCAAGTGTGTGATGATATTCAGCTGTTCTTTTCTATCTCTGAACTGTCCCCTTCTTCTTTTCTTAGCCATTCATCTTATCTCCTTGTTGTTTCCTCTTACCAATCGGCTCTTTCAATTAACTCTTCCAAAGACAGGATTTCTTATTTTTTTTCTTCCAGACTTTTGTTCTCCCACTCCTTCTGTTTATTTGGCTAATGCTGAATGGCATTAGAATGCCTCCTTTTCTTCAAGTTAAGAGAACTTTTAAAATGCCTTTTCTTCTTTTTTTCTGCTCAGATATTTATTTATTTATTTAGACTATTTCTATGCTGCCTCTTCAGCGTCCAGCTCAAGGCACCAGATTTGTTCCCCTTCATTCAGGTCATCAGTGAATTCAGACCCTGACAGAGAAGTTTCACCACCTCACTAGAATGTGACGGAAATGAGATATAGAGCTAGGTGTCACGGCAACGTTGATGGCCCCACAACCCCGAATCTCTGGATGAGCTCTCTTGGTAGTTTCATGTAGACATTACAACTGGCACAAGTAGTATCATCAGTATCCCCAGTACAACTTGTTTGGAAAGCTTTTCCTGTTTACCGTTACCCACTGACGCACATCACTCAGTATAAACTCATACCTGGAGCTGCCTCATAGCAAGCCAGTCCATTGGTTTATCGAGATCGACAGGGCTATTTTGGGGCAGGAACACACAGGAACGGAGTTCTGGCTGGCTCCTGAGTTGGCCACGCCCAGCAGGAACTCATTAGCATAACAGGCCACACCCAACAGCAGAAACTCATTAGGATTGGATGCATTAGGGGTGTGTGGCCTAACATGCGAAGGAGTTCCTGCTCCAAAAAAAAGCCCTGAGTTTTGATAACAAACAAGGTAAACAGAATAAATGACCACACTTCTGGTAACATGGGGGTGTGTGGCCTAATATGCTAATGAGTTTCTGCTGTTGGGTGTGGCCTATTATGCTAATATGTTCCTGCTGGGCTTTTTCTACAAAAAAAAAGCCATGGAGATCGATATTGTCTACTTTGATGGGCAGTGGGGCTCTGGTGGAAGTATTCCAGATCGCCGACAACCTGATCATTTTAACTAGGTGCCAAAGATCAAACCTGGGACCTTCTGCGAGGAAAACTGATGACCTGCCTCTGTGCCACGGCCCTAAAATTCACTTCGACTCTCATACTCGTAGTTGCTCCACCATGCACAGTGGATACATCACAGCACTCTCTCCAGGCTTCCCTCCGCATGCCTTCCCAGCCAGAGAAGATGCTTCTCGACTTCTGAGTCTAAAGTGACGCTCTGACACTACCGTTTAACTTTTACATTTCAGGAACTATTAGCCGTGCCGCCTGGTTTTTTTTTTTTTTTTTTTTTTACAACAGTCTGCGGTGTTGGCTGTTGGGTGCCAGCCAACTCTGTTTTTTATTCTGATGCCAAAGCTAGGGTTCTGCCATTTAATTATTTTTATATGTATTTTTTAAATCTTTACTTATAGATTGTTTTATTGGTGCTGTGAGCCACCCCCAGGCCTTGTGCCCCAGGGAGGGGAGGGGTATACATTTTAAAGGAAAGAAATAAAATGGGGTGGGGGGAGCGGGTGCGGGCAGGAAAGAGAGAGACTCTTTTACTCGATCCTGCCTGCTATAAACTGAAGGGAATTATCCAGGTGTCTCTAGGTAGAGGATTCCAGACCCATCCTCTTCTGTACTGGTGAAAAGGAGAACAGTGTTACAGTGATAGATCAAGTGAGCAGGGACTCACCAAAGCTCCTACCTTGCCACGTATTTTGTTAGTCTTCAAGGTGCTACTGGACTCTTGCTCTTTTCTAGTATTACAGTGAAAGATGAAGGTGATATGTATGACACGTAGGCAGTTCTCAATAAAAGTGATTCAGCTTTTAATAGTGATTCAGCAGCTCAGAACAGATAACAAAACATAGAGCAATGGGCTCTTATTTAAACAGTGCGGGCTAGCATAGCCACGCCCATAGTCAGGTTAATAATCAATGGTATTACAGAGATAACATCCAATCACTTGCTTCCCTCCAGCACAATCCTTTGTCTCCTGATTGGCCTGCTACACAGAGTAGCCAATCAGGTTCTGCCATTTAGGATACCAGCATGTCAATGGGGATGAAATCCAAGCTCAGGACATAACAGAAGGGAAAAAAAAATAAGTATATGTGTCCATGTGTGTACTCCATGTTCATGCATCTGTGTGGGTAGGATAAGTTAGATATACAGATAAGTTTCATTGTCCTAGCTGTAGGCCATAGCAAGTCACACCATGGTTGAGTTTAAAAAAATACATCAAACTATAAAATGTCAATGTAGGCACTAAAAATATCAGTAACTGCATTAAATCCCATACACATTCTAAAAGGTAAAAGTAAAGGTTCCCTTGCTTGAAAGCCAGTTGAATCCAACTCTAGGGATGTGGTGCTCATCTCCATTTCCAAGCCAAAGATCCAGCACTATCCGAAGACATTTCTGTGGTCATGTGGCTGGCATGACTAAACACCAAGGCGCACAGAATGCTGTTACCTTCCCAATGAAGCAGTACCTATTTATCTACTTGCAATTTCTTGCTTTCGAGCTCCTAGGTTGGCAGGAGCTGGGACCAGAGACTCATTCTACTTTACATTAAATTACTGATTCTACTTTACATTAAATACTAAACTCATTCTGATTGTCCTTGATGCTAATGCAAATAGCACCATCCTACTAGAAACACAGTGGTCAAGGTCCAAAAGTAAAAAAAAAAAAAAAAAATAACCAAATTCAGATCGGCAAGTCCATTACTTGGCAGAATAATAGGTATGATGTATCTTAACCTAGGAGCTTCATGCCATGGGCATCTCAAAATGTAATGTACTATATTGTCTACTTCCCCTGTGTCACAAAGACAAAGTCTAAGGGGGGCAGAGATACCAAAAAAAAACATCCAGTCCTGATCATTGAGGGTATGGATTGAAATCTTAAAGCTGTAAAAGCCGATCTTAATTCCAGGATGGTTAACTTCTCTAGAGGGAACTGCAATGATCCCTTAAAAAAAAAAAAAAAAAAAAAACCTTAAATAAGGGTGCTGTAAGACAGTGTGCCAACATGTCCTGATCCATAAGCCCATCCTTTTTGAACACTCATTCTTTCAGTTCCTGTGCTTGGGTTTTATTCCTTAATGAATCATCAGGAATTGAAAATTTCGATTGAACCGAAGTATTCACCTAGACTTTTGGAGGCTTTCAGGATAAGTTTATGAAATGAAGAATAGATTCTTTTGAATTATGGTGCTGGAGAAGACTCTTGAGAGTCCCCTGGACTACAAGGAGATCAAATCACTCAATCCTGAAAGAAATCAACCCTGACTGTTTCCTGGAAGGCCAGATATTGAAGCTGAAGCTCAAATATTTTGGCCACCAAATGAGAAGGGGGCACTCACTGGAGAAGACCCTGATGCTGGGAAAGATTGAAGGTCAAAGAAGAAAGGGACGGCAAAGGATGAAATGGTTAGACAGTGTTATCAAGGCAACGAACATGAAATTAAGCAAACTCTGGAGCACAATGGAAAACAGGAGGGCCTGGAGTGATGTGGTCCATGAGGTCATGAAGAGTCGGACTCGACTGTGCGACTGAACAACAACAAAGAATATTTTGAGAAGGATATATCTTAAAAATGCACACAGCTGTATACACAAATCTCTATCAATGAATTACCACAGATTTCCAGTTACACATAGTGTTGTCAGTGCATATTTATGTCGCAAAGCTGTACATGGTATGTAATTTTAGTATAGCAGTCTCTCACCAACTTTTTGGAATAGATTAACAAAGCTTTCATATCTCAGAGTAATGCAGAAATTCCTAGCTTGAAAATATAGTTCTGAGGATAAGCATTCCCTAAACTCCATAACATCATAAAGCAAGATGAATCTTGAGAGTTCATATATTATAACAGTTCTGGAGGCTTTCAGGGACTACAGAATAAAGGAATAGAATATGAAAACTAGCCTGTAACCATTTATACTTTTCTTTCTCTGAGGTTTAGGTCAATAACTGCCGTCATCCCCCCAAAAAATATTGATATTCATGTAGAGTAGAATCTCTGAAGATTGACATTTTATTATTTTTACTTCAGTGGAACAGCAAGAGGATGACAATTCATATTGATATACTGCAATAAATGATGACAAACGATGGTGGGGAGGAAACATCAGTCAGAAGGGAATTGAGACCAATCAATAAACAAAATCTTCCTGAATGATGTGGGATTTAATTGCTTGTACTGTAACCTCACTGAATACAGAAACTGAATTTCTGTTATCCGTATCACCCACCATTTCGCAGATAAAAAGACAGACATGAATTTGGTCTCCAACTGCTCTGCCTAGCAAAGTTTTAGTCTTCCTTCAGCCTCAGGAGACTTTTTGCAACTTAAGTGGCTTCTTTTGCTGGATGGAAGGTGACCTTTGTTGGTAGAAGACTAGTTAGGGATTTGTTGTTGTTCAGTCGCACAGTCGAGTCCGACTCTTCGCGACCCCATGGACCAGATTACGCCAGGCTCTCCTGACTTCCACTGTCCGCTGAAGTTTGCTCAATTTCATGTTCGTTGCATCGATGACACTGTCTAACCACCTCATCCTTTGCCATCCCCTTCTTCTTTGACCTTCAATCTTTCCCAGCATCAGGGGCTTCTCCAGTGAATGCTCCCTTCTCATTTGGTGGCCAAAGAATTTGAGCTTCAGCTTCAGGATCTGGCCTTCCAGGGAACAGTTGATTTCTTTTAGGATTGACTGATTTGATCTCCTTGCAGTCCAAGGGACTCTCAAGAGTCTTCTCCAGCACCATAGTTCAAAAGAATCTATTCTTCGGCACTCGGCCTTCCTTATAGTCCAACTCTCGCAGCCATACATTATGATAGTTAGGGATATGCTCCCTCTAAAGCTGTGGAGTCTTGTGAGCAAAAATTCTACTCTGTGAGCTACTGGCATTAAAGTTGTGAGCGAGCAATTTGGCGATTGCATAGATTCGTTTGCTCTGGAGCCATCCTTCCTGAGCTAAGACAAAAATGTGTAGGCCGGAGGCTAAAGAACTGTGAGCTGGCTCACACTAACTCAGATTAGAGGGAACACTGGGTGGAGGAAGGCATCGGACTTCGCTAGGCAGACTGGTTGGATACAAGTCAGTGATGGCAATAGACACAACACCTTCTTCCCCTACTATTTCACTGCTCATATTCATTTACTCTGCAATATCCTGTCCTTTACTGGGTTCTGAAACTGGGGCTGTTAGTAAAATAAATAAATAAGTAAACAATTCACCCATTCTTAAAGAAATAAACCTAAGCCCATCTGCCCATGACATAGTTGACTCCTTGGGGCCTCCTGGTTGGATTGTTATTCTATCATATATAGTTCCTGTCATCTTGGAAACAGCCATTTGCCCACATGCCATCTCCTGTCCATTCTCTTTCTGTCCAACCAGTCTGTGGAGGAGGAGGAGGAAGAGATTGGATTTATACCCCACCCTTCACTACTCAAAGGAGTCTTAGAGTAGCTTACAATCTCCTTTCACTTCCCCTCCCCACAACAGACACCCTGTGAGGTAGGTGGGGCTGAGAGAACTCTGACACAAACTGCTCTTTTTCAAGAACAGCTCTGATAGAACTACAGCTTGCCCAAGGTCATCCAACAGGTGCAAGTGGAGGAGTGGGGAATCAAACTCAGTTCTCCCAGATTAGAGTCTGCGCATTTAACCACTACACCAAACACATCTTATACATTGGTTTAAGCTCTGCCTCTCAGGCTTAGGAGCCTCCAGCCTCCAGGCTTCCGTAGTTGATGGTTACTCCGAGGTTGATGGTTCAGTTGATGGTTACTCCGAGGTTCATGGTGTTGCTCCTCTTGGATGTCTTTTATTTTTTTCTTTTCCTTGCCTCTTCCTGCCTAAACGAGTTAAGAAACATTATGACACAGTTCAGCCATAGATAAAATCTTGGTTTAATACCAACATTGGTGTTGTTGCTTTTCATGTTGAGCACAGCTTCTTGCTGTCCTGATGTGTTTCCTTACTCCCACAAGCCTCCACTGTTCTCTTCCATCCCTTTTGCTTTTTTTTTTTTTAAAAAAAATATATTTATCAGTTTTCCAACATATATACACAAAAAAACAAAATCCAAGTCAAAAACAAACATTACATCGAGTTACATATATGCTTACTATATTTTTGCGCATATACCTTTATTACATCTATTTCTGTTAAGCTATCTATACAAAGTAGGAGTGGTTTTAGGAATATTTATTTGTTTATTTTTTATACTTTTTTTCCAATCCAATCATATTTTTTTCCCATCTATTTGTATAAATTAGATCATCTCTTCCGGAAAGTATAAGGTTTAATCTATCTAATTCGGCTATTTCCAGTATAGAATCTATAATTTCTTCTAAATTGGGGGTGTTCTCTTGTTTCCAATATTTTGCTACTCTAATTCTCGCTGCTGTAATTATATAGAGGATTATTCTTTGGTCTTCCTTTTTGATTCTCTCCGGTAACATGTTCAGCAAAAAAGTCTCTGGTTCTAGTTCTAGCTTCAATTTGGTGGATTCTTCTATTATTTTTTGGATCATTTTCCAAAACTTTTTTATTTTTTCACAGTTCCACCGGATATGCAAATATGTCCCCACTTCTTTTTTACACCTCCAACATGTATTTGATGCTCTTTTATAGCATTTTGCGACCTTCTCCGGTGTCCAGTGCCATCTAAAAAACATCTTGTAGACATTTTCTTTATAGTTTGTGGCTCTGAGCAACTTCAGAGAGGTCCACTGTTCTAAATTAATGTTTTGCCCTAAATCTTTCATCCAGAGAATCATATTCGGTTTTACAGTCTCATCCAACAAATCCTCTGTTAAAAGAAAATTGTACAATTTTTGTATTAATTTGTCTGCTGAGGAAAGCCAAATTTTATCTAATTGGGAGTAAGTAGTCATGAAATTTATATTTTTATCTTTAACAAATCTAGATTTTAACTGTAATTTTTCCCAATGGGTTAAATTTGCTTTTTGTATGTCTTGTGCGTCCAATGGTATTAATTCTTTGCTTTCTGTCAGTAGCTTCTCATAAGTTATTTTTTTTTCCTTCAACCATAGCGACGGTAGTGTGAAAGCCTCCACTGGAGAGATCCACTTCGGGATTTTAGAGTAATATCTCTTTTTAATTTATTTCCAAATTTTCATTAGGGGACCCCTTATTGCATGGTTTTCAAAAATTTGTTGGCTTTTGTCCATGTTGTACCAGATATGGGCATGCCAGCCCATAGGTAAATTATGTCCTTCTAATTTCAAAGTTCTTTCATCTTCTAGTAGGATCCATTCACGTATCCATCCCATTGCAGCAGCCTGATAATATATATTCTACCTCAACTCTGCACATGATCTTAGGGAAATGTCTCAAGATGGATAATAATGTCCATTACATTTCCAAAGACCTTGTCAAATAAGTAGTTTTGAGGGCTCTCGATTCAGGCTAATTTGGATCATGTCCAAAGATATGTGTACAACCTGAGTTGGGGGGGGGATTTTAACTTATCAGTTGTGACTGTATACTCCTGTTGATTACCGTACAGATAGCAATGAAATTACAGCAGAGTCCATGGTCACTGAACAGATTAATTTATGTAGGCCCTTCCATCAAAAAGATAGTGTAATCACGCCATCCGTGGCAGGTGAAATATGCATGCATAAATGTATATTGTTAAGTCTCGAACTTAATAGACCCCAGCTATGTATTTGTTATTCCATTAACTAGATTAACAACATATGGTTTGAATATACCTCATCTAACAGTTATATTACTCCGTACATCTTAAGCCCGGGCACTGATGAATGGCGTAATAACACGTTAGCTATGCAGGGGCTGTTCGTAGAGCATCATTTGAATTGCTTTTCCATCATTAATATTTAATCAATTAATTAATGTAGCCGAGTCGTAAAAAATCACAACTTCATCCACCTTACGGTTCAGCCGTAGAGTTGTGTGTTTTGTGGGGTTTTTTTGCACTGTGGCTGATAATAATAAAATGCCTAATGAATGGGTGTTTTTTTTAACAAAAAAAAAAAAAAGGCAGGGAAGTCAATATAAAATAATTCCAAGACAGCTGATGCAGCACTTTTTGCCCACAAACGCAAACACTTCACAGAGAAATAAAAAGGTGCTGATCGGGCAGATCCAAAGGTAAATTTATGTCTTTTTTCATAAATGTCAGTTTCACAACAACACTCCCCCCCCCCCAATTTGAAAAGGCGATGCTTTTTAACAGCCTTTGATTGCTTGCATCAACCAGATGCTCCACCATGAGGACTTCTCCTATCTTTTGCAAACAGCTTACGGGGCTGATTCATGAACGCACGGAGCTGCTTTATACTGAATAAGACCATCCGTCCATCCAAGTCAGTATTGTCTACTCAGATGGGCAGTGGCTTTCCAGGGTCTCAGACAGAGAAGAGAGAAGAGAAAATTGGATTTATACCCTGCCCTTCACTCAGTCTCAGAGTGGCTTACAAACTCCTTTCCCTCCTCCTCCCCACAACAGATCCCCTGTGAGGTAGGCAGAGCTGAGAGAGCTCTTTCCAGAACTGTCCCTGAGAGAACAGCTCTGTCAGAGCTATGGCTTGCCCAAGGTCATCCAACAGCTGCATGCGGAGGAGTGGGGAATCAAACCTGGTTCTCCCAGATTGGAATCCACACACTTAACCACATCACCTACTGAATGCTCCTTTTAACTGGAGATGATGGGGATTGGACCTGGGACATAAGAACATAAGAGAAGCCAATGTTGAATCAGGCCAATGGCCCATCTAGTCCAACACTCTGTCACACAGTGGCCAAAAATACCAGGTGCCATCAGGAGGTCCAGCAGTGGGGCCAGGACACTAGAAGCCCTCCCACTGCTGCCCCCTCCAGCACCAAGAATAGAGTGCATCACCTGCCCCAGTCTGAGAGTTCCCATCTATACCCTGTGGCTAATAGCCACTGATGGACTTCTGCTCCATATGTTTATCTAATTCCCTCTTGAAACTGTCGATGCTTGCAGCTGCCACCACCTCCTGTGGCAGTGAATTCCATATGTTAATCACTCTTTGGGTGAAGAAGGACTTCCTTTTATCTGTTCTAACCCGACTGCTCAGCAATTTCATGGAGTGCCCACGAGTTCTTGTATTGTGAAAAAGGGAGAAAAGTACTTCTTTCTCAACCTGCTCAATCCCATTCATAATATTATAAATCTCAATCATGTCACCCCTCAGCTGTCGTTTCTCCAAGCTAAAGAGCCCCAAGCGTTTTAACCTTTCTTCATGGGGAAGGTGTTCCAACCCTTTTATCATTCTAGTTGCCCTTCTCTGCACTTTTTCCAATGCTATAATATCCTTTTTGAGATGTGGCGACCAGAACTGTACACAGCATTCCAAATGAGGTTGCACCAATGATTTATACAGGGGCATTATGATACTGGCTGATTTGTTTTCAATTCCCTTCCTAATAATCCCCAGCATAGCGTTGGCCTTCTTTATTGCAGTTACACACTGTCTAGACATTTTCATTGAGTTATCTACTACGACTCCAAGATCTCTCTCTTGGTCCGTCTCTGCCAGTTCAGACCCCATCAACATGTATTTATATTTAGGATTTTTGGCTCCAATGTGCATCACTTTGCACTTGGCCACATTGAACCCCATTTGCCACGTTGACCTACTTGCATGTCAAGCAGATGCTCTACCACTGAGCCACAGCCCTTCCCTAACAGTTCAGACATTTAGGTTCTCATCTTAATAGCTGCAATACAAAATGTAACTTGTGGGTGCATTGAAATCAGTGGGCTCAGAGGAGTACAATTTTGCTAAGGATGGGGCTGATAATGAATTCATCTGACATCACGGATGGAGCACCACAAATTAAATGTTCCTAACTCCTCGTGTCAGCTCATAGGTAATATTTTCCAATGACTAGTTTACACATTCTGTTGCCAGAGAGTGTGGTCACTAAGCCAGTGTGATGCAGTGGTCGGATTGTTGGGTTGGATCCCAGGACAACTGGATTTGACTCTCTGCTATGCCACGGAAGCTCACCTAGATGACTTTGGGCCTGTCACACTCTCTCAGCTTAACTTGGTGTCGTGAGGATGAAGTGGAAGAGGGGAGGATGATGTCTTAAGTCAGTTTGCACTGAGCGACGTCTTGGATTTCTCAGACAAAGAGCTACCTGCAGCTAGCCCTCAACCTGTAACCAAACAGCCAGCTGCAGCTAGCTGTAAGCCAGAAGGAGAACAACAAGAGATCGGGTTACCGGCTGATCAGGAGTCCCGGCCTACAGTAGAAACGTAGCCAATGCTTTGTAGCTCTGAAGCAGTAAACAAGTCTTCAGAGGCCACCCCCAACCCTTGCAGCACCGATGCTGTCAGAGACTCTTAGGCCAAGATCATGGGTACCGGAAGCAACGACAGCCATGCGATTCCCCTGTGGATTAAAGGGACGCGATCAGACACATTTGTCTGGCATCCTGGAGTCGTTGGTGGGGCATCGTTGCGCACAGCAGTAGCGTGGGAAAAAGCTACTGCCGATAACTCAGTAGTATGGGGAACTGTGGATGCGTGGTGGGAAGTTTGATCGCGCAAACACACGTCATTGCAGGCGGGGCAAACAGCCTTGCTTCCTGCCCGCCTCTTCCCCCCTCCATATGACTGCAGCCTTAAAGTTGTAAGCAGGGCTCTTTTTGTAGCAGGGACTCCTTTACATATTAGGCAACACACCCCTAATGTAGCCAATCCTCCAAGAGCTTACAGAGCTCTTCTTACAGGGGCTACTGTAAGCTCTTGGAGGATTGGCTACATTAGGGGTGTGTTGCCTAATATGCAAAGGAGTTCCTGCTACAAAAAGAGCCCTGGTTGCAAGAAAGGAGAAGTAGTGTGAGACTCATGGCCTATCATCAGCTGTCACTTGAAGAGACGAATGAGTAGCTTCAGGATGACTGCCAAGGAATTGGCTGGGAGTTTAGCTCATTAAAGACTTGGCTATAAACAATTAAGACAATATTGAGGATTTTATAGTGATTTAATTTTAGCATAGCAGTTTTTCAATTGTCACAGACGTAATTTCTTTTATTGTTAATAGACTATCGCTAACCTTAGGAAAGTTCTTATTTATTTGTGGACACAACAAGTACACTTTGCTACTAAGCCACCAACCTTGTTACAGAAGGAGAAGGAGGAGGATGTTGGGTTTATACCCCGCCCTTCAGTGCCCGAAGAAGTCTCAGAGCAGCTTACAATTTCCTTTCTTTTCCCCTCCCCACAACAGACACCCTGTGAGGTAGGTGGGGCTGAGAGAGCTCTTAGACAGAAACTGTCCTTGAGAGAACAGCTGTGCCAGAACTATGGCTTGCCCAAGGTCCTCCAGCAGGTACAAGTGGAGGAGTGGGGAATCAAACCCGGTTCTCCCAGATTAGAGTCTGTGCACTTAAGCCACTACAGCATTCTGGTTTTCTGCAACCTTGAACCTCAGAGCAGACCTGACAACCGGCTTTTCTGGAACCCCTGACCTTGAACTGAACTTGCTTCCTGGAACTATTTGACCCTAAAGTGGACTTTGGTAAACCTGCTCTCTGGAACCCCTGACTTTTGGACTGGACTTTCGTTGCTCTCTGCAACTTAGCCTGTGACCTACCCTGCTGGACTTCAGCCCTTGCTTTCTAGGGGAGCTGCACCAATAAAAATGATGTGATAAGCCACTGGGTCCTGTTTAGAGAGAAGAGCAGGCTATTTTTTGAAAAAGCACCAATAAATAGTAAAAATAATTCATCCATCATAGAGTCCTGATGTCCTGAATGCTCAAGCGAAGTCGATTTTGAATTTCTCATCTCCGATGTTTTAAACTGAAAATCCCACTTCTATTTTGTACTATAGCTCATGTAAATTGCAAAAGGGGTTCTTCGCTGTGATCAGAATTGTATTTTTCCCATCTCATTCATTTCCTTGGTTTTTGGCGATCTCCTTTCAATCAAATTGATCGAAAAAATGGATGGCTAATTAAGCTACAGTTATAACCGAAAAAACCTCTCTCAAACCCTTTGTGTATTAATCACATTTGCATGCCAACCATCTTCTAATTATCTCAGAACATGTCAATTAGGATATCACATGTTATCAACATGATAACACTTGGAGGAGATTCGGCTGAGAGACAGTTACTAACCCACGGTTGGTCAGGGAGTTTCGTAGCTGAGCTGGGATTTAAGCTAAGGTTTGCCTGGTCCCTGTCCCAATGGACAATGCATCCACTTGGCGTATCGTGTGATACTTTAGAAACTGAATGTCACCACTCATTAACATTTAGTATTGCAGCAACATTGTGTTGAACAGTAAATATCTGGTAGAGCAGATATGTGCCATGAATATACATCTTATGCATATTTTGCCTCTGTACTTTGTGGTGTCAAAAATCAAATTCCAAGTGGGGCTGGAAATGGAGTTCAAACCTCAATTTAAGGTCAGCTCCTTCATCAGATTTTTAAAAATTGCAACGTGACTTGTGAAAGGGAAAATCTGACCTCAAGACATTAGTTTGTGAAAGCACCCCACCTTGCGGAAATGCATTTCGAACAGAGCATTAATTTTCGCTCCCGACATGTTTTGCCTGAAGTATCATAAATCTTCTTGACACTGTTTTGTTGCTTCCTGTACGGAGTGAATGAAAAGTCCCCTCTGTCAGTTAATGATAATACATTTCTCAAGAATAAGTATGAGGAGGAACCAGGAGAGGTCAAAGAGCTTTAAGGTCCGATGCCCAGACCTAATGCACTCTGAGGCAGTGAAGGTGCTTGGCTCAATTTGATCCAGCCCTCAAGCTGCTAGAGAACCTGACACCTATTGTCCCACATGGGATGGATTCTCAGGAGCTTCTATCCTTTCAGACCACTTGCTGCTTCTACATATGTATGTGCTGTCAAGTTGCAACCAATTTATGGCGACCCCAGCAAGGGGAGTTTGAGGCAAGTGAGAAGAAGAGGCGGTTTGCCATTGCCTTCCTCTGCAGAGCCTTGCTTGGTGGTCTCCCATCCAAGTATCGGCCATGCTTACCTTGCAAACAACGCTCCCTCTAAGCTGTGGAGTCTTGTGAGCAAGAATCCTACTTCGTGAGCTACTGGCATGAAAGTTGTGAGCAAGTGACCTGGCTACTGCATAAATTAGTTTGCTCTGGAGCCTTCCTTCCTGAGCGGAGACAAAAATGTGTGAGCCGGAGGCTGAAGAACTGTGAGTCTCAGAACAGCTTATAAACCTCTTTCCCTTCCCCTCCCCATGACAGATACCCTGTGAGTAGATGGGGCTGAGAGAGCTCTTTCCAGAACTGTCCTTGAGAGAACAGCTCTGAGAGAACGATGGCTTGCTCAAGGTCATCCAGCAGCTGCAAGTGGAGGAGTGGGGAATCAAAACCCGGTTCTCCCAGATTAGAGTCCGCGCACTTAACCAATTACACCAAACTGGCTGAAAGCAAAAATAAATAAATAAATAAATAAATCACAATCACTATTCTTGTTATCGCTTTCAACTAGATTTTTGAATGACCCCCAAACTTGGTCTTAGAAGCTTTCCTGTATCTCATCTGCTTGCAATTTTTTTTCAACCCCATACACTGAGATCTGGAAAAAAAAAATCCCTGTTATGTTGCCCTTCAAGGCTGTGCAACACCACTGTTTTCCTCGCGCAGGGAAAGCGGTAGTTCCCCCCCACCCTTCCCCTATAAAATAGTCTCTCCTGACTGCAGAGCCGATGAGTAGAATGATTGTTTTGCAAAATTCTTTCCACATTGATGGAGCTCATTGTGTAGTGAATTCTGCATTCCTGCACGGGAGCTAACAGGGAGGTAAAATACGCAGCCCCTAGTAAAAGAACTTTGTATCCTTCCCTCCTGCCGTGTTTTGCTTCTCAATAGCAAGGGTAGTGGATCAGCCACAACTTCATAAACAGCTAATGAACTGGGACCAATGACAGCTCGAGGCAACGGCACAGATAGTAACCATTTGTAATGAACATATTTGCAAAGAGGGAGCCTACAGCCTGACAAGAGCATTCACAGCTCTTCCCAAAGTGTTTATCCATTGTGACAATCTGACTTTCTCCTGGCTGAGTGTTATTCCTTGCTCCTTTTTAAGGATGTCAGAGTGATGTGCCTTGTACCGAATGTCACAATATTCCGGCAGAGTTGTGATTCATGACTTGTTTACTATCTCATCCCTGCACAGGGACTCAATTGCTGTGCCAGGCTGTGTCAAGAGCAATGGGGGCACTGAAGGGAAATTGGAGGTGTGGGGAGGAAGAGGTGGGGCCGGTCAGGTGCTTAACCCTTCTCCTGCCCACTGGAGCTTCTCTTTTGGAACTCTCCTCCCAAAATAGAATTACAGACATGGGTACACTAGAAGAAAGAAGCTATGGAACAGCAGCTGAGATTTAAACAACAACAACAAAGTAATCGCTGTAGATTTTCTGGGCTGTGTGGCCATGGTCTTGGCATTGTAGGACCTGACGTTTTGCCAGTAGCTGTGACTGGCATCCTCAGAGGCATAACACAGAAAGAGGGAGACACAGAGAGCACTCCATCCTTCTGTGTTATACCTCTGAGGATGCTAGTCACAGCTACCAGTGAAAAGTCAGGTCCTACAATGCCAAGACCATGGCCAGACAACCAGGAAAATCTAAAGCAACTAATGAACTATGGCCATGAAAGCCTTTGACAACAATAAAGTTGTTGAGAAATCTTCAGGAAAGAAAAAAAAAATAGCGCCTCTCCTCCAGTCTGCCAAATTATTATCATTTATCCACCCTCCACAACCTGGATCCATCTTTTTTTCCAACCCTGTTAAGTGATGCTATTTCTTCTCTACCTTCTCCTTGCTGCGTGAGCTCATGTTGATTCCAGCCAGTCAGGGTGAGTGGAACGACAATAAATTGGGATGTCCGTCAGAACTGCCTACTTGAGGACAACACTGAGGCACAGCGAAGGCCTTATAGATTGACAGCCCCCCAAAGGTATTTTGTTTTTCCAGGAAGCAAGCAAGTAAACAGACTGTCGAGGTCTCTGCTACCAGGCAGGACGGCCCTGTTCCCTTGGAATACAAGCCCAGGCTTGTCCAGCTGAGAGTTAACTGCAGCAACCACACTGACACTGTCTTGTGGTTAACTATGTACAGTTCATTTACAGTTATGTACAGCTCACCAGCAAAGTGCTCTGCAATGCACCGCATAAGGGCAGAAGGGGAATAAGGTACAGAATACATACACTTATATACAATGGACAGCCAATCAGCTTGCTGCTGAGTCACTATGAGCAAGGCTTTGCCAGCTCCTGCCTGAACCGGTCAGAACTGGCTCCTGCTGGCTGTCATCTAATGTCAGATTAGAACGGCATGATCACTGGCTCTAAAGTCTTCCAGGCCAACACAGACAAAGGGAGTGTTTTCCAACTTTTCCAGATACGGCACAACACCTGGGCAATCAGTTCAGGTCTGTCATGAGATTATATCTGTATATTCAAACTGTTTCAGAAGGATGAAGTTAATTCTTCTCCCCACTAATTAAGGACGAACAAAAATGGGTGTTAGATCCATTCCCCATCCTTCCTCCCCCTAAACTATGATATTAATCTTCAATTGGGAGCCATCTGTAGAGGCTTTGTTCGATTCTGCATTAGGTTTCCCCTCCATTGTTTTACCAAACCCACCTTGACACTGCATGCCACTTTCACTTTCTTTGATCATCGGGTTTTATGTTACCTTCTGCATAGATTTATGGCCGTTCAGGGATGACTTTGCAGTCAGTATGGTATTGCCCCAGGGTATTTGAATGTGGTTTTGAGCTGCACCTTTCCCTCAGTGTTGAGAAAACGTGAAGTGAATGCCAGATGCAGAAACGCCCTCTGATGCAGCGTCAACATTTAGCAGAAGAATACATGCAAACAGCACTCAACAGAGGTTGTACTCCAGTCAGCTGTCACGGTTCTATTGCTGAATTAGGATGTGGGAGACCTCTGTTCAAATATGCACTCAGTGATAAAGCTCACGGTGTGACTTTGGGCCAGTTCCCATGTTTTTGGGAGGATGGAATGGGAAGGGGAGAATGCCCTGACATCTTGAAAGAATGGTGGTCTAGAAATGGATACACGGAGGTGTATTCAGAACTAGAGGTGTGCACTTGGGAAATTATTGTTTTAATTCCGTGGAGTAATTTCAGACATGGCAGAATTATTGTTTTCATTAAATGTCTGGAGGGTATTTATTGTATTGGAAAACCACGTCAAGGAGAATTTCCATTTTCATTAATGTTGGATCAGAGGTCTGCTGATTATTTCCTATGGGGGGAAATGGAGAGAAATTGCAGGTTCTCAGGAACAGGTGTTTTTTTTTTTTTTTTAATGGCACCAAATTTTTTGCATGTTCAATCCCCCCTCTTTGCTAAACACCCTCACCAGTTCCAAATTAACTGGGCAAAGAGGTCTGATTTTATAGCCCCTTGAAGAAGGTGCTCCCAGCCAACCTTCTCCCCATACGGGGAAAAATGATTTCTGGAGCAGCTATTTTTAACAAAAGGGCATGAACTGCCCCAAACACAACAAATGAACAACAATTTAAATAAGACCAGTAAATTAATAATGACAAATCGACTTACCTTCCCCCTGCCCCCGAAAATACAAGTGTGTCACCTTTGAAACAACCCGCCACCCCGAAAAAAGGGAAAGCTAGCTGCAATCTGCAGTCCAGGAGAGGATCCAGCATAGGAGTCTAGGGTCCAGTACAGGGCCGGAATACTCCAAGCAAGGTCCAAGTATGGGCCTCCAAATTAATCCAAGGCTTTTCCACAACCAACAGCACAGGAGGAAATCTGCTGCACAGGATAGTGTGACAGGCCAAGGACGGTTCTGTTAATCTTTCCTTGGGGTCCGATTGGCTGGGAGACCTGCCCCTCTTTCCTCCCTACCTTACTTTTGCAGGAAACATGGGGGAAAAAAACACAGCCAGAGAATGGAGAATAAGCCTCCCAACTGTGTTCTGGATTTTTCCAATAATTACCAGATGAAATCTATCAGGGTTTGGAAAAAAATATCTGAAATCATCAGATATGGTCTGGTTGTTTTTGTTTGTTTTGTTTTCCCCCCAAGGTTTTATTAAATGCAATAAAATTACAATACCAAACCAAATAAGAAGCTGATACAGAGAGTCCAAAGAGTATAAGCTCTAACACAGAATGAAAAATAAGACAGATAACTTACAACGTAACTGTAAGATGATGATGAATACATTATAGTCCATTATATCAGCATCTACTTTGAGATGTATACCTAGAGGAGAAGAGAGTCAAACAAGTCAACATCAGGGGTCCCAACACAGCAATCAAGAGAAAATTAAAGTTAAACATGTATCCATGTACGATAGTGCGGGTTAGAGGGTAAAAGGTCCTTATCTGACATATATTCCAAGACTGGGAACCAGGTGCATACAGATTTAGAGTGTGATTTTCCTGAGCTGTGAGAGTGTTCAATAGATTTTAAAATCTTGCACATGACAAATTGATCCCATATTTTGTTGTACCAAGTATCAATTGTCGGGGGTGTGGGGGATTTCCAGACTGCTGTGATTGTCAGCCTTGCTGCCGCAAGCAATATCACTGTGAGCTCCGTAAGGTTGCTGCCTTCATCTCTGGAATCTTACAAGTTTAGGAGTATAAATTCTGGACTAAAAGGAAGTGTCTGTGAAGTGATTTTGTTTACTTCCTGTATAACCTTTTGTGGGGGGGGCACTCCCACCAGCAATGTAGATAACTGCCTGGAGAACCACATTTTTTCCAACATAGATGGTTATAGTTAGAATTCATCTGATGCAGTCTGATTGGAGTTAAATACCAGCGTGTTGAGAGTTTGAAAAATTGCCACTAAATTTAAAACCCCCAGAACTATTTGCGGGAGAACTCCAGATAGAAAGTCAATGATGCGATTGCAATATAATTTGGAGATCCTTCTGCCATGCTTTATGGTAGGGCATCTCGAAAGTACTGTCTATCAAGATTTTGTAAACATTAGATAACAAAGTTTTTGAAGAGTCTGAATATTTTGCAAAAAGACATTTGAAAGGAGTCTTCAGTTGAGAGAAAGTCCCTTTGGAGTTTAGAAGATTAACAGGATATGGTCTGGTTGTTCCAATAACAGGAAAGTGAGATGAATTTTAGGGTGGGCAGTATCCAAGTACACTCAAAACCTTGATTCTTGTACCCAACATGAATCAATGTACAGCTAATTTAGAGACCACAAATTGTGAATTATGAAGATAGATTCAGGGGGGTAGCTATGTTGGTCTGAAGCAACAGAACAGTGCCACTTTTAAAACAAAGAAACAAAAAAAAATCTGTGTATAAGCTTTCATGTGCATGGACACCTTTTCAGATATCTGAAGAAGGTAGCTGACTATGTGTGCATGTCCATGAGAGCTTAAACCCAGAATTAAACTTTGTTGGTCTCAAACTTTGTTCTGTGAATTATGATGTGCACAGTGTCATTCTAAAATGAGTTACACCCTTCTAAGCTGAGAGGTGTGATTCTGCTTAGCATGGCACTAAAAGTCTCTTCTTTGTGTCAGTTTTGCTGTTCTCAAACAGTTTCAACCTGTTGCCTGTTAAAAAGTGCCATCCTCTGTGGCTTCTCTCTCTAGCTTTGGAACAGCAAGCCAAAAACAAAGTACATGCATATTTTTGAAACAGTATAAGATACTTTCCTCTGGCCAAGTTCATACTGCCTGAACTCACCATGGTGTTGTTTTAGAAGCCCTTACGGTTCAATAGCACAATGGTGTATGCATTTACTTAGAAATGGTCCAACTAATTCTATAAACTTACTCCCAAAAACTTAACCACAGGGTCGCAGCCTAAATAATCCACGTACACTAAATAATCCACTTTCAATGCATTTTCCAACTAGATTTTGCCAGTTCACACAGTAAAATCCAGTTGGAAAATGCATTGAAACCACATTGGAAGTGGATTATTTAGTATGTGTAATCAAAGCCTTAGGGTGTGTTCAGACGGATCTTTTGATCTGCCATAGGAACGACTCCCTTGCGGATCAAAAATGCACGACCAGACAGAAACATCTGCGAAATATTCCGGTCCCATAGGCATCCCGTTCTGCTGCGCCTCCAATCCTGATTTAAAAAGTAGCAGTTTCAATGTAGGGTTTTCGCTTACCCGCGCAACAACTGCAGACTTTCTTCCGTCTGGTCACTCCATTAGCACGCGAGGCTCCCGTCGGCTTGGTCTGACGTCAGACCGAGCCGACGGGGGCGCGATTTTTAAAAAATTGAAACCCCATGTGCGCTTTAACGAGGAAATGCATTCAGCGATAAGCGCTACGAGGAATGTAATATTCATGCTTATTTCTTTTAGGGACAAGATGTTACCGCGAAGGGAGATGGAGGGGGGAAAGACTGTTCTAACTTACAAAATAGTCCCTCCATTGATCATGATGGCAAGGGGGAGGACCGGGACTTTGCTGAAAACCCTCCGCGATCGCCTCAGTTCTCCAAGGAGGCGCAGCCTTGCCTATGCGAATGTACAAAACTTTTTTTTAAAAAATCCTCGGTGGATGCCGTGTAGACAAATCACGGTGGGAACAACGCGCGGTGAGGCTATTTCATGGGGGGCGTCTGGTCGTGCTAGGCTGGATTAAAAAAATCAGGATAAAATTTTAGGAGGGCTCATGGCGCGATTGACTGGCCGTCTGAACGCAGCCTTAGTATGTTATAGCTGATAATAAATGGAATCCACTACACACACACACACACACACACACAGAGGGCTATTTTTGGGCAGGAACACATTGGCCACACCCAGTAGGAATCATTAGCATAATAGGCCACACCCAACAGCAGAAACTCATTAGGATTGGCTATATTAGGGATGTGTGGCCTAACATGCAACGGAGTTCCTGCTACAAAAAAAGCCCTGGGTTTTGACAACAAACAAGGTAAACAGAATAAGAAGCAAAAGGTGGGTGTGGCTAGATGACCACACTTCTGGTAACATGGGGGTCTGGCCTAATAGGCTAATGAGCTGTGCTGTCAGGGTGTGGCCTATTATTCTAATGAGTTTCTGCTGTTGGGTGTGGCCTATTATGCTAATGAGTTCCTGCTGGGCTTTTTCTACAAAAAGTATATATTTCAGTATGACCCACCCTTCCTACTGGATCCCTTGGTTTGGGTTGCAGTCTGTTCACCTGTCACAATTAGGTTGCTAAATTTTTGTTGTTCAGTTCTGTCATTTGTGAACAGCTCACATCTGATCTTTGGGTTACTTTTGATGTATTCAAGCAGTACAGTACAGTAGAGTGCAATTGACAGTATTTAATGCATGCACATTCTTGTTCGGCCTGATGGGAGTCTGACTTCCCCCTCCCCTTGCATGCTGACCTGTTCTTACTGCACACTGCTGAGTGGCCATTCCTAGAAATAAACAGTGAGCAAATACAACTAGTCGGCCAGCAAGTATGAAGAAATACTATTTAAGCCTTACAATTTGCTGTGCATTAGAGCCCATGTTACTGACATTATTCCATGCAGGTGCATTTTCATGCAACACTTGGTGTAGTGCCAGTTTGGTGTAAAGCCAGTTTGGTGTAGTGGTTAAGTGTGGAGACTCTAATCTGAGAGAACCGGGTTTGATTCCCCACTCCTCCACTTGCACCTGCTAGATGACTTTGGGCAAGCCATAGTTCTCTCAGAGGTGTTATCTCAAAGACAGTTCCTGTCAGAGCTCTCTCAGCCCCACCTACCTTACAGGGTGTCTGTTGTGGGGAGGAGAGGGAAAGAAGATTGTAAGCTACTTTGAGACTCCTTTGGGTACTGAAGAATGGGGTATAAATCATATCTCTTCTTCTTCTTCATTATGAAAGGACTCTCAGGACACATACCCAACCTTCTGTGAACCTGGGTGGAATCATCTCCCTTACTGCGCAGATGCAAAACTCCCCACAAGGTAAGACAAGGAAACTCAGCCACCATACCTATTGTGCAATGACAGAGCTGTTTGACAGGTCTTCGAGACAGACAGATGAAGAAATCCAGAAGTTCAGCTGAAATACTGCCAATTGCGATGTACTGTACTGTATTTCCCAAAATCATCAAAAGTAACCCAAAGACCATGGCTGTTGAGCGCAGCCTATTGAACGTGTCTGCTGCAAAGTTTGGAACAGCCCTATTTGGAATAACAGCCAAGTGTCTTCCATTCAATACTGCTCACATAACTGACACATATGATTAGGGTTGATTGGGAAGGCAGAGCGTAGGTTCCCCTCCCACAAATATCCCACTAAACTGTAAGCAGGGGAATAGACTCTGCAATTTCAGTTTGTGGAACTTGATGGATATATTACAATATTTTTTTTAAAAAAACACACACACAAAGGCAAACACATGAAGAATGAACCCTGTGTTGTATCACCCCACCAAATTCCTCTTAGAAGAGAAGGAAAATACTCAATTTAGACAGAAATAGATTTATTTCCTCACATTAGATTCTAACTGATCACCAATTACCACATTTGGATCAGTCGCTGGGAAGGGCTTTCCATTAGGAGACCTGTAATTATTTCCATTACTGATGATATCTTCATCAGGCAGTTAAGTAATCCAACTAATTTATGGCTTCTATTATAGTCTTGCAGTTTATTGATTTGATTAAAATTTTACCAGGTGTCTAACATTCCGTTGGCACCTTTGAAAATGTGCCTGAATCATGGACAAATGACACAACCAAAAATTGGACTTTCATAATCATCACAGTCTTAATAGCTTCCATCCACTGAAAACAAATCGGGCTTGTTCCCTTGAAATTCATGGTGCTTAATATAGTCATATCTGGAGCCAAAAGGAATTTGGTCTCAAAACTTCTCAAATTTCCCCTTGACTAAGCTTGGTGTTCAAGATTTTCCAAGTATTCCTTGGGATCTCTGCATATTTTCTGATATCCAATTGTATTTGATCTCAGTATCTTTCAATGGTTTTGCAGTACTTGACAAATCACGGTGCAATAGTATTTAGAATACAACAGTTCCAATAGTGGATAAGCAACAGTGTATCTCACAATGGTTTTGTTTGTTTGTTTGTTTTACCTACAGGAAACTGAGTCTGGGGAATGTTTTAGACCATGGTCCTCGATGTTGATAAGCCTGCAGGCACTTCAGGAATTTTGAGAAAGGGTAGTGGGTGCTACCATAAAATGTTAACCATGGGAACAGGGCCAGTTATAAGATGGCCACCATGTGGGGTGTGACAAACGAAAACGTTTGTTGATCAGCAGCAGGTAAACAAGAGAGCTGCTGGGTCACATGACGGAGAGTGGTGGGGGCAGGTTGCTTGGAATTCTCAGGGAGGTGGTTGAAGGAAGGACTAGGGATCTGGAAGAGACTGGGAAAAGCTGGAATAGTCTTACCCAGGGGTCTTTTCGTAGAAGAACAGCTGCAGGAGCTCATTAGCATATGGTATGCTAATGAGCTATTAGGCTATTAGCATATGCCACGCCCCCTGACATCACCGGAAGTGATGTCAGAAGGGGAAGCAAAAGGGGGGAGCATCTTCAAAAGCCTCCCCTTCCCTTCCCCAGCTGGTCTGGGTGGGGGAGCTAAGAGAGAAGGGGTTTAAAGTTTAAACTCCTTCTCATGAGAGTTGGGCCACAGAAGGAGGAAAGAGGGAAGGAAAGAGAGAGAGTAGAGAGAAGGAAAGAAGGAAGGAAAGAGAGAAAGAAAGAGAGGGAAGAAGGAGGAAAACAGGAAAAGGAGGAAAAAGAGAAGAGAAGAAGGTGGGAAAGAAGGAAAGAAAGAGAGAAGAGAAGAGAAGAGAAGAGAAGAGAAGAGAAGAGAAGAGAAGAGAAGAGAAGAGAAGAGAAGAGAAGAGAAGAGAAGAGAAGAGAAGAGAAGAGAAGAGAAGAGAAGAGAAGAGAAGAATGAGGGAAAGAGGAAAAAGAAAGAAGGAAAGGAGGGAATGAAAGAAATTCAGTGGCAATTCAGCCCCATTATACCCTATGGGCCATTGAAGTCAATGGTGAAAACATAGGGTATATTCTGGGGGCTGGAGGGAGGGGTTTGAGGAGAGGCTCCAAGATCACAGGATAGCTGATGGAGCCTCTCCCCAAGATACCCACCAAGTTTCAAGAACATTGGAACAGGGGTCCAATTCTATGGGCCCCCAAACAGGTTGCCCCTATTCCCTCCATTGTTCTCTATAGTGGGAAAAAAATAACTTTTTTTCCCACCATAGAGAACAATGGAGGAAATGGGGCAACCTGTTTGGGGGCCCATAGAATTGGACCCCTGATCCAATGTTCTTGAAACTTGGTGGGTATCTTGGGGAGAGGCTCCATCAGCTATCCTGTGAGTTTGGAGCCTCTCCCTCAAACCCCTCCCCCAGCCCCTAGAATATATCCTATGTTTTCACCATTGACTTCAACGGCCCATAGGATATAATGGAGCTGAAATTGACATTCGGCTGCCTGAAAGACTCTCCGGGACGCCGGCTGGGGGCGGGGCTTGGCTCCTGAGCTCCCGGAGCTGCGCTCCGGTGCGCTCCCCCCGAAAAGACCCCTGGCTTACCAGTCAGTCTCAGGGAGCCAGACGGAGAGAGTCCAAGGTCTAACCACAGTCAGTCGCCAGAGAGTGAAATCACAAATGATATCAAGGTACCAAAGACAGTCTGTGACAAACTTAGGGTTATAAAACTATAGCCTATGTTAATGCAGAGTGAAGCATACATACTAAACAGCAACAATATATTCTGTGCTAATATCCCACCCCCACCCCCCGCTGAGTTTCTGTGAATAAAGAATTGTGCTGTTTGCCTTCAAAAGCACCGGTGCCTGACTTATTGATAGGGATTCATATCCGGCAGACATCCTCAATCCACAAGAGATACAAACCCCGAAGAGACTTTTTAGAGTAAACTGGTCAGCCCTCTGAAAGACAAAGTCATCAGTCAGCAAGAGAGTGAGAATCTGAATCCAGTTGTATAAACTATGGCCCTGCTTGGTCGGGGTTATTGCAGGGGGCAAGCGCCGATTCTTCCCTCTCCTTTTTTCCATGTCCTCCTTTTCCCTTCTCCCCTTCAGGGTAAAGATCTTGCCAGAATCTAGAGAATGAGTCCAATTACAATGCTTACATTTTGTGCATGCCTGGGAACCAGATAGATTAGCGGTTCCACAAAGTTGTCCGAAACAATGTCTCCCACACAGTCCTCCCAACACAAACTGCAACACTAACTCTGTTTCAGGTAGCAGATCTAACATTTCTGATGCTGTCAGGATCCCAGCAAATACCACCTGGGAAATTACTCCCTACTATACACAATACATAAGGCCCAATAGATCTCAGAAGAGCAAAATAGGGTAGAATTTTTTGTTCCAGTGATCTACACTGATTTTCATTTGCCATGCTGTTGGTTGCTCATCCAATTTGTAGACATGCTCCTGGAGCTTTTCACAATCCAACTTGGTTTTCACCATCCAGAATAATATTATGTCCAGTACAAACTTGGCCACTGTATTGCTCACCTCCAGTTGTACGCCCTGTGGACGAATTAAATAGCACAGCTCTTAGTACCAATTCTTACTTATTTTCCTCCACTGTGAGAGCTGCCCATGTATTCCGACTCTCTGCTTCTTGTTGTTTCACCAGTTTTGATTTCATAAGAGGGCCTGTCCTATCACATGACTGCTAAGCTTTCTCAGGAGACTTCAGTGAGGGATCTTATCAAAAGACTTTTGGAAGTCCAACTATGTAATGCGTACTGGATCACTCTTATCTACATAATGAACCTGCTTAAAAAAAGAGAGAGAGAAAACTTCAGGTTGGTCAAGTTGGGTAGCCGTATTAGTCTGCCCGTAGCAGTAGAAAAGAGCAAGAGTCCAGGAGCACTTTAAAGAGTCTCAAAATCTGTGGCAGGGGAGAAGCTTTTGTGAGTCGCTGCTCACTTGACTCATGAAAGATCATACCCTGCCACAAATTTTGTGACTCTTAAAAGTGCTCTTTTCTAAAGGTCCAAAAGGTTGGTGAGACAGAACTTGCATGGTGTAGTGGTTAAGAGTGGTGGGCTCTACCCTGCAGAGCTGGTTCTGATTCCCTGCTCCTCCCCATGAAGCCTGCTGGGTGACCTGGGGCCAGTCACAGTTCTTTTAGAGCTATCTCATCCCCTCCTATTTCACACGGCGACTGTTGTGAGGAGAGGAGGGGAAAGTTGATGGTAAGCCACTGTGAGACTCCTTAGGGTAGAGAAACGTGGAGTGTGAAATCTTCCTCTTCTTCCTCCTCCTCCTCCTTCTTAATAATCTATCAATAACAGTTTCTCCTAATTTACCTGGAACAGATGTTAGTCTAATTGGGCTCTAATGTCCTGGTTCTCTTCTGGAGCCCCCCACCCTTTAAAAGAAAGCAGTGCAATTATCGCTACTTTCAAGTCCACTGGTACAGAGGGCAGTTTTAGCGACGAGTTAGCTATACTGATTAGAAGCAATAATTTCACATCTGAGTTCCATAACTGGATTACTGAGAAGCCAAAATAACACTGATTGCAACTCTGGAACTTACAATGTCTGACCAAAGCATGTATCTGTGTTCCTTTTTACTTTTAAATGTCAGAGTTCTACCTAACCTCCCAATACCTCCCCACCCCTGAAGAACAGAGCTTCTCTGAACTTAAGAAAATGAATCCCGAAATTACTTTTTTACAAGGAACTCATAAATGTGAAAGGGGGATATATATATGTATATTTTCCTGTGACTGACTGAGACAAGAATTTTATGTATCCTTCTGTATAAGGAGGATCGGAGGGAGGAGAGATTTCTGTGGAGGATATTACCCATCCAGATCAATCAAATCAAGCACAGAAGTTTTTAAGTTATTGCCTCAAAATGTGGTTGGTTTTGCAGAGCCAGTAAGCTTTCCTTAACTGTACACTATGCATCGAAAGAGCAGACCAGAGGCAAGAAGATACTTGCGAGCCCTCTAAATTCTGAGGGAATTTTGCAGGCTTTCAAGACGGTGGAATGGGAGGTCAAATGTCATTTTATTCCACATCTCCCGGGCAAAAGAAGAGACTTGCAATTTCCTTGTCCTCCGTGGTGCCATTCCAGTTTTACATCCCTCTGTTCTTTGAATCTGACTCTCTCATAGGTTAAGCAAAGTTTATGTAGATAACTAGCCTCGGGGAGAATTTAGAGGCAGATAATGGATCGTCTTTTTTTTGGTGAAGCTTTGATATCATAGATGGGCAGAACCCCTAAGGAAATACTGAGCTTCCTCACCATCATAATTTTGGAAGGCGCCCACATTTACCATACTGCATGAATAGCAGAGGCTGTGATCTGCAATAATTGGATTGTGCTAGGGAGGCTTTTTAAACAGTAAGAGGCAACCAGATACAAAATGTGCAGTTCAAGGGGGGGGGACAACAATACACAGGCACTTCCAAAATAATATTTGCGCAGTTCAAAGATTTACGTCGTGTCATATAGAGGGGCTAAGTCTCCCACGGTAGCAGGAGACCTTCGGCCCAGGCACCCCATTCCCTGCCGGTGCTTAACAAGTTAGTGGGGGGATAGAGGGGGTCTTTGGTATTGCATCAATGGACAATATAACTTCTGGTGCAGAACTGGAAGTGATGTCATCACATCAGCATTGTAGGATTCAACTAAAATTTTCTGGTTTAACAATAGAGTTCTGTGGAATCCTAGAGCATTGCACCAATGTGATAATATCATTTATGGTTTTGTGCCAGAAGTGATGTCACACATGAGTGTGATGTGCACTGAAATTGACCCTGACTCTGAAATGTTCCTTTCAGGCTGTCAGTGATAGTTACTGTGATGGGCTGCATTTTAAAAGCTCACAAGTGCTGTATAAATATGTAATGGACTGTGAGGGGTTAATGCCTCACAGAGCCAAAGAGCCTTGAGTGACAGATTGCTGAAAGGAATTTGATTGGTTAGTGTGAGTTGAGCAGAAAGACTTGGTCATTAACTGCTGAAAAGAGCTCAGTTTTGAGTTTAGCCCTTACTTTGGAAAGCTTAACTCTGACTGAGAAGAGTTTAGCACTGACTGAGAAAAGTTTAACACTGACTGAGGACTGGGAAGGTTGGCAAGGAGGAGTAGGAGGATCAGTGAAGACCCCCGTTTGGGCCAGGAAAAGAGATAGATCTTCTAGGTAGAGAGGAGAGTCCCTGTCCAGTTGAAAGGGAGATAGCTCAGATGAGTGGAGTGATCCCTTGTGTGCTCAGAGAAGGAATTTGGATGTTTGGTAGTGTAGTTTGGTAGTTTGAAACCTGAAGAATCAGTTAAACCCAAGAAGGTACACTGGAGTGTTTAGGAAACATTGAAATAAAAGCCCATCATATCAAAGATTCTAAGACTGTGTAAAACTCTCAATTGCTGGAAACATATGAACTGTAGTTTATGAAAATATTATGTTCCCTCAGAGTTCCCTGATTTCCCTGATTTCACCTGACCTTTCCCCTTCTATGTTGCATAAGGAGAAGTGGGGGAGAAAGGTATTTAAAGAAGGTAGAGTTGCCAGCTCTGGATTGGGAAATACCCTGAGATTTGGGGTGTGGAGCCTCAAGAGGGCAGAGTTTGGGGAGGAACCTCACTGAGTTATTCTCAGTGTATCAAATGTTTATTATTAGCCCAAGGCCATCATTTTCTTAGTAACGATTCAGAATTACAGAAATTGAATAACAGCCAGGCACACAATCAGTATAACAAACAAACAAACATTGAGCCAGCTAAATATCACAGAGCGATTGTGTACACTGAAAAATTTAGTAGACAGATCAATCCTAAGACGACGTAGTTATTTAGTCAGCAAACCTCAGTATAGACTTTAAAATATATCTAAACAATCAGTAAAATTATAGCTCCTTATAGTTTGCATAATATAAAACACACAGAATTCAAATTACGATATATTATTGGATATTACTTATCGGGGGTTAACCAGATCTAACCAGATTTCCCCTCTATTAATAGCCATTCAGTCCTATTTTACCACATTAAAAGTAATTTTCCTGTATCAACTAACATTATTAAAAGGTAATCCCTTTTATCTCTACCCAGCGGGCTATCTATCATGGGTTTAATATATATTTCCTTGATATGCCCACATATTTTACAATCAAATAGAACATGCACTAGCTACTCAACATTCCCATCTCCACATGGGCATAGGCATTTTCCATATGGTATCTTCTTATATTCGCCTTCCAGGACAGTAGAAAGAAGGGCCTCATACTGTAGTAGGGTAAATGCTCTCCTATGGCCAGGGTTTTCATATATATATTTATATGTATGTATGTTGGGTGGCCATTTTCAACATAAATGTCATTGTAGCCTCTGAAACATTTATGTTGAAAATGGTTCCCCAACATTTACTTCTAAATATGCCCTGCATAACCAAACTATTTATGAAATACTTGGAGTATTGATTGATAAATTTTGCCTGACTAGTCTGAAGAGTTTAAGAAAAACAGTTGTGTAGTTATTTTGGTCCTTCTCTGAGGAAGACCTCGGAAATGAACATATTACCCAGAAACTTTGTTAGAATACAGATTCTTTTTTAAAAAAAAATTTTGGACTTCATCACAGATATTGAATACTGGACTTCTACATATCTTTATTTAAATTGATATTTTTTTTGTAAAAGAGATAATATATTACTATAAAAGTGCTTTGATTATTGTTGTTTTACATTGTACAGAGATATATATATTAGAAGAGAAGAAGAAGAGATTGGATTTATACCCCGCCCTTCACTACCCAAAGGAGTCTCAGAGAGGCTTACAATCCCTTCCCCTCCCCACAACAGACACCCTGTGAGGTAGGTGGGGCTGAGAGAGCTTTGACAGAAACTGCTCTTTTTCAAGGACCGTGCCCAAGGTCATCCAGCAGATGCAAATGGAAGAGTGGGGAATCAAACCCAGTTCTCCCAGATTAGAGTCCGCATACTTAACCACTACACCAAACTTGCTCTTAGCGTACTACACTTTTTGTTCTCTTGTCCCTTTACACCTCGTAAAGCATCCATTTTCTCCAGTGGAACTGATCTCTGTAACCTGAGGACCGCTTGTAATTCTGAGAGATCTCCAGATACCACCTGGAGACTGGCAACCCTAAAAGAAGGGGGAAGGAGAATTTTTAAGAGAAAAAGAACTGAAGGAGTTTGCTTATCCTGAGTCCGCTGAGCTCGAAAAAGTATGTTGTCTGTCTCAATGATCCAGAGATTGAGAGTTGGGACTTTAGGCAGAACTTCCAAAGGTCCCAAGGAAATAAGAAGAAGGTAAAGCAGCACAAGGATGCTTCTTTGTGTTGAGGAAACATCCCAGAGTCCCAAAGAAAGAAAAGCAGAGTTGTCATCTTCTTTGCCACCAGAGCTGATAAGGCTGCACTGGACAGGGTAGATAAAAGTGTGGTTTCATCCCATGCCTAAGTCAGGTTGGTTGGAGACATTCAAGCTAAGTCAATAAAAATAAACAAGCCCACCTGGCTGCTTGATAGTAATCAGATTTTGCACTCAGGAAGACTCACACTGGGTGGTAAAATTACTTGATAGACTAAGGTGGGTGCCTAGCTTTACAGGTCTTTCTGGCAGTTGGGTAGGCATGCAGATGTCCCACCAGTGAATCAGTCTCTTGCCCAAGGTTTAGGCCATTCGTTAGCATAGCCTGACTAAGGAAAGCCTTGGCCTTACCTTCTCCAAAACAAAGCATTGCTAGCTCCTAAAACATCTGCCAAAGTGAATTTAGCTGAGATGGGAGTCAGACCAGACTGCATGCATCAGGAAGGGGTCTTTGGAAACACCAATAAACAGAATTAATGAGCAGGAACTCCACCCCAAGAGACTAGAGGGGGGAACTCGGGTTGCCAGTCCCTGAGAGGATGGGGATCCCCCACTCTGTGGTCTAATTTTCTGCCATTGTTCTGAACATCAGTGGGAAAAACAAAACAAAAGTCACCATCAGGCTTATGGTGTAGTGTCACTTCTGTGGGGAAACCTGGAAGTGACAGCAGTACCCTCTAGGAATTGCCAAAACTCTATGGTTTTATGACCGAGTTTCTGGCAGTTCCTAGAGAGGTGTGGTGTCCCATCCAGGGTTTTCCTGGATGTGACATCACACTGTTGCTGACATTCCTCTCCACCCCATGTCCCTGTTCTGCTAGTCTTCTACTGGTTGCCAGTCTGTGTCTGGCAACCCTGGAGGGAAGAGACTGTTCCGTTGTAATATATACAATAAATGCACCACACAGGCCCTGCTCTCATAGACTAGAGAAGGATTCCAGGAATGAAAGCTTGTAGCTCTCCGTCCGACCGGTCTGCCTCTTTGAGTCCAAATCCTTGTGAACTACCAAAAGCTTGCAGAAACAAGTTAAGTCAGCAGTAAGGAAAGCTCTCCACATGTGTGAGGTATTACCTCTTTCTTCTCTTTGTTGTAGACTGTGGAATATCCAGTAAAGGATTGCTATTTCTTTCAGAACTGACTTGCTGGCTGTTCTTGCAGGATCTGACATAGTCTGTAAACTAAGAAGGATTTGCGTTGATGCCTGCAGGCCTATTACAATAAGTTTGTTCAGCAGATTTTTCCTGCTCTTGTTCTTAGCATTTTTATAACTCTCACTCCAAATAAAGTTTGGTTGGCATTCATGATACTTCTTCTGTGAAGCCTGATTATAACACTGAATATACCCTTCCATTCAAACATGGGCACCTTTGGATCCAGCCCAAAGCTTATATGTGACTCACTAACTCATTCCCTATTCTTTGATTGATCTATTCTCCCCCCCCCCCAAAGTTCCTAAAAGTTGTATATTGAAGAGCACTATTCTCACCAGTGAGAAGTCTAAACCTTGTTTGGTGTGGTGGTTAAGAGCGGTGGACTCTTAACTGGCTTTGATTCCCTACTTCTCCATATGCAACCAGCTGGGAGACCTTAGGTCAGTCACGATTCCCTGAGAGCTGTTCTCTCAAGAGCAGTTCTCTCAGAGCTCTCTCAGCCCCACCTCCCTCACAGGGTGTCTGTTGTGGGGAGAGGAAGAGAAGGAGATTGTAAGCTGCTCTGGTATACTCCGAGTGAAGGGTAGGGTACAAATCCAATTCTCCTCCTCCTCCTCCTAAACCTGCCTTCTTATGCAGATATTCCAGTCTGGGTGTGGATTTCAATAGTTTTAGACTGGAGTAACGCTGCATATGATTGAATCATACTTCAGAGAAAGAATTTCTCAGGACACATTGTTTAAAAATTGAGTACACTATGTGCTCCTTAAGCAAAATTATCAATGCTCTTGCCAAATGGTGTTCGAGTCCACTTTAAAATAGAATGTGAAAGCGATTACAGAAAAGGAGAATTATACTGTTCGTGCTCCATTCCCAATACAGAGTTAAAACAGAAAGAAAATGGGACTACATTACATAATTAGAAAGAGCACTAGGAAGATGGGGGGGGGGGAAACCCATAAGACTTCTAATTGTTGTCTTCCCCAATACTGTTACAGCGAGAGCCACTACAAAAAGTGCATGCAATCAATATAAGAGCCTCTATAAATGGCGCCACACACGGCAGGCACCCTGCAATTTAATTCTGCCTTTATTATTACTACTTGATCCCAGTTATATATATATCTGTTGCATGCATAATGAATGAATGCATTCCAGGTTCCTCCTCCCCCCCAAAAAAAAAATCTTTTCAGTTTTGACAGCTTCCCAACTAACGTGTTTCTTAAACATAGAATTTAATTTAAGAAGTTTGCAAATAAAAAAAATTCTGTCAAAACTCTAGAGTAGATAATGTTCTGGGCACAATAAAAAGAAACAGTTACTAGAGGAGGACATTGAAGCTATAAAATGGCCCTGGTCACACAGGCCAGATAATGGGGGGGGGGTAGGCGTGGCTATTCGCCCTGGAGCAAAATAAAGCATGGTAGCTCAATCACATGGTCCCCTGTTGGCTGCCGATCACACAGCAACTCTGAAGCGTGGCAAAGAAGTGGCACGGTGCGATCACACAAGCTGTGCTGCTTTTGGTTTCTTGTTTGTGCACATGCGCCATTCCGGGGGGGCGGGGCTGCTGTCAGTGTCGTGTTTGTGCGCATGCACAGTTCGGCATTGGTGTGCATCCTATGGAGACTTACAACGTCCGGTTTGCAACGGGATGTGGGCGGGGGCTGGATGCCATGGGATACTAGCGCTCCCGCGATCAGATGCCCACCCTTGCCCCATGTTTACCGGATACTAATGCATTTTCCTAGGTACTTTTTAACTCCACATCTTCGGTGGGATGCCACAGGTTGGCCATGGGAGCACTACACTTCCCAGATGTTGCGGTATGATCATGCCCCGAAAATCTGCCTGACATTTGTGCCTTCAGCGCAGCAACTTCTCCGTGTGGCCGGGGCCAATTATATATATATATAACTAGGGATGTAATGCCTTAAAACGCTACCACCATATTTTATAAGAACCAGGTAGTTTCCCCAGAAGTTGCTTAGCTGAACTGGCACGGTGGCTGATTCCTGAACCAGTGAAATGCTGCCACACTGAAAAGAGTAGAGAACAGGCCAACCTGGTTTAGCTTCTTAAATCTGACAAGATCATGCTATCCCATGCCGTCTCCCCTCCCATTGTAAGCTTCTAACATTGGCTAAATATTGAATCCTGGTTTCTAAAGCAAGATTAAATGTGTGACTGTGAGGGGGAATTATCAGGTAGGTTTGCAGGGATTCCATTTTCTGAGCAGCTTTGTGGAAAATTAGATACTATCTGACATTTTTATTGACTGTAATAAATTCAGTATTGCCCAAGAAAAGTGGAATACGGCTTGCATTCGCAAACGGACTCCAGTTTCAGGGCTGGAGATTGCAGCTAAGTTGTTAGCTGACGTCAACCCTCACATGACTCTTGCAGTGGTAAATTTTTTGTCTATGGCATTTACTAATGGTATCCTACAATGTCAATTCTAGATCAAATCAAGCCTGAACTCTCCTTAGAAACTAAAGTGACTAAACTAAGGCTATCATGCTTTGGGTACATTATGAGAGAAGACAGGAGTTGCTGGAAAAGACAATAAAGTTAAAGGTGGCGCAGCAGGAAAAGAGGAAGGCCTAACATGAGATGCAGGGACTCTTTAAAGGAAGTCACGGCCCTCAGTTAGCAAGACCTGAGCAAGGTTGTTGATGACATGACATTTTGGAGGTCATTAATTCATAGGGTCGCCACAAGTCAGAAGTAACTTGATAGGACTTCACACACAAACACACACAATGAAAATACTGTATTTATAATGCTATATTTTGTACCTTTCTCTATTTGTTTACGACCAATTGCTCTGTCAGCATCAATAAACTGAATGGGAATGGACTTGCCTCCACAATGGGTGAAATCATTTCCATGTCCAGCACTTCCAGCTTCTGATGCAGTCAGGGCAATTCTACCATTTAAGGGCCTTATTTACACAATGCTCCCTCTAAGCTGCGGAGTCTTGTGAGCAGAAATTCTACTTTGTGAGCTACTGGCATTAAAGTTGTGAGCGAGCGGTTTGGCTGCTGCATAAATCAGTTTGCTCTGGAGCCAAGCTTCCTGAGCGAAGACAAAAATGTGTGAGCAGGAGGCTAAAGAGCTGTGAGCTAGCTCACACTAACTCAGCTTAGAGGGAACACTGCACATAAGTGTGCAGTGCATGAATCACTAGATAGCAAGCCCCCAACTAATAAAACACCCATACTAACAAACATAGTAGACACCAGGAAACAAATTGCATGCTTCAGAGTGGGGAGGAGAAGGTGAGGAAGCACAAGTGGAGACTAAGCAAGGGATGGGAAGACAGGCAAGTCTTTGATTTGCTTATCCGGCCTTATATAAAGATACATGACTTTTCCATGGCCATAGATGAAGGGTTTGGGGATCAGTAGATGCCACCTGCTGCAGAGAGGGCAACATGTATCAAAGAATATTGCAGCTGGAGATCTGGTAAAACAAATGCTGGGTTGGACTTCTGTCTGTACAGCAGGATTCCATACCTTTTCATCTCACCACAGCCCCAAGTGCTGTTTGTTAGTATGGGTGAAAAGAAAGTCTCTTTCCTCAAAGTTTTAAAGACCTTGTTGAATAGCAGAAACACTAGGGGTAGGGGTAGGTATGGACCGAAATTTGTCATGAACCGGGCCCAGTTTGTGGTTCACGAACCTTGGTTCGTGTGTTCCTACCCTGACAAATCTACCACCACCCTCCCAGCTGGCTTCTGGAAATTTGTGTGGTTTACGTTGGCAGACATGCTGGCACCAACAGCAGGGCTTGGAGAAGGCATTTAAACAGACCACAGTCTCTTTAAATACCTTCCTCGAGCTGTGCCGCCTCTGCAGTGCAACTCAGTGTGTGAACTCAGAAGGCATTTAAATGGCTCTTCCAAGCTACGCTGCTGCCACCGTGTGACTCGCAAATGAGCTCAGAAGGTACCTTCTCAGTTCACTTGCTAGTCGAGCCGCTTTGCAGCAGCGGCATGTCCTGAAAAACCCTTTAAATGGCTTTTGCAAGCTGTGCCACATCATGAACCACAGACTGGTTCATTATTAAACAGAAAGGTTCATGGTTTGTGAGATTCCGTGAACCACATACCTTCATGAACCTCCATTTTCCAAGTTAGTGCCCATCCCTACTTGTTGGCAACAAATTATGTGGTGTTTGTGCGAATATAAAGTTAACTCAGTTTTACTATCTGGTCACCTCAAATATCTTACACCTAATTCCACCTGACCTTTTCTCCTCCAAGTCAGATAAAACATTTTGTTTATTTTGAACTTTCAAAAGACTCTTGTATGCCATTTCAAAAGCAGAATATAAGAAAGTTATTTCTTCTCTTCCTTCGGTTCCCTGGGCTGGGCCAGCATCCATCCACCCACCTACCTGAAAATCTTGTATGTGAGGGAGGAAAGAGGGCGAGATCACTATTGATATATGCCAGTGAGTTTAGAAGGTGTGAAAGCAACACAAATTGTGACTGATTTCAAATGGTGTATCTGCTCATGATGCTGGGGAATACATAATCTCAGAAAGCCAGTTGGAATTGTGCCACACTGAGGTTCCTGTCCTCACCAGGCTTCAACCCCAAATCTCCAGGTACTTCCCAATGGAGAGTTGGCAATCCCCAAGCACAACTGCAAATTCGGCGACCTTTCTCAATGACAAATCACTTACTGGTACGAATAAATGGCTTGTTGCACTACTGCAGTAAATGAATGGAGATCTGCTGTGCACAGAAGAAGATAAACTTGCCTGTGGCCCAGGACACATGAAGAATTTGCCATGTGGAAGGCACAAATGTCAGGTGGATTTTCGGGGTTGATCACACCACAACATCTTGGAAGCGTAGCACTCCCATGGCCAACTTGTGGCATCCCACCAAAAATGTGGAGTTAAAAAGTATGGCAGAAAGTGCACTAGTATCCAGAAAACGTGGGGCAAAGGCAGGCGTCTGATCGCGGGAGCACTAGTATCCCGTGGCATCCAGCACCCGTCCACATTCTATCACAAACTGGATGTTTTTTGTAAGTCTCCATAGGATGTGCACAAACGCTGAACTGCGCATGCATGCAAACGCAACCTGTTGCACCAATTCACCATGACACAATCCGTCATTCCTCAATCGTGCGCGTGCAGGGACTCCGTTGGAAAAAAAAATGCCCATCTGATCCGGAAGCGGTGGCTTGTGATCGCTACTTGTGTGATCGTGCTGTGCCACTTCTTTGCCACGCTTCAGCATCGCCGTGTGATCGGCAGCTAACAGCCTAAGCACGGAGACTCGGGGGACCGTGTGATCGGGCTAACATGCTTTATTTTGCTCCGGGGTGAACAGCCACACCTCCCCCCCATTATCTGGCCCATGTGACTGGGGCCTATGCAAGATAGAGGAAAAGAAAATGACTGGCTCACCGTCAGCTCCTGAGGAGGGGCCTGAACCTGGATTTCCTAAGTCCCCATCGAACACTCTAAACACATGGCCACTCTAAATTCACTATATGAATGGCATTGTTCCTTGGTTGGTTTTCATGTTTGTTTTCGTTACCAACCATACAACCATACAACCAACCATGCAACAGGTAAGGCTTCCTCCCATTTCATGTTTTTTTATTTCATTAGCTATGTTTTTTATTTCATTAGCTATGAATGCATCACCCTATTTTCATGTGCTATGTGATTCACAAAATATGACTCCCTTTGTCTTTCAGTCATGCCTTTCATTTCACGTCTCTCCCTTCTGTTTCTCCGTCTGCCTTCTAGTTGCCTTCCAGTTTCATCAAAATTGACGAGAACGTTGTGGTTGATTTCAAAGAGAGAAGAAACGCCTGTCCACTTTGTTTCCACATCTCTATCGCCTTTGACTCCCTACCTAAGTATTCCTTCTCTTTGTGTTGTGCATTCTCTGCCATTGTCTTACTCATGGACAGATTCCCTGATCAGTAACATCCAGCTAAAATTTCAAAGACTCAGCAGCAAGCAGCCGCATTAAATTGGAACGTAGATCAAACAATCGGTTGGCTTCCTATTATGTCTGAAGTCTTACTGTATTACCATATTGGACACAGACTGTGTCATTTATGATTTCCTGTAGTCTCATGAAGCAGAAAATGCACAGATATACTTGTTACTTTCGAAAGAGTCAAAATTTGCCTTCC
Source organism: Gekko gecko (assembly GCA_029375565.1). Taxonomy (NCBI): domain Eukaryota; kingdom Metazoa; phylum Chordata; class Lepidosauria; order Squamata; family Gekkonidae; genus Gekko; species Gekko gecko. The sequence continues at coordinate 164,118,562 of JAPDNY010000004.1, read as the reverse complement.
TTTGGGTCAGGAGGGCCTAACAGTGACTACAAAGGCCATGTGTCTGTGTAGCTGCTATATGTACCATGCAGAATATCTGAAACAACTGATCTGGGTGCATATCTGTAATTAAGGCAAACAAAATAATAATTATGGAATTATCAAACTTTTTTTTTACAGTTTGCTTCCTATTATAAAACAGAGGGGAAAAAATCTGTCTTCCACATATTATACTAAAAGTGAAGTGGACTTTAGGTAAACATCTTACTTAGACAATGGACCTTGAAGAAAAACATGCCTTCAAGTTGCAACTGACTCATGGTGACTCCATCCACTTGCTGTTCCAGGCAGGGGATAAGCAAAGGTGGTTTGCCATTGCCTTCCTCAACACAGCAACCTTGGTGGTCTCCCATTCAAGTACTAAACATGGCCAGCCGGGGTGGTCTCCCATTCAAGTACTAAACATGAGGGAATTTCACATTACTGAGATTCTGCCGGTTTGAAGCTGTTTCTGATTCGTCCTGAAGTAAACCAGTACAGGGCTGCCATTTCACACATGGCTTTCCCTGACCAGAAAAGAGCCGAATCAGAAGTGGTTTGGCAATTCAGACTGCACCGCTTTGTTTTCCCACCATGCCCTTTTTTTAATGTTTGCTTTAGAGCACTATAGCGCTATAGTGCTATAATATAACACTCCAGGCAAAGTGTTATTCGGTGCGGGCGAAAAAAGGTGGGAAAAAAGTGCATCGGATCTGGGAGAAGAAACTGATGACTACTTGGAAGCGGTTGACAGGTAAAACACTTCAGCCCTGTTTCCTGAATGGGACTGAAGCATTTCTGTGTGAAATTAAAAATATATTCCGGTTGGGAACCGGTTCTAAAATGGTTCTGTCTGAAATGCCAGACCAGAAACCATTTGGGAACCATTCCTCTTCCGGATTATATTGTCTGTCTGAAATTCCCCATGGCCAACCCTGGTAGTCTCCCATTCAAATACTAAACATGGCCAACCCTGAGTACCTGCCAAGTTCTAATAAGCTCAGACTAAGATAGGCAAACCTAAGGATGGCAAACCTAAACAGCATGATAAAAAGTAGAGACATCACCCTGACAACAAAAGTCTGCATGGTCAAAGCAATGATATTCCCAGTAGTAATGTATGGCTCCAAGAGTTGGACTATAAGGAAGGCTGAGCGCTGAAGAATAGATTCTTTTGAACTGTGGTGCTGAAGAAGACTCTTGAGAGTCCCTTGGACTGCAAGGAGATCAAATCAGTCAATCCTAAAAGAAATGAACCCTGACTGTTCCCTGGAAGGCCAGATCCTGAAGCTGAAGCTCAAGTCCTTTGGCCACCAAATGAGAAGGGAGCACTCACTGGAGAAGACCCTAATGCTGGGAAAGATTGAAGGTCAAAGAAGAAGGGGACGGCAAAGGATGAGATGGTTAGACAGTGTCACTGATCCAATGAACATGAAATTGAGCAAACTTCAGAGGATGGCAGAAGACAGGAGGGCCTGGCATGGTCTGGTCCATGAGGTCATGAAGAGTCGGACTCGACTGTGCGACTGAACAACAACAAAAAGGTAGGCTATTTAGGCTGTTAATGGTATGAACAGCCTCACTATTAGTTATGCACAGTCAAAGTTGTGCTTGTGCTTCTCACACAGCTGCCCCTATGTAAGAAATGCATACATGGGAAGGGACATGATACTCAAAGAGGGGGGGGACCCAGCATGGCACAGTGGTTAGAGCATCAGACTAGGAGCTGGGAGACCGAGGTTCCACAAAGTTTGCTGGGTGACCTTGACTGGGTCACTCCCTCTAATCCTAACCTACCTCACAGGATTGTTATGAGGATAAAATGGAAGCAGAGAGAACAGGGTATATTGCCATGAGCTCCTTGGAAGATGGGTAGGATAAAAATGTAATCGATCAATTAATCCATCACAGTCCACAAACAGAGCCAATATTTCCATATGTGAGCCCTTTACGATGTATAAAGTCAGATTTTAAATCCAAGCCAACTTTTTAGCCCCTGGTGTCAAGAAGAGCAGAGGGGAAATGTAAAAGTGAATAATACACAGATACATTCAACATGGAAACCAATCCAGCCTCTTTGCTAACACTTTTGATTCCGAACACAATAGAGAAATTATAGAGAAAATTGGGTAACGCAGCATACATTAGGTGGAGTATGCAATTAATGTATAATTGTGTCTCTAGAGTGGTGTGACAAACTGCACTTTTTAAAAGCTTAAAAATGTTGTACAAACAGCTGTAGCACTGTGAAGGGTTAATTCTTCACAAAAAGAGAGAGCCTTGAGTGACAGGCTGCTCCAAGCAATCTGACTGGTTAGCATCAGCTGATCAGAGAAAGACTTGAGAGCTGCATGCTGGGGAGAGAGTCAGTCATGGCTGAGTTGAGCTGAGAGCAGTTGTACACAGACAAAGTACAGGGGGAAAGTTGGCAGGAAAGTTTGGGAAGTTAGGTGAAGACTCCAATTTGGGCCAAGGAAAGGAGATAGATCTTCTAAACAAAGAAAGAATTTCCCTACCCAGTCTAAACAGGATAGTAGCTCTGAAGAGTTCAGAGATCCCTGGTGTGGTGTGCTTAGAAACTGCCTTTAGAAACCTTATAAAAACTCAAGAGAAGTGGGTTGGGTACTGCAAAGAGCATACCAGCCTTCTGGAAACTAAAAGAGTCAGTGAATATGCAAAGAAAGTCTACTGGAATATTTGGGGAAAACACTGGAACAAAAGCCTCTCAACATAAAGATTTTAAGTAACTGTGAATATCTTAAGAAACCCTCATTAGCCTGAAATATAAGAGCTAAAGTCTGACACTAAAGTTGACACTAAAGCCGGTGTGTTTTCATATGTATTTCCTGACAAAAGCTATATATCTTCTTTATAGTCTGAAGAAAACCTGACATCAGCATCTTAAAAGCAAGGCTCTCTGTATATCAGGAACTATCACCGTGTACAGATGCCTATATCGCTATCAGAACAAATACATGCAGGCGTACAAAGTCTGCAGAGAGTTATAAAATAATTTCATTCAGTAGCACTTTCAGAATTTGTAGCTGCTTTGAGATTAATGAAGTGTGTTTCATACGCCGTAAGATGCAGCCCAGTTTGGCACTTGCATCTCAAAAGCGCTCGGATTTGCAAGTTAACAGGCAAGGACAGCACAACTGCTGATATGAACACAATGGTCATTCAAAGAACCTCGTCACGTGTTAATCAAACCCCTTAGCAGATTTCCTTAATGGTTTTGCTCAACATCCCACTCTGGGCAATCGCCTACTACTTTTGTGCTCAAGGTGTCACTCTCCTGTGGTCCTCTTCACTGTGTGTGTAAAGGGCCATTGAGTTGTAGCCAATTTATGGCGACCCCAGCAAGGGGCAGTCAAAGCAAGTGAGAAGCAGAAGCTGTTTGCCATTGCCTATCTCTGCAGAGCCTTCCTTGGTGGTCTCCCATCCAAGTTCTCACCCTGCTTAGCATCCGAGATCTGATGAGATGGGGCTATACCATGCTGCCTTCCTTCCTGTCGATACACTGGGTTTGGTCAAGTGGTTAAGTGCGCGGACTCTAATCTGGGGAAAACAGGTTTGATTCCCCACTCCTCCACTTGCACCTGCTGGTGTGACCTCGGGTCAGTTACAAGTTCTTTCAAAGCTGTTCTTGAAAGGGCTCTCTCAGCCCCACCTACCTCACAGGGTGCCTGTTGCGAGGAGGGGAAGAGAAAGGGGTTTGTGAGCCACTCTAAGACTCCAAGTGAAGGGTGGGGTATAAATCCAATCTCTTCTTCTTCTTCTAAAGTGCCATCAAGTCTCAACCAGCTTGGTTTCGGTTTTGGCGTCGCGAATGGCGGCCGCTTCTCGGGACGCTCCCGGAGGCGGTTAGCCCACGCGCAGTTAGGGGGTCTTCGCATGTGCGAAAGACCCTAGTGAGCCTTAGGCAAAGGCTCCGAACTGGGGGCGCTTGGGGAGTAGCCTCTTTGCCGGCAGACAGCCAGGAAATTGAGGCTTTCTCCCCGCCCCAATCGGCCCCGCTGCGGCGTGCCCGTAATGGGACTTAGCGGCGCCACCGATTTCCAGGAGTGAAGACAGCGCTATGGTTTAAAATAAAAAGAAGAAGTAGCATCGAATCGTGAGTTGAAGATCTATTTTGAAGCGTAAATCGGAGCCCCCCTGCATGCGTATAAGCGTTGGGAGGAGGGAGGAGTTCCCACCCCCTTTGAGAAGCAAGATCTACAAAGGGAGCGCGAAGGGGGGCTGAGAGAAAAAAAGTGTTGGTGAAAGTACTGTTGGGGTTGCATGGAAGACTGTGATCATCTTAGCTTCCTGGGGGATGCGGCACGAACTTTTTAAAAGTAAACAAAAAAACAAAATGTCGATACTGGAAAAAGTCCTGCAGACACCGGAAGAGAAGAGAGGAGGGACTTCCGGTCCAGACAGCCCCCCCAAGAGCTTGCTGTCAATCAACAGGAAAAGGAGATGCTGTGCCCCCTGCTGGAACAATTGCAGAAAATCAATGAAACTCGGTCTAAAATGGATAGTGTTCTCATCAGTCGACAGAAACAGATATCGGAAACAACTAGAAAGATGATGGAGATCGAACAGAAATCGAATCTGATTCTAGGTTTCCAGGGCGTTAAAGAAGAAGAGAAAGAAGATCTCGGATTTACCTTGACAAATGTCTTGGCACCCCTAACTGGCAGTGAAGCGATAAAATTAAAAGAAGAGGTGGATGAGGCTCCCAAAGCCTATTCCGCTTTTATAAAAGAGAATACTCTGCCAGTAGAAGGGGATGTTGAGCATAGCAAGCGACAAACTGGAGATCTAATTTCATCCGAAGAGTTTATGGAGCCCAGGAAGCTTGAAGGCCAGAAGTTTAAGGAAAAAGAGAAAAGAAAGAAGAAGGATTTCATCTTTAAAATACAGAAACTTCTGAAGAGACACGCCAGCAGGGAGGAAGATGCAGTATTCAAAACTGGGACAAGCGAAGAAGACAGCAGCCCAGGCGAAAGTGGTGATGGAACGGAAGACTTCAAAGTTAAAATGGACTCAATCCATAACTGGAAGAGATTTAAAAAGAAGATACTTTGAGGACTGTTCGTGTAACATCTGGAAGGAGCTGTTTAATTACTAACCCCAATGGACTTTACTAACTGCATTAACAGAGTGACTTTGGACTTTGCAATAGTTAAAAAGAAGATCTTCTAACCATGATAGATGCCAAAATTGGTATTGGTTATTAACCTAAACTAACCCTCACTAACAGGAAAAATTTCACTCCATCTTTTTCTTTCTCCATCTGTCTACCCTTCCCGTTTCTTATAAAAAGAATAAAATTCTCTCTTTTTTAAGAGAGTTTTACAAAAAAAAAAAGTCTCAACCAGCTTATGGTGACCCCAGCGAGGGGCTTTCAGGACAAGTGAGAAGCAGAGGTGGCTTGCCTTTGCCTTCCTCTGCAGAGTCTTCCTTGGTGGTCTCTCATCCAAGCACTGACCTGTCTTAGCTTCCGAGATCTGATGAGAAGTGGCTATACCGTGCTGCCTTCCCTCCTTTCAATATACTGTGCGTAAAGTGCTGTCAAGTCTTAATCGACTGATGGTGACCCCAGCAAGGGCCTTTCAAGGTGACTGAGAAGCAGAGGTGGTTGGCCATTGCCTTCCTCTGCAGAGCCATCCAAGCACTGACCTGGCTTAGCTTCCGAGATCTGCTGAGATGGGCCTATACCATGCTGCCTTCCCTCCTTTCAATATGCTGTGTATAAGGTGCTGTCAAGTCTCAACTGACCGATGGTGGCCCCAGCAAGGGCCTTTCAAGGCGACTGAGAAGCAGAGGTGGTTTTGCCATTGCCTTCCTTTGCAGAGTCTTCCTTGGTGGTCCCCCTTCCAAGCCCTCGAGTATCGACTCCCTTCCAAGTCCTCCCCCTGCTTAGTTTCCGAGATCCGATGAGACCAGGCTGCACCTTGCTGCCTTCCCTCCAAATCCTCTTCATTGCTGCAGCTTCTTTTCACACCAAGAGGAACCAGTCCCCAGGTTGCACAACACACGTGGAGCTGAATAGTGTATGTGGGGGGGGGGCTGGAGTGAGGAGGGACAAGGAGCTGAAGTCACTCGCCCTTCTTTTTCCTCATGGGAAAAAAATGGGGGTGGTCACTCCTGTGGTTGAAGGGAGTGTTAGCGATGGGATAGAAATGCCTTTTCCCAGAATGAGCTGCCATTTTCTTAACCCACTGAGCTGATTAAAAAAAAAAAATACTCCCGGCACCCTGTTTATCCAACAGTGATGAGGCATCCAAAAGCATGATCCCACAGTTTGCCTGACCCTTCGGGGGCAGGGAGCACCATCTTGGGAATTACAACAGATCTCCAGCTGACAGAGGTCCGGTTAAAACGCTTGGGGCTCTTTAGCTTGGAGAAACGACGGCTGAGGGGTGACATGATCGAGGTTTACAAGATTATGCATGGGACAGAGCAGGTGGAGAAAGAGGTACTTTTCTCCCTTTCTCACAATACAGGAACTCATGGGAACTCCATGAGATTGCTGAGCGGTCGGGTTAGAACAGATAAAAGGAAGTCCTTCTTCACCCAAAGAGTGATTAACACATGGAATTCACTGCCACAGGAGGTGGTGGCGGCTACAAGCATGGACGGCTTCAAGAGGGAATTAGATAAACATATGGAGCAGAGGTATATATAGGGTATAGATAGGAACTCTCAGTCTGGGGCAGGTGATGCACTCTATTCTTGGTGCTGGGGTGGGCAGCAGTGGGAGGGCTTCTAGTGTCCTGGCCCCGCTGCTGGACCTCCTGATGGCACCTGGTATATTTTGGCCACTGTGTGACAGAGTGTTGGACTGGATGGGCCATTGGCCTGATCCAACATTGGCCTCTCTTGTGTTCTTACTTTCTTATGTTCCCCTGGAGGCTTTGGAGGTTAGACTCCATGGCGATATACCCCGTGGAGGTCCCTCCCCTCCCCAAACCCTGCTCTCCCCGGGCTCCACTCCCTCTAAATCTCTAGGAATTTATCAACCTGGAATCGGCAACCGTGGTGTGATCCCATCCAGAATAAGCCAGACTCTGTTCCTGAGAGAACTTTGGTCCTGAGCAGAACTTCCATTTTTGTCTGAATTAAGAAGAAGCGTGTTCAGCTCAACCCGTCTTTCACTGACTCCAGTCATGGATTCAGAATGGATCTCTTGATGCCAGTTCTTGTTTGGTCTAAGCCAGGGGTGTCAAACTCAATTGTTACAAGGGGTTAGGGTCTGACATAAATGAGACCCTGTTTGGCCAGGCCATGTGTGAAATAAAAAGTAATGCCAGGTAGCGGAGATACAAACTTTATAAAGGACACAAACACAAAGGGTGGTTTGTTTGTTTTTACTTAAAATAAAATCATGCTTAAAACCTTAGCACTCTGAGAGCCAGTTTGGTGTAGTCGTTAAGTGCGCGGACTCTTATCTGGGAGAACCGGGTTTGATTCCCCACTCCTCCACTTGCACCTGCTGATGTGACCTTGGGTCAGTCACAAGCTCCGGCACAGCTGTTCTCTCAAGGACAGTTTGTGTTGGAGTTCTCTCAGCCCCACCTACCTCACAGGGTGTCTGTTGTGGGGAAGGGAAGGGAAAGGAAGTTGTAAGCCGCTCTGAGACGCCTTTGGGCAGTGAAGGGCAGGATATGAATCCAAACTCTTCTTCTTCTTCTTCTTGCAATATTTTGTTTATTTAACAGTGTCTGATGTAACTGACACCTCTTGCTCTGAATGATTGCATCAAGATGTCTGTGCTGTTGCAATCCTGAGTATGCTGTTCAGGTGTGTATCTGCAAACCAACAATGATGCAGCAGCAGAAGAACTGGAAGAAGAAGCAGAAGGCAGCCAGTTCCACTGCGGGCCTGATAGAAGTCCTCCGGGGCCCTGATGTGGCCCCCGGGCCACATGTTTTGACACCCCTGGTCTAAGCCATAGAGAGAGAGGAGACAGTCTCTGTGCAGTATGTGTAAGAAATTATTAGCAGTGGATCACTTGAAGCCATGGAAAGCAAGACAACAAAACTCTCGGAGAACTAATCTAATTCCTTCTCGGCAGGAATCCATATAAATCCACAAAACGTCAGCAAAGAAATGCTGAAATTAATCAGCTTTGTAAGTCGTTTTTTTTTTTTTTAATTAGATTTGTTTGCATAAAGAGAACTGCACATAAATGTAAATACCCAAGAACATTAGAAAACTGGCTTCGTTTCTTCAGCTGACTCAAAGTTAATCATCCTGAAATGTTGCTAGAATAAAAGTGTTACAGAATCCGAGATGCTGGGAGTTGCTATGATTCTGTGACTCGTCAGATATGGTCCAACTCCCCAGTTAAGATGTGCCTCACCAGCCCCAGTCTTTGTGGCCCTGCCTGCAGAAGTTGGGTGGGTGGCAACCAAAGACAGGGTTTATTCAATAGTGCCACCTTGCTTATGGAAGGCCCTCCCCCTTGAAGCTTACCTGGTGTCTATATCACTTCCTTTTAGACACCAGGTCAAAACTTTTATGTTCACTCAGGCCCTGTTGTTGGCCATCTAGAGGAACTGGTTGGCCACTGTATGAAACAGGATGCTGGACTTAAGACTATTAGTCTGATCCAGCAGGGCTCTTCTTCTATGTAACTAAGGAGCTGATCTTCTGAAATTATTTTAGTCTAGATACTTGTCAGGATCGGATCTGCTGGAGCTGGGTCAGAGCCCAGAACTGTCTTGCTTTCCAGCGTTGTTTTTTTCTTGAGTAAGTGCCCCAGGATAGAGCCTCAGAATAGACCAAGGGGAAGGGATTTTCTTTTACCCAGTTCTCCCCCACTGCCCTGCCAAGTACCAGTTTGGCGTAGTGGTTAGGAGTGTGGACTCTAATCTGGGAGAACTGAGTTTGATTCCCCACTCCTCCACTTGCAGCTGCTGGATGACCTTGGACAAGCTGTAGTTCTGTCAGAGCTGTTCTTGAAAAGAGCAGTTTCTGTCACAGCTCTCTCAGCCCCACCTACCTCACAGGGTGTCTGTTGTGGGGAGGGGAAAGGACTTTGTAAGCCGCTCTGAGACTTTGAGTGAAGGGCAGGGTATAAATCCAAGCTCTTCTCCTGTGTCTCCCTACCAGAGAATGTGCCTGAATCTTCCTTCCTGGCTGTTCCTGAGCACACATTTTAAATGCTTCCTCAAGGGAAGGCCAACCCCAGGCTCAGCAAATCCTCTCTCCCCAACCCAGTCATGGGGAGTGAGTGACAGGCCCCTGGGCCAATAGATACTTGCCTTGGATTTGTGAGCTCCTGGGCCCTTCCCCCTGAACTTCTTTAAACAGCTGGCTGTCCTGCTTGATCTCCTTTAAGAAGGTCAGTAGTGCTGGCTCTATCTACATCCCCAGCAGAGCTCCCCTGGGTCTCAGTGCCAGGGTTCTCTCTGCTAGAAACTTAGCTAGGTTGGCTTCTGCCACTGAGCACGTCCTTGAGAGATGGTTGGGCACGGTCAAGCCTGTGACTAGACTTGGTCAGGGCCATGCCCTGCTGCAACCTGGCAGACAACTCCCCCAGCTTCAAGACTCACTGGCACAGCACACTTCTAGTGGGACTTGTAGTCACCTGAGGTAAGTGTGGGGCAGAGGTGCCAACTTCAGACAATACTGTTATTTTGGTGTATTTTTTAATATTGGGCTGGGTTTTGAATGCAGGATTTTGACTAATATCTCTCCTTATAAATAATTATCTTTTGGTTTCGCAAGATTCCATGTGCTCCCATTGGCTGTAAAATGCCCTCCCTTAGCCATTGGCCCATCAGCCGCCACTCAAGAGTACTCGCGTGCCATTGGCCAGGTGCTGGATTTGCTCCTCTTCTCCACCCACTCCCCCTGGCAGACAGCTCTCTCTCCTGAGGAAGACAGTTTTCTTGACTCCTGTGAGGGACTGTCCCCTCAGTGGCTGTTGGTAGGCAGCCAAGCTTGGTTCTGTGAGTAAAAAAACAAAGGACTTTCAGCATAACCCCCTCCCCGCCCATAACCCCCTCCCCAGTGGCCACTTTCCTGTCAGAATAAATGGAAAAAGGCTCTTTCTCCTGCTTAGCTTCAGCATGGCTGGCTGGCTAATGAGGTGGGCCAGCGACCATCAGACCATTTTCTTCAACTCCCCGCTGTGCGGCTGACTTTCCCCTAGGACTGCCAATCTCCAGGTGGGACCTGGAGATCTCCCACTCTTACAATTGACGTCCAGATGACAGAGATCAGTTCCCCAGGAGAAAATGGTTGCTTTGGAGGGTAGACTCTATGGCATTATACCCTGCTGAGTCTTTCCACACACACCTCAAATGCTGCCCGCCACAGGATCCACCCCCCCCCCAAATCTCCAGGTATTTCCCTAATCAAAGTTGGCACCTGTACTTTCTCCTCTGTCAGTAAAAGGCCCTTTCCACACCTATGTTAGCCTTTGGGAGAAAACTAATTGGGCCCAGTCCTGATCAGGTTGCCAACTCCAGGTGGGCAATTCTGGGAGATTTGAGGGATGGAGCCTGGAGAGGTTGAGGTTTGAGAAGGGGTGGCACCTCAGACAGGTACGATGCCATAGACTCCACCCTCCAATCCAGCCATTCCCTGATGGGGAACCATTGTTGCCAATCTCCAGGTGGGGGCTGGAGATCACTCAAAATTATAACTGCTCTCTAGGAGGGATGGGGAAGGAGATGGAAAACTAAAGGTAGGTTGATGGTTGGCTGGGAGGGAGATAGGGTTGTCAACTCCAGGTTGGGAAATTCCTGGAGATTTGAGGGGTCGCACCTGGAGAGGGTGAGTGTTGAGGAGGGGTGGGACCTCAGACAGGAACAATGCCATAGACTCCACCCTCCAAACCAGCCACTCCCTCCTGGGGAACCACTGTTACCAATCTTGGGGGTGGGCTGGAGATCACTCAAAATTACTACTGCTCTTCAGTTAGCAAAGATCAGTTCCTCTGGAGAAAATGGTGGACTCTGTCATTATACCCTGCTGAGATTGCCACAGCAAATTGTCACTGAGTGCCCAAAGCCGAGACACTCTCCCAGAGCCTCTTTCTAGAGCCCGTTGTATTTATTTCCACAACGGGCCTTATTCCTAGTCTTTTAATAAGAACATAAGAGGAGCCAATGTTGGATCAGGCCAATGGCCCATCTAGTCCAACACTCTGTCACACAGCGGCCAAAAATACCAGGTGCCATCAGGAGGTCCAGCAGTGGGGCTAGGACACTAGAAACTTTCTTCTTATTACCTTCATTGTGTAAGCTACCTCCTTGCTTTCTTCTTACTATTTTCATTGTGTATGCTACCTCCGGCAGGTTCCTGGAGAGGCAAAATGATTCCCCCCCTCCCCCTAAATAAATAAACATGAGCTCTTGGGTTGCTGTTTGTGGTCGAAAATGCTGCCAAGTCCTAGCTGACGAATGCTGGCCTCTCCTGAGCTTTTCAAGGTGAGAGACATTCCGAGGCCATTTGCCACTGCCTGCCTCTGCGTAGCCATGCTCAGCTTCCTTGGTGGTCTTCCATCCAAGTGCTTGCCAGAACATCTGAGATCTGATGAGATTGGGCTAGCCTGGGGCATCCAGGTCAGGGCCCTGTGGAGTTGGTCATTATTAAAATCTGCCTTTCTACTGGTTAGATACTCAAAGCAGCTGAGAAAGCAAGCAAGCGAGGAAGCCAAGGCATACTGCATCTGTATCCACAGCAACTGGACCTGAGCAACAGAACCTTGTAAGCGTGCCTTTTTTTTTTTTCTTTCTTGATTTCAGTCACTGAGGAGATGGCTTGGAGAAGGGCATTCTTCACATCAAAGGTTCAAAGAGCCGTTCTACAATTAGCCGTAAAACCCTGTATAGAATTGCTCCTGTCCTGTATAAGCCTATTGAAATTGGCATAGACTCTGGTCACTTTGCACAGGAATGTACTGTAAACTGCCAATGAGCATGGCTCCTTTATTCAGTCTTCACAATCAGGGTATATATACACACACACATATGGGTCATTTCATAGAAAAAGAGTTGCTGGAGCTCATTTGCATAACTCATTTGCATATGCCACACACCCTGACAAAGGGCAGGCATGCAAGCATGCCTGGGTTCCTTGCCCAATCTTCTCCAGGTGCCCCACAGCTGTGGGGCACCTGCAGTAGATCGGGCAGGGAACTCAGGCATGTTTAGAATGCCTTTCTCTCCCTTTCCCATCTGGGGAAGGGAAAGAAAGGCATTTAAATCCCCCCAGGCATCGGGGGGCTCTGCAGGCTTTCCCTGGTCCATCCACCCATGCAGGCGGGCCAGGAATGGTGGTGGGGGGTGCTCCGTGCTCCTTACTGCCAGAGCACTGCTCTGCCGCGCTCCTGCAGGAAATGACCCCTATATATGCTGCCAAGTCCTAGCTGACTAATATATACACACACACGTACAGATGTGTGCTAGATGCCCATAGAACAATACGATAATAAAAGAGACTAGCTTAAAGCCATGACATCAAGTGCCTGGTAACAGAAAACAACCACTTATTCCTTCATAGAAAAAAAAAATACAAAGGTCAATAACATTTCACATAGCAGTCTGCTCCAGACTCTCACAGTCTATATCCCTCTATCAGTCTTGTATTTCCAAAGGCAATCTACTCCCAATTTGATCAATCTGTATCTCAGCGCTTTCCCCAGATATTTAAGTGTTTCAGATCTCTGGTCTCTCCTCAGGAACAAATCTTATATAGGAATCTTACATTCAATGTTACTTTCAAGTTGACACTTTCATTAATTTACTTTTCTGCTAATCTGCTTGGGCAGGGGTCTCCTCACTTATTTCGAAACATGCTGGTGCTGCTTCCAAAGTTAAATGGGCCTGGACTATGCCTTTGAAAATACAAGACTGTTTGGGGATTGTGTGTTATTTTTTTTGTACATTATTCATAATCAGGGTAGAGATATTGTCAACACAGTCACACCATCATCCATGCGGGTTTAAACCAAAAAATTGTACCTGTGGCGCGTATGTGAAGGATCTTGGCCAATTTAATGGTTTAGAGCTAGCCTGATCTTGTTGTATCTTGGCGGATGAGCAGGGTAAACCCTGGTCAGTATTTGGATGGGAGACCACCAAGGCATACCAGGGTTGCTATGCAGAGGCAGTGCATGGCAAACCATCTCCAAAAATCTCTAGCCTTGAAAAGCCTTATGCGGTCACATAAGTCCACTGTGACTTGATGGCAAAAACAACAACAGTGGATTCTGATAATAAGCGGGCAGCTTACTTGTGCGCAAAAAAGCCCCTATGCTCACAGGAGGTATTTTATGAGCAATATGATGCTGGATCAACTAACTTATGAAGCATTGCCCCTTCTCTTCCATGACCTGGAACTTGCAATTTTCCACTTCACAGACGAGGAGCTGAGATATTGCAGATTTGTATCTCTGATGCGCCACTAATAATTTTAGTAGACTTTTTGCTAAGAAGGCTTTTTGTGTGTGTGTGTGGAAGTTGGTTGCCAGCCTATCGATGGAACTGACTTGCTGTGATTAAAGCCAGTAAGTTGTTTAGAAGTATAGGTGCTGCAGCGGAACAATCAGGTATAGCTAGAAATCCACGGTGGGGAGACGTAACTGCCTTTACCAAACAGCAGAACAAAGTTTGAGCCTTGTAGCAACTTTAAGACCAACAAAGTTTAATTCTGGGTATAAGGTTTCGTGTCAATGCACACTTCTTCAGATACACTGGAACCGATTTGCTCAGTACCAACAGATTTACATATAGGTAAAGAGACAGTGAGGGGTTAGGTGCTAGGAAGGGCTAGTTAGAGTCAAGATGCAAAATTAACTTGGGCAATAAGTATAGCTGAGATTGGATTGAAGCAGTTGGTAAGTCCTGTTAGCAAGTTCAAACTGGCATTTTACAGCGGGAGCCAGTCGTTGCACAAAAGCCCTGGAACAAATTGTTCTGGGGTTCCCTGGTCATACAGGGCCATCTGATGCAGGAGCTTACTGGGATGAGGCATGCCGGAGCATTCAGACTGCTGGCTTTTCCCATTCACACTTCGCCGATTGGGGGAGGATCTCGACACTGCATTGGGTGGTAGAGCGGAGCAGGGCCAATTAAACCACTGCTGCTGTTCTGGCTTGCTCCCGGCTTATTGGCCGAGCGGTCACATGTCAGGGAAGTGGAATGCAGTGGGATAAAGGCACTCTTCAGGATTTGCCGCCACTTTAGTGAGGTATCTTTTTAATGCAGGGGATAAGCGGAACAGTGCGGGTTACCTACGGCTGGGGAACGCCATGCAGATGTGCCTGTGTGAATGCCCCCTTTAATCCACTTGGGAAATGGGGCTGGAACATGGCTCTCGCGGGGCTAATTGCCAGTCTGAACTCAACCTGTGAATGGCAGCAGATTAGCATACAGATAATAAAAGAGTTAACCACAGATGTGAGAACTAAGTTTGAGTCCTTGAAGCTACAGTTCCTTGTATTTCAAACTGAGAATCTCTGGCTGATTTCCCACTACAGCTGCCTCGGTGTTGCGCCACCGTTTGCCCCGACACTATTGGTCAATTTCACACCCAAAGCCGCTGGGCTGCATTTTGACCCGCGGCTTCGCCTGATTTCCTCCGCAGTTTTGTGATCCTGTTTTTTGAGGATCACGAAACTGCGGGGAAAATCAGGCGAAGCCGCGGGTCAAATGCAGCCCCGCGGCTTCTGGTGTGAAATTGACCAATAGTGTCGGGGCAAACAGCGGTGCAACACTGAGGCAGCTGTAGTGGGAAATCAGCCACTGTCATTACAGTGATATTACAGGTAGAGATGGGCACAGACTGGGAAAATGGAGGTTTGTCCTGGTTTGTAGTTTGTGAGGTCCCATGAACCACAAACTGGGACAAACCTCCTCCACTTCATAAACCAGTTTGGTTTCATGAGGTTTGTGGATCTCCTGCCCCTCCTTTCTGCGGGGGGGGGCAGAATAGTAAAGTGCTTTGCTCATTTCAAGATGTAGATAGTATTAGAACTTCCACATTTTAGTATGTATTTTGCCCTGATATTGATAGTCCAGGCTAACCTGATTTCATCAGATCTCGGGAGCCAAGAAGGCCTGGTCCTGGTTAGTACTTGGATGTGTAGCATGGATGGGAATATAAAAATTCAAATTACTCATATACTTATATGTTTTCTGGTTTTATGGATTTTTCCATATTAAGGTCTCTCCTATGTAGGTTAGAGTGTCTTTTTAGCTGATGCTAGCAGACAAGAAGCAACATTCCCCCCCCTTAAGCTGATTGGATGAAATTGTTCTCTAGGTGTCTGATGTTTTTAACAGGCCTTTGGTATTGCTGGTACAGCAGAAGATAGGTTTTTCAATAGATGTATTTGCCTGAAGTATAGGGTTCATGGTTCTAGTTCTTTGGGGTAAAAAAAACTCTGCAGTGTCTGGATCAACAAGTGCTTTAGTTTCGTATCAGAAAACAGCACCTTCTGTTTGGGTCTGAAGAATCTTTGGGTATTATTAATAAGGTTAGGTTAAAAAAACATTTAAGATATCATGTAGGCACACCTTTTCTTGCAACTGACCAATGAATGAAAGACTACTCAAATGATGCTCTGTCATTTTGTGACCAATTATGATTTCTGGGTGTTATCTTTTCGTCTATGTCACTCGGGGTATAAAATTCCATGTACTTCCTGATATTGCTCAGAATGCAGTCAGTTTTTTGATAGGCTGGTTTGGCCTAACTGTTTTCAATTATTTAATTGCAATTAAATAACCAATGGACTTTCCTCCTCATTGTGGCTTCCTTTTTGGCTTGGGAATCTATTTGTACAACAGATGGGAGACAACCAAGGAAGTCCAGAGCTGCTACACAGAGGCCTTGAAAACTCTACAGGATTACCACAGGTCAGCTGGCACCTGATGATTCTTTCTACCACCATTGCTTACAGACCAGCAGGGCTCTTTTTTGTAGCAGGGACTCCATTGCATATTAGGTGACACACCCCTAATGTAGCCAATCTTCCAAGAGCTTACAGTAGCCCCTGTAAGAAGTGCTCTGTAAGCTCTTGGAGGATTCTGCAAAGGAGTTCCTGCTACAAAAAGAACCCTGCAGACCAGTATTAAAGCTGATTAAATACTATATGAGGTCATCTATTGTTGATTCTGGGGGGTGGGAAAGAAGACCTTAAATTTGGTTGTGGTTTCATTGCATGGCTATCAAACACAGGACAATCTGGGAGTGATACTACGCCATGGATTGTTACAATGATAGAAACAGACACATGTAAGAGACTACAACCCCAACTTGGATGGCCCAGGCTAACCTGATTTTGTTAGATCTCAGAAGCTAACCAGGGTCAGCCCTGGTTAGTTAACATAAGAACGTAAGAGAACATAAGAGAAGCCAATGCTGGATCAGGCCAATGGCCCAACCAGTCCAACACTGTATCACACAGTGGCCAAAAATACCAGGTTCCATCAGGAGGTCCACCAGTGGGGTCAGGACACTAGAAGCCCTCCCACTGTTGATCCCCACTCCCCAAGCACCAAGAATACAGAGCATCACTTGTCCCAGATGGAGAGTCCCTATCTATACCTTGTGGCTAATCACCACCGATGGACCTCTGCTCCATAGGCTTATCTAATTCCCTCTTGAAGCTGTCAATGCTTGTAGCTGCCACCACCTCCTGTGGCAGTGAATTCCATGTGTTAATCACTCTTTGGATGAAAAAGTACTTCCTTTTATCGGTTCTAACCCGACCACTCAGCAACTTCATTGAGTGCCCACGAGTTCCTGTATTGTGAAAAAGGGAGAAAGGGAGAAAAGTACCTCTTTCTCTACCTGCTTTATCCCATGCATAATCTTATAAACCTCTATCATGTCATCCGTCGCCGTCGTTTCTCCAAGCTAAAGAGCCTTAAGCGCTTTAACCTTTCTTCATAGGGAAAGTGTTCCAACCCTTTGATCATTCTAGTTGCCCTTTTCTGCACTTTTTCCAAAGTTATAATATCCTTTTTAAGGTGTGGTGACCAGAACTGTATGCAGTATTCCAATTGAGGTCGCACCATTGATTTATATAGCGGCATTATAATATTGGCTGATCTGTTTTCAATACCCTTCCTAATGATCCCCAGCATAGCATTGGCCTTTTTTTATTACAGTCACACACCGTCTTGACATTTTCAGTGAGTTATCTACTACGACTCCAAGATCTCTCTCTTGGTCAGTCTCTGCCAGTTCGGACGCCATCAACCTGTATTTAGGGTTAGGATTTTTGGCTCCAATGTGTATTACCTTGCACTTGGCCACATTGAACCCCATTTGCCACGTTGATGCACACTCACCCATCCTTGACAGATCCCTTTGGAGTATCTCACAATCCTCCCTGGTTTTCACCACCCTGAACAACTTAGTGTCATCTGCAAATTTAGCCACTTCATTGCTTACTCCCAACTCCAAATCATTAATAAACAATCATTAAAGTTCTTGAATGGGAGACCACCAAGGAAGTCCAGTGTCACTACACTGAGGCAGGCAATCTCAAACCACCTCTGTTCATTTCTTGCCTTGAAAACCCTATGGGGATGCTGTAAGTAGGGTGCAACTTGACAACCCCTTACATACCCAGTAGACCATTGCATGCACACCCAAATGAAGGATTTTGCGATTTCGAGATGTTTCTTTTCATGCATCACAAAATATGAGGCCTGGATAATATTTTAACTGATTTCTGTTTGGTCTTTAATACCACTGAAATCGAGGTCTTCACTTTGGACTCTTGACACTTTCTCCTTGGGGAAGGAGAAAGTACCACAGGATACCCATCAAAGAGATTGGAACATGAAGGACTCCATATTTTCTCATCCTCTCAATAACATTACTAGGACAGCAACATGGCTGTAGTTCAGAATGGACTCAAGTTGAAGCAGCCCAGATCTGAGTGAAACCTATTCCAGATTGAGTATTGGGAAGCTGGCCCATGAGTAGACCTGCCTGATTTCAGACTGGACCCACCCAAACAGAAGAAGAAGAAGAAGAAGAAGAAGAAGAAAGAGAAGGAGGAGGAGGAGGAGGAGGAGGAGGAGGAGATTGGATTTATACCCTGCCTTTCACTACCTGAAGGAGTCTCAGAATGGCTTACAATCTCCTTTCTCTTCCTCTCCCCACAACAGATACCCTGTGAGGTAGGTGGGGCTAAGAGAGCTCTTTCAAGAACTGCTCTTTCCAGAACAGCTCTGAGAGAATTGTGACTGACCCAAGGTCATGCCAGCAGCTGCATGTGAGCAGTGGGGAATCAAAACCGGTTCTCTCATATTCAAGTCCACACTCCTATCCACTACACCAAACTAGCTCTACGGTATCCACTTCAAAATACACTCATGTGGCAGAATTAAAAGCCACTGAAACTTTCCAGGTTTTGCAGAGCTCACCAACATCTCTAATTCTTTGATGTCTGCATGGTAATCAGCCTTAATGGTGATAATGCTTTACTTCAGCTCAGAATCCGGTGTGTGTGATTACACCACGTTTGCTAAATGCATCTAAGTTATGTCGCCATTATTGTGACGCTTCCTAGAAACAAATAACAACAAGTCACTGTAATTCACATTTTGTATTTAACATTCAGCATAGTGGCCCTTTATCTCTGAAATCACTCTTCAGAGCTGCTACCTTCGGTGGTGGAGACAGACGGATGGCGAAACAGAGAGCTTCCCGATCGGGGCAAAGAACAATGCAAAGGGGGCAGAGAAGGGAAAGAAAATAACTCCTCTGAGGATGCTTCATTATTACAAGGCCACTATTAATTAAGCTCAAACACCAACACAATTGCTTACATTTCAAGAGAAAGAAGGGGGGGGGCAGTCTATGGTAAACCAGAGACCAAAACAGATGAGTATGCTGGAAAACCTTCTTCTAATTAATGTAATTTCCAGTGTAAGAAAAGTGGTGGATTTTTTTTTTAAAAATAACATGTAAATCTTTTTTTAGGGAGCAGCATTTGAGTGGAAGATACTCGTTATATATATAGTAAACCCTGACATTTTGGAGAAAAAAGGGTGTTGTTTTAAAGGTTAATTGTGTTAGTAAACACTTCAAATGTGCTAATTTACTAGGCTGTTAAACTGGAACGTTCAATAAAGAAAAGGTACAAAAGAAGGACCATAAACATCTACCTTATGACAAAGGACCTTTTGGGCATTACTGGGCATCCAAAACCATTCCACCACTAGCTGCTGTGCATTGCACCCAAATATCCTTAGGCAGCTAATTCTGCAATTCTGTTATTCTATTTTTTCAGAGTGATCTTGGACGCCTATGGTGTGTGGATTCACCCCTTTCTGAAATGGTGAGGCAGTTGACCTAAGCAACCACTGGACAAATGATAAATGTGAGCTAGGTGTTCACACAGTTTCTGTCACCCTCCCATGTCTTTCAGGCAGTGGAAGGATCATGAGCATTGGCCGAAAGACACAGCTGCATGCAGAGCTCTTTTGTAATAAGAGCTCTATAAGCTCTTGGAGGATTGGCTACATTAGGGGTGTGTTGCCTAATATGCAAAGGGATTCCTCCTACGAAAAGAGCCCTGCTGCATGTACACTTTCAATTTATACCAAGCTGCGTAGAGGACAAGGACATTCCTCAAGCCTGATTCCAGGGCCCCACCATGATACACCAAGCTGAATATATCTGATTTGGCTTTGTATGTTGTAGAGGGAGAAGAAGTGTGTGTATGGTCAGAAATGTCATTTTTAGGGGCACAACGCACACACCTGTGGCCAGGCTTTTAGGATTTTGTCCTTCTGAAGTCCATCTTCACACGTACAAGAGAGAAAGGTGTTGCCTCAATAATGAGGCCAACTGAACTGGTTGCCTCAGGTATCTAGGATTACCATCTGCCTGCTGGGGGCAAGAAATCCCCTAGCCCCCAAAGGCCTTGTCTGCCAGTACTCCAGCAGCCAATGGGAGAAATAGAAAGACTTTTTTTTTTTTTAAAAAAAATGCCATCTTCATTATGTCACTTCTGGAAAGAGACCTGGAAGTGACATCATGCCTCTCTAGGTATCACCAGAAATCATCATGCTGGTGATTCCTAGAAATGGTCGTGCCCACCCCACCCCCCACCTGTTCTGTATTGTCTTTTAATACATACAGTTGAGTGACTTGAGTTTCAGCCCACAACTCCACAGAGGCCTGGTATCCTAAACTGCACGTTCTGATTGGCTACCTTGCACAGGGGGCTAATCAGAGCGTAGGGATGGTTTGGAGGGAGAAACAACTATTGGTCATTATCTTTGAGTTATGATTGGTGTTTAACAACCTAGGGGGCATGGTTTGCCCGGCCAAAAGAGTATAAGTTGAGCTACTTACTGCATTACTATTGTTGTTGATTGTTATGATTAATAAAGCTGAATCACTTGTTAAGAACTGCCTCAAAACTGATATCTTATACCACCCACCCCACATGTGGCAGATTTAGTGGAGGGGCAGTAACAAATCCACCCATCTGTTAACAGCTCTCCCTTGTACTTGCCTCCACTGTCTCCTCTGCACCCCTGCCCAGAGCCAGAACAGCTAATCTTTCTTGACTACTCATTCTCCCACACTTAAAAAAAAAACAAAAAAAAACAAGTAAACTTGTGGCAGGCTGTGCCCAAAAACAGTGGGGTGGATCCTACCTGTATCCTACCACTTCACTGAGTGGTTGGAATACTTCCTCCAGCTGGAGGTTCCTTCTTCCATCTTAAGGGGCTGGAAGAGCCAATTAAGTTGGAGGAAGGCATCTCAGGCTGGAGGAACTTATCTTGGAAGATAATTGGATGCATCCCAAAGGCCAGCCTCTCATGAGGGGAAGGGATCTCATGAGAATTCTGTAAGCCCTGTCGGGCAGGGGTCTGCAGTGTTTTTGAACCTAGGAACACCTTTGGAATTCTGACAGTGCAGTGTGTGCATCCAAAGAATAGCAGCCCCAGGAGGCAGAGCCAGCCACAAAATGGCTGCTGCAGCTTACCTTCAGTCATACAGTGCATATCCTTTAAAAAATCTGCACAACCAATCCAATCTCCAATGGCCAATCAGAAACCTTACTGGTCAAAAGCCCCACATGACTGTCTATTGTTGTGGTCACTCAGGAGAGGAGGACTCCTCAGGAGAAGAGGAGTCCTGTGTAGCCAGCTCTGAAGCAGCAAAAGCCAGCTAACATAGAGCCACCAGCACCTTCCAGCCCTGTTCCAATAGATGACACCCAGATGGTTGTTACCAGCCCTCCAGTTTTACCCACACCCTTTGAGCACCGGAGATGAAGACTTACAATGGACCTTCAGGAGAACCTACCTGTTTTGTAAGAATATTGCAATATACTGATTGTAATTAATATTGGAAATTCATTATACATCTTTGTTGTTTAGCATCTTATTGCAGTATTTCTTATAGTTTTGTGTCTCATTAGCACACTATAATCCTTCCTATGCTTGTTGTAAAAAAGGCCTAAAAGAATGTAGAGGAAAGGGTTAACTGCTCCAGCTCCCCGGAGAGGGAAGGACCAACAGCTGTCCTTGATGGCACCATGACTTGAGCAGGCCCTGATAGAAACTGGTAAGATATTCTATCTAATTGGATTGTTAGAAGCCCAGGCATCTAAGCTATCACTGGCAGGTCTTTGAGACATTAAATTGATTGTTAGAAGTGGGATTTTTGCCTTGTGGAGATGAAGTCCAAATAGTAATAATTGAGTTCAGTAGAGCAATTCCTGCAAGGCGAGACGGTGATAACAAAAGGTTTCTGGTGGCCTAGTAACCAGTGGGAATGAGGGACACACAGGAAAAGAAAAAGAGATGTGTGTTTGTACTTTGGCTGACAAAAGACTTGGATTTGTAACGCTGAAGGTCAGAAGACAGCTTGTCATAATAAAGCGACACTAATATAGTTGTTGTTGACAGCATATCATAAAAGAAATATGTTTCATTTCAGCCAATGGTAAACAGAAAGCATATAAGCCAACTGTATGTGTGTATGTGTGGGGATTCTACCCCTGAAGAAGCGTGGAACCTACTTCTTGAGAGGCAGGCCTGTTCCAATCAGTGACCGATGGCAAAATGAAAAGGGAGGAAAAAAATATTTTGAAGCTCTCATATGCCTTGAGATTGTAGCCCACTGCTTTCATGCCCGTGAAAGGAGAAGGCTGAAGCACCCAGATCAAAGGCGTTGGAAAGGAGCAGACCCATGGAAAGGTCAGCAACGTGCTCAGCTACATCCTTGGTAAAGCCATGGTAGGTGCTCTGTAAATATTAGTCATACTAAATCTGCCTTTTCAACATTTATGAGTCTCCAGTCTTTTTGAGCCTGTGGGCACTTTTGGAATTCTGACACAGAGTGGTGGATACAGCCACAAAATGGCCACCACAAAACAACTGTTGCAGGAGGCGGAGCCAGCCACTAAATGGCTGCCTCAAGTTACCTCCAAGCACACATTGAAGGTTCTTGTAGTGTGGTGGCAGCGGCTGCCGAAGCAACATTTTTAAAAATCTGCACAGCCAATCAAATCTCCGATACCTAATCATAAGCCTTGCTGGGCCAAAAAACCCACCTTGGCCCACTCACTTTCTAAAAACACTTAGTGGACACCAGAAAATGTATTGGCGGGTCCCTTGGTGCCCAAAGGCACCATTCTGGGGATTGCTGTGATAGTTATTCATCAGATCACTCCCAGTCAGCGTTCCCTCTAAGCTGAGCTAGTGTGAGCTAGCTCACAGGTTTTTTTACCCTCCAGCTCACACATTTTTTGTCTTAGCTCAGGAAGGATGGCTTCAGTCCAGAGCAAACTGATTTATGCAGTAGCCGAATCACCTGCCTGCTCACAACTTTAATGCTGGTAGCCCACAAAGTAGAATTCTCGCTTGCAGGACTTCACGGCTTAGAGGGAGCATTGCTCCCAGTGCCTGTGCATATTGTGATTCTTATCTGATAGGTAAAGGTTTCCCTTGCTCGAAAGCTAGTTGAATCCAACTCTAGGAGGCAGTGCTCATCTCCGTTTCCAAGCCAAAGAGCCAGTGCTGTCCAAAGATGTTTCTGTGGTCATGTGGCTGTCATGACTAAACACAGAGGCGCACAGAACACTGTTACCTTCCCACCAAAGCGGTACCTATTTATCTACTTGCAATTTCTTGCTTTCAAACTACTAGGTTGGCTAGCTGTGGCCAGAGACAAGAGCTCACTCTGTCGTGAGGCACTCGAGACTTGAACCGCCGAACTACAGACCTTCCGGTCTGCAGCTCAGCATCTTAACCTCTAAGCCACCATGGCCCCTCCAATCTGATAGGCAAGTATAAATATTATCTTTTCAGTGGTGCATGGCTAATAGACTCTGCATAAAACTGGGTCTCAACTCTTTGCTTATTTCCTGATATTAAAAACAGGAAAATACAGAGGGCTAATGATGAATTGTAAGGAGCTGCGGTGGCTCAAGTGGTTAAGACGCTGAACTGCAGGCTGTGGAAGGTCAGTAGTTCAGCAGTTCGAGACCCGGGTGCCGCATGGCGGCGTGAGCGCCCGTCTCTAGTTCCAGCTCCTGCCAACCTAGCAGTTCGAAAGCAAGAAATTGCAAGTAGATAAATAGGTACCACTTCAGTGGGAAGGTAACAGCGTTCCGTGCACCTTGGTGTTTAGTCATGCCGGCCACATGACCGCGGAAACGTCTTTGGACAGCGCTGGCTCTTCGGCTTTGAAACGGAGATGAGCACCGCAACCCTAGAGTCGGATTCGACTGGCTTTCGAGCAAGGGAACCTTTACCTTTACCTAATGATGAATTACATACATCTAAATTCTTGTAACATCTGGTAGCTTTTTAAAAAAAAATCAATTTCAGGGGGTTTTTTAGAAGAGGAAGAAGAGAAGAAGAGATTGGATTTATACCCCACCCTTCACTACCCAAAGGAGCCTCAGAGCGGCTTACAAACTCCTTTCCCTTCCCCTCCCCACAACAGACACCCTGTGAGGTAGGTGGGGCTGGGAGAGCTCTGACAGAACTGTTGTTTTTCAAGAACAGCCGTGCCAGAACGATGGCTTGCCCAAGATCATCCAGCAGGTGCAAGTGGAGGAGTGGGGAATCAAACCCGCTCCTTTGAGATTAGAGTCCACACACTTAACCACTACACCAAACTGGCTTTTAAACACGGTACAGAGAAAAAATGGTATGAGGGGGAAAAAGAATAAGGGTGAGGCACTTTTTTACAAATATCGAAGACAATATTTTTTTAAAAAATGGATTTATAAATCTAAGTGAATCATTATAATATTATAACATTACCAGTAACACTATTTCCCTGTAATATGTTTTCACAATTCCCCATTAAAAAAGAAAGAAATTATAAGGAGGATATATAAACAAGTTCTCTCAATTTTTTTTTTTTTTTTGTAAATCTGGAATAATCATGTAGCCGTTTGAAATAATTTGTAGTAATGGGAAAATAACAAAATCCCATGTCATGGTTGAGAATCATCATACGTTCACAGTTTAACTATATAAATGTGAAAACTGCTCAAACAGAGATTAATTGACATTGAGTTGCAAGAGCTTAGAGCCTTGGCTTCTGGTAGATGTTCCCCCTTAAGATGGGTACGTTTCCCAATCAAAGCCCCAGCACAATATTTATCGGGTCTGACTTCCCCACAGCTGCGCAGAGCATTTATGCTGGCCCGCTTTAACGTGCTCCCCTCTGCTGTTTTAGCAGGGAGATTTAAGAAAACCCCTTATTCTACTAGGCTTTGTAACTGTGACTCAGATGAGGTAGAAACAATAGAACACGTATTCCTCTACTGCAGTTTGTATGATGACATTTGGGCTGTCTATTTGGAAGCCATTCTTAAGAAAGATGCTATACAATCCGATGACAGAATGATGTACTGTCTACTGGCTTCACAAAATATAGAGGTTATTGAAGCGGTTGCTAAGTTTTGTAATGGCCTCATAATGAGAAAGATGTGTGTTGATCCCATGAATTGAATGGTGACTGTGCTTCTGTTCTATGCCAATAAAGGTTCTGAATTGAATTGAATTGAATTGAAATGTGAAAACTGATCACCACGAGTTAACTGAAAATCAAAGGAGAACATTGTAATATTCTATTGTAGTATTGTACCACTTTTACAGCTCTGCCTATAATAAGTATAAAAGGTCTCCATTTATTCCCCAATCCACGATGTGATCTTTTATTAAAATTCTTTTTGAAGATCTCGTGCCCCCTTTGATCTTCACTGGATCAAAAGGACTCCAGAAACCGGGGACCCTTTTCCCAGCAATAAAATTGCAATCTCGAGGGTGCTTACTTTGGAATAAGTCAGGTCACCAGTGAACCCCACAGGAAGCTCTCATCAAACTGGGCTGCATAGGGCTGTCCAGCCCCAGTGGGGGTGGGGAATCTCTGCCCCCGCCCAGTCCCTTTGCCTGCATTTGCCTTGAGTGGCAGCAAGGGAGAAATAAAGAAGCTAAAGTAGCCTTGTATATGATTCTTCTGAAGTGGTGCAGAAGAGGTAGCCGGGGTGTGGGGGGGAGAACAGGGTTTGCTAGTACCTGTACATGCTAGGGATAGTAGGGGCTACCTTGAGCTCCCGGGGAGGAAGATTGGATGGAGGGAGGGACAAACAAACAATTTAAGTAGAACATGATGGTGTTTATGAGGTTGTGCCCTTGCAATTAGGGTTTTGCATTGGAAGTTCACCCAGAGAGTGATTAACACATGGAACTCATTAACACATGGAATTCACTGCCACAGGAGGTGGTGGCAGCTACAAGCATGGACGGCTTCAAGAGGGAATTAGATAAACATATGGAGCAGAAGTCCATCAGTGGCTGTTAACCACAAGGTATAGATAGGGGCTCTGGGGCGAGTGATGCTCTGTATTCTTGGTACTTGGGGGGGTCAACAGTGGGAGGGCTTCTAGTGTCCTGACCCCACTGTTGGACCTCCTGATGGGACCTGGTATTTTTGGCCACTGTGTGACACAGAGTGTTGGACTGGATAGGCCATTGACCTGATCCAACATTGGCTTCTGTTATGTTCTTATGTTAACTAATCAAAACTGACTGATCTTGATCACTGCTATATGAATGTGATAATTCTGCTCACGTTGTTTCAATTTAAGTTTGAATCAAGTTCCTTCAGTGACTTCAAATATTGTATACAAGCTCTGTTTCGATCCCTATTTCCTTTCCTTTACCCATTAGAAGCTCCTTGATACATAGATCGTGAATAGTGGAATTGTTCATACCTGTCGCTTAAGGGGCATAAGGAGTGAAATAAATTTTATGACTGCCAGTGTAACTTTGGGATCCCTATCACTCAATAGAAAGGGTATTACCTCAGGGCTTTTCTGCACATGGCATTTCGTCACTTGAGAGCCTATATTTTGTTGTCGTTTTTGCTCCCTTTTCTGAATGTGTTTGCTTTGACTGCCTCTAGTGATTGTTCTGACTGTAAAAGTGCAGGGAAATAAACTGAATTTGCAGTGATGAAATATTGAAGTGGCCACTAGGGGGAGAAAGACATACAGGGGGAAAAAACAGTATGGGCACACAAGTAATGAAAATAAGACTTGCAGAAAAGCTTTGAGACACAGATAATCCAAGCCAATCAATTAAAAGAAGAGTAATGTAAGGGAATCTAAATATCTCATAAAAGGTATGCTCCAATAGTATCCACGTTAGAGCAGGGGTGTCAAACATGTGGCCCAAGGGCCAGATGAAGCCCCCAGTGGGCTTCTATCGGGCCCACAATGGAACTGGCTATCTTATGCTTCTTGTTCCAGTTCTGCTGCTGTTGCGTCATTGTAGGTTTGCAGCTTACAAATACACACCTGAACAGCATACTCAAGATTGCAACAGCACAGACATTTTTGATGCAATAATCCAGAGCAAGAGCTGTCAGTTATATCAGACTCTGTTAAATAAACAAAATATCGCTAGAGTGCTAGTGTTTAAGCATGTTTTTATTTTAAGTTAAAAAAAACCCAAAACCTTTGTGTTTGTGTCCTTTATAAAGTTTATATCTCTGCTATCTGACATTACATTTTATGGCACACATATGGCCCGACCCAACAAGGTCTCATTTATGTCAGATCCGGCCCTCATAACAAATGAGTTCTAGAGAATCAGTCAAATCAGAGAAACACAAATCGGTCCTTTCTGAATAAGGTAACACAGGCCCCGGTCACACGGGCCAGATAACTCGGGGGGAGGGGTGGCTTTTTGCGCCGGCGCACTTTGACCCACCCGAACATGATCAGACGTGACAGCGGGGAATCGGGGGTTCAGTTCATCAGCCCGCATTTCTGGTGCGCTGCAACACAGTAAGGGGAGCACGCTGGAGTGATCAGATGGAGGAAGTCCATCTGCAGCCCATCACAAGTGTTAGATAGTGGACTTTTAACTCCGGAACTTTGGCTGGGCACAACAGGTTGGCAACAGGTGTGTGACGCTTGCCAGATGTGCCCAGCATCTGTGAGTATCCCATGGCAACTTCTGCATGTGATCAGGGCCTTAGTATATCTACCTTTCATAACCATGAAAGGGCTGGCATTTAACCTGACAAGAAAAAAAAAGCTCTTAAAAAACATGGGATTGTCAAGAAATAAGCATATGATGGTAAACATCGTGGGGGAGGAATACCAAAAAATGAGATGAACAAGCACAATGTGCATGATTTCTATGTAAATCGTAGTTGTTTCTCCCCTGCCGCAAAATAAGCTTTTCACTCAAGAGAACTTTTATGCGTCCATTCCAGATGATGCGATTAAATATAAATATTAGCATCTGAAAAGGTGGGATTTTCCAGCAAACTCTATCACCGGTATTGATTGAAAACGGGATCCCTCTCTGTCCTCCATCTGCTACTTCTCAAGCCATTACCAGCATCACCAAGTAAGTCTGAGAACAGTGTCTCTCAATTTCCACCCCAAAGTACAAGTCAGTTCCTGCTCCCACCTGATTTCCATCCCAAATTCTCGACCGAAACCTGCCCAAAGGTTAGAGAACCTTCCAATGAAAGCGGGGCATGATTTACGTTAGGAACAAAATCTCATTTTGATACACAATATTCACACCGCTCTAATAGTGATGGAACTGTGCATCGTTCTCTAAGGTTGAATGAGTGGGCATTAGACAGTGATCGCGCTCCTTCATCATCCCTGCCGTGATTTATCGTTACATCGTTTCCGAAAGCACCTCTTGAGAAGGCGATAACTGATGAACACACAGCACCTTCGCATTTATGAACGGCGCCAGCCCTGCGTAACCAGCACAGCTTATAGAATTAAAATATGATTTAACATGGCAATTAAACAGATATGGGCCCGCTGCAGTGTTCTTCCAGCATGTGGCCATGTTTTTTTAAACCATTAAATCCTACTTTAAAATATAAATAGGACATGAGTGCAACCTGAGCTATACTGCAATCTTTCAGTAAGCAAAGTTAGGCCATTGTAAGCTTGTTGAAGTCCAGGGCCTTCGATAGATGTAATTCTTCTCAGGACTGCCCTGTTAAAGCCTTGAATTGTGGGCCAGTGTGCACACAAAATCCCCATTTAAATGAGTTTCCTCATTCTCTGCTGATCCGTGACCCACTTTGATGTCTGATTGATTGATTCGGGGAGGGGAAGTGATTCAGTGGCCCAGGATTTGGTTGGCATGCAGAAGGTCCCAGGTTCAATTCTTGGTGTCTCCTGTTGCCATGCAAGGAGCTTATAACACTCTCATGGACTTATGAATCATAACTAATAGCTGGACTGTGATAGCTGGACTGTGCAATAAGTGTGCCAAGGGAAATGAAATATGTGGTAACCCCACACTGATGCCAACTACCTGGACTGCAGACACACACCCAGCTGAGGGAAGCCTCTTCCTGAGATGATGTGCCAGACCGAGAGTGGATCTGTGGGTTACCTGCTACCTCTCCCCTGTAGTGCAGCAGGGAGAGAGAGCCAAGCACCCTAGCCATGAAAATCACACAGAAGCCAGTGACAGTTTGCTGTAGAGGAATGCCATGCCATGCAAAGGAGACTTGAGAATCTCTACAGAGACTCCATGAGCAGACATATCATCCAGCACGCAAGCATCTTCCTTCACCCCCACCTCCACCAGATGCTGCACATATGCTCTCAAGCATAACAAAAGAACTGCTTCCATGAAGGGATTAGCTGGCTGACACATACCAGCCAAGCCCATCACCAGAGCAATCATTGGACCATCAACACTAACAACCCTCACTGCTTCTGCTATTGTTTTCTAAAGGTGCCACTGTTAGAATGGATAGAAGTAATATTGCCCAACCATTAAGACCCCATCCTCCTGAAACCAGTTTTTGTGTTGAAACTTCCTGGGGATGTGGCTAGGGGACATGGCTAGAGGACACACACCCCTAGCCCAAATAAAGTATAAAAAGAGCAGGATTTGCCATTGCTCTCTCTCTCTCACACTTCCTCTGTACCTGACCCCACACTACCCTGCTGACTCTCAGTTTAAGTGCTGCCCAGAGTCTACGAACACAACCCCTTTTTCTTATAGTCCCCCTTATTTTTCACTGCAGGATCATTTCATCTTGTCAGACAGGTCAGTATCATCCAACCAACGACTTTCTCCTGCTAATGCAAACATCGCTTTACCTTTCTGCCTAATTTCCTTAGCTCTGTACTGTTGTTTGTGTTTTATTATATGTGTGTGCAAACTCCCTAGTAAAGAAACCACTTCATTAAGATCTGGTCTCTATGTCTATTTCTGGGATAGTGGACTAAGCCGGACTCCTGTATACATAGGTTATTGCTCCCTTATATGCCTTTTGCCATTTAATAACATAATTCACCAAAGTATTATTAAGAAACAAGGCAATTGGGCTAACACTCCATTTAAATGGATCAGGTTGCAAATGATATGAAAGACCTCAGCCTGAGACCCTGGAGAGCTTCTGCCAGTCGGGGTTTCGGTTTCGGCGTTGCGAATGGCGGCCGCGTCTCGGGACGCTCCCGGAGGCGGCTAGCCCACACGCAGTTAGGGGGGTCTCCGCATGTGCAGAAGACCCTAGTGAGCCTTAGGCAAAGGCTCCGAACCGGGGGTGCTTGGGGAGTAGCCTCTTTGCCGGTAGACAGCCGGGAAATTGAGGCTTTCTCCCCGCCCCAATCGGCCCCGCTGCGTCGTGCCCGTCATGGGACTTAGCAGCGCCACCGACTTCCAGGAGTGAAGACAGCGAGATGATTTAATTTTAAAAGAAGAAGTGGCATCGAATCGTGAGTGGAAGGTCTATTTTGAAGCGTGAATTTGAACCCCCCGCAAGCGTTTAAGCGTATGGGAGGAGGGGAGGAGTCCCCACCCCTTTTGAGAAGCAAGATCTACAAAGGGAGCGCGGAGGGGGAAGAGAGAAAGAACTGTTGGTGAAAGTACCGTTGGGGTTGTTTAAAAGAATACGACCGTATTAACTTCCTGGGGGGATGCGGCACGAACTTTTTAAAAGTAAATAATAAAACAAAATGTCGACTACGGGGAGAGTCCTGCAGAAACCGGAAAAGATGAGAGGTGGGACTTCCGGTCCGAGTAGCCCCCCCCAGAGCTTGCTGTCAATCAACAGGAAAATGAGATTCTGCGCCCTCTGCTGGAGCAAATGCAGAAAATCAATGAAACTTTGCTCAAAGTGGAATGTGTCTTCATCAGTCGACAGGAATTGATATTGGAAACATCAAGGAAGATGGCGGTATTCGAACAGAAAGCATGGATTTTAAGTTCTCAGGGCGTAAAAGAAGAAGAGAAAGAGGATCTCGGATTTAGTTTGACGAATGTATTGGCACCCCTGACTGGCAGTGAAGCGAAAGATTTAAAAGAAGAGGTGGATATGGCTGTCAAAGCCAATTCTGCTTTTATAAAAGAAATTACTCTGCCAGTAGAAGGGGAGGTCGAGCAAAGCAAACAAGACATCGGAGATCTAATTTTTTGCGAAGTGGTTATGGCACCCGGGAAATCTGAAGCTCAGAAGAGAAAGAAGAAAGACTACATCCTTGAAATGCAAAGGCATCTGAAGAGACACACCGGCATGAGGGAAGACGCAACACTCAAAATCATGAGAAGCAGCGAGGAAAACAGCAGCCCAGGGGAAGGAGGTGAAGGAGAGGAAGCCATCAAGGTTAAAAAGGACTTAGTCCATAACTGGAAGAGATTTAAAAAGAAGACACCTTGAGGACTGTTTGTGTTGCATCTGTAAGGAGCTGTTTAATTACTAACCCCAATGGACTTTACTAACTGTATTAACAGAGTATTTCTGGACTTTGCAAAGTTAAAAAGAAGACCTTCCAACCATGATGGATGCCGAAAGATGGTATTAGGTAAAGGTAAAGGTTCCCTTGCTCGAAAGCCAGTCGAATCCGACTCTAGGGTTGCGGTGCTCATCTCTGTTTCAAAGCCAAAGAGCCAGCGCTGTCCGAAGACGTTTCTGTGGTCATGTGGCCGGCATGACTAAACACCAAGGTACACAGAACGCTGTTACCTTCCCACCGAAGTGGTACCTATTTATCTACTTGCAATTTCTAGCTTTCGAACTGCTAGGTTGGCAGGAGCTGGAACTAGAGACAGGAGCTCACCCTGTCATACGGCACCTGGGTCTCGAACTGCTGAACTACTGACCTTCCACAGCCTGCAGTTCAGCGTCTTAACCACTTGAGCCACCGCAGCTCCAGGGGTATTAAGATGGTATTAATTACTAACTAAAACTAACCCATTTTAACAGAGAAAACTTCACTCCATCTTTTTTTCTTTCTCCATCTGTCTACCCCTTCCTTTTCTGATAAAAAGAATAAAATTCTCTCCTTTTTAGGAGAGTTTTACCAAAAAAAAAAAAAAGAGAGCTTCTGCCAGTCTGAGTAGGCATTAGTGACTGTAATGGGCCGAGGGCCTGATTCAGTATAAGGCAGCTTCATGTGTGTTCCTGTAACTGAGCTTCCCCATTTACTTCAGTAGTGGGAATATGTGACACCTTATCCTTTTGAAAACCTGGAGGGTGGACTTGCTTCACAGATTCATGAGAACCAAGCTGTAATAATGACCCACTTTAGTGGGGTACTCTGTGCTTTTTTTAGTGCAATTTTAAAATTGCACCTTTTACTGAAATTTTCAATGAAGCATTGATCGTGCAACAACAGAAACTGCCAAAAGCAAGTAACAAGAAACAATGCTTGCAATAAAAACATATTTTAGGAGAGAGAGAAAAGAAAATCCACTGGAGTGTAATACTCAAATATATTTTGACTTTTTATCCAAAACGTTCCCCCAATGATTAATTATCCAGCAAAAAAAGTCCTAATTTCTGTTCCCTGTAACTCATATCTGGTATCTTTCATAATCATAAAAGTACTACTTGCTTTCCTTAATAGATAAAATATCTGTTTTCCATTAGGATGACATCCCAAACTTTGTGATATTGATATCAAGGTCCATTGTTTTCCTTCATGCTATTTTTATAGTATCCCGGGGCCAAAATAGATGCATCTTTTTTCCTACTGAATGGCTTTAAAAAAGTAACCTCTAGAGACTGCACATTTCCATGAAGGAACAGAGAGTAGAGCTACTTCTTTAAGCTGCTTCAGGTGGTGCATAAAGCTATTGGCACAAGGACAATAGCTAGTTTATGGTGGCAGAGGTACATGACTGCTTTTGCAAAGAATCAATTGGTGTAGGCTCTTGGGCTTCTTGCCTTCACAGGTCCATCCCATTCTCTTTCCTTCTCCACCTTTGATGTCCTCTCCACTTCCTTCCAATTAATAACATAGAACATAAGAGAAGCCAATGTCAGATCAGTCCAATGGCCCATCCAGTCCAACACTCTGTCACACAGTGGCCAAAAATACCAGGTGCCATCAGGAAGTCCACCAGTGGGGCCAAGACACTAGAAGCCCTCTCACTTCTAGTGTCCTGGCCCCACAATTCTGTCCTGCTCAAGTTGTGGGAGAGATGGACTCTTATCAGAAGCTCCAGCTGCTAGGCTTCAGAGAGGCAGAGAGGCAGAGAAATTATTTATAGATCACCTTTCAGCCAGAAGAGTCCTGAGGCTGTTTACTTCATAACACAATGCAATGCAATAAGGAAGTTGATTAAAATACAATATAAAACCAGCTAAAGTACAATAAACCAAAAACAGCAGGGAGCAGAAAGCACAGGTCATGAACCAATACAAACCAGTTTGTTTGTGAACCAACATATCAGTTTGTAGTTCAGTTTGTGGTTCAGCCACAAACCATAAACTGAACCACAAAAAGTGGTTTGTGCCCATCCCTACCCATAACCTGGGGTTACGTGAACCATACAATGCAAAAGCCTGTTTCACGCCTTCCACCAAGGTAGTGATGACAGTACAAAGCACACAGCCTCATCATCTTGTTAAACTAGACTACTTCAATTATTCACCCAAAGTTTCATAACCCCAGAATCCCAGGTCTTCAGACATATACTTATATCTGTGTATCAGTTGCATACGAAATTTGTATTGTATTATAAACTGTCCTGGGAATCCTAAGACTTTTTTTTTTAACAACCACCCCTGGAAAATGTAGTTTAGCGAGGTGCTGTTGAGAATCACTTCTCAGCATTCACAAAACAACCATTCTCCATGTTTCCCAAGAAGCGGGAATGTTGTTAAACCATTAAGTTTGTCATTAGCCTCTCATGGTGGTGATGGCAGTGGTGGAAAGAGCTGTCGAGCCACAGTCAACTTATGGTGACCCTGTAAGATTTTCAATGCATAGTAACCCTGGACTTTGACTTCCTTGGTGGTCTCCCATCCAGAAACTAAGACCAACTCTGTTTTGTTTCCAAGATCGGGCTAGCGTGGCTATCCAGGTCAGGGCCAGTCTGTCTCACTGGTATGAGATTATTCCTAAATTAAAATAAGCTTGAATAAGTGCTTTCAAACTTATTTTAGTTTTTTTTTTTTTTTTTTTTTAAGAAATCTGTTCTTTTATGGTTGGTAGACTTGGGCATTTGACTGACTGTACCTGTTGTATTTCCGACTGTACCTGTTGTATTTCTCCCCAGTGATATTATGTTCTTTGTATCCTGTTTGCTCCCCGCAACCCAACTCTTTGTTCTTCCTGCACCTTTATCACTTGCCCTCGCCTGCCATTGCATTCCTGGGGTGGGGGGGAGTGAGTGCCTGTAGAATTAGGGAGGCTAGTCTTGGTAACTCTTCCATGGTGCCTCGAAGACATCTTTCACATGGGAAGTGTCCTTGAAGCAGAGTCTGTGTTTGGCTAGTTGTTGACCGTATATCTTTCATGGTCTTTGTAGTATCGCTGATGTGAATTAATGGAATTTTGGGGTTGTGATTATATGCAGCTTTCCTGCCTTTGCACCTCAGTCCTGACAAAGAGTCTGAACCCATAGCATCTCAAATCTCTAAATAAACCTTTCACTAGAGAAAGTGAGTGTGGAGAGTGATTTGACTGGTAACCTGACAATGGTCAAGAAGGACAGAAGGTTAGTTTTGTTTCTTTACAGGACAGCTGCTCAATCCGCAACCCAGTTATCTCAGTTTAAATCCCAGGGATTGGCTTAAAGCTCACTGATATCAGTCCAACCACATCAATCTATCAGTGTCATGGTTGGGAAGCTTAAATTTTTAACCCAGTCCTAACCACGTGCACTCAGAAGTCGGTCCTATTGAATTCCATGGGACCTACATGCCGATAAGCATGCTTTGGACTGTGACCTTAATTGGATGCATAAGTGATCGATCACTCCCAGACAATGGAATTCAATTGGTATTCCTTCCGTTCCCCTTTCTCTGTGCCGTTAGAAGGCATAAGTATGTGAATTACCGCCCCCACTTTGCCGTAGCCATCCATGACATTAGCATTAAGTTTTTCATTTCTAAGCAGATGTCGTGCTTGAGAGCTTTACCAATCAAATGTTGCCAGTTATTGCCAAATTGATCTTTGATCTCTCCATCAGAGCAATCTGCTGAGGCATAACCGCACATGATTGTCATATTCCCGAATCGTGTTTGAAACATAGTGCAGAGTAATTGACTGCTAATTGGTTCCCAATGTATGAATATTTCTTCTGCATCAGGGACTATAATTAATAGGAAACCTTCAGAATGATAAGCTTTCCTGCCTTAACACTATATGATTCAGGTTAGCGATAGAAGTTCCTTTTAAAAACTTCTTAACGCTGTTCCAAAAGCCAAATCCTGCTCATAGGATCCTCTGACACCTGGTTTGGTATCTCTGTGCTTGCCATTTAGTAAAGTAAAAAGTTTTAGCTCAAACCCCTCCCCCAGCTGCAAAACAGGTAGGCCACCTGTTGCTGGGACTGGGAAAACTTCTTCTCCATTCATCTCTCCCCACCAACATGTGCAACACACATTTTCTCCTTGGGTTGGTGGGCCAGGGATATGCAATGTAAAACTCAGTTCACATACCCTTAATCTGCGTAGCTTTGGCTTTGTTGTTGTTCAATTGCACAGTCGAGTCCGACACTTTGCAACCCCATGGACCAGATCACTCCAGGCCCTCCTGTCTTCTGCCGTCCTCTGAAGTTTGCTCAATTTCATGATTGTTGCATTGGTGACACTGTTTAACCTTTGCTGTCCCCTTCTTCTTTGACCTTCAATCTGTCCCAGCATCAGGGTCTTCTCCAGGGAGTGCTCCCTTCTCATTTGGTGGCCAAAGTATTTGAGCTTTGGCTTCAGTATCTGGCCTTCCAGGGAACAGTCAGGGTTGATTTCTTTTGAGATTGACTGATTTGATCTCCTTGCAGTCCAAAGGACTCCTGTCGGCAACAAACAAAACTGTGTAGCAGGCACAGGCCCCAGAACATGAAATAGCTCTTTCAGACAGGACTTTTTGGAATCAGAAAGCCCCCCCCCCCCCGGCCCACCACGTCAAGACTGAGATGGTGCAATGCTTGGTAGAAAATGGAACTGCCTTGCACAGAAGTGTAACTGGGGTGATGTTGTTCAGAAGGGACATTGACAGACTCTTCTGGTTGGATAATATCCTTGTGACGCACATATCTGGTGAGGCATTTGATTCCTTCATTTCCCCTCCAGCTGCCAAGAAAACTGAAATCAGATGCAGAAATTTCAGGATAATAATCACATCAGAATGTTTCCAAGCTCTCTCTCTGGGTGATTTCCCACTAAAGCTGCCGCGAGGTTGCGCCGCCGTTGCCCCGAGATTTTTAGTCAATTTCACACTCGAAGCCGCAGGGCTGCATTTTGACCCGCGGCTCGCCCGATTTCCCCGCAGTTTCGTAATCCTCAAAAAACAGGATTACGAAACTGCGGGGAAATCGGGCGAAGCCGCGGGTCAAAATGCAGCTCCCGCGGCTTCGAGTGTGAAATTGACTAAAAATCTCGGGGCAAACGGCGGCGCAACCCCGCGGCAGCTTTAGTGGGAAATCACCCTCTCTCTCTCTCTCTCTCTCTCTCTCTCTCATCTATCTATCTATCTATCTATCTATCTATCTATCTATCTATCTATCTATCTATCTATCTATCTA
Organism: Gekko gecko; assembly: GCA_029375565.1. Taxonomy (NCBI): domain Eukaryota; kingdom Metazoa; phylum Chordata; class Lepidosauria; order Squamata; family Gekkonidae; genus Gekko; species Gekko gecko. The sequence continues at coordinate 164,082,056 of JAPDNY010000004.1, read as the reverse complement.
TCTATCTATCATCTATCTATCATCTATCTATCTATCTCTATCATCTATCATCTATCATCTATCTATCATCTATCTATCATCCGTCCATCCGTCCATCCGTCCATCCCTCCATCCATCCATCCATCCATCCATCCATCCATCCATCCATCCATCCATCCATCCATCCATCCATCCTCTATCATCTATCAATACCACATACACACTATATACACACTATATACACACTATAACCACACGTTATGTAAAAATATAAAGAATGGCTAGAACTCCCATTGAATTTTGCTTCTTAACTAGGTGAGTGTACATCCCTAAAATATGGACCCATATGAAAAGCACTAATATACAGTTTTAAAGTCCAGACTCTCAAAAGCCTGGCATTTTTTAATTATTGTACTGATTAAGTGAAGTGAACACCCTTTGGGCAGAGTTTCAGAAAACACGTGACACCACCACCTTTTATTTTCTTAAGCACTTCTACCTTGCTTTTTCTCTCCTCTGAGGACTCCAAGTGGCTTATAAAGGAACACAGAAAGATAATTTAGACAATTAAAGTATATACATTCAACATCCTAGGCTTGAAATTGATCCACTGGCATGGCATACTCGTGGGGCCAGAGCCTGCAAGCCATGGACTAAGAGCCAAGGGCCGAAAACCCTTTGGCTCTTGCTCTTCAGCTCATGCTGAAAAGCTTGCAGCTCTGGCTACTCCTGGTCTTAACTACCTGTAACATCACGGTGGCTCAGAGGTTAAAAATGCTGAGCTGCAGACCAGAAGGTCTGTAGTTCAGCAGTTCAAGACCCTAGTGCTGTGTGATGGAGTGAGCTCCCATCTCTGGCCGCAGCTCCTGTCCACCTAGCAGTTCAGAAGCAAGAAACTGCAAGTAGATAAATAGGTACCACTTCGGTGGGAAGGTAACAGAATTCTGTGTACTTCGGCATTTAGTCATTCTGGCCACATGACCACGGAGAAGTCTTCGGACAGCGCTGGCTCTTCGGCTTGGAAACAGAGCTGAGCACCACCCCCTAGAGTCAAATTCAATTGGCTTTTGGGCAAGAGAAACCTTTACATTTAACACAGAAGGAAACAGACTCTCAATGGCACTCAGTGGGGAAAAAAAAAGAATCTCACTTGCTTATCTCAACTCCCAAAGGGGACTTATTTCAGTGGGGCTGTCAGCCCTTGGCTGGCAATCCCCAGGAGCACTGGGGGACAGAGATTTCTGGGATGCTCTTGGGATTTCAAAATCTCTGTGGTTTTTACCATAGGGATTTGAAAATTCTTAGAACATCATGATGTCACCTCCTGTTCAGATACAGGAAACGATGCCCGGGTGTTGATTAATGTTGTCCCCCTTATTTCCCCTTGCCACTCCACTGAGTGAGGACAACGGATGGGGAGAATCAGCGGGAGTCCCCCCATTGGAACCAGGTAAGTGGCAACCCTGGATGTGAGTGAAGGTGTTCTCTCGAGCCATGAGACCTTTGTTCTAAACTAACTCGGGCATTGCAGATAAAAGGGAAGGCAAATCACTGCAGCTTCAGCAGTTGATCTGACCAGAAGAGAAGCTAATGGTCACACCCTGCTATGCAACCAAAAGCATTTGAACTTTTCAAAAACCGTTGAGTCTGAAGATAAAAATATTCTTAGCATTCATATATCACTAACAGCAGATGGTAATCTAAAGGAAAAAAGCAGTATTTTCCAAAGAATGCTGCTCTGTCACCAAGCAGTCATACAATATTCTTCATACTGATGTTATGTCTTGCATAGGCTACAGTCCTGCCCTGTAGTCAAAAGGGTTTGTAGAAGATAGGATTGTGCTGCGGTGGCTCAAGTGGTTAAGACACTGAACTGCAGGCTGGAAGGTCGGTAGTTCAGCAGTTCGAGACCCGAGTGCCTCATGACGGAGAGAGCTCCTGTCTCTGGTCCCAGCTCCTGCCAACCTTGCAGTTCGATAGCAAGAAATTGCAAGTAGATAAATAGGTACCACTTCGGTGGGAAGGTAACAGTGTTCTGTGTGCCTTGGCATTTAGTCATGCCGGCCACATGACCACAGAAACGTCTTTGGACAGCGCTGGCTCTTTGGCTTGGAAATGGAGATGAGCACCGCAACCCTAGAATCGGGTTTGACTGGCTTTCGAGCAAGGGAACCTTTACTTTTACCTTTTACCCTTGCATCAGAGAAATGCAGCAAGGGGCTGCACACTACAGAAACGCAGTGTGCCACATGCCAGTATGGGACAGCTCTGTTGAAACGTCACACTTTTGTTTGTTTGTTTCTGTGGTTTGTCTGTGAAACCGGAATTCACCTCAGAGGCGATCACTCAAATCCTAGTTTGCCACAACAAATGCTGGTTTTGTCACCTTCTCTGTACAGTTTCAGAGGGCATCACTGTGGGACAAGCCAGCAATATGTGAAGTACGAGATCCTGGCAGTCAGGAATGTGTAGGTACGAAGCATAACTTTATCCAGAGCAAACAACATGAAGCAAAGCAAAGAAAATGAGGCCTACCAGAGCTCTTCATAACAGCTTGCTTAAATGCAGCTCATCCAGAGTAGGCAAATGGTAGGGAATTTGGAGGATGGTGTCTGGGGAAGGTGAAGTTTGGTTGTGATACGATGTCACTTTTCAGTGATGCTGTATTGAAAATTCCTAGAGCATCACTATGGAGACTGTTTTTACTCTTGCTCCTCAGTTTCTCAAGGGTGGGAGGATGTGATGTCACTTCTTAGTGATGCTGTCGGAAAAATGGTCAAAGCAATGGTATTCCCAGTAGTAATGTCTGGCTGTGAGAGCTGGACTATAAGGAAGGCCGAGCACCGAATAATGGATTCTTTTGAATTATGGTGCTGGAGAAGACTCTTGAGAATCCCCCGGACTGCAAGGAGATAAAATCAGTCAATCCTAAAAAAAATCAACCCTGACTGTTCCCTGGAAGGCCAGATACTGAAGCTGAAGCTCAAGTACTTTGGCCACCAAATGAGAAGGGAGCACTCACTGGAAAAGACCCTGTTGCTGGGAATGATTGAACGTCAAAGAAGAAGGGGACAGCAAAGGATGAGATGGTTAGACAGTGTCATCGATGCAATGAACATGAAATTAGGCAAACTTCAGAGGACAGCGGAAGACAGGAGGGCCTGGTGTGACGTGGTCCATGGGGTCACGAAGAGTCGGACTCGACTGTGTGACTGAACAACAACAACAAAGGGAAAATGGAGCCTGTTTTCCCCCCCCCTCTTGCTCCTCAATTTCTTGAGGGTGGGAGATTGGGCCCGGGGTTGGGGAATTCCCTGTTGGGCCCAGCCAATTGAGAAACCTAATCCAGAGCTGTAAGTAGAACGTGGTGTGGAAATGTTCCAGGTTCTGGTTACCTTGAAACTATAAACAAACATGGAATAGATCTCTGACTATCACATCTACATTGCACTAACATGTCTGCATTTCTGCATCATCTGAAATCAAAATTAAAACTAACTGGGGTTAATAAATCAACTTTATATCCTGGCTTGGAATCTGGCTGATGGATCCTAATCAATTATAGTGGAGCGCTCTGCATTCAGACAATCACATTGTCCATAAGTTAGTTTAATTGAACTACGGTTTAGTGTACTTTCTGAAGTGTGCCAGTGTGTAGCAATAATGATATTGCTTGTCATGTTGTGAGAATTATTTACCTAGTAAGCTACCAAGTATTTATATCTCGGGTCTCAGTGCTCAATATGGCTTAGAATATCTAAAACGAGCTTGCCCTGGCACAAATAAGGCTAGAACCCTTTCTCTGCAAACTGCAAGAAGGAAAGCGCTTCTCGAATTCATATGTCTTGCTACACAAGCAGGGCAGTGGTTGACTTGTGCTTTGAAATCCCTCTGACAATCTATACAGACAGGCAGTCCCCCAAGGAAAAGGAAGCAATTGGTCTGCCTTTAATTCCCCACCTGCTTCTCAGAGTTCACCATTGCAGGCTTTCTCTTCTCATTTCCCTCTCTTCCTTTAAAGACCTGTCAGGGAAACTGGCCTGTCAATTTCTACCCTACCTGCATTCCCCCCCCCCCAAACCAGGAAAGGGGGAACATTCATGAATGCTGATGTTGGCATTCTGTAGTGTGGCCTGCACAGCTTGCACCAAGCTACAAGGGGCTCAGTGGGTCTCCTGTTTTTGAAGTTCATCACAGATGCCAAAATTGGGATTGCCAAGTCACTACAGTTGCCATGCTTCAAGAAAGCCAGCATGGTGTAGGGGTTTAGAGTGGCAGGCTCTAATCTGGGTGACCTTGGGCCAGTTATCATTCTCTCAGAACTCTCTCAGCCCCACCAACCTCACAAGGTAACTGTTGTGGGGAGAGGAAGGGAAGGAGATTGTAAGCCACTTTGAGACTCCCTAGGATAGAGAAAAGCGGGGTATAAAACTCAACTCTTCTTCTTCCTCTTCTTCTTCCTCTTCTTCTTCCTCTTCTTCTTCCTCTTCTTCTTCTTCTTCTTCTTCTTCTTCTTCTTCTTCTTCTTCTTCTTCTTCTTCTTCTTCTTCTTCTTCTTCTTCTTCTCCTTCTTCTCCTTCTCCTTCTCCTTCTCCTTCTCCTTCTCCTTCTCCTTCTCCTTCTCCTCCTCCTCCTCTTCCTCCTCCTCCTCCTCCTCCTCCTCCTCCTTCTTCCTTGCCTTGGATAATGGTAAGCTGTGCAGATCTGCCATAGAGGAAATTTATGGGACCATGTACACCAGTGAGACTTGTGGTGTCGGTGATAGAAAGAGCCATCAAGTCACAGCTGACTCATGGTGACCTCTTGGATTTTCAAGATGAGATGTTCAGAGGGGTTTGCCATTGCCTGCCTCCTCATAGCAACCTTAGACTTTCTCTCCCATCCAAGTACTAACCAGGCCTGACTCTGGAAAGCAGAACTTCACTCAGAACTGGGTCTCAGATGGATTGAAACTCTCTATCATTGGCAGTCATACTTTTCTGGTGAACCCTGAATGTGCCTACGCATCGGCATTCTGTTTACAATCACAGTACATCACGGGAATGTGAGCACCTTGGGGAGATCCCATCTGTACCTTCTAGCTGGTAGTCTGCACTAATTAACTTGCTGTTTTCAGCCACTTTGAGGACAATGTGTTCATATGTAGAGAAGAAGATTAAACTTTCTAAATTTAATTAAAAGTGTTTTCAGAGATGTGTCCCTCATTCAATGCCACACTGCATCGGAAGAATTAATTTCCCAGTAAGCATGCATTTATTGCGTTATTATTTACTGTAACAAATGGGCTGTGGCCTAAGACCAGGAGCTGGCCCTTTAAGTCTGGGCTCCACCCCCCAGAGTGTCCTCGTTGGCCTTCCCACTGTGTTCCCCTTGCAGGACTTCTGCCCTGGGCCGTCTCTCAGACCTTAGTCCCTAGAGCTTCCTGTGCCTACCTCTGGGTGAACTCTACACCTTCAGTGACTAGCACAGTCTTCTTTTGCCCTTCCCAGGCTTTCTCTCCTGTAGCTGCCTCCAGTCCAACTGCCAACTCCCAGCTGTTTCTCTGCCCTCCCAGCCACATGCAGACACCTGCTGCTATCATCTCCACACTAAACAACTGAACTGTGGGGGCAGTTTGTTCCACATGGCTCAACTGTTTAAAGGGGCTCTCTTGGGCAATGCTGGTTGTCCAAGAAAACCTCTTTAAACAGCTGATCCAGCCCCAGCTGGCTGCCAAGGAAAGCCCCTTTAAACAGCTGGTCCACACAGAGCTCTATATGGCTCAGCTGTTTAAAGGGGCTTTCTTGGGCAGTCAGCATTGGGCTTGGAGCCATTTAAACCAAACAGCTGAGTGGCTGCTTTTCATAAAGATCAGAAAGCAGGGTTTTAGATCCATGCTTTCTGTTCTTCATGGACTGCCATAAACTGCATCAACATTTGAGAAAGTTCGTGGTGGTTCTTCAGTTCATGAATATTGCCTCACAAACCGCCCAAAATTTGTGACGAACTCTAGTTCATCAGCCGGTTTGTGCCCATCCCTAGAAATGACTACTGATGAAGGTTAAAGCAGAAAGTGCCAAAGCAGGGTTATGGTTAAACAGTGAGGAGACAAAGTAATGATAATTGAGGAATTTCGCAACTTCAAGGCTGACAATGAAGAAACTGAAATTGTTCAGGATTTTTAATTCCTTGACTCATGCATCAACCAAAAGGGTGATTGCAACCAAGAAATCAGAATGTGACAGAGACTGGGAAAGGCAGCCATGAAGGAGCTAGAAAAGATCTTGAAGTATAAGGATGTGTTGGTGGTGGCCAAAATCAACATAATTCATACTATAGTATTCCCCAATACTATCTATGGATGTGAAAATTAGACAGTTAAAAAACCTGACAGGATGAAAGTTGATTCATTTGAAATATAATGTTGGAGGAGAGTTTTATGGATACTGTGGACTACCAAAAAGACAAATAAGTGGTTTCTCGATCAAACCAAGTCTGCAGTCTCTCTAGAAACCAAAATCACCAAACTGAGGTTATCGTATTTTAGTCACATTATACTGTGGGACCTTTTGCACACTGCAGGACATTTTGCAGTTCCACAGGGCCTGTAAGATGGAGCTCTTCCGCCAGGCCTTTGAGTAGGAGCTGCCACTACCACCACTACCACCACTACCACTGACACCGCGACCAACGGGGTAAGAGGACGGCCTGACGAACACCTGCTGGATGGGACGAGTAACATCTATGGGACATATCCTCCTTGGTGAAGGGATAGTGTTGTTTTAAGATTTGATATACCATCTTGTTTTATAGAGAGATATACCATTGTGACATATAGAGAGACTGAACTCGTGAGCACTTTATTTTATTTTGTTAAGGTGGCTGTCTGCCTCTATTGGTTTTATTGTTTTTATATGTAGGCACTTGGTGCCCTTTGTAAGCCTCCCTGAGCCCATTCGCGGGGAGGGTGGGGTAGAAATACAATGATAAATAAATAAATATTATAGGAAGACAAAAGTCACTGGGAAAGACAATAATGCTAGGGAAAGTTGAAGGCGACAGGAAAAGAGGAAGATCCAACATTGGATGGATCGACTTCATCAAGGAAGTCATTGTGTTCAGTCTGCAAGACCTAAGTTAAGGCTGTTAACAATAAGATGTTTTGGTGGTCATTAATTCATAGGGTCACCATAAGTCAGAAGTGACTTGATGGCGCTTAACACATATATCATGTCTCCCTATAGCCATCTTTTTCTAGAGTAAAAAGTCCTTGATTCTCCTGCCTTTCCTTATAGGAAATGTACTCCAACCCCTTAATGGTCTTGGTTGTCCCCCTTTGTCCTTTTTCTGGCTCTGCAATATGCTTTTTGAGATACTGTGGCTTGAACTGTATGCACTATTCTGAAGCATTCTATGCATGTGGAGCCCTTCAATGCTTCTGGGGTCATTTCAGGTCAGGTAAATGGTACAAAAGGGAAGGATGGATCCCTTTCTCCCAATGTTCCATTGTCCTGATCTGAATTGGACCCCTGCAGTGCTTTAGAACTAGGTCCCCACAGGGAATTCTCAGCTGCCGTAAGGCTACATGTCCCCATGGCAATCATGTGTTAAATGTAATGTATCATTTGGACCTCCGATTGTTAGAGAAGTGTTGGGGACTGTTCTGTTATATATAACTGGACAGAAAGTAACAGTACAATAAAGAGCAATCTGTTAAAATTTTAATCTCATGAGCCATCTAAAAATTAATAGGACTCTTCTTTCCCTTCAGCAGCGAAAACTGCCATTTCATAGAGTGCCTCTTCAAGTGATTCGAATCCATAACGTTGCATTTGGAAAATTGTATTCACAGTGAAAACTTAGAAAGGCCTATTTAAAACTTCTTGTAATTTGACATCTATTCTCCCCCTCCTCCCCGAATGACTGTCACACAACTCTCTCTATGGCTTTACTTTCATGTACACATGCACACACGCACCCACATTGCGAAGAGCTGAATATCCTACACTGAAAAATCTTGCTTCAGGGATAATTACATTCTAGTCATACTTTCTGCGGCTCTGCTTACTTGTTCCTCGAGAATCTGGAATAATTTCTTTTTTCCTTCTAGGACAGAAATATGAATTTGGTTTTGGTTGGGGGAAGAAAAGTTCAGGCCCTTCAAAGAGCCTAGTGCACACTGCACTTCATGTGCAAGCCACATTCAAATGAATGGGTGCAGCATGAGGGCATTATGTTGTCATACTGTGTTTTGTTTTTTTAAAAAAATAATTACTTTAACTATAAGCATGCAAATCAGTGTGGGGGGGATGAAACAGATATATATGTCACTCACCATTGCCAAAAAATTCAGCCTTCTGGGACAATTTTTTTACAGACTTTGGATATTATTAAGAACCTTTGTGTGATGTGGTTTGATGTTGGAGTATTGGACAAGGATCTGGAAGACCTACCAAACAACCCTAAACAGAATTACAATCTTCTAAACCCATGGGCTTCAACAGATTTAGAAGGGTGCAACTGTTTAGGATTGTAGGGAGGTGGGTGCACAAATCCACACAGTACCATGAAGCTCTCTGGGTTACCTCAGGCAAGTCACTCTCTCTGATACGGTGTGGAATCATAGAGTCACATTCTTTTAATGCCACTGAAGTCAACTCCTGGGAGCTTTTAAGAGTGGAGCCTGGGGAGGGGGACACTTTGCAAATGCTAGAAGTGAAGTCATAGTGTCTGTGAAACTCTGGGAATTCCCCCAATCTCTATGGCAAAGACCAGGGCTGTTTTTGGGCAAGAACTCACAGGAATGGAGTTCTGGCTGGCTCCCGAGTTGGCCATGCCCAGCAGGGACTCATTAGCATAATAGGACACACCCAACAGCAGAAACTCATTAGGATTGGCTAAACAGAATAAGCAGCAAAAGGTGGGTGTGGCTGGATGATCACCCTTCTCATAACATGGGGGTTTGGCCTAAAATGCTAATGAGATTCTGCTGTTAGGTCCCTGTTGGGTGTGGCCGATTATGCTAATGAGTTCCTGCTGGGCTTTTTCTACAAAAAAAGCCCTGGCAAAGACCATAAAAATGGGGAAATACAAACAAGACTAGACTTTGATACTGGGCTGAAGCCAGCTGTGTGTATACAGTTCATTTGAATGCAATGCCACCCATCAATGCTCATGTCCCCTGTGCTACAGATACCACAGAATGTGGACAACTACTGTGCCCATCACCCATTGGTCCCTGTCTGAATAACTATATCCCACAGCCAATGGCAGCACACAGCACCCAGCCAAGGAACTTAGCATTTTGCCCCACTGTGGTGGTTCAGTCACACTCAGGTAACGGGTGCACCACATGGGAGCACAAGTCATCACTAGGGCAGGTAAGTGGGAGGAACAGCCACAGAAGATCAGCAGAGCTCTGCGGACCTTATTCCTCCTTAAAAATGGTGTCCCTTGGCAACTGCAAGGGGACATCCTGGTTCCCTACCACCCCATGCCAGTCATGGTTGTATCTGGGCAGCTTCAGCAGATGGCCCTGGGCAGATGGTGAGCTGGGCCCCAGGAGGTGGAGGAGGGCTAGGGTAGTCATGCACCATGCCACCTCGAGCAGCCTGTCCTTCAGGTCTCTGCCCCCCCTCCTATATGGGGTAGTGGCAGCTACTGCTGGATGGAGTCATTTTGTGGAGCACGGCACATAAGATGCTCCCCAACCCTACTGGAATGGGGTTTTTGCTCCCACTGGAATGAAGAGTGGTGGGCAATCTAGTAAACCTAATGTTAGGTTTGCTATTATGCAATATTTAATTGCTGTTCATCTCAGTGCATCGTTCGACTTAATAGCAAGCACTGATTTGACCATGGTGATGTTCCAACAGCCATTGGTGTCGTCTTCATCCTTGCTGTTTGAAGTTCTCACATGCTGGGTATCTTGTCTGAACATCACACTCTGAAGCTTTTCCTCAAGAGACATAGTCAAAAGTGGTTGAGTTAAGATCTAAGGCCCTTTAGTTGCTGATGTTGTTTGGTGGGCACCCTGGCTTGGTGATGGTCCCACACAATGCTTGTTTGTAGTTAGCAGTTGTCAGTCCCATGCTGTGCCGTAACACATCTCATGCCAACTCCACATGCATTTCCCTGTAAAAATGTGCAGAATAAATAATTAAAAGAAATCAATGAGTTTGTCAGGCTATAAAAGATCTCTTACTTCAAGCGCTCGAGGGAAATGACTACTAGAGTTGAAAAGCGTGAAGAATTATGGTCAGCACTGAGATATTAAACACCTGAGACTTTTTTTAAAAAGTTAGTGAAAAGCATTTCACTTAATTCATTCTCAAAACCAGGTTAGACGGTGAAGGGTGCACTTGGTGTAGCCATTCATGGCTAACCAAAATATCAACCTAGTTTGAAAGTACCTGCACATCAAAATCCTCCTAAACTTCTGCCCTGACCTGGATAGCCCAGGTGGGCCTGATCTCCTCAGGTCTTGGAAGCTAAGCAGGATTGGCCCTGGTAAGTACTTGGATGGGAGACCTCCTTGGAACACCAGCAGTCAGGAGCTCAGGGGCAGGCCTTATTCAGCCACCTCTCTGAATATCCTCCAGGCCCCCAGTAGGGGTCAGTCACCAGAAGTTGCCATGACTTCCAGGTGTGTGCGCACACACACACACAATAATCTTCCTGAACATACGAAGGTTTTTATGCACACACAATTATATCCTGTTTTATGTAATAGTTTTAAGTATTTGTATTTGTATATTCAAGAGCTCCTAAATGTTTCAACTATTTCAGTGTTTTAATACTTGCCACTTGAAGTGGGCGGAAAGGGGGCATAGAAATATTTTAAATAAATACGCAATAAATACCAATCTTGCAATGGGACGTGGCAGTCTTCTTCATCATGGCCCGGGTCATGCCAACCCTTTGAAACTGGTTCTTATTTCATAGCTCAGCCTTCCTGACCTGGTTGATTCCATGTGTAGGTTTGGAATTTGAAGAATGTGGACTGCAGACCGCTGCAAAACGGTGGGCTTTGGGGGCTGGGACCAATCATAAAAATGACTGGCATTTCTTGTCTGGATATCACATTTCATAGCTTCTCCTGCCCCCATCAAGAGCCATACCTGAAGTGAATGAGTTAAGATGGGGCTTTTAGTTGGGGCCTAGCTTGGTTATGGCATCACACAATGCTTATTTGTAGTTAGCCAGTTCCAGTACTGGGGCTAATCACAAATTATTGGGAAGCTGCAAGCCAAGTCTCTTCCTACAAGAGAGGGAGTTCCCTGCAGACACAAAACTGAACTTTTCTGGACCAGTTCCTGTTCCATTGAGGTGGAGGAAAGCCAGGGTTGGTCGTTGGTTTGTGGGGAGAGGCCAGTGGGCACCCAAAAACCTATCAGCATCCAAAGTTTCACATAAGGAAATGTTTATTCAAAAGTGCTTGCTTGATAAAAAAAGATCCCTCACATACATTTAACCTCTTCAGAGAGAAGGCTTTCTCTAGGACACTGTCGTTAATAATGTGTGGGGCAAAGGGCACTTACAAACAATTGCTTTCCCTCCCGTTATGGTGGTGCACCTCCCAGACAAACAACTGACTTTTCTATGTTGTTGAAGGCTTTCACGGCCGGAGTTCATTAGCTCTTGTAGATTCTCCGGGCTGTATGGCCGTGGTCTTGGCATTGTAGGACCTGACATTTTGCCAGCAGCTGTGACTGGCATCCTCAGAGGAAGATGGAGGACTCTCTGTGTCAAGGTGAGAAGAAAATTGGTGGGCAGGTAATTTATATCTACCCTGGAAGGTGGGGTAAGGCTGAGTCAATTGTCTTGGTGGAGTCCCTCAGGCTGTGAACATGCTAATGGAGGAGCTTTCCTGAGGAGGTTCTTTTGCATATGGTTTCCTGAGGAGCTTTCCTGTTTCCTGAGGAGGTTCTTTTGCATGTGGATTGGCTGACTTTTCTGCTTGCGAAAAAGGAGGAAGGGGCCCCCTTTGATGACCAAAAAAGTTAAGCTGGAGATCATGGGACCTGTGTGTATAAAAACCATGTAGAATAGGGGCTGTAGGGATGAGAATTGATTGAGACTAAGCTCAAAACCTGGCTGGACCCAAACCAAAATCTAATCTAGGGGCTAAGCTGATGTTCGGCAACAGACTCATAGCTGAGAAACCAGGTTACTCCAAACAGGGGCTACCTAAATGATACAACTGATACAAGATGTGTCGGGAGTTTCCTGACATGACTCGCAGCCACATGTGCAAAGAGGGACTCACCTTTCCAAAGTGCCCTGCCACTTGGTGTGGCTCTGAGCACTGCCAGGATGAGGGAGAGGCTTCAGGTTTCCTTACAAACTCCTTACATAAGAACATAAGAACATAAGAGAAGCCAATGTTGAATCAGGCCAATGGCCCATCCAGTCCAACACTCTGTCACACAGCGGCCAAAATACACCAGGTGCCATCAGGAGGTCCAGCAGCGGGGCCAGGGCACCAGAAGCCCTCCCACTTTCCCTTCCCCTCCCCACAACAGACACCCTGTGAGGTGGGTGGGGCTGAGAGAGCTCTGACAGAAACTGCTCTTTTCTTTCAAGAACAGCTCTTGTCAGAACGATGGCTTGCCCAAGATCATCCAACAGGTGCAAGTGGAACAGTGGGGAACCAAACCCAGTTCTCCCAGATTAGAGTCCACACACTTAACCACTACACCAAACTGGCTCTCAAGAAACCCTCTCCACATCGGCTTCTCTTCTCCAAATTGTCCCTTCCTCCACACTCTGCTTTTTACTTGTTCAGAGCAATCAAGGTCCTCTTACATGGATCTGCCGTGAAATACCTGTCCTTTCTCTTATTTAAGGCTCGGGAAAGTAGAATCCCTCCCCCTGAAAAAACCCACCCATCATCAATGAAAGAGGCTGTAGAAACCAAATGCCATTTTGCATTATCACTTACAGCAGCATAACGCACACACAGACACATTTTATGCTGCTTCCAGGTGAAGAAGTTATAAATATATTCTAATTGCTTACTTTTACAGCTATGCAGGGAGGTTTCAATTACGATGATCCGTTTTATCCCAAAAGCAGCTCGCTTGACATTTACAAGTGCACCAGCTGCACACATTTCTTCCTGTTGCCGGGCATAACAATTTTACAGTCGATATGAATAGGCGACCTTTGCAACTAAATTGGGAACTTCAGCATTTCTCATAAAAAATAAACAGGATCCCCATAAGAAAAGAACAACATGCAGTGATAAAACCCCTGAAATTAGAATGATGTTGGAATAATATAAATGAAGGGCTTGTTTGGACCGGCCCTGACCTGAATGGCCCAGGCGAGCCCGAGCTCATCAGATCTTGGAAGCCAAGCGGTGCCGGTCCTGGTTAGTACTTGGATAGGGGGCCACCAAGGAAGTCCAAGGTTGCTAAACAGAGAAAGGCTTTGGTCAACCATCTCTGGCTGCGGTCAGATGTTCATTTAGATCTGATGCAGTTGCTGATGCCTGACAGATCTAAAGTGCATGTTCAGACAGCAGCATCTGTGAATGGTTCCTCAGTCGTCAGCACCCTGTTCCACTCCACCTCTGAACTGGCGTTAATGGACATCAGGGAAAGTCCAGTTGCTGACTTGCTGACAGGCCATTGATGGGTTTTCCTTAGTCTGGTCATTCAAGCATGTTTTCTAGTCATCGGGATGGTCTGCTCATTCTGTCCCGACTCATCATCATCATCATCATTATTATTATTATTGCTTGCTTGGTGATAGGTGCATGACCATATAATCATCCCATGGACATGGAGCTCCACATGTGTATTTCCTGTGTGGGAAAAAAATGAAAAAACTGCCATCATTTATTCTTTGTCAACGACTCTTTGCAAGTTAAAACTTTGTCCCTGCCAATCACCGCTGAGGAACCCCCCCCCAGGGAAAATAGTTCTCAGTCTAGCCACCATATTGGTGGCCATGTTTCCCACACACACACACACTCCTCACAACAGTCTTCCTTCGGCGGGAAAAGAGAAACATGTCTGGTGTGTGGAGATTTGCCTTGGCAACATGAAGAGACCCTGGTCTTATTGTCCCTCTGGGGAGAGAGTAGGGTCCAGAACGTGCTTGGGCAATCTCACCGCAACATTGATCTATCTGATTGACCCATGACAGGCTGAGCCCGCAGCGAAGTAGATTATACTGGGATGTCTGATCAAACACCTCCGTGCCAAAACGCACTGGATGAAATCAGGAGTGTGTCCCCACCACGGTAAGTGGCACGTGTGACCACAGCCTCTATTCATCTCTTGCCTTGAAAACCCTACAGGGTCACCATAAGTTGGCTGTGACTTGAGGGCACTTTCTACCATCAATCCACACCTGCTTAAAACACGAGTCTCAGAGCTCTGTAGGAAGATGCACGTTGCTCTCGATAGTACGACCTTCTCATCAGCACCAGGATCAGGAAACTAGCACTGTGAGTTTGATGGGAACAGAATGTGCCCTGTACTGATTGGCTTGGGCTTGTGACATCATGTATCTGATTTCCCCCCTTTCTCTTTCATCTTAAAAATAATGCATTAAAAAAGATGCTGAACAATCTTCAAATCCTTAATACTCAAGCAGTGGTTTAAGCCATTTTTTTTTTTAAGGCAGAAAGGCTTTTTTCAAATTCACCTAAAGCATAAGAAAGAAAACGAGGAGAAAACCAATACTTAACAAAAGCACATATTGTGCTATTCATGGAACAAAGTGGGCTTAGCCAGTGGGACAAAATAAATTGCACAAGCTTCTCTATTAAATTATGCTTGGACTTTCATAAGAACATAAGAGAAGCCAATCTTGGATCAGGCCAGTGGCCCATCCAATCCAACACTCTGTCACATAGTGGCCAAAAATACCAGGTGCCATCAGGAGGCCCACCAGTGGGGCCAGGACACTAGAAGCCCTCCGACTGTTGACCCCCCAAGCACCAAGAATATAGAGCATCCCTTGCCCCAGACTGAGAGTTCCTATCTATACTTCATGGCTAATAGCCACTGATGGACCTCTGCTCCATATGTTTATCTAATTCACTCTTGAAGCTGTTCATGCTTGTAGCCTCCACCTCCTCCTGTGGCAGTGAATTCCAAGTGTTAATCATTCTTTGGGTGAAGAAGTACTTCCTTTTATCTGTTCTAACCCAACCACTCAGCAATTTCATAGAGTGCCCACGAGTTCTTGTATTGTGAGAAAGGGAGAAAAGTACTTCCTTCTCTACCTGCTCTATCCCACACATAATCTTATAAACCTCGATCAGGTCACCCCTCAACCTTCGTTTCCTTTTCTAATATCAAACCAGCCCACTGTAGGTTAAAGCTAAAACCTTGGCTCCTATTTCTGAGCACCTTATTGGAACCCTTCGATCAGTAGGCTGTATTTATGCAATTTCTGGCTTTGGGGGTGCATTGTAAGGGCTGATCTATGCATCCAGAAGGTGATCTGTTCTCTGTGAGCTTCAGAAGGCACTTGATAGATCCTCTGGTGGAAGTGTGAAAAGTGTTGTCAAATCTCAGCTGACTCATGGTGACCTCATAGGGTTTTCAAGGCAAGAGATGTTTAGTGGTGGGGTACCATTGCCTGCCTCTGCATAGCAACCCTGGAGTTCTTTGGTGGTCTCCCATCCAAGTACCATCCAGGGCAGATTTTGCTTAGCTTCTGAGATCTGACAAGATCAAGTTAGCCAGGGGCCATTCAGGTCAGGACCTTCTTCACTATACCCCCCCCCAACTATAGAGACCTAGCATATTATCCTAGTTGTCCTTGACATGCTAGCTTATACACACAAGGATGGTGTTCTTTGTGTACATATTTGACACGTCTGCACTCTGGAGGAGAGCCATTCACAGATCCCTTCCATTAGCATGCCTGATTGTGTCTGAAAGTCGTGCACATGGCAAATTGGTCATTTCACCATCAATTACACCCCCAACTGCTTTCCACAGGGGAGGACATCACGTGCACTTTTCTCAGGATGATTGGAATATGTGGTCGGCACATCAGCACCAAGGTTTCTGATCTTGCATATGATGTGATGCCGGCATATACTTGAGTATCCCTAGACATTGGAGAACAGGAATTTCCTTCTTTCCCCCAGCCTGCTAAGTCACCTTCCTCAAACGTTGTTTCTTGTTGGGTCAGCTAGGATCCCCAACACAGCCTCAGCAAAAGCCAGGAGATGGGGTGGTGGTGGTTGTCTTTACCACAGAGATGCTGTAAAATTCTTTGAGTGTCACCAGATGGAGATGATTTATCTTATTTATTTATCTGTCACATTTATGTCCCACCCTTCCCACAAGCAGGCTCAGGGTGGCTAACATCGAAGTTATAAAACATTAAAAAGCACAGAGGGCCCAGCGTGGCGTGGCCCACCATTTGCAGCACTGGGCAGGGGACGGGGAGGTGGCCAGATGCCTGGTAAGGGTGGAGCATGGTGCGGCAGGATTGTATGCCAATCTTCTCTTGCCACAACTTT
Source organism: Gekko gecko (assembly GCA_029375565.1). Lineage (NCBI taxonomy): Eukaryota > Metazoa > Chordata > Lepidosauria > Squamata > Gekkonidae > Gekko > Gekko gecko. Next base: position 164,065,603 of record JAPDNY010000004.1, on the reverse strand, counting down.
CAGGCATTAACAGTACAGGGCCAGATCCGTTTATGAGAATAGGCCCACAAGCCATTCACCAGCTATGGGGGCCACCTTAAGGGGTCTTGGCATGAGGGCTGATGGGAGCAAGCATGCTCAGGACTACCAGCACGTGGCCTCACGGCCAGATGGTGGGGGGGATCACAAAGGGGCAGCTGTCCGTGTGATCCCCAACAACAACCTGCCAATTCCATGGTCTTCGCCCATGCCGGCTGGCTGGGTGGTGGCATTCATCCGTTGGCAGCAGGTCAGCTGATGCAATGGATCCAGCAGACCCATGCTGTGCCAATGCTTCATACAGCTGTAATCGATAAAGTTTGTGGCCAATGTACTCCACTTATTTCCAAATAAGTGTGGTGATTTCTAACGAGATGGTTGGCATCTGAGCAAACCTCCCCGTCCCACCGAGGGCCACAACCAATTATTAACAATAAATGCTTAAGAGCAATCAGGATTAGAATTAAAAGTTGGCGACGCATATTTACATGATAGTCCTAACAGCTGGATAGATGGTTAACAGGTGTCGCCGCAAGCTAATGATACCATCATTCCATATGGGCAGGTGTAGTAGGGTGGCTTTTTGCAGGGAAGCCACAATAACAGGGCCATAATATGCAGAGGTGTCCCCTGCCCATACAGAACAAAGGTGTGTATCTGGGACACTTAAATACCTGGGACCGTATTGCATATTCAGATCAACACTTCTGCTCCTCAGTTCCTCTGGGGCATAGAACTGGGGCTGAAGGAAACGAAGGTCCGTTCTGCAACTGGCATTCGCTCCACATTTTATCAGTGCTCGACCTGGTTCCCCCTTGCCTCGGAATATCTGTTCTCATTGCATTGCCTCGGATCCTGGTTTCTGCACAGGCTAGTGTCAGCTTACCATCTATTTTGTTTTCAATGCTCGCTCCTGCATTGGTATGCAGATTTCCCTGTGTCAGTAGCTGTCTGAGCCAAGTAATTCATGGTGAGTTGTCAAATAACAGAGGGCGAAATAGGGGCGGGGCACTGATGGAGATCAGTGAAGCTGTGTCAAGCTGTCTACAAGATATGACTCAGCCCTACCCCACCTTCTGGAGTAGATATAAGTTACCTGCCTACCATTTTTCTTCTCACCTTGACACAGAGAGTACGCCATCTTTCTGTCTTATACCTTTGAGGATGCCAGTCACAGCTACTGGTGAAACGTCAGGTCCTACAATGCCAAAACTATGGCCACACAACCTGGAAAATCTACAGCAACTAATGAACTCTGGCCGTGAAAGCCCTCGACAACATATTGTCTACTTATTGTTCCCTTGGAACTGGAAGCAGAGGAAGGAAAAGGTGCCACCCAAAACCACATTCAGATACCCCAGGGCAACACTGTACTGACTGTGAAGTCACCCCTGAATGGCCATACATCTATGCAGAAGGTACCATAAATCCCGATGAACAAAGAAAGTGAAAGTGGTATGCAATGTAGAGGAAGATTAACCTCTCGACATGGCTGTGGAAAAACGGTGAGGAAACAGATGGGTGCAGAATCAGTCACAGTTTCCTGGTTCTGGGTGGATGAATTAGAGGCCACGGGTCAGCAGACACCGAGGAAAGGCACCGTAGCAAGGTGACAGCGTGCAGTGTGGGAGGCGAATCCGCAAAAATCGCCATCCCCTTTTCTTTGTATGGAAATCCTGTTCTGTCAGGGGAACAGTGTGACTGAATGATTGCAAGTCTGGCCAGCATAACAGTGCCACTACACTGCCACAACGTCGCAACAACGGCTTGGTTTGGAGTTATGCCAAGACCAGGAATTCAGTAGCAATCCTGTGCTCATCCACCCAGCATAACTCGAGGGAATTGCATTTTAGGGGTAATTAAATGGCTCTGTTTAATTCTCTCGGGCCTAATGACTTGTACAAAATATCCTTGCAGGAACAGTATTTCCTTTGAGCAGGAGATTTCTGTAACCGTTTGATCTAAAGGAGGGATTCACAAGTGATGCTGAAATTTAGCATGAATGTTTTATGTTCAATTTTTTTTTTGGGGGGGGCAGATGTTTCTCTAGCCTCTACTGGTCAGTTTGGCTGGGGTTCTATATTTATGGTAGTGGTGGAGGACAGTGCCATCAACTTGTATTACCCAAATCAGCATATATGTGCCAGAGCCTTAATATGCAGAGGGGTCCCCCTGCTCATAGAGAACAAGAGAAGAAGAAGAGATTGGATTTATACCCCGCTTTTCACTACCTGAAGGACTTTCAAAGGGGCTTACAATCTCCTTTCCCTTCCCTTCCCCACAACAGACACCCTTGTGAGGTAGGTGGGGCTGAAAGAGCTCTTCTGAGAACTTCCCTTGAGAGAACAGCTCTGAGAGAGCCGTGACTGACCCAAGGTCACACCAGCAGCTGCACATGGAGGAGTGGGGATTCAAACCCAGTTCTCCCAGATTACACCAAACTGGCTCTAACAAAGATGTGTATTTGGGACACTTAAATACTTGGGACTACATTGCAGATTCCAATCAACACTTAGAAAAACGAAGAGAGGAAAGACACTTAAATCAAATAATTTTTTATTTTACTAACAAAAGAGCTCAGAAAAATCAATGCAATTTGGAAATAAGAGAAGAGATTGGATTTATACCCCGCCATTCACTACCCAAAGGAGTCTCAGAGTGTCCTACAACCTCCTTTCCCTTCCCTCCCTACAACAAACACTCTGTGAGATAGGTGGAGCTGAGAAAGCTCTTTCAAGGACTGCTTGTCAGAGAGCAGCTCTGAAAGAACTTGTAACTGATCCAAGGTCACACCAGCAGCTGCAGGTAGAGGAGTGGGAAATCAAACCTGGGTCTCCCGGATTAGACTCCATGCTCCTAACCACTACACCAAATTGATTTTTGGTGAAATGGATGAAACATATAGAAATGGATGAGACATATAGAAAAACAAAATGGTGAAAATGATAACAAAAACTTTCCCTAAAAGAGCTGCCCACCTACCAAAAAAAAAAAAAAAAAAAACCTATAAAAGAAAGACATATGTGTTGGGAGTTAAAATTGACCAGGAGAAGGCAGAAGGTCTGGTGCCGGTGTAACAGGCTAGATTCACCCCCCAGCCAGAGTAACCCCGGGGTTATTCTGGCCTAGCCTAGAATAACCCCTGCCGGGCCAGGACAGAGTAACCCCAGGGGTTAATCCAGACTAATCCCTGCCAGACAAACCTCTGCCGGGCCATGCCAGAGTAACCCCAACTCCACATCAAAAGAAAATTCAGTCATACTGTTGATATTTGGCTCTGTTAACTAATGAGATTGGATTCATATCCCGTTCTTCACTACCCAGAGGAATCTCAGACTGGCTGACAAGTTTCTCATGGACCTCAAACCCTCAGAAGCTGACACTGTGCTGGTTACAATGACATTTAATTTACCACTCGATACTGGGGACTGTGAGACCCAGGTTCAGACAGTTTGGCATAGGCAACTTTACACCCGAGGGGTTACTTTGGCCCATGGTTACAGGTTGTTGTGTTGTGCAGTTGGGGTAACTCTGGCGTGGCCTGGCAGAGGTTTTTCTGGCAGGGGTTAGTCTGGATTAACCCCCGGGGTTACACTGGCCTGGCCCGGCAAGGGTTATTCTAGGCTAGGCCAGAGTAACCCTGAGGCAGTGAATCCGGCCTGTTACACCGGGTCTACAGAGGAGAGGTTTGGGATCCAGGAAAGATGAGGGAGCAACCGTGAGGCTGGGTAACAGGGCATTTCCAAATGAGCTACAGAAATTAGGACAGCAAGATGGGGAGGGGAAGGGGTGTCTTAGCTTCGGAATGTGAGAATAATAAAAATGTAATCTTTCAGGTGTGTGCAGGCATTCAAAGCCCTTGTCTCTCTTGTGGGAGGGAGTTTCCACTTTTGCATTGAGGGTCAGAAAATGTTCCCTTGGAGAGATCTGGAAGTCAGATAATTTTTGTGCCAGTGAGCCAAGTATTTGCCATCATTGGAGAAGGGCTGAAATCTTCCCATCAGGTTACTTGCATAGGCAGGAAATTGCTGGGATCAGCCATTGGTGCAGCAACCCTGATGGCAGTCTGACTTCAGCTCGAGTCTGGTGAGTGTGGCCTAGATGGCAGTAACTCAGTGCATGGCTGCTCGGCAAGCAGCTTCCAGCTTGTGCAACCGGGCCAGATTGAGGGCTGCGGGGAGCAGGGACATCTTTTATAGCAGGTGGTAGGCAGGAATGTGGGGCCTCCCACTCCTCTGAACCACAGACTGAAAAGCTGTGCACTGGACAGTGCAATAGCACAAACTAGGGCTAGCCCAAACATGTGAGAGGCAGCTCTGCATGGGGAGTCCTCCAGCAGCTATGGCTCTCTAGCCTTCCACTCTATGGCTACCATAGAGACTAGAAGGAAAGACGTGCTAGAGCGTCACCAGATGGCCACCATTTTTCTCCTGCTGCCTGATGCTTCCAGAGCAGGGGAGGGTTTCTCAAAGTGGGGAAATCCCATGCCCCCACTGGGGGGCTAGCAACACTAGCCATTGCTTATTGTTTTGGAAATCTGTGTTGTTGTTTATAATCAGATTAGTTGAGAGGAAGCTCTGGGGTCCCTGGGGGAACAGCCTTCAATTGATTCCCATTCTGGGCATGTGTATGACTGACAGCTGAGTGGCCCTGCATTTCTTTCCTCCTTGGCACGACTTCTTGATATCTGTGTAATTCAGGCACTTTCTATCTTTCCTGGGCTCACACTCAAGTTTATGTATGTTCAGAAGAAACTCAAATCTAGAAGGAGGAGGAGGAGGAGGTCATCCAGCAGCTGCAAGTGGAGAAGTGGTGAATCAAACCCGGTTCTCCCAGATTTGAGTCCACACACTTATCCTCTACACCAAACTGGGGGGTCCCCTTGGTTGAGGATCTTGAGGGCATCAGTTGCAGCCAACTTATGGTGGCTACTCATGGGGTTTTCAAGGAAAGAGATGTTCAGAAGTGGTCAGCTATTGCCTGCCTCTATGTAGCAGCACTGGACTTCCCGTCGACGTACTAACCAGTGTCAGTTAGCCTGGGCCATCCATGTCAGGGCCCTACCTGTCTAAGATACCTTGAACAAGTTAACTTCAACATTTGACCACCGCCACCACCCCCAAATGCTGCTGCATCAAAGTTTGAACACAGGAGGGACAGTGCCTGGGAAGAAGTAGGGGAACTGAAGGCAATATGGGGCTCCTCAAAACCAACCAAGCAAAACATCTGCGGAAGGAGCACTCTGCCTATACCATCTGATGAGGGTCAAGAACATGAGCACATGGTCAGAGTGGGGGAGGACAAAGAGGGCTGAGGAGCCTCCACTGCAAATGTACTCCCCGAATCCCTGGGGAGAGAAATGGAGGAGAAAGGAGGAGGTGCCACGAAACAACCAATTTTGCTGGAAAGAACATGACACCTGACCCCCGTCCTCTCAAGTTCTTATGACCTGCCATGCTCACACCCTTCGAGTATATGCCTTTTCATTGTTTCCAAGAGGGAAAACAGGGACTGCCCTGTTGATTTCTAAGCCACTCTAAGGCCCCAGACACACAGGAGGGTTTGGCCCATGAAATGGATGGGTTGAGGGCACATCAAATGGGCGTGATCATACGGCAACATCTGGGAAGCGTAGCGCACCCGTCACCAACCCGTACCATCAGCCCAAAGAAGCAGATTTTAAAAGTACCAGCAAAAGGGTAGTAGCAACCAGAAAACGCAGGTCGCAGGTGAGCGTCAGATTGCGGAAGCAGAGTTAATCCAGCGCATCCGGCACGCGCAAGCATCCCATCACACCAGATGTGTTTTTTCCAAGCCTCCACAGTATGCGAAGAAACGTCAGAGTGCACATGTGCAAGACCCTTTGATGCGCTTCAACATCTCCGTGTGATCGCTGGCTATCGGCATCTGCACAGCATCTCAGGGACCCGTCTGATTGCGCTACCGGACATCTTTTTGCTCCGGCTCTAATTTGCCTCTCTTCAGCGGCGCAGTATGCCGGTCGTGTGACCGGGATCTAAATCTCACAGCAAGAGTCCCTACTTGTCTTGAGTAATTACTCCACCCCGCCCCACTGAAGTATTTTCTGTACTTGTTGTCCATTCACTACTTTTCTTTGTGTGTGTGTGTTTTTTTAAAGACTTTTAACTATGGAATCCTTGCTCGCTCCACTGAGTTTCACTGAGTTCAAAGGGTCTCAATCCTGGGTAAGTTATGCTTAAATATGGCAAGGAAAGATAATAATTAAGCAGCCAAGATGCGGAGTGACTGTCATCCCGCAAAGCAATCATTGGGTAGGAGACTTCCATTTGCAACTGTGTCTTTACTGCAGAAGTAAAGACACTTCAGTGGGGCCCTCTGCCTGAGATCTTGTAGAGCAACATTAGAGGAGAAGAGGCCACCCACCTCCTGTTGGAGTTTGTGAGGAAGGACCAGGAGCAGGTTTTATAAGAGGACTGCTGGAGTGGTTGCCATTTGGGCTTCTAGGCCCAAGTTGTATAATATGTAAAGTGGCCACAAAGGGTCGCAAGACAATGAAATCCTTTAGGGTGCTGGATCAATGGTTGGCGACTGGTGGGACGTGGAGACATTGAGGGTGCTGTCATGTGATGGCATGGGAAAACCCTTCAAATCACACTATGCCCTTTTAGGAATTGCCAAAAATGGTTTAATAGTGGCTTTAACATGGCAGAGATGAAGGCAGAGTAATTTCAACAAGCAGCAGTTTATTGCATCTCAACAGGAATGCTTTACAGGGGGCAACTGCCCTAACTATATACACCTAAGCCACTCCCAGCCCCCATGCGATTGGTGAGTTCAAATGGTCTCCAGGCTCCAGATCAGCTGGCTGCCCTCAGGGGCCAATCCACAGGCAGGTTCCGGGATCCTGCCTGCCTTTGTTCTGGGGCTTCAAGCTCCAACTAGGCGGCCTGCTCAGACAAGCCCAGACATGCCTCTCCACTCTCCATCAAGGTGGCCTGCCAGACAATTCCAGGCAAGCCTCCCTATGCTGGCTACTAGCACCCACAGTAGTTAAGCCTGAGTGGGAGATTGCAGATGTCCAGACATGACAAAAACCTAGATAAAACCATAGATTTCCTAGCAATTCCTAGAGAGACACGATGCCTCTTCTGAGTTCTTCCTGGAAGTGGCAGAATGCCACCAGGTCAATAGTGATCATTTTTCTCCTGCTGGTTGCTAGAACTTTGGCAGGCAACTGGAACTGGGGAGGGGACATCTCCCACCAAATAAGCGGCATCCCTATAGCCACATAGGTAGATTTCATTCATAAGAGGCTGGGACCCATTCTTTTAGGAACCTACAGGATCTTTCTAAGCTGTTAGAAGGAATAAGGAAAGGAATTCGACTAGTGGTGCAAAGTTCTCTTTATATTCCCTCCTTGCTGGATTGCAAAGAGAGGGGAAAAGAAATTACTTTGACCTTAGGCTACTATCCTGCACCTAGTTATGCATGAAATCAATGAGTCCAAAGCATGCCTAAGTGGGCTCAAGACAGCAGGCCGGGTGATTAGCAACCGAAAAGGGAAAGGTGAAAATCCAATACATGTATTTAAGATGCCATAAAGACATTATGTCTTCTGTGCCACATTTTCATTTCCCTGTTTGGACCTGCAGCTAATTACCAGAGCTATCACCTGGAGATTTGGGGCTTTGGCATTTACATTTAACCTTTAGGAGTTGCAATTCTATTCCAGAAATTAAACTTAAAAACAGCAATGTATGCAGAGCGTTCGGAAAGATATTAAGTCAGAAAGCAACTTATGTCCCCTTGCTAAGAGGGACATTCCCCCCACCCTTTATTCTGCTGAACTAAGTTCAGGACATGTTTATTGTCTGTATTCATGGTGAAAGTATCTCAGTTTACATATTACATGGTGAGAAGTTCTAAGGGCAGTGGATCCCCCTAGGGTTACCAGCCAATGGGTCCAGGAGTCTGGAGGTCCGTTGTAAATCTAGGAGATAGCTGGCTCCCACCTGGAAGTTGGCAACTCTACTCCCAAATAAATAAACCTCTGGGCTCAGTGGTAGATGAGGGGGCAGGGTTGGGAAACTCCTGGAGATTTTGGGACTGGAGCCTGGGGAGGACAGGGACCTCGGTGGGCAACAATGCCACACCCTCCAAAGCATCCATGTTGTCCAGGAGAACTGATCTCTGTAGTCCAGAGATGAGCTGTAATTCCAGGGGATCCCCAGGTCCCACCTGGAGGCTGGCATCCCTATCTAAGAACATAAGAACATAAGAGAAGCCAATGTTGGATCAGGCCAATGGCCCATCCAGTCCAACACTCTGTGTCACAAAACTACCAGGTGCCATCAGGAGGTCCACCAGAGGGGCCAGGACACGAAAAGCCCTCCCACTGTTGCCCCCACCCCAAGAACCAAGAATACAGAGCATCCCTTGCCCCAGATGGAGAGTTCCTATCTATACTTTGTGGCTAAGAGCCACTGATGGACCTCTGCTCCATATGTTTATCCAATTCCCTCTTGAAGCCGTCCGTGTTTGTAGCCGCCACCACCTCCTGTGGCAGTGAATTCCATGTGTTAATCACCCTTTGGGTGAAGAAGTACTTCCTTTTATCTGTTCTAACCTGTTAAGTATGAGCCTTAACAAGGTAGTGATTTCAACAAGTGATTTCAGCTTTATTTAACAGCAAACAAGTCGATCAGACAACACATACAAAACAGTGGAGCACAGCCCCCTTTTTAAATAATCCGGGCTGTCAAAGCCACGCCCATATTTCAGTTAACAACCAATCATAACAGTGGGATAAAGACCAATGAGGTCTGTTCCCTCCATAAAAGTATATACAGTTCTTATTGGCTATTTACAGAGTTTCACAGAAACAACCAATGTGAATGTCAACTCTTACAATCCCTTTTACTGACTCAAGTTTAACATGGAAAAAACATAGGACTGATTCAGAGTCAGAACATAACATAACCTGACTACTCAGCAATTTCATGGAGTGTCAATGAGTTCTTGTATTGTGAGAAAGTAGTGTTGCCAGCCTCCAGGTGATGCCTGGAGATCTCCCGCTGTTGTGACTGATCTCCAGCTGACAGAGATCAGCTCCCCTAGAGAAAATGGCTGCATTGAAGGGTGGACTCCATGGCATTGTACCATGCTGAAGCCAGTCCCCTACCCAACCCCCCCCCCAAAATCTCCAGGTATTTTCCAAACCAGGCCTGGCAACCCTATGAGAAAGAGAGAAAAGTACCTCTTTCTCTACCTGCTCTGTCCTATGCATAATCTTATAAACCTCGATCATGTCACCCCTCAGCCGTCGTTTCTCCAAGCTAAAGAGCCTCAAGGGCTTTAACCTTTCTTCACAGGGAAAGTGTCCCAACCCTTTGATCATTCTAGTTGCCCTCTTCTGCACTTTTTCCTCTTTAAGAGGCAAAACCAGAAAAAAGAGGCAAAAATAAAATAAAATAAAATAAAATAAAATAAAATAAAATAAAGGCTTCCTCTTTAAGAGGCAAAACCAGAAGACCTCAATGCCACAGGAGGGAAACCATTTCCACTTGGTTGCTGTAGATTTTCTGGGTTGTGTGGCCATCGTCTTGGCATTGTAGGACCTGATGCCAAGACCACGGCCACACAACCCGGAAAATCTACAGCAACTAACGAACTCCGGCCGTGAAAGCCTTCGACAACACATTTCCACTTGGTCGCTGGTTAAGAGCTGGGACCACACAAATGCTTCAAAGCAGGTCAAGGCAATCCTGGGCTTAGATGGATAAGGAGAAGAAAAGTTTATCAGTTAAGTACTGCTGTGTTTCCCTTTGAATCCAAGTTGGCTGTCTGGAAATTCTCAGTGTTGTTGAAAACAAACCATCCACCAAAGGAAGACAGCGCTTGCTGTTGCCCCACTCTGCCGTATTCTCCACATAAGGCTGTCAAACTCTACACAGGTCCTGAAGATCTCCCACAATTACAATGGATTTCCAGATAGGGTGACCAGTCCTCCTGGAATTACCACAGATCTCCAGTCTACAGAGGTTAGTTCCCCCTGGAGAAAACACCATTTCTGTGGCATCACATCCATACTGAGATTCTGTCTCTCCCCAGACTCCTTCCTTCACAGACACCCCCCACCCCAATCTGCAGGAATCACCCTAGCCGGAGTTGGCAACCTGATCTCCACCATCTAAGTTTTTGGATTAAGCCTCTAAGACAGGAAGGGGCTGTGGCTCAGTAACACGGGATCTATTTTGCCTGCCTGAAGTCATCCTGGTGTCTGTATTGCTGATACCTCTAGGCTGAGAGCCAGTGTGGTGTAGTGGTTAAGTGCGCGGACTCTAATCTGGGAGAGCCGGGTTTGAGACCCCACTCCTCCACTTGCAGCTGCTGGATGACCTTGGGCAAGCCATAGTTCTGTCAGGGCTGTTGTCTCAAGAGCAGTTCTCTCAGAGCTCTCTCAGCCCCCCCTACCTCACAAAGTTGTCTGTCGAGGGAGGGGAAGGGAAAGGAGTTTGTAAGATGCTCTGAGACTCCAAGTGAAGGGCAGGGTATAAATCCAATCTCTTCCTCTTCCTCCTCCTCCTCCTTCTTCTAGAATCTGGTCCTACAGGTGTGTGAATAACCTCTAGCAAATTGCTGCTGTCTGTTGGAGCAGACAGGGCTGACCTTGATAAGCAAATGGTCTGATGCCGTACAAGAAAGCTTCATGTGATTGAGTTTTATAGCGGTCCTGGTGGGTGAGAGCCAGTGTGGTGTAGTACTTACGATGCCAGACTAGGATCTGGGCGACTCAGGTTCGAATCCCCACTCTGCCGGGGAAGCTCACTGGGTGCCCTTGAGCCAGTCACACATGCTCAGCCTGACCTACCTCATGGGGCTGTTGTGATAAAACTGAGGAGAGAGGAACGATGTATGCCACTTTGTGTCCCCATCGGAGAAACGGGCAGGTTACGAATGAAGTAAAGAAATCAAAATCTCCCTCCTCCCTGACAGCAGCCATTACCTGATTGCCCCCCCCCCCCGGCTTCACACAGCTGCTCTCTAACTTTGGCAATATATTTTATTCATTGAAACTTTTATTTACTAATTCAAACGTGTCTGCCCTGCCTTTCTCGCCAGCTATGACAGCTCAAGGTGGCAGCTGTGATCCACACGCACACCCTATTCCCCACAGCTGTGTTGTGGTTTCGAAAGTATGTATTTGTTTATTTATGACCTTTCATGTCTTCCTTTCCTCCCCGATGGGAAGCCAAAGCAGCTGACAGAAAACGCCAATACAATTTAAAGAAAGGGGAGGGGGGACGTATACTGGGCAGGTTTTGGATCCAATGGGTCTGGGCTTGCCAACTGTAGGTGGAGGAATTCCTGGAGGTTTGGGGGCAGAGCCTGCAGAGATCTCAGCAGGGATGTGACGTAGGGTTGCCAGGTCCCTACAGGGGAAGGGGAAGTGGGGGACTTACTGGAAACAGCAGGGAGACCCATCTGACATACAGCGACGTCTCTACGTCACTGCCCACAAGACCCAGAAGTGACATCATCATGTCTGGGATGTTGTGGCAATGTTCTGATATTTTGGGGAAAAAATCTCTATGGTAAATTTGGCTTCTGTCATAGAGATTTGGCCCCTATGCCAAATCATGACATCACTTCTTTTTTTTGTAATTTTTTTATTGCTTTTTAACTACAGACTACATAGGGAAGGGAAGGGACATAAGAGATACTAGCACTAATAAAACAAGAGACATAGCAATGATCATGTTACAGGCAAGTTACTTATTGATCATTCCCAATGGAGATGAGCACCGCAACCCTAGAGTCAGATTCGACTGGCTTTCGAGCAAGGGAACCTTTACCTTTACTATTATGAGAATAAAGCATATAATAGAATAATACTGAGTATCTTATCTCACTAAAGCGAAGTCAAGCCCATTTAGCCTTACAGGGTACATCATAGTATCTTAAAACACAAATAGACTTTCAGAATTTCATTACAATCATTATTTCCTGGGCTTAGCCTTATCAAATCAGCATGATGTCACTTCCGAGTCATGTGGGCAGTGACGTAGACATGTCGCTGCACATTGTATGGATCTCCCTCTTTTGGGGGGATAAGTTCCCACCTTGCTGGCCAGCTGATAGGTAGCAGGGAGTTGAGGCCTGGCAGTGGGTGACTTCCATTGGGAAGGTCTGGCAACCCGAATGTTATGCCATAGGCTCTACCCCCCCAAAGAAGCCATTTTCTTCAAGGGAGCTGTAGTCTGGAATTCAGTTGTAAATTTTGGGAGAACTCCAGGCCCCACCTGGAGGTTGGCTACCTCAACAAGGCCAGTTTCTCAAGACCACAGGCTGCATGCCATAGCCCAAGAGCCCTTTGGCCGGTTCCTCTGGCCATGCCCAAGCTTTCTATTATATACTGGGCTTGAGGCAGCTTTTCTCAAAAAGCGATTCCTTTATTCAGCTCAGAACACAACAACCAAGGTTTTCGGTTTCCGGCGTTGCGAATGGCGGCCACCTTTCGGGAAGCTCCCAGAGGTGGTTAGCCCACACGCAGTTTGGGGGGGTCTTTGCAGGTTTGCAAGACCCTAGTGAGCCTTAGGCAAAGGCTCCAAACCGGGGGTGCTTGGGGAGTAGCCTCTTTGCCGGCAGTCAGCCGGGAAATTGAGGCTTTCTCCCCGCCCCAATTGGCCCCGCTGCGGTGTGCCCGTAATGGGACTTAGCAACGCCACCGATTTCCAACAGGAGTGAGGAACAGCGATGAATTAAAGCAAAAAGAAGAAACAGCAGGAACCGTGAGTTGGAGGTCTGAATCTGAAGCGAAACCCGAGCCCTTCCCCCGTAAGCGAATAAGCGGCTGGGAGGAGGGGGAATCCCCCCCCCACTGAGAAGTGGGATTTATAAAAGAAAAGCTAAGGGGGACGAAAGGGAAGAAGGGTTGGTGAAATTACCTTTGGGGTGCCATTGAAGCGAATGAGTTAGCGGGACTCCTGAGCAACGCGTCACGAACTTTTATAAAGTAAACAAATACAAGAAATGTCTGCCATGAAGAAGGTCCCTTTGAAAACGGAGAAGAAGGGAGGCGGGACTTCTGGTCCGGGTAATCCCCTCCAGAGCCAACTGTCAGTCAACAGACAAGCGAGCTACTGCACCCTCTGCTGGTCCAAATACAGAAAATCAGCGAAACCTTAACTAATATGGAAGGTGTTCTCAACAGTCAACAGAGGCAACTAACAGAGACGTCAAAGAAGATGGAGGAGATCGCACAGAAATGTTTGGTCTTGTCGGAAGACATCGGAAAAGTGAAGAAAAGGGTCAACAAGTTAGAAAAGCATCAGGATGTGCAAGAAAAAAGAATTTTGATGTTGCAAATGGAAAAATCGAATCTGACTCTTCGATTTCAGGGCATTAAAGAAGAAGAGAACGAAGATCTCAGATCTATACTTGCGAATGCCTTGGCACCCGTAACTGGCAGAGATCAGCGTGAGTTAAAAGAAGAAATGGATAAGGTCTATAGGGCCTACTCCACATTTACAAAAAAATAATCTGCCAGCAGAAGTGGTTGTCAAGTTTGTCAAGCAGAGTACCAGAGATCAAATCTTGCGTGCAGTTGCAGCGGTGCCCTTGAAAATTGGGGAGCAGACCATCAGAATATTGAAAGATGTGCGTTATGAAATCCGGATGAAAAGGAAAGCTTATAAAGGATTGACCACTTTTCTACAAAGAAGACAAGTTATATACAGATGGACCTATCCTGAAGGCCTTTTGTTCAAGTACAAGGATAAAAGAGAGAAGATTGACTCCATCTTCAAGGCGCAGGAATTTCTGAAGAGACACGCCAGTCCAGAGGAAGAGGCAGCACTCGCAACGTGGACAGATTTGAGTAGTGAGGATGACAGCGGCCCAGAGGAGGGAGGTGCCGGAGCGGGAGAAGTGAAAACCAAAGGTGGCCCATCCTATAACTTGAGGGATACCAAAGGAAGACAACCTAAGAAATAACTGTTCGGGAAGCGTCAAAAAGGAGATGACTAATAATTAACCCCAAAGAACATTACTAACCTCATTAACAGAGTTATTTTGAATTTTTGTTAGATGAAAAGAAGACTCTCAAATCACGGAGATTGCCAAAAACTGTATCTATATTGATTTAAACTAACCTTTATTAACAGAATACTCACTCCGCTCTTTTCTTTATCCCTCTATATACCCTACCTTTTTCTACTTATAAAAAGAATAAATTCCTCTCCTTTTTAGGAGGGTTTTGATAAAAAAAGAACACAACAACCAACACACAGAACAACCCCAATTTATATACAATCTGGAACTAGCTAAACCACACCCCTAGAATACTAAGGTCCAATCATGAGTGAGCGCTTAAGCCCAATAGGGTTTGTTCCCGCCAAAAGTCATAGTCTTTCTTGATTGGTCCGTTCCACAACAGCAGCCAATCAGGTTGTTAATTTTAGGGGGTACTGAGAGTCTGTGGAGCTTGTGACTGACCATTCAGGCTATCTACAGAAGGTAATACCTAACACTTTCTTTACTGGCAACAGGAAGAAAACAAAGCCTCAGCTCAGACTCTTCCATAATTCCCCTCCCTTACTATGAATCTGGAGATATACTTTTTTATTTTTTTTAAATTGATTTAAATATGCATATCCTGCCTTTCCTACCATCTACAATGGGTCATGGCAGTGTATAGAAGCAAGCAGCTGACCGAGACATGAAAACCACCAAAGCTAGCCCCAGAGCTCCCTTGTCTCAGATCCAGAACCAAAGAGAGGGCGTTCTGGCCGAGGACCCTTGGGAGTAGATGGCCCCACTGGTGGACCTCCTGATGGCACCTGGGTTTTGGCCACTGTGTGTGACAGAGAGTTGGACTGAAACGGGCCATTGGCCCAATCCAACATAGCTTCTCTTAGGTTCTTATGTGGAAGAGGTAAAGGGTGAAAGATGCTTCTTGTTTCCCATTTCCCTTTTAGTCAAGTTTATATTTATTTGCTGCTTTTCTCTCCAATGGGACCTGTAGCTGCTGACAATGATCAAAATACAGTAGGCATAATACAAACAAAAAAAGAAAATAACCAACTGTCTTTATTGTGTTGCTTTGTAACTCAGCTAGGAAGGCAGAGAATAAATCAAAAAAGTAAGTAAATAACCTGTATTAGGGGCTGGTCCTGAGGCCACGTGGCCCGTTGTCCCCAGAGAGCCAGTTTGGTGTAGTGGTTAAGTGCGCGGACTCTTATCTGGGAGAACCGGGTTTGATTCCCCACTCCTCCACTTGCACCTGCTGATGTGACCTTTGGTCAGTCACAAGCTCTGGCACAGCTCTTCTCTCAAGGACAGTTTCTGTCAGAAGTTCCCTCAGCCCCACCGACCTCACAGGGTGTCTGTTGTGGGGAGGGGAAGGGAAGGAAGTTTGTAAGCCGCTCTGAGACGCCTTTGGGCAGTGAAGGGCGGGGTATAAATCCAATCTCTTCTTCTTCTTCTCCCCTTGAGGTAAAGTGTTCACTTCTCTGCCTGTGCCCGCTGAAGGTCTTATTACACAAGACGTGAAATGTGAGTCAGGTTGGGGAAACTCATGTTTCGCATCTGACTGGGACTTCCTTAAAAAAAGTTGGAGGGCGGGGCGCAAACTGGCTACAGAGTGAGGCATGATGACAGGAGGGGCTTCAGCCTTCCCTCCCACATAGGGTTGCCAACATCCAGGTGGTGACTGGAGATCTCCCACTATTACAGCTGATCTCCAGGCGACAGAGATCACCTGGAGAAAATGGCCGCTTTGAAATGTGAACTCTATGCTATTATACCCTTGTGAGGTCTCTTCCCCTTCCCCAAACCCGTCCTCTTCTGGATCTATCTCCAAAATCTCCAGGCGTTTCCAAACCCGGAGCTGGTAACCAGTGTGTCCCTCTAAGCTGAGTTAGTGTGAGCTAGCTTACAGTTTTTTAGCCTCCAGTGCATACTTTTTTTTGTCTGAGCTCAGGAAGGATGGGCTCCAGAGCAAACTAATTTATGCAGCAGTCAAATCACTCGCTCGCAACTTTAATGCCAGTAGCTCACAAAGCAGAATTTTTTGCTCACAAGACTCCACAGCTTAGAGGGAGCATTGCTGGCAACTGAACTGCTCTGCCACTTTCAAAAGCAATCAATGGCCACGGTGGGGGTGGGGGAGTGGTTTGTCTTGCTGCTGGTTCCCCTTGTCTGCCTGACCTAATTTTGTCATTTCTCATGTTGCTTTAGACCAATCAGGAATGTCAGAGAGGAACTGCATTACAGTATGTTCCCAAATGTGGTCCCCCTGGGTACCATGGTACCAGGCCCATAGATGCCACAGTGCCCACAGTGCCCATGGGCTTGGCTCCTTAGCAGTTTTTATGGGCCCCACTCCCCAAGCCTCAACTCCCCCTTCCCCCAGGGCCCCCTCACTCCAATTGCCTCTTGGCCTGTTGGTGGGGAGGACAAAGACAGTGACTTCCTGAATGGCAGGAAGGGGCACTGGAGTGGAGCTCCTCAGGAATGCTCCATAGAGAAAGCCTGCCCTTGCTGGGGGGTGGGGGAGAAAAGCTGCAGCCACTGGGCATTACCCCCCTTGCCCTAAAGCTTTTGATTTAAATAGCTGTGCCCCCCATGTCCCCCTTTCCCTAAATTCCCGAGCTACGGGGCTGCATGACAGCGTCCAGGTGGGGCCTGGGGATCTCCCGCTTTTAGAACTGATCTCCAGCTGACAGAGATCAGCTCCCCTGGAGAAAATGGCTGCTTTGAAGGGGGACTCGATAGCATCGTATCATGCTGAGGCCCCTCCCCTCCCCTTCCCAAACCCCACCCGCTCCCGGATCCACCCTAAAGTCTCCAGGTATTTTCCAACCCAGACCTGGCAAGCCTAGCATGGGGTTTTCTGGGACCTGCCGAGTGCTTTTAGCAAGAGGACGGGGTCAGGTGGGGGCTTTTGCCCAGCAAGGCTTCTGATTGGCTGTGTATATATTTTTTTTTAAAAAATGTTGCTTTGGCAACAGCTACCACCACAGCACAAGGATCTTCACTTGTTTGACTGGAAGTAAGCTGCGGCAACCATTTTGTTGCAGCCATTTCACGGCTGTGCCCAGCATGCTGCGTCAGGACTCCAAAGGTGCTTAAAGGCTCATAAAGACTGGGGGCCCATGCATTACAGGCAGACAGGTGGAACCAGCAGAGGGACAACTAGCCTTCTCCCTGTAGCCATTTTTTGCTTTTCAAAAGTGGCACAAGATGGAAGGAAGAGAAGGCCGAAGCCCCTCCTATTGCTGCATCATGGCTGTGACCAATTTCCCCCACGGATGCACACTGTTTTGAAGGGGACTCCCAGTCAGATACGCAAAGTGTGTCAGGATGTGGGAATCCCCAGCCCAACTCACGTTTTGTGTCTCTTCTAATGAGGCCTTGAGACTTTATACCCACGGGCAGGAAACAGGAAGAGTGAGCCAATGGCACCGTTTAGATCATGGTCCTCAACCTTTTCGATCCAGTGGGCACCTTTGGAATTCTGACATGGTGTGGTACCTGCAGCCGTAAAATGGCTGTGGCAGAAGAGCTGCTGCACAAGATGAAGCCAGCCACAAAATGGCTGCTACAAATTACCTTCAAACACGTGCCGAAGATCCTTGTGCGGCAGTTGCAGCTGTTGCCAAAGCAACATTAGAAAAAGAACACAGAGAAAAATCTGTTTCAGAGGGTAGCCATGTTTGGCCTGTAGTAGAGCAGTTAGATTTGAGCCCATTAGCACCTTAGAGCTCCAGAAGCGTTGAAATTCTTGTTGGTCTGTAAGATTCTACTGGACTCAGATCTAGCTGTTAAAAATCTTGCACAGCCAATCAGGAGCCTTGCTGGGCAGAAGTCCCGACTGGCCCTGCCTACTTTCTAAAAACACTTGGTGGGCATCATGAAAGTCATTGGCCGGGATGATGGGTCCCATCAGCACCACCTTGGAGATACGGTTGCCAGGTCCCTCAGAGTCCCCAGTGTGATGACATCACTCAAAAGTGACATCATCATGCTGGGGAGTGGAGGCTCCCACTTCTCCCCAGCAGCATCTAAAGGTTCTTTTTAAATTTTGCGGGGGGGGGGGAGCCGCGTGCATCTGCACACCAATTCCCAAGCTTGGGGCTTGCAGTGCAAGCATGCAGTCCCTGCCTTTCCCCAGCAGCATCTAAGGGTCCATTTAAACCCTGCAGGGAGAGGTGGGGGAGAGGCTAGGTGGTTGTTCTTTGGGATGGGGCTTCCCCCACCCACTGGCTGGCTGGTGGATGGGAAGGAGCCCCTCCAAATTGGGCAACCACAGCCAAACCGGGGGAAGTCCGCCAAGCCTACTTAGAGACCTCTGGTTTAGATGTTGCAGCTGGGGGTTGTATTCTTCACTCTGGCCTTCCTGCTCCTAGTCATTCAGTACCTCTGGGATCTTTTAAAGAAAAAAACGCACATTTACATGTTGCTGCTGTTTTTCTTTCAGCTCAGTTGACATTGTGTGACTATGGGGTTGTATTAGAGCTCTGAATTCCATCTGGAGTTATTGCTCTGTATTCCCTCATTCCGCCAATCGTGTCGTTTCTAATGCTGTTTTAGTCCAATCAGGGATGTCAGAGTGGAACTGCATCACAGGGTCATAATCCCCATCGAGTGTACTTCAGGGCATCAGACTCGGAACATTCGCCATTTAATTTGCTGTGGACTTAAGCAAATGCCTTGCTTGTTTGCATTATGTGCCAAATCATTCTATTTCTCCGAGCACAATAATACCCCATAAAGGCATGAGTCATAGAATACACTGTTGTTTTACCTGTGGAAATTAATATGTTTTGTGTGGCGAGACCTGGAGAGGATGGAATACAAAATAAGTCAGGAGAAATGAAAGTGTATCGCTCAATAGCACCTTGAGCTCTATTTTAATAACCATCGCAATTCTAGAAAAGAGAGAGAGATTTTTTTTTCTTTTCATATGAGTGACAGGCATATGAAGTAATCAGTTTACCCGTGGGACAATGTATATATAGTTAGAAATCAATCAAGTCTAATGAAAAGTGGAGATGGAAACCTGTTGTCAATATATTTAGGAAACGGCTTTCTCTTACCCGATGCAGCATGTCTGGAAGAGCAGGTGGTTCTCAGACAAAAGGCTATTCTTCTTCTCTATCCACATCCAGTAGGGAAAAAATGCATTGCATAGCTCAGTCTCACTTATAGATAATATGCAGAAATGCCTTCCTTTATGTGACATATGATTAGGGCTGTCAGCTCTGGCTTGGAAACTCCAGGAGATCTGGGAGGTAGTACTTGGGAAGGACAGAGTTTAAGGATGGGAGCGAGCTTTGTGGGAATGTGAGGCCATAGAGTCCACCCTCCAGATTTCCTCTAGGGGAACTGATCCCTTATTCTGGAGATCAGCTGTAGATCCGGGAGAACTCCGACCCCCATCAGGAGATTGGCAACCCTGTATACGATTGTGCCAAATGATCAGAACAGAAGAGAAGCCATGTTGGATCAGGCCAAGGGCCCATCCAGTCCAACACTCTGCGTCACACAGTGGCCAAAACCCAGAAGTCATTAGGAGGTCCACCAATCAGGCCAGAACTCCAGCAGCCCTTCCACTATTGTCCCCCCCCCAGCACCAAGAATACAGAGCATCACTGCTCCATATATAAGGCCATAAGAGAAGCCATGTTGGATCAGGCCAATGGGCCATCCAATCCAACACTCTGTGTCACATGGTGGCCAAAACCCAGGTACCATCAGGAGGTCCACCAGCAGGACCAGAACTCCAGAAGCCCTCCCACTGTTGCCCCCCAAGCACCAAGAATACAGAGCATCACTGCCCCATACATAAGGACATAAGAGAAGCCATGTTGGATTAGACCAATGGCCCATCCAGTCCAACACTCTGCGTCACATGATGGCCAAAACCCAGGTGCCATCAGGAGGTCCACCAGCCGGACCAGAACTCCAGAAGCCCTCCCACTATTGCCCCTTGAGCACCAGGAGTATAGAGCATCACTGAGCCAGATTGTTGTAATTGCATTCTCATATGCCACTTGGATCTCTGTGGTCACCCCAGCTCGAAAGGCGTGAAATGGAAGTAGAGCCAAAACACCAGTTCTCTGGGCCCCATACATACATACATATACTATATGGATACTGCCCATGTAGGTTTATGAACTCTGGGTTGGGAGATTCCTGGGGACTTGGAGGTGGACCCTGGGGAGGTTGGGGTCCAGGGAGACAAGAGACCTCAGGAAGGTATCATGCCAAAGTGCTCTGTTTCCAAAGCAGCCATTTTCTCCAGGGAACCGATCACTCTAGGATTGGCTTCCCAGGCAGAATCAGTGAAGGAAGGGATTTGGGGAGGGAGCTCCAAAGTGTAATGGTGCCAGATTGGTCATAGTTCCAGGAGATCCCCAGGCAATCCTGTATTCATGTGCATCATCTCATAGGCCACAGGGGAAAGTTTTCTCTTTTATTTCTGACTGGATGCAATAGATCACATCACGGTGATGGACAATGTACCCCCTTCCCTGAGGCCCATGAATCCTAATAGCATGCAAAGGTAAAAGCTGGGGGCGGGGGGCACAGACTGGGTATAAATTCCCAAGGCACAGGTTGCAATGAGAACCTATGAAAACAGCAAGTCCACGTCTCTCACCATGTTTTCTTGCGTTCCCATCAAGCGAAGAGTTAAAAAGAGAGATCTGGCATTCCTAAAGAGCCTTTATGCCTGTTCTGCCCACAAAGGCATTTTTTTACAACCAGCTTTCTCCATTCACTGCTATGAAGGGACTCTGCCTTTGCGGCCTTTTCTTCTAGAGCTGCAAACATCTTGCCTTGAACGTCCACAGTTTGCATAGTTTCTCCATTGCTATGGCATCTGCTCATACAGCACGGCAGCACTGGGCCTTCCACGTGGTAGCTTTCACAGCAATTCCCCTTCCCCAGTCCCCAATACCAGCCATTGACCCTCCCCTGGGAGATCAGGGCTTGTTCACTTTGGTTGGAAAAAAAATCTGCTCCATTCCTGAGAATTGGAAGGTAGCTAATGTCACTCCCATCTTTAAAAAGGGTCCCAGAGGAGATAAGGCATTGATATATTGGGACTGATCCACAAGATGGACCCAATCTCTATTTGGAAGCATCAGGGCTTTTTTTGTAGAAAAAGCCCAGCAGGAACTCATTAGCATAACAGGCCACACCCAACAGCAGAAATCTTTTAGCATATTAAGCTACACTCCTGATAGCACAGCTCATTAGCATTACCAGGCCACACCCCCATGTTACCAGAAGAGTGGTCATCCAGCCACACCCACCTTTTACTTCTTATTCTGTTTACCTTGTTTGTTGTCAAAACCCAGGGCTTTTTTTGTAGCAGGAACTCCTTTGCATGTTAGGCCACACACCCCTAATGTAGCCAATCCTAATGAGTTTCTGCTGTTGGGTGTGGCTTATTATGCTAATGAGTTCCTGCTGGGCGTGGCCAACTCGGGAGCCAGCAAGAACTCCGTTCCTGTGCGTTCCTGCCCAAGAATAACCCTGGGAAGCATCAGTTGAAATTATTTCCTACTTCGTAGGAGTTCCTCTTGAAGAAGTTCCCTGCCACCCCTTCAAAATGTGCATTTTCACAGTTCTGGCAACATTGCAGGAACTAAACAAAACACAGCCAAGAATATATTCCGTGTCTCATGAAATGCATTATTAATAACATAAGAACCATGAATACATGTTTGGGGACAAACAGTGTACAATCAGCATGGTTTTAGTTATTGGGGATTCTGCTTCTTTAGCATGAAACCATCAGAATGTCACAAAGCATTTTTTAAAAAAATCCACTCCTCCATACAGAATAAGCCGAGTCTCTCATTTTCGATGCATTCTTATTTCTGAGTGTTGCGAGGGGAGATTGTCTTTAATGCATTAAAGATACTTAGGAAAAGTTTGAGATATTAAATTTTGAAAAATGGGTGCCTAGCAAATGCAGTTCTTGCTTTCCACAACATCCTTACATAACCGTGAAAGGCTCATAAATGTTTCATGAGCGCACGCAATGCCACATCCCTATAAAGTGTTCGGAATGCTCTTTCCCACGACTTCGCGGGAATGTGAAATGAGGGCGGTGGTATTTATGAATGTTTGGCTTCTGAATCTTCATAAATATTTCAGCAGCTGTTTATATGACCTCACAGGCACTGGCCATAAAGATAATTCTGAGCTTCCGAGGAGAGCTTCAGTAAATATCGCTTAAAGGCAAGGACGGGCCTGTAACTTTTTAATTAAAAACTTCCCAATCAAAGTAGGCAAAGAGAGAAAGAGATCCAATGCTGACTTCTCCCTTGAAGAAGAGAAAGGGTGAAAGGAATGTCCTCGGTCACCCACGTGTGCTGGTGATGTGAAAGGCATGACATTTGCCTGCCTGCAGCAGGTAAACCCCTGCCCTTGGCCCCAACCTCCTGTGCTCGGCAAACAGAAGAGTGGGAGAAAAAAACAGCCTCCATAGTGATGCTCTAGGAATTTCTCCATAGCTCTGTGGTCTTTACCATCTGGATCAGGGGGAATTCCTAGAGCATCACCTGGAAGTATTGTCACCCTCCCCAGGCACCACCCTCATCTCCTGGCATTTGGTGAGACAATTCTGGCAATCTTATGATACAATGATATCAGAAGCTTCTGGGTGATGAATTAGTCCTTTCCTTCCTTCCCGGCAGATATGGATACAGGAGGTCCAAGCTTGGCAGAGGGATGTTTATTTCCCTTCGCCACTTTCTCTGTCTGCTTATACATGACAACTGCCCATGAGAATGAAGTAGTTTTCCTGACTCCAGATCTCTGGACAGAAAGAAACATCTCTCTCTCTCTCTCTCTCTTTCTTTCTTTCTCTCCTGCCCCCCCCTTCCCTGCCTCTCTCCTCCTGCCTGCAAGGAACTCTCTGTAAAAAAAAAATGAGGAAGCCAATGGACAATAAGAACTAAAGTCTGTGCATGTACTGGTTTTACCTCAAAAATTTCAACCCCTGATTTCACCTGACTTTTCTCTCAGTGTTGAATAAAATATTTTGTTAATTTGGCATATAAACATGTCTTGAGTGCTGTTAAAGTTAAAAAGGGCTCCCAATCCTTCCCTCAGGTTCCTGGGCTGAGTAAACAGCCAAAATATTATACTTTGACAGGATGGGACAGCCAGAGTTCTTCAGGAAAGAAAAACAACAACAACACATTACTATGGCATCTCAGTCAGACAGAGAAAGAAAAATGGAGGGGAAATCTTGCCTCTGAGGGAGGGGAGTTGGAGGGGGCCATCATAGATGGGATCGGGATGGGGCATAGAGAAAGGAAGCTTGACTCCTGGCTCCATCCACAGGTGTTATTTATTCACTTAGGTCGAATCTGCATTTGCATTTTAAAATCAGTTTCATGCTGCTGTGATGCCGTCTTTCTCTATGCTTATTTGAGAGTTGTTTGGAGAAGATTCATTTAAAACAGTGCGGAGAGGGTGATAAATATATGCAGATGGGCAAAATTATACTAGCACTGTTGAAGTGCAAAAACGAAAGCAAATGTAGACAGTTTTTTTGAAGACAGAGTCAGAAGGCTGGGACACCGGTGGGAAAGACAAATGCAGATTCAACCTTCATTTTTACTTCACTTTTCTCCCCAGTGGGGACACAAGGTGGCTTCTTCTCTTCTCCATTGTATCCTCACCACTACCCTGTGAGATACCTTAGGATGAGAGTCTGTGACTGGCCCAACGTCACCCAGCAAGCCTCTGCAGCAGAATGGGGATTCAAGCCAAGGTCTCCCAGCTCCAAGTTCAACATTCTAACCGTTCCACCAAACTATTCTTGTCTTCCCCATTGTAGGTTGTATCTTGCAGATCAATTCCACCACTTGTGGCATGTTCCACAGTTTGGAGAGACTTCCTGTGATGCAAGAAGTTCTTCTTGTGTCAGGTGAAGACGCCGTGCTCTAGCAGGAAGTGCCACTGCTTTCTGAGCAGATCCACCGGATACAACCCTGGGTTTTTTTTGTACATTATTCAGGGCTCTTTTTGTAGCAGGAACTGCTTTGCATATTAGGCCACACACCCCTAATGTAGCCAATCCTCCAAGAGCTCACAGAGCTCTTCTTACAGGGGCTACTGTAAACTCTTGGAGGATTGGCTACATTAGGGGTGTGTCACCTAATATGCAAAGAAGTTCCTGCTACAAAAAGAGCCCTGGTTATACTTATTCTTTACGAACACAGGAAGACGGCATACTTGCATTGACATTTGCATTTTAAACAGTGCTCATTTTTGATGTTTCACGCACCCAATAATTTCTGTTCAGGCTTTGCAAACAAACAAAACTCCGTCTATAAATAGAGGAAACGACCTTGAGATGACATGCACAGAACTTTAGAGATTTGAATTTGCTCACGTACGGAGACGCATTCAGGTAGGTAGTTGCAGTTATTCAGTCTCTTAATAGAAAAAAAAAGGGAACAACGAGTTACCTCATGACTACCTCTGGGTCCTCACTTCTCCTGGGCTGCGTAAAATAGCTTTGTGTGTGTGTGTGTTAACCAATCCATTCTATGCTTCAAGTTTATACAGCTAGAGCAGAGGAAAAGGAAGAAGAAGAGAAGAGATTGGATTTATACCCCACCCCCTCACTTGGAGTCTCAGAGCAGCTTACAAACTCCTTCCCCTTCTCACAACAGACACCCTGTGAGGTAGATGGGGCTGAGAGAGCTTTTTCCAGAACTGCTCGTGAGATAACAGCTCTGAGAGAACTGTGGCTTGCCCAAGGTCATCCATCAGCTGCATGTGGTGGTGTGGGGAATCAAACCTGGTTCTCCTAGATTAGAGGCTGCACTCCTAACCGCTACACCAAACTGTCAACCAATTCATTCTATGCTTTAACTTTATACAGCTAGATCCCCCACCCATCAGTTATTGTCCCTTGCCATTCATCAGCTGGCCAGCAGGGGGACATTGGCAGGGGGCGGGCTAGCCTGGCATGGCAGTGATATCTCCTGCTGTGTAGTGACATCACTTCTGGTGTGCACTGGAAGTGTCACCATTGTGGCACTGGCAATGAACGACGCTCTGGTATTTGGGCAAAAACTCTATGGTAAAATCTCCCCCTCTGTTGCTAATAAGTTCCCTAGCCAGCCAGCTGATCGATGGCAGGGGACAGTGACTGGGGGGGGGGAGCGTGAGATCCTGCAGCTCTAGCTTTATATATTCAAAGCATAGAATGGATTGGGTTTACACACATGCACACACACAACAGGGTTTTTGCCCAGAGTATCCTGCATCGCCAGCAATGCTGTAGTCTCATTTCCAGTGCATGCCGAAAGTGACATCAGAGCATTGCCAGCAATGTCACCGAGTCACCGGGCTAGGCCTCTCCTTGCTGCTGGTAAATGCCCCCTCCCCTTCCCTGGTTGCCAGAGGGGGACCTGGCGACCCTATAATACAATTATTATATTTATTTATTTATTTATTTATTTATTTATTTATTTATTTATTTATATTTATATATTCCATTTCTACCCCGCCCTCCCTGCAAGCGGGCTCAGGGCGGCTTACAATAGGGCAACCGGTGCCAAGAGAAACAAGTTAAAACATATAAAAGTACTAAAACATTCCCACATCATAAAGTGCTCTATAATTCCTCTATTGTCTGAATCCGATGGCTTCAAATAATCATTAGACAGCAATGTTGGTCATGGTGGGCCCCAAAGGACTTAACTCAGCTGTCCCCTCCCTCCACCACACAGTTGGTAAAGTTAGCGGCGGGGGGGGGGCGGCTAAAGAGGGGGAGGGAGCAGCAGCTCCTACTCAAACGCCCGGCGGAAGAGCTCCGTCTTACAGGCCCTGCGGAACTGCGAAAGGTCCCGCAGGGCCCTGATTTCTTCCGAGAGCTCATTGCACCAGGTAGGAGCCGCCACTGAAAATGATCTAGCCCTCGTGGCCGCCAGCCTGGCCTCCTTAGGGCCAGGGACCACCAGGTGATGTAGAGATTCGGACCAAAGTGCTCTTTGGGGCATATGTGGGGAAAGGCGGTCCCTCAGGTATGCCGGACCCTGGCCAATTATAACTCCACACCCGAAAAGACCTTAAAATCATATGGATGGTCCTGGAAATAAGATGCAGACGAGTGGGCGATGGCGACAGTCCTTTTTGTATGGGGAAGCTATGCAGCAAGTCAAAGTTCTTGTTGGACTTTTAACCTGTGGACAGGTGTGCAGAGGAGTGGGTACCTAGCAGTGGGTTCTGCTCCCGACCGGTGTGCTCTCATGGGAAGAGGAGAAAGGCCAAGGTGGGTAGACCTGGTGGTCCCTAGCAGTAGAAAAGAGCAAGGGTCCCGTAGCATCCTTAATTGTTTATATTTTAATTTTTATTAATTTTATAAATTAGAGCTTAATATCAATATAATAAAGCATTTTGAGGAGTCAGATGGGTACAGTAAACCTAACAAGCATGTTCAATGAAATACCAGTAATACAGTTGTTGAAGATATGTAATAGTATAAATACTACATGTGAAAACAGTGTTCATGCTAAATGCACAATGAATCAAGTAATCAAACAGAACAGATCTCAGTGACCATATGTTAGATTACAACTAGACATTGCGAGAGAAAGTACAGATTAAAGATAGATCTGTTTGAGATACTCAGGGTTGAACTCCATGAATGGAAACCATTGCTCCGCAAAGTTAGAGAGTTTAGGATAGAGTTCCCGAGTTTTGTAGATGATCTGTAATTTTACCCATAATGAGGTGATTCCACACTTTGTTTAGCCAGCATGAACATGTGGGGGCTAGACTAGACATCCAAGTAGATGCAGCCAATGCTTTTGCTGCTAGAGCAGGCTAGTGATTAACTCACGACGGAGTTTTGGTTAGTAGCTCTAGCTCACTTCTTCAGATGACTCAAGAAAGTTCATACCTTGATGCAAATTCCATTAGTCTTTAAGGTGCTACTGGACTCTAGCTCTCACTTTACTATTTTATTTTTTGCCCTGCTTTTCTTCCCAGCGGGCCCCCATAGCAGCTGGTCACGTTGTTTTCTTCTCCTCCGCTGTATCCTCATGGCAACATCCCTGTGAAGCAGGTTAAACTGAGAGAGAGTGTGACAGATCCAGGGCCACCCACTGCACTTTCATGGCACAGCAAGGAACTGAGCCTGGTTCTTCCATGTCGTAGTCCAGCGCTCTTCACCACTGAAGCATACTGGCTCTCTCACAATGGGAGCAGTTTTACAGGTATAAGCTCTCTGTAGATTGGTGAGACTCATTCTGTCACGTGGGAGCAACCTGTGGTTCTTTGACATGCAGTGGTTAGGAGCTCAGACTGGGAGAACTGGGTTGGATTCCCCACTCCCCCACTTGCAGCCAGCTGGGTGACCTTGGGCAAGCCATAGTTCTGTCAGAGCTGTTCTCTCAAGATCAGTTCTCGGAAGAGCTCTCTCAGCCACAACTACCTCACAGGGTTTCTGTTGTGGGGAGGGGAAGGGAAAGGAGATTGTAAGCCGATCCGAGACTCCTTCGGGTAGTGAGGGGCAGGGTATAAATCCAATCTCCTCCTCCTCCTCCTCCTCTTCCTCCTTTCTCAGCATGGTACCAATCCCATGTTAAAGGAAAGTGGCCAAAGTCCTTGCGATTCTCAGGTGGTTGCCACATTGGAATGCCCAGCACCAGAAGAGTGAATAAGATGTGAGCCTGCTAAGGTGCAGGTGTGATGCCAGAGATGGAAGCAAACATGGCCGTGTGAGTTAATGGTATTTACAAATGTGGCTCTCTGTGAGCTGGAAAGTCAGTATTGTGACCACTTCCTTCTGGCAGCCACCTTATACTCCCTTTCCCCTGCTTCCTTTTTCCCTTCCCGCCCACCCACATTTTATCTGCCCCCCTCCCATCCTCAGGTATATTTATTATTTATTTACTTCATTTATAGCCCACCTTTCTCCATAATGGGGACCCAAAGCAGTTTACAGCATTCTCCCCTCCTCCATTTTTATCCTCCCAACAATTCCATGAGGCAGGTTAAGCTGAGAATGTGCAACTGGCCCAAGGTCACCCCGTGAACTTCCATGGCAGGATGGGGATTTGAACCTGAGGTTTCCAGATCCTAGTCCAGAACTCTAACCACTATACCACACTGCCTTTCATGAGGGCAGCTTTTGTACAGTAGCAAGCAGCCAGGGTGAGTTATGCAAGTCGAGTAGTAGCAATGGAGGAGAGGAGAATGCTGTAAACTGCTTTGGGTCCCCATTATGGAGAAAGGTGGGCTATAAATGGTTGGTTCTGGCCCCTAGCCCGGATGAGTCCTCCATCAAAGGTTCTGAAAGCACTATATAGTGTCCTGCCCCTCCTGCTGCCTTTTACTGACAGAAACCAAGGCTGGAATGTTTGGTAGTATTGTTATGGCTGCCTAGTAGTAGAAGAGGAAGAGATTGGATTTATACCCCGCTCTTCACCATCCAAAGGTGTCTCAGAGCGGCTTACAAACTCCCTTCCCTTCCCCTCCCCACAACAGACACCCCGTGAGGTAGGTGGGGCTGAGAGAGCTCTTGACAGAAACTGCTCTTTTTCAAGAACAGCTCTTATCAGAACTACGGCTTGCCCAAGGTCATCCAGCCAGGTGCAAGTGGAGGAGTGGGGAATCAAACCCGGTTCTCCCAGATTAGAGTCCGCACACTTAACCACTACACCAAACTGGCTCTGTAAAGACCTCTGAGGGCATTCATTTCTTAAAGCTACAGGCACCAGTTCTATTATTTTGGGGGAGTTACCCCTATTATTGTTGCTGTTGTTGTTTTAGATTTCATATTTTTCTGCAAACTCAGGGCTTTCCTCAGTTTTATGGGAAGATGTGTATTTTCTGTCCACGGCTCCAGTCTCTGGATATGTATCCCCAGATGGGCCCATGTTGAGAATTAAATATCTTGATGATGGCTTACTCAGTGCCATTGAAAGCATAGTAATGGTAAGGCTCTATCGTGTTCGGCTTTCCAAAAACATCCCAAAGCTGTGTACACTCTGCATTAACAAAGAAACAAAGTAAATTCTGCACCAGGAAGAGCTGGACTCTATGACCTGTAGAGGGGCTGCGGTGGCTCAGAGGTTACGACGCTGAACTGCAGACTGGAAGATCTGTAGTTCAGCAGTTTGAGACCCGAGTGCCACATAATGGAATGAGATCCCTTCTCTGGCCCCAGCTCCTGCCAACCTAGCAGTTTGAACGCAAGAAATTGCAAGTAGATAAATAGGTACCGCTTCGGTGGGAAAGTAACAGTGTTCTATGCACCTCAGTATTTAGTCATTCCTGCCACATGACCACAGAAAAGTCTTCAGACAGTGCTGGCTCTTCAGCTTGGAAATGGAGATGAGCACCGCCCCCTAGAGTTGGATTTCACTAGCTTTCGAGCAAGGGGAAGCTTTACCTTTACTTATGACCTGTATACATGAGAAAAACTGAGTACCTTTGTAAGATTTATCTTACTATGAATTAATATGTTCTTCTTCTTACTTTGAGCAGAGTTATTTTGGCTTTTTATTTATGTGTACATACTCAGGAGGTTGGCAAGGCCACTAGAAATGTTATTCTGGAACCTATCCGGCTTTGGAGATTTCGGCAGACATTTCACAGAAAGACAGCCGAGCCTGTCTGCCTGTCAAAAGTGCTGTGAATGTTGAATTCTCGAGAAGCTGGGTTTTGTACCCTGTATCAGGTCTCCTGAAACTGCAACATGATTATTTGAATATGTAATATTTGGAATATGTAGAATATGTAATAGCGGTCCTTTGAGGAGAAAAGACAACGTGTGTGTGTGTGTGTGTGTAAATAAATAGAAGTAAATTAATACCACACTGAAAACTCTTTAACTTACTATGAAAATTAGAAATGCTAACTGGGAAATGAGTGTGCGTGGTGTTATATGAGCTACTCTTCCCTTTCAGCTTCCAGCCATGCACCCTTAAGAGAAGGCAAATAATGAACTGTGTAAAAGTAAATCCACAGATAAAACTTGTATAATTAAATGTGTACTAACAACGTAGACTGCCTCAAATGTTCTCTTCCTTCTTATATGGTATTCCCTACACGTTCTCCTTTTACTGCCTGTATAAAACAGTAGCTAGGGTGTGGGTGTGTGTGTGAGAGAGAAAGAGAGAGAGAGAAGAAAAACGTGGCAGCTTTTATTAATTTTTTTTTTTTTTGGCTTACCTTTAAAACAGAGTCAACCGAGTCGACAGAAATTAGACTCTGCGTGGGATGCTTTTGGAAATTGCAGGACGGCATCTGAATTTAGTGTATGCGATTAATATCCAAAAGGGGCCATAAACCCCAGCACAAAAGATGCACAGTGTTGCCTGGAAATTAAAGAAAAGGCGCCATCCCCCCCTTTTCATGGGTCATGTTGGCGTGCTTGCAACCAGGGACAAACGCCAGGGCGAATATAACTCAGAATCTTTCTCACGTTACCCACTTCAGTGGTGCAGGGGGGGAGGAAGCTCGGTTGCGATCGTTTGGGCATTTGTTATTTCCGAAACTGTTCTGAGCACGTGTAAATATACACTTCGTTCCGTTTTGTTGTTGTTGTGGCGGTGGTGCAATTCCAAGCTGTTTAACTTTGAGGGTGGTAGGACTTACAGAAAAAGAATATGGCAGCAGAGTGCCCTTTTGGAGGAGGAGGCGATTCCTTTTTTTTAAATATATATATTTACCTATAAAAACCTGAATATATATATCTATATATATAGATATATATATAGATATATATAGATATATATATTCAGGTTTTTATAGGTAAATTACATTCCAACTGTAGATCTTACATATATATAGTAGAGTCTTACACGTTCGTTAAATTTTCTATCCACTCATACACCCTTAACCATCTCTTAGTATGTACCTTTTCTTTTTTTATTCTGCAGCATCAAGCTCAAATCGTCCAGTTGTGCTAACTCTATATGTTACATCTTCACTAGAGGGTATTATGTCCGATTTCCAATTTTTAGCCAATAATAATCGAGCAGCGGCTACTATATAAGTCAATATATATGCATCCTGTTGAGTATATTCATTCGGCATTATATTTAACAAATATACTTCTGGTTTCAGTGCTAAGTTCATCCCCAAAATTTCTTGGATCATTCTCCGTACCATTCTCCAATATCCTTGTATCCTACTACAATTCCACCTCATGTGGTAGAAGGTCCCCACATTAGCTTTACATTTCCAACACTGGCTGGAATAACCCAGATAACATTTAGCTATTTTATCCGGGGAGGAGGAGATTCCTGTGAGGCTAAATTGCCTTTGGTCCTGTTGAGTAATACCCATGGGCTCCATTTTGGAATGGTATGTAGCTTGCATGCTTTGGATTCCCGAAAAACAGAATCCCTTCTCCCGTTCCAGTTACAGTCATGTTTCACCTTTCCCCCCTCTGTGTTCTCAAATAGCATTTGAAGTTCCTCTAGAACAGCAGTTCTCAACCTGTGGGTCGCGACCCCTTTGGGGGTCGAACAGCACTTTCACAGAGGTCGCCTAAGACCTTCAGAAAACACATATTTTTGATGGTCTTAGGAACCGAGAGGTCTTAGGAACCTATATGGTTGGGGGTCACCACAACATGAGGAACTGTATTAAAGGGTCACGGCATTAGGAAGGTTGAGAACCACTGCTTTAGAAATATGCCTAACTATTGTGGCAGCCTTCACGTTTACTGGGGATAAAATACCAGTATTATGGGAACCAGCCCCTAGCTAGCAACTTTTTGCTGGGGGGTGGGGCAATGTTTTTTTTTTCCTCAGGGGGCCTGCCATTATATGGTATGGCAGTACTGCCATGCCATGCTCATACTTCTAAATAGAAGAAGAAGAGATTGGATTTATGCCCTGCCCTTCACTTGGAGTCTCAGAGCGGCTTACAAACTCCTTCCCCTTCCCCTCCCCACAACAGACACCCTGTGAGGTAGGTGGGGCTGAGAGAGCTCTGACAGAAACCACTCTTTTTCAAGAACAGCTGTGCCAGAATTATGGCTTCCCAAGGTCATTCGGCAGGTGCAGTTGAAGGAGTGGGGAATCAAACCTGGTTCTCCCAGATTAGAGTCTGCGCACTTAACCACTACACCAAACTGGCTCCTCTATATTTTAATGTATTTTAGTGTATTGAGGGGAGAGAAGAAGCAAGGTGCTGCTGAAGGTGCAGCATCGCCTTGAACCTGCCCACCGGGTGGGGAGGAGAAAAAGTGATTGATTGGGGGTGAGGGACCGTGGAAAGGGAGGGGAAGTTGAGGATTCCTTCTCATCCTGATCCTTACTTTGACTCTCTTCAGCAAAGTCATCTGTGCTTGTCTAGCCCTGGTGATCCCCAGCTTTATTTGTCCAAATATTGCTTCTCTTTACTCTCAACCATGTTTTGCATTGGAAGAAAGATTAGGAAATAAGGTGTTTGAGATTCTCTAGTTATATTAACCTTCTTCCTCCAAAGATTTTCCCAGCTTCCCTCTTCTCATTAACCCCTACGCTGGACTCACAGTTCTGCTTCTCGATTTAATCAGAAGGAATACTACAGAAAGCACAGGGATATACGCCGAGCTTGATTTCTGACCTCGTCCAGTGTTAATATCTTTTCTTCCTGTTGAAATATTTCAGGTTTAGAGAACAATCAGTCGAACTCCTTTCAGCGCTGTATCCAGCGCTGTATGCGCTCAGCCTGTCGTATTCCAACAGGTTCCACCACACAGCCATTCCGTTTGCGTCCTGGCGCTTACCAATCAGTACTGTGTATCGTAAATAAAAGAAGACAATTATGTTTTTAGACTGTGATGACATCTAATACAGTCTTCCTGTTGCAGGTCACGCACATCCAAATTAGCGTCTTCTGAGAATGATGTTGTCGAAGTCGCAGCCACGGCTGGGTAAGAACTGGACTAATGATACACTTTGTACCCAAAATGAAATGCTGCCAATTTCAATAGCCACTGATAGTTTGAAAGGCTTCTTGTGAAGGGAACGGCTGTTTCTCAAAAGATTTCACAACTGTCGATTGCAAAGGTGTGTAAAAATGGGAAGCCGTAGTCAGCTCAAATACAATTTCCCTGCCAGGTGAAGCTGAGGCACCTTTATGATGGGATGGGAATAGAAATGAGCATGGGGGATTCTCAGGTCTCCTCCCCCCCATTCTCTTCCTCCGCTCTGTGACAGCTCTGCTCATGTCACTGAAGGCTTCTGCGGGAACCAATCAGCAAAGGGGCAAAAAACCACAACTGTCCATATGCGGTGTTGTGTACTAACTACGACTGTGCACGTGGTTGGGTTTGCACGAGGCCATGCGAACCAGCTGAGCTTCGCCCTCTACGAACAACAGCTAGAGAGGACCCGAAAACAGGCCAATCGGTCACTTCGGATCCTAAGGCAACCCTATGAAAATGGGCACTATGTAAATAAACCAATCACGGGTGTGTATGGGTGTGTGGGGTGTGGCAGAGCACGGACATTTAAGCAGGCCTCCGAGCCGGCTTCAGCATTCCAGTTTCTCCTGCCTTAATAAAATATGAGCTGATTTCACCATCAACATGTCTGGATCCAGTACTTTACATGCGTGGTTTCTCCGCTGTGGCTCCCGCCTTGTGGAATGGCCTGCCCGAGGAGGTCAGGAAAGCTCCCAGTCTCCTGGCTTTCCACAAACTATGCAAAACTGAACTATTCAAGAGGGCTTTTCTGTTGGATACTGTAACGCTGCATGCAAGAAGATTTGGGAGGGAAAGGGTTAAGAGAATTCTCTCACTGGCCTACACTTGGTAGTTGGCCCCACCCTCTTATCGGTTAGGTGTTGAGCCTCTTTAGCCCTTGATTGCCTTCTGTGTTTCATCTTATATAGGACCTCTCTTCTCTATCTTACCCAGGTAGCAAGCAATGCTCCTGCTATGCTGTGGAGCCCTGTGAGCAAAACTTCTACTTTGTGAGCTACTGGCATTCAAGTTGTGAGCAAGCGATTTGGCCGCTGCATAAATTAGTTTGCTCTGGAGACATCCTGCTTGAGCTAAGACAAAAAGGTGTGAGCCAAAGGCTAAAAAAACGGTGAGCTAGCTCACACTAACTCTGCTTAGAGGGAACACTGGTAGCAAGTTAACCTTTTTGGAATTAACCTGTTCAGAGTAAGTGAAATGTACCTATAGGAATATGTCATGTAACATGTGCTTCTATTTTTGTAAGTAAAATTTCTTTCTCTTGTTACCATTGGAATCAGATCATCTTTGTAATTTGCTTGAAAAGTATTGTTTCCCCTTAACCAGGGAACATGGAGGACCAGGGGTACTGCGTAAAGCTTCTGTGCATCCAAGACAAAGCCCCATTTTGTTGAACAGACTGACTCACTGTGTGTAATCCATCTTGAGTCCCTGTGAGAAAGGCAGGCTAGAAATAACATACATGTATAGAATAAAAGTAAGCAGACTCCTGATAAGTGGGAAAGAAATGGATTGTTGGATTTTGAAGGGAAATTGGGTAAAGAGGAATCCAGAGAGTCCTCCATAACAGTGCCACCCCGGGTTATTTTGGAGCCTGGCCAGATTAAGAAAAAGCTCGCTCTTTCTGAACTGGGAAGAGTTCATTCCAGACCACCCCATCACCAAATCTTGGCAACGTCACTAATGGCTTAGGACCGATCTGATCCCAGGGAAGCGTTCTGGTGGGTATCACAGAGGAGATGGATTCTCTTAGTTTGTCAAAGAATGACTCCGTGAATATGCATGCCACCTGCCAGAATACATTTTATACCCAGTCATCTCAGACTCTGAAATACCAATTGATATAAACATTGAACACCTGGTGAGAGAGAAATTAGGTAAAATCAGGCGGGGGGTGGGGAAACAAACCCCTGAGAGTCTTGCCGGGCAAGAGACGAGCAGAATCTGGGGTTGTCACGTTATTCCCTCCCACCCACCCCTTTCTAAATTTCTGTGTTCCCGGTAAATAGGAAACCTTCATGGTCGCCCTCACCACCATATCACAGCTGTAGAGAATCACTGGCCGTAACCATCTGAGCATGGCCATCCCGTATCCGGTGATTAAGTTCCCAGCTGTTCTCTTTCAATATGGATGAATGCATTGGGCAGGAACAGTAGCTGCTGGCTACCGCCAAGGTCCCTTCTGGAGAATTAGAGAGCTTGGCAGTTTGCTTTCCTTCCAGAGCCACGCCGAATAGGAAGCGTCTCCTGCTCTTCTCGTTTTCCCACTCTTGCGGCAAGAGTTGCCAAAGTCCACAAAGGCAACACCATAAATGAGGGATGTGCCTTCCCCCTCTCATTTTAAAAAGACCTTATCCTGACCTCCTGTTTAAGAGCATCACATTTTTCTATGCCTGTGAATGCCCACCCAGCCAAATTCTATGCCCTTCCAGGTGAATTCAGCCTATCAGCTATATATGGCTTCCTATTAAAGGGATGAGCTTTTGGGGTTTTTTGACTACCTGTGATTGCCAAAACAAGGGGAATGTATTTGTTGGGCCCTGACTGGTGGACAGGGTTGCCAACTTCCCGGTCAAGCAAACAAATAAACAGAATGATCTGTCACGCTGTACAAATCACATTAGAGACTTCTTATACAGTTCAACTTACAACCAAAATTAATACACATAACATATAATTTTGCCACCATGCAAAAATGATGACAACACCAGCTGCATAGTGACCTAAATACATATACTGCAGGTTAGGAAAGGCACAAAGAGGTGTAGAAAAAAGCCTGCATGGTTAACAAACAAAGTAATGGAAGCTGTAAAAGGTAAGAAGGATTCCTTTAAGTGGTGGAAAGCTAGTCTCAGTGAGGCTGATAAAAGGGAACACAGGCTGTGGCAAATAAAATGCAAGTCTGTGATCAGGCAGGCAAAAAGGGAATATGAGGAGCATATAGCAAAAAAAAAACCATAAAGACCAACAATAAAACTTTCTTCAGATACATTAGAAGTAGGAAACCAGCCATGGAGGCAGTGGGGCCCCGTGGATGAACTTGTATCCTGACAAAAATATGTAATCTTTCTTTAAAATCTGACTCCATTCCTGAGGACTAGAAGGTAGCTAATGTCACTCCCATCTTTAAAAAGGGTTCCAGAGGAGATCCAGGAAATTACAGGACTGTCAAATCTAATGTCGATAACAGGTAAATTGGTGGAAACTGTTATTAAGGAAATAATGAGTAGGCACATTGATGAACAAAAACTATTGAGGCAGACTCAGCATGGGTTCTGTAAGGGAAGATCTTGTCTCACTAACCTGTTAGTGTTCTTTGAGGGGGTGAACAAACATGTGAACAAGGGGGACCCAATAGATATTGTTTACCTTGACTTCCAGAAAGCTTTCAATAAAGTTCTTCCCTAAAGGCTCCTAAGTAAACTCAGTAGTCATGGGATAAAAGGACAAGTTTTGTGGATCAAAAACTGGCTAATTAATAGGAAAGAGAGAGTGAGTATAAATGAGCAATTTTCTCAGTGGAGGGTGGTAAGCAGTGGGGTACCACAGGGATCAGTACTCGGTCCAATACTTTTTAACTTGTTCATTCATGATTTGGAGTTGAGAGTAAGCAGTGAAGTGGCTAAATTTGTGGATGATACAAAGTTGTTCAGGGTGGTGAAAACCAGGGAGGATTGTGAGGCACTTCAAAAGGGATCTGTCAAGGATGGGTGAGTGGGCGTCAACATGGCAAATGGGGTTCAGTGTGGTCAAGTGCAAGGTGATGCACATTGGAGCCAAAAATCCTAACTATGGCCCAGGACAGACTGGCAATTTGCCCCGGTATCGAGTCGCGGCAAAAAAAACCCGGAGTAAACGATACCGGGTTTTCCCGTCCACACAGCGGGGGCCTCTGCCGGAAGAAACGGGACGGAGGCGCGTGGGACCGTTCAGACTGCCGCGCCGGAGGCGCGCTATATTCGCTGTTCCCCCATTATTTCGGCTGTGGGCGTATGTGCGCATGAGCGCATTTCGGCGATTTTTTTTTTTTTGCCCTGCAACGCCGGCACCGCATTGGGCAGTGGAGCGGAGCTCAGCCAATCACGCCGCTGCTGCCTCGTGCCCAACGCGGGTTGCTCCTGGCTTTTCGGCTGCGCGTTCAGACTCCCCGGAAGCGGAGAAACGCGCGACGAACGCAGGCTTTTGGATTTGCGAAGGCTTTTATCAGGTGTTTTTTTAATCCGGCACTGAAGCGCGAGGGCTCCGGTAAGCTCCGGGTGGGGGACGCCAGGCAGATGTGCCTGTGTGAACATTCCATTTAATCTGATATTGAGTCGCTGTCAGCCCGGGTCCCATCCCGGGGCAAATTGCCAGTCTGTACTCGGCCTATAAATACACGTTTATGGAGTCCAAACTGGCAAAGACTGATCAAGAGAGAAATCTTGGAGTCATAGTAGATAACTCACTGAAAATGTTGAAACAGTGTGCGACTGCAATAAAAAAGGCCAACGCTATGCTGGGGATTATTAGGAAGAGTATTGAAAACAAATCAACCAGTATCAGAATGCCCCTATATAAATCAATGCTGCAACCTCATTTGAAGTACTGTGTACACTTCTGGTAACCAAACCTTAAAAAGGATATTATAGCTTTGGAAAAAGTGCAGAAGAGGGGAACTAGAATGATAAAAGGGTTGTGACACTTTCCCTATGAAGAGAGATTGAGGCACTTGGGACTCTTTAGCTTGGAGAAACGAAGGCTGAGGGGTGACATGATTGAGGTTTATAAGATTATGCATGGGATAGAACAGGTTGAGAAAGAGGTACTTTTATCCATTTCTCACAATGCAAGAGCTCGTGGGCGCTCAATGAAATTGCTGAACGGTCGGGTTAGAATGGATAAAAGGAAGTACTTTTTCACCCAAAGAGTGATTAACACATGGAATTCACTGCCACAGGAGGTGGTGGCAGCTACAAGCATGGACAGCTTCAAGAGGGAATTAGATAAACATATGGAGTACAAGTCCATCAGTGGCTATTAGCCACAAGGTATAGATAGGGACTGGCATCTCTAATTAGAGCTGATCTCCAGGAGACAGAGATCAGTTCTCCTGAAGAAAACTGCCTGTTTGGAAGGTCATAATACTCTATGGCATTATGACCCATCCTCTCCTCAAGCCCTGCCTTCCCCAGATTCCCCCCTCAAAACTTCTAGGAATTCCCAAACCCAGAGCTGGCAATTCTACTGGTGACAGAGATCAGCTCCCCTGGAGGAAATGGCTGCCTCGAGGGGTGGACTCTATGGCATTGTACTATGTTGAGGCCCCTCCCCTCCCCAAGCTCCACCCTCTCCTCAATCCACCCCCAAGTTGACAGGTATTTTCCAATCCAGACCTGGCAACCCTAGTTTTAACTGATATATTATTGGAACACAATAATCTTGTCCCCTGCTTGGGGCTCTAATACGGGGAAATCTGATTGTTTGTTATGCTGGTGTTTGTGAGCAGGGAACCAAGCATCTGGACAGGATAGGGAAGTGCAAACTCTTGTTCTGTGAAAGTTGTTAAAAAGAGGGTAATAGGCAGATTTCAGAAACACCTGCAGAATTATTTGTCAAATGGCTCTCGCTGACTAAAGCAAATCTTTTAAAGCCTGTGAGCACCTTTGAAGATATGACAAAGGGTGGTGGGAGCAGCTACAAAATGGCCACCATGGGACGTGGAGCCAATGACAAAATGGCTACCGTGGGAGGTGGAGCCAATGGCAAAATGGCCACCCTGGGAGGTAGAGCCAATGGCAAAATGGCTGCCATGGGAGGTAGAGCCACGCGCACAGAAGAAGCCCAAGTGTATGGGAGGAGAGGGGTAATTTTTAAAAAAAATACATTAGAAAGAGGAGGCAGAGAAAATGAAACTAAGATTTTGATGGCAGCTGCAACAAAGACAATGTTATTTTATCCTATCCTTTTTGCTTATCCAGTTGTTGAGATGTCCATTCAAATCAGTGGAGTTTAAAATTAAAAATTTAAGACTACACCACCGCCACGACAATAAAAGCCCTCCGCGAGATAAAAAGGCAAGCTTGGAATTTGATCAAATTAGTACACAGCAGGAGATGCGGCTTTAGAGGGTTCCTGCTGACTTTTAAGCAACTCCTTCAAACTATTTGCCTTGAGGATTGTGATCTAAGGTTTGGATGGGAATGTCCGGAATTTTAAACACGGCACAACTAGTCTTGTCCCTTTCACACTTCACTTAACGTTTTCCTTGCCAGCCTTGATGGTTGCAAAGGAAGCTAGAAAACTGAAGCCGCCTCTACTTTGATGGCGTACAATCTTTTAAAAAATATAGCCAGGGGAAATTATGGGGAAGACATTTTGGCAAGTGGAAGGGGGCACAGAGAGGCGAATCGACTGGTCTCTGAGCCAGTCTGGTGCAGTGGCTAAAGTGCTGGACTAGGATCTGGGGAATCCAAGTTCAGATCCCCACTTGTCCCATGGAAGCCCGCTGGGTGTCCTGGGGCCAGTCACATACTCTCAGCCTAACCTACCTCACAGGGTTGTTGTGAGGGTAAAATGGATGATCGGAGAATGCTGTAAGCTGCTCTGGGTCCCCATTGGGTCCCCCAGGTCCCACCTGGCTGCCAGCAGGGAATGGAGAGGGGTAAGGGTTGCCAGACCCAGGTTGGGGAACTCCTGGCGATGTAGGGATGGAGCCTGGGGAGGGCAGGGACCTTGTTGGGGTTCCACTCCATAGAGGCCACCCTCCAAAGCCTCCATTTTCTCCAGGGGAACTGATTTCTATAGTCTGGAGATGAGCCATAATTCCAGGGGAATTCTAGGCTGGCATCCCTAGAAGAAAGGTGGGATATAAATAAAGTCCAATCCAAAGCCTTTTATTGGCATATACATAAAGATACAGTAGTCTAAATACAAAATCAAGGAGAGTAAAATTAAAATTGCAGAGTAACATCAGAGAGTGTCATCATAATAAGAGTAGGATCATAATAAAACCTAGTTCATAATATCACTTATCAGGCCGTAAAACCATGGCACTGCAGAGAAACATTGCTACTATTTCGGTTATTTCTGTATCTGGATTATCAAGCAAGAAAAGGAGCTTAAAATCATCAGGGGTCTCTAAAAATTGGCCTAACATGGGATACAGAAGATCCCAACGGGAATAAATAAAGTAAATAAATAAATAGAAAACACACTATAAGAACGCTTACTATGGCCCAGGAAAGGGATGGGGTCTGAATATCTGACCCCCATAATATTTTGGATTTTCTTTAAAAAAAAATATGTCTGTGTTTGTGTGTTTATATGAGTGTATCTGCACCTGGAAGTCATGAGGACCTCTGGTGACTGACCCCTCCTGGGGCCCTGGAGGATATTTAGAGAGGTGGCTGAATAAAGCCCGCCCCTGCCCTCCTGGCTTCTGGTATTCCAAGGAGGTCTCCCATCCAAGTACTTGCCAGAGTGCTTAGCTTCTGACAATCTGACAAGATTGGGCTTGCCTAGGCTGTCCAGGCCAGGGCAAGGGAGAAGCATCCTTTTTTACGTACATGGAGGTGATGATATTTATTTAACACATTCTTATAGCAACTTTCTGCCTGACGAGGGCCCCCAAGGCAGCACACATAGAAACAGTAAAACATCTTAAACAATGAAGATAATCATTGGGCTAAATGTTAAATGTGTATATATACATATATATTTACTCAGAAGATACACGAACACAGAATATTTACTCAGCATCTCTGATCCTCTGCACTTCCTGATTTTTTTTGGGGGGGGGGAGGGAATGCTGTTCAAACAAATTACAGGGATGATCTAACTCCAACGGTAAGAAGAGAAAGAAACTTTACTTACACAAATAGAAGCACATCTGAGATGACATACTCATGGAGGTGCGTTTAACTTATTGTGAACAGACTGACTTCAAAAAAAGGTTAACTTGCTACAGCTCCAAGCCCAGGTAAGACAGAGAGAAGAAGAGAGGTCCTATATAAGATGAAAAGAGAAGAGAAGACAAGCAAGGGCCAAACATCTAAACGATGAGAGGGTGGGGTCAACTGCCAAGTGTACGCCAGTGAGAGAATCCTCTTAACCTTTTCGCTCCCAGTTCTTATTGCATGCAGAGTTATAAAACAAAACAGCATTCAGAATTATAAAATATTTCAATGAAAACATATAACAATACCGGAGGAGGGCTGATAACCGTTAGGAAGGGCTGTGGCTCAGTGGAAGAGCCCTTGCTTTGTATGAGGAAAGGCCAAAGTTCGATCCCCAGCATCCCCATTTAAAGGATCAGGCAGTAGGTGATGTGAAAGACCTCCGCTTGAGATCTTGGTGAGCTGCTGCCAGTGTATGCAGAAAATATTGACCTTGATGGATCAAGATTCAGTATAAGGCAGAGCTGTGTTCATTATTGAGGAGGGAGAAGGAATTCAATTTTTGCTGCAATGTCACTTTTGAACTATTTTAGGAATATGAATTTAGACAATTATCCTTGGGATCAAAGCTGGGAAAACTTCTTGCTCATTCTAATCCAAAGCCAGAAATAGCCTGCATGATGATGATGATGATGATGATGATGATGATGATGATAGTAATAGGAGGAGGAGATTGGATTTATACCCCGCCCTTCACTCAGAGCCCCAGAGTGGCTTACAAATGCCTTCCCCTTCCCCTCCCCACAACAGACACCCTGTGAGGTAGGTGGGGCTGAGAGAGCTCTGACAGAAACTGCTCTTTTTCAAGAATGGCTCTGACAGAACTTGTGACTGACCCAAGGTTACATCAGCAGGTGCAAGTGGAGGAGTGGGGAATCAAACCCGGTTCCCCCAGATTAGAGTCCGTGCACTTAGCCACTACACCAAACTGGCTCATATAATTGACGTTGTTCATTTATCCTGGATTAATTACAAAGAAACCCACAAAACATCATTTGTTATTGCTGGTATGTTATTAAGCACAGAACAACTTAAAGTCGGGTGACCATATGGCAATTTCAGAAGTAGGTCTCCCACAGCTGTTGTATTTTATTAATCTTGTAATAAACGATTGCCACATTAACATAACTATGTCATTAGCTGATCCACTGTTTTTTTAAATGTTTTGTCATTATTTAGTATCATTATTAATCATTCAAAATTAGTTTGCTGCAGTGTTTAGAGTCTTGGATTAGGATCTGGAGGAGACCCGTTCAGATCCCCATTCTGCCATGGAAGCTAGCTGGGTGACCTTGGGCCAGTTACCTACTTCACAAGTAGTTTCAGAAGGTAGTCTTGATGGTCTTTAGTAGAACAGCTAGGCTGCATCACACACATAAATAATCCACTTTCAATCTACTTTCAGTGCACTTTCCAACTGGATTTATACAGTGTGAACTGTCAAAATAATCCAGTTGGAAAGTGGATTATATAGTGTTTGTGAATGCAGCCCTAACTTCAACAGCAGCACCTTAGAGACCAGCAAGAGCTTCATAATATAAAGTTAGGGATGGGCACGAACCAGCTTGTGATGAATTTTGGGCAGTTCGTGGTTTGTGAAGTGAAGTTTGTGGCAGGCCAACTGGCACCAACTTTCCACAAACTTTCAAGCTGTTCATGGAGATTTCATGCCAGTCCGTGAACAGATACATTTCCAGACAGACTGTTTCCACTCCAATTCGTGCCCATCCCTAAGTATAAGCTTTTGAGAGTTGACTCTCTGATGAAGGGAGTGTCAACTCTCCAAAGCTTATACCCCCAAAATCTTTGTCTTTAAGGTGCTACTGGACTCAAATCTAACTGTTCTACCTCACAGGATTGTTGTGAGGATAAAATGGAGGAGACGAGAACTATTTATTTATGTTATTGATAGCCTTTCTTTCTCAC
The DNA here is from genome assembly GCA_029375565.1 of Gekko gecko. Classification (NCBI taxonomy): domain Eukaryota; kingdom Metazoa; phylum Chordata; class Lepidosauria; order Squamata; family Gekkonidae; genus Gekko; species Gekko gecko. The sequence goes on along the minus strand of JAPDNY010000004.1, from coordinate 164,022,772 downwards.
AGGGACTCAAGGCAGATGACACATAGTGAGCCAGAACAGTCACAAAAATGGGATATTCAATAGCCAATGCATTAGGATTTTAAAAGTCTGGAACTGTCAGCTACGTTGGGTCCCCATGGGGAAGAAAGGTGGAGTACCAATGATGTCAAGTAAAATAGATATATTTTGTGTTCTAAAAAACCCCTTATTCAGATCTGGAATAGCGACTGTATTGTATTCAATACTATAGGTTTGCACTTATGTTCTAGGTTAAGTGCATAACCAATGCTAGCCATTAGCTTTCAAAGGAGGGGCAAAGGTGTAAATGAATCCTGTGGCTCTTCTGAAACTATCACTGCTTGCACTGGCACAAACTAGTGGATTTCTGGCTTCTTCCACACCTACCATGTTCACCAACAAGACAATGTCAAACACACACACAAAGCTCTCAGGAGCCAAAATAACTCATTAGGCTCAGTGGCAACCAAAGCAGGGCCTCCAAAGATGACCAGATTGAGTCGATAGGTTCAGATGGGAGAAGCGTCTCCTTGCTATGCAGAGGAAAGCAATGGCAAACCACCTCTGCAGTCTCTTGCCTTGAAAGTCCTCTGCGGTGGAACTTCCTGGGGTCGCCATGAGTCGGTTGTGATTCGATAGCACAGAGAAACACACATTTCGCTCCTAGGAGATGTTTCTCTTTTCTTCTCAGTTGCATCCTGTATACAATAAATATTCAGAGTATCATTTAGGCAAGGGTTATTTGCATTTGGAGGAAGAACCTGCTAAAATGCAGGTGGAAACACCCTCAAGATCCGTTTAATTGTGCCAGATCTCAAGAAGTCTGTATGTGTCAGGTTTTAATATATTCACCCCTCCTTTCAAAAAAGGTAAATGGTTTCCAGCCAGTTCTACAGCCCCATTAGAAAGTATGCTCACATATTAACGAGATGTAAAAATACTTGTACCATCTAAATTGCTGTTCTCGAGTACATGATTTCACTTCCATGGGCTCCACTAGCACACACCATTAAAGCGGGTTCAGAAGACTGTTACCTATTATTTCAGCAGCAGTCGCTTAATGTCAGGGACTAGGTAAAAATGCACCTTCTTTGGGAAGGAACGGCTGTGAAGATAGATCAAATGCATTTCCAGTCAAAGAATTAAATGAGCCACAGTTGTCCATGCATGGATGAAAAGCTCTGGGCTGTTCTCATAAGGCAATAAAGACCGTCAGCCTGAAACTAATTTATAACGCATTTGCGCCATTCATTCAATATGCAATGGCTCGAACGTACAGTAAAAATAACTGTTGGTGGATGTCGAAGTGGTGGGAATGGTTGTGGCTTCAAAGGCTTCCCCCAGTGAAATTGTATGCAAGCACCCACATGCGAGCACCCACGCATGCACCTTTACAGAGAAGTAAAAGGAAATGAGGCATTGCATTCCAACCAGCATCTGTTATATCCCAGAAATGATTCCTCAGGTTTCCAAAAACAGCAGCAGAAGTTCAGGTTGCAACTGATAGTTCAGTTGTGAGAACACAGGGTCCCAAAAGAACATTCCTGAATGGATCACTGACACTAATATGTCAAGTTTCAGAATTTAACTTTCATCTTAGCCAAGGGTCTCTCCATATAGCTCTAGGCTGTCAATTAGATGAGGTAGGAGTTTGCTGATCTGACTTGGATGGCCCAAGTCCAGTAGCACCTTAAGGACCAGCAATATTTCCAGGGTATAAGCTTTCAAGAATCGCATTTCTTGTCAGTCTTTAAGGGACTACTGGACTTGAATCATGCTTTACTTCCAAGATACAACTTTACAGAAATGATTGCAACCAATGACTCAAACAGGCATATGCATTTACTTTCCAGCTAGAAGAAAACACAGTCTTGCCCACTCTTTTCCCCCTCCAAAGTTCTGGGCACTTTGCCCATAGTGCTCCCAATTCTGTACTAGTTTGTGGCTATTCAAGTAAATGATCTTGCTCAGTGTACTTACACAAATACAGCGATCCTGCAAGAAATCGCACAGGAAGCTCCTTACACTGAATCAGACCATTGGTCCATCACAGTGAGTATTGTCTATTCAGACTGGCAGCAGCTCTCCAGGATCTCAGGCAGAGGTCTTTTACATCACATAGGCTGCGGTCAGATGTGCCTTTAGATCCTGTGCATTCCTCAGCCAGTTTGGTGTAGTGTGAGCCAGTTTGGTGTAGTGGTTAAGTGCGTGGACTCTAATCTGGGAGAACCGAGTTTGATTCCTCACTCCTCCACTTGCACCTGGCTGGATGACCTTGGGCAAGCCATAGTTCTGGCACAGCTGTTCTTGAAAAACAGCAGCTTCTGTCAGAGATCTCTCAGCCCCACCTACCTAATAGGGTGTCTGTTGTGGGGAGGGGAAGAGAAAAGAGTTTGTAAACTGCTCTGAGACACCCTTGGGTAATGAAGGGTAGGGTGTAAATCCAATCTCTTCTTCTTCATCATCTAAAGTGCATGATCAGATGGCAACATCTGGGAAAGGTCCCACAGCCATCAGCAACCCATGCTGCCCCACCACAGAATCAGAGTTAAAAGACATTGGAGAAAGTCTGGTCCTAACACTTGCCAATGGGCCATGAATGGATTTTCCCTAGTCTGATCACTCAAGTGTGCACTCAAGCCATCAGGATGGACTGCTCGGTCCATCCCAACTTGGCACCATTTCCGCCCACTTGGCAATGTGTGCATAACCACATAATTGGTCCATGGAGATCTCCATGGAGAATTCTTCACGTGGGTGTTCAATTCCTCAGTTTTGTGCATGTGCATAAAAAGGCACCCGCCACACACACTTGCCTGAAAACAGTGACAGGCTGTGCCCACAGCAAAATGGATTATACTGGGATGTGTGATCAAGCAACTCCATGCCAAATACCAATGTTTGGAATAGGAGCACTTCCTGACTGTGCCAAATGGCACATCTGACCACAGCCATGTTGCTTTGAAGATGCCAGGGGTTGAAACTGGGACCCTCTGCATGCCAAGCAGATGCTCTGCCGCTGAGCCATGGCCCTTCCCCATGTGAATTCACTCATCTTTATGCAAATATGGAATGCCATTCTAAGAACATTTTCTTGGGAATTAGCCCTATTGACTAGTGGGTAGGATTCTGAGCTGAACTGCTTACGATTGCTCTCACAATTGTACTGTTCGAAAGCTTTGTGGGCTGCACGACTAGAGATTTTTTAGATTATGTTCCGCGGCAGTATAAATTCTTTATTCAGTTGCAAGCCCGTGTCTATTAATTGTCATAACAGCCACTTAGTATGCATGTTCAGGAAATGCATGAATTACAAAATGGGAAAGTTGACGAATCGAGTGAATTAAATTGATCTGTTTTCTTGGCAATGCAAATAACCACACAGCTTTAAACGGCCTTTATTTAAATCAATTCACCCTGCTTGCTTGGATATCAGGGTTTAGGTCTCCCTCATAGTTATTATCGGGAGTCCAGCCTGGATCCCATTCCTGGATTCTCTGTCCCGTCGTGTCCCGTTTTATGGTGCTGGGTAGAGTGGCCGGCTCCGGCTTAGGAGGTTCCTAGAGATTTGGGGCCAGGACCCGGGAAGGGTGGAGTTTGAGAAGGGGAGGAAGCTCGACAGGGATATCATACTATGAGCCCATCTCCCAAAGCTGCCATTCTCTCCAGGGGAACTTTCCTCTGTACTCTGGAGATGACTTGTGATTCCAGGAGATCCTGATGCCCCACCTGGAGGTTGGCAACTCTAGTCCTGGTCCTACCTATCTACACGGGCACTGTGGATTCCATCTTAATCATTAGCCTGTTAGTTTATTTTATTTATTTATTTATTATTTCATTTCTACCCCATCCTCCCCACAAGTGGGCTCAGGGCAGTTTACAAACAAGAGCACCATGTGCCAGATATAAAACATTAAAAACACATAAAACACACAATTTTATCAGAATAAAGTGCTCAAAGATGGTAAACATACAATCAAAGCAAGATGGTGGCCTGTAGATATTGCCCAAGCCCGTTTTGATGGAACCAGTCTACCGGAATACTATGGCACAGTTTTTGTAATGGGCCGTCCCAGTCACCCTGTTATTCCCACGAGGTAGTTGGTGCTGGTGGTAGTGGCGGCTCCTAATTAAAAGCCTGGTGGAAGAGCTCCATTTTGCAAGGCCTGTGGAACTGTGAGAGGTCCCACAGGGCCCTGATCTCCTCCTGTAGCTCATTCCACCAGGTAGGAGCTGCCACTGAAAAGGCCTTGGCCCTGGTTGCAACAAGCCTGGCCTCCCTGGGGCCTGGGATCACTAACCGGTGTTGAGCCCCCGACTGTAGAGCTCTCTGGGGTATGTATGGGGAAAGGCAGTCCCTCAGGTATGTTGGATCCTGACCATATAGGGCTTTAAAGGTAAGTACCAGCACTTTGAAGTGAATTCGGAAAGCTATTGGCAGCCAGTGCAGCGCTTTCAGCACAGGTCGGATTAGTTCGGGATGAAGCACAGTGGTGGTTGCCGTGTGCCTCCTTAGGTCTCCATATGTTTATATGCATGTAGAGCATGCCCCTCTTCTTCGGTGCCACCACTCCAAGGTAAATCCAGCCTCCCATGTTATCAGTGCTTGGGAGATACTACTAAAGGCTGCCTCTGAGCATGAGCAAAAAGCAGAGGGTCCAAACTACTTCAGTCCTTCCCCTGTGCCTGTGTGTCAGCATGGGCAAATGGCTAAGGCATGCAGGCAGAAGTCTGAAACACACGCTGCTGCTGCTGCTGCAGAAGGAGGAGGAGGAGGAGGTGGTGGCGGAGGAGAAGGCAGAAGAGGAGGAGGAGGAGATTGGACTTCACTCAGAGTCTCAGAGGAGCTTACAAACTCCTTTCCTTTCCCCTCCCCACAACAGACACCCTGTGAAGTGGGTGGGGCTGAGAGAGATCTTTCAAGAACTGCTCTTTCAAGAAGAGCTCTGACAGAGCTATGACTTGCCCAAGGTCATCCAGCAGCTGCAAGTGGAGGAGTGGGGAACCAAACCTGGTTCTCCCAGATTAGAGTCCACATGCTTAACCACTACAGCAAACTGGCTTGATTTACTATAGGTTATTAAAATAGGGCAGAAGACAAAGGAAAATAACCATCAATCCTACCAGCTACACAGACCTAAGGAAAGAAACAGGAAAAAAAACATATCAGCAAGCTCAGCTTAATACAGAAGATTGTCTCAGCATCCATCTTGGATGCTTGTGGACCAAATACAAATCCTGACCCCAACCTGCACCATGTAGGGGAATCTGATTCCCAGCATTTGAAAATGCTAATTTATTTATTTATTTTGATTTGTATCCTGCACTCCCTGCAAGCTGGCTCAGGGCGGGTGGCCACAGTGGAAATACAAAATCAACAAAACAATGTCATAAAAAATAAATAAAGCAGTTGTTGTTGTTGTTCAATCACACAGTCAAGTTCACCTCTTCGTGACCCTATGGGCCACATCATGCCAGGCCCTCCTGTCCTCCGCCGTCCTCCAGGGTGCACTCAGCTTCATGCTCCTTGCATCAATAACACCGTCTAACCATCTCATCTTTTGCTGTACCCACCTCCTTTTACTTTCAATCTTTCCTGGCATCAGGGTCTTCTCCAGTGAGTGCTCTCTTCTCATTTGGTGGCCAAAAGTATCTGAGCTTTAGTTTCAGTATCTGTCCTTCCAGGGAACTGTCAGGTTTGATATATTGTTTTTAGGACTGATTTGATCTCCTTGCAGTCCAAGCAGGTAATACAGGCAGGGCTACTATAAACTCTTGGAGGATAGGCTACATTAGGGGTGTGTCACCTAATATGCAAAGCAGTTCCTGCTACAAAAAGAGCCTTGAATACAGGTAATAGCAGGTAATACATTATTAGTAAATAAGGTAACTGGATTTTACCCATCTTTTATTAAGCCTTTCTGCCTTAGCTGGCTGGAAATGCCTTAATTAATCTAGATTATTTATTTATTTATTGTAATAGATTTGTATCTCACTCTCCCCGCATAGCAGGCTCAGGGTGGGTTCCATCAAATATAATATACAAACAACTAAACACAGTTAAAAATACATCAGATAAAATACAGTACAATTCCTATAGATTTAATCAGAGCCTCAACAGAGGTGGCCTATCACAAATTGGGGTTCCAGGTGTTACACGGATCTGATCCACCAAAGGGGAAGCCCAATAGATAGATAAAAGAAGGATGCCTGCTTCCTCAACTAAAAGCCTGGAGGAAGAGCTCCATCTTGCAGGCCCTGCAGAACTGTAAAAGGCCCTGCAGGGCCCTGATCTCATATGGGAGCTCATTCCAACAAGTAGGGGCCAGGGCTGAAAAGGCCCTGGTCCTAGTTGAGGCAAGACGGACATCCCTGGGGCCAGGGACCAGTGGGAGATGCTGATTAGCAGATCATAATACTCTTTGGGGCTCATAAGAGGAGAGGTGGTCTTGCAGGGGAGCTATTTAGGGAGGTTTTTTCCCATGTGGGGAAGTGAACCCCTATCCCCCAGGTCATCCAAGGGTACACATCCCATACATCTCAATACCCAGATCATGTTTAATAACAGCTATCCATCTTGTCCTTCCTGTCAGGTCGAACAAAAGTTATCTCTTTGCAGAAACACATTTCCATTCTTGTTGACCTCTTGGTGTATTTTATGGCCCTCTTCCTTGGGAAAGCAAGCAGTTGTCAAGGTTCCAGGAAACTCCTGCTGGGCATCAAAGCAACCTTACTTCTTAGGATCATGACAGTGGTTACAGTTGCTCAGCGCTACAAGAATGCCATTGTTAGGAGCTGGGTTTGATGAACAATGTAATGGCACAGAAGGTGTTGGAATGAGATGTTCCCCAACTTACAAAAGGGATGGGAATGTTTACAACCTGGGCATTTGACAAATCACACAAGGAGTATTTGCTAATTATTATCCATGAAACTCTCCTCCAACACCACATTTCAAATAAAACCACTGTCTTCCTGTAAGCTTTCTTCATTGTCCAACTTTCACACCCATATATCCTAACGGTGACTACCATGGCATGAATTTGATCCTTACACTTAAGAATCTTTTCTAGCCACCTTCCCCCCATAGCTATTACTTCACATGGGTTAAGTGACTCTGGGAATAAAACATCCCAGGACGGAAATGATTACTGGGAGGAGAGAAGGGCCAGGAACATCCGTGACGAACATGGGATCCAGCCTCAGATCTGTGACTCATCAGATATACGTTGACTTTTTCCTGTTAAATATTATATAGTTTCCATAGGCTTCTGCAGCTAGTTTAAAAAAGAGAGATAATATATTCATACTTGCATGTGCCAGCTTTCCCTTTGAGAACCCCTAGGGTAAGAGTGACATTTCTCTGGTTCTTTTTTTGTTTCATCGGATCGTAACAGATTTATGGGGGGTTTTTTCTGAATTTTCTAACTTTGGATACTGGGAAAAGGCTTTTATTATGACTCTGGTAGAGTAAAAAAAAATACAGCCTAAGAGAGGCAGTGTTGTGAAGTGAATAGAGTGGTGGACTAAGTTGCTGGGTGGCCTGGGTTTGAATCTGCACTTCTATCATGGAAGCTCACTCGGTGACCTTGGGCCCAACATACTCTCCATCCGGCCTACCTCACTGGGCCGTTGTTGTGGGGAAATGGCGGAGGGAAGACTGATTTCTAAAAGCAGGGTAAATAAATGCAAGTACATAACACAGAGAAGTCTAAATACCAGGATTTAAGCTAGATGCACTGAAGACAATACATTCTCAAAAACAGCAATAAGAATGCCTCTAGGCTTGCTGCTCAATGTGATAAAGCTTATATGGAAAGCGAGAGTCCTTTTAAAAATGAATATAAAACTTTTTTGGTTAGGGCAGGTCCATTCCATGGAGCAGATATGGAGATCCAAGTTGCCTTTTTGAAGTAACTGTTGGAAATGCCCAATAAAGATGAACAAAAATAGGGGTGTATCACTGGATTGTGGACAAAGCTATTGTAGGCACTTCCTGCTGCCCCACTGGGGTTTCCCTGCCTCCCCTCATCGAACCTTCTCCTCCCTTAGGGGATAGACCCAGGTGGGTAGCCGTGTTGGTCTGAAGCAGTAGAACAGATTTTGTGTCCAGTGGAATGTTTAAGACCAACAAAAGTTTATTCAATGTATGAGCTTTCATGTGCATGCACACTTCCTCAGATACATTGAAATGGAAGTTACCAGTTCATACGGCAAAACATCTTAATTAAGTTGCATGAAGGCTAAATCCTTATCTCATTCATCCATATAGTGAAAAGCTCCAGAAATCCTATAATTGCTCCAAACCATGGTTTAATCATAGTTACGTGACAGTAAAAAACAAACAAACAAACAAACAAACAAACAAACAAACAAACAAAAAACCCTCTAAAATGGAGGTACCAGCAATATCGGACATCAGAAGATCAGGCTAAAGGAGAAGCCCTAACAAAACTGCTGTCACAAAAAAAAAAAGCTCATAAACTGCTGATAAGACATCATAAGAAAGAATACAATAGAAAACTATGGGGGAAACTGATGAAAGCAGCAAAAGACAAAAATCCATCTCTTTTCTGGAAATTAATTACAGGCAGACTTTTGGGACCCAAATCCCCAATATCCTCTTATATACCATCAGATAAATGGGTTTATTTTTTTACAGAACTGTACTAGGATGCTACTCAATCCCTCCCTCAAATAGCACTAGAAAATACCCTCAAATGGCCTCCTGTAACCCCCGGGTGAAATTAAATCCCACATAGACCAATTAAAAAATACTAAAGCCCCTGGCCACGATGGTATTCCACCTGAATTTCTGAAAGAAAATAAGGAGTGGTGGTCCTCTTTTTTGGCTCCCCTCTTTTCTTAAGATACAGGCCATATTCCAAAATCATGAGGGATGGCTATAGTGGCCCCATTTTATAAAAAAAAAAGTAAAAGGGAGGATCCATCTAATTGCAGGCCAATTAGTCTGCTGAATATCATAAGTAAGATATATGCCAGGAATCTCTTGGACAAACTTCTGGACCGGTTTGAACAAGAAAACATTTTAGCAGTGGAACAGGTAGATTTTAGGCCAGGGAGATCTATGACAGATCAGTGCCTAATTATCCAGCACCTTATCGAGAAATACTCGTCTAAGGGAATAACTTCACTTTACGCAACCTTTGTTGACTTCAAATCTGCATTTGGTTCTGTATCTAGAGTGCAACTCTGGGGCAAATTATCAGATTCATCTATTGATAGAAGACTCCTATATCTTGTACGGGCTTTACATGAACAAATTTATCTGAGAGTCAGATGTATCAGACAAGGACGTCTTACTGGATCCATTCAGACCTTCAGAGGTATCAGGCAAGGTTGCCTGTTAGCACCGGCAACCTATCTAGCTGGCTTAACACTCCAGAACTCCATCCCCCTAGACTTGTCAATAAGATGGTGCCAGTGGTTTCGGTTTCGGCGTTGCGAATGGCGGCTGCGTCTCGGGACGCTCCCGGAGGCGGCTAGCCCACGCGCAGATAGGGGGGGTCTTCGCATGTGCGAAAGACCCTAGTGAGCCTTAGGTGAAGGCTCTGAACCGGGGGAGCTTGGAGATTGGCCTCTTTGCCGGCAGACAGCCGGGAAATTGAGGCTTTCTCCCTGCCCCAATCGGCCCCGCTGCGTCGTGCCCCGTCATGGGACTTAGCAGCGCCACCGATTTCCAGGAGTGAAGACAGCGATATGATTTAACAGAAAAAGAAGAAATGGCATCGAATCGTGAGTGGAAGGTCTATTTTGAAGCGTGAATTTGAATCCCCCCGCAAGCGTTTAAGCGTATGGGAGGAGGGAGGAGTCCCCACCCCTTTTGAGAAGCAAGATCTACAAAGGGAGCGCGGAGGGGGGGAAGAAAGAAAGAACTGTTGGTGAAAGTACCGTTGGGGTTGCATAGAGAATACGACCTTACTAGCTTCCTGGGGGTGGCGGCACAAACTTTTTAAAAGTAAACAATAAAACAAAATGTCGACAACGGGGAAGGTCCTGCAGAAACCGGAAGAGAAGGGAGGAGGGACTTCCGGTCCGAGTAGCCCCCCCCAGAGCTTGCTGTCAATCAACAGGAAAATGAGATTCTGCGCCCTCTGCTGGAGCAAATGCAGAAAATCAATGAAACCCTGCTTAAAGTGGAAAGTGTGCTCATCAGTCGACAGGAACTGATATTGGAAACAACAAGGAAGATGACGGAAATTGAACAGAAAGCGTGGATTTTAAGTTCTCAGGGTGTAAAAGAAGAAGAGAAAGAGGATCTCGGATTCACCTTGGCGAATGTATCGGTACCCCTAACTGGCAGTGAAGCGAAAGAATTAAAAGAAGAGGTGGATATGGCTCCCAAAGCCAATTCCGCTTTTATAAAAGAAATTACTCTGCCAGTAGAAGGGGGGGTCGAGCATAGTAAGCAAGACATCGGAGATCTAATTTTTTGCGAAGTCTTTATGGCGCCCTGGAAATCTGAAGGCCACAAAAGAAAGAAGAAAGATTACATCCTTGAAATGCAAAAACTTCTGAAGAGACACGCCGGCGTGAGGGAAGACGCAGCACTCAAAATTATGATAAGCAGTGAAGAAGACAGCAGCCCAGGGGTAAGAGGTGAAGGAAAGGAAGCCATCAAGGTTAAGAAGGACTTAGTCCATAACTGGAAGAGACTTAAAAAGAAGACATCTTAAGGATTGTTTGTGTTGCATCTGTAAGGAGCTGTTTAATTACTAACCCCAATGGACTTTACTAACTGTACTAACAGAGTATCTTTGGACTTTGCAAAGCTAAAAAGAAGACCTTCTAACCATGATGGATGCCGAAAAACGGTATTAAACACTAACTAAAACTAACCCATTTTAACAGAGAAAACTTCACTCCATCTTTTTTTCTTTCTCCATCTGTCTACCCCTTCCTTTTCTTATAAAAAGAATAAAATTCTCTCCTCTTTAGGAGAGTTTTTCCATAAAAAAAATAAGATGGTGCCAGTGTTATTATATGCAGATGACACAGTGTTACTCTCCAGAACCCCTATAGGATTGAGGAGGGCTCTTGGGAACTTCTCCTCATGCTGCAAAACTGAGTCTGTTACAATCAATTACCAGAAAACCAAGATAGTTGCTTTGTGGCACAAACTGAAGATTTTGTCCTGGTCAATTAATGGTCATTGCATCTTGGGGTAGTCCTGCAGGCCACAGGTTCTAGGCTTCAACATAGTAAATATGCTGTGAACCAAGGAGAAAGATCTGCAAATTGTATTGCAAAATTTCACAATTCTCAAGGGGGGGGTCATATGTTCCCGCAGCCCTTATACTATATGAATCCAAGACATTAGCCCAACTGTTATATGGCTCATTCATGGGGCCACCCAGCACCTATTTTTCACTCTAGAAAGAGTTCACTCTAAGTTCTTAAAAACCATCTTACAGGTCCCTAGATGTGCGTCAAATGCCAGGGTAAGACTGGAAACAGGATGTTTAAAAGTTGAAGAAAAAGAAGAGAAGAAGAAGAAGAGATTGGATTTATACCCCGCCCTTCACTCAGAGTCTCAGAGTGCCTTACAAACTCCTTTCCCTTCCCAGCCCCACAACAGACACCCTGTGAAGTAGGTGGGGCTGAGAGAGCTCTGACAGAAACTGCTCTTTTCAAGAACAGCTGTGCTAGAACTTGTGACAGACACAAAGTCACATCAGCAGGTGCAAGTGGAGGAGTGGGGAATCAAACCCAGTTCTCCCAGATTAGAGTCCGCATACTTAACCTCTACACCAAACTGGGCCTGTATTCTATCAATATATACTTGGCCAAAGGGGTCTCTCAATCCACAAGGTTTACTCCCTCTGAAACCCTGTGACAATTTCCAATCAAATTGGTCTAATTCTGTCCAGAGTCATCTGCTGAAAATAGGACTTTCCCCCCAGGTGCTCTTATCCTTTGGAGCAAACCAAGCAAAAATATTAGCCAAGCAGAGAATCGAGGATATATAATACCAAAGCAATCTGTCCAGTTTACAAAACATTATGATGAGGGCAAACATCAAAATACTGTGGAACTAGCAAACTATTTAACATCTCTTGAAGTAAAAAGGTTTAGAAGATCCTTCACTCTGGCTCGGTGCTCTGCCCTCCCTTCTGCTGTACTTGAAGGAAAATACAAGAATGTTCCTTTCACAGAAAGGCTTTGTACCTGCCCATTAAGGGAGGCTGAGACTACAGAGCACATGTTTTGTTATATTCCCATATTATAAAGTGGTGCGTAATAAGATCATCACTCCATTGACTGAAGAAATTCTGGACCTTTCCGAAAAAGCTGGACTCGAGTTTCTTCTGTTTGATAGAAATCCCAAGATTACCCACCAAATAGCCAGTTTCTGTATGGCGATACTCAGATTACAGAAATTCTATGGTAGTTAGGTAGTTATGGCAGTTAGATTAAATTTTGATCTGCTTTTAATGTTTTACTGATGTATTTTAAAATCTTGGGATATTGTAAAGGTGTACGCAGGGGTCTTTTTGGGGGGAGCGCACCGGAGCGCAGCTCCGGGAGCTCAGGAGCCAAGCCCCGCCCCCAGCCGGCGTGGAGAGTCTTTCAGGCAGCCGAATGTCAATTTCAGCTCCACTATATCCTATGGACCATTGAAGTCAATGGTGAAAACATAGGGTATATTCTGGGGGCTGGAGGGAGGGGGTTTGAGGGAGAGGCTCGAAACTCACAGGATAGCTGATAGAGCCTCTCCCCAAGATACCCACCAAGTTTCAAGAACATTGGACCAGGGGTCCAATTCTATGGGCCCCTAAACAGGTTGCCCCTATTCCCTCCATTGTTCTCTATGGTGGGAAAAAAATAACTTTTTCCCCACCATAGAGAACAATGGAGGAAATGGGGCAACCTATTTGGGGGCCCATAGAATTGGACCCTCTGGTCCAATGTTCTTGAAACGTGGTGGGTATCTTGGGGAGAGGCTCCATCAGCTATCCTGTGATCTTGGAGCCTATCCCTCAAACCCTCCCCTCCAGCCCCAGAATATACCCTATGTTTTCACCATTGACTTCAATGGCCCATAGGGTATAATGGGGCTGAATTGCCACTGAATTTCTTTCATTCCCTTCTTTCCTTCTTTCTTTTTCCTCTTTCCCTCATTCTTCTCTTCTCTTCTCTTCTCTTCTCTTCTCTTCTCTTCTCTTCTCTCTCTCTTCTCTTCTCTTCTCTTCTCTTCTCTTCTCTTCTCTTCTCTTCTCTTCTCCTCTCCTCTCCTCTCCTCTCCTCTCCTCTCCTCTCCTCTCCTCTCCTCTCCTCTCCTCTCCTCTCCTCTCCTCTCCTCTCCTCTCCTCTCCTCTCCTCTCCTCTTCCTTCCTTCCTTCCTTCCTTCCTTCCTTCCTTCCTTCCTTCCTTCCTTCCTTCCTTCCTTCCTTCCTTCCTTCCTTCCTTCCTTCCTTCCTTCCTTCCTTCCTTCCTTCCTTCCTTCCTTCCTTTCTTTCTTTCTTTCTTTCTTTCTTTCTTTCTTTCTTTCTTTCTTTCTTTCTTTCTTTCTTTCTTTCTTTCTTTCCCACCTTCTTCTCTTCTCTTTTTCCTCCTTTCCCTGTTTCCCTCCTTCTTCCCTCTCTTTCTTTCCCTGTTTCCTTCCTTCTTTCCTTCTCTCTACTCTCTCTCTTTCCTTCCCTCTTTCCTCCTTCTGTGGCCCAACTCTCATGAGAAGGAGTTTAAACTTTAAACCCCTTCTCTCTTAGCTCCCCCACCCAGACCAGCTGGGGAAGGGAAGGGGAGGCTTTTGAAGATGCTTCCCCCCTTTTGCTTCCCCTTCTGACATCACTTCCGATGATATCAGGGGGCGTGGCATATGCTAATAGCCTAATAGCTCATTAGCATACCATATGCTAATGAGCTCCTGCAGCTGTTCTTCTACGAAAAGACCCTGGGTGTACGTCTTTCTGCATGACTGGTCTAAGGACTGTAGAAATAAACTAAGCTAAACTAAAACTAAATGGTGTGCTAATTTGCTGTTCACCTATGTAGAGACATCTGCCTATATACATGAACGGTTCACTTCCATTTCAATGTATCTGAGGAAGGAGGCATACACATGAAAGCTCATACCGTGAATAAACATTTGTTGCCACTGGACTCAGAATTTGTTCTGCTCCCTTAGGGGAGAAACCCTCTGTACTGCAGCACTCTTTCAGCATGCGGGCCCTTTCTATCTCCTTCCCAGCTGGCCTTCCAACCTCCCTTTTCTCCTTCCCCTCTTACCTAGCCTCACCCCCTTTAATCTTGCCCCATTCCCCAATCACATCAGAGGGAAGCTTGTTTATCCTCAGCATCTCCTTCCACAAGCCTTACCGCCTCTGTCCCCCGTCCCCTGAGTGGGCTTGTCCTGCTTCCCTTATCCCTCATGGTGGCATGCCCCGGAGGGATTCCCCTTTCCCTCCTGTCTTCCGGATCCTCAGCTGCTGTCTTACAGGCAACGGCCACCTGGAACCCCTCCTGTGTCCCTTCCCCAGCCCAGCCCTGGCTCCTGGAGCATCTGCAGCTTCATGCCCTGCACCACTAGCTGGTTTCCTTCCTGTGGCAGGGGTGGTGCTGAGCCCCTAGCCCCATGTTCCTTTTGCAGTGTCAAGGGGAGGGTCTATGCCATTGCCACTCTCAGTTCTCCACTGTCCTGGCTCTGACCCCAGTCAATCCAGGTGCACCCTCCATGAGGCTGCTGGGGAGGGTGCAGCCATGGGGTGTGTTATGTATGGAGTTATATGTCAGCTATGTAAAGCCTGAGCTTCGGTCACAAGCTCCACAGACTGCCGGCATCCTAAACTAAGAAACCGGATTGGCCGATGTTGTCAGACAGACCAATCTGGAAAGAGTCTAGCTTTCGGCAGGAACAATTCCCATTGGTTCCAAGCACTCATCATTGATTGGGTGTGCTCTCCCTGGTTCAGACTGTGTATAGTTGGGCCATTCTGTGTGTTGTTGTTCTGTGTTCTGACCTAATAAAGAAATCACTTGTTGAAATGCTGCCTTGATCTCAGTACATAACAGGGTGCACCTCTGTGTTGCCTGTTGTTGCAGGACCTTGACCCCTCTGGCTCTGATGTGTCCTCCTTGCCATAGCCGGGGAGGGTAGGGGGGTCCTGGAATCGCCCACTCCCTCTGTCACCACAAGACACCAAGTCCCCTTCGTTTTCCCCCAACACATGCTCTATGCCGAGTTGGGGAAGTCGGGGAATATCTGGGAAGATGGGGAAGTCTGGGGAAGACCCTGGGCCACTATCAAAAGAGAAGTTCTCCTGTCTTTGAAAAAGCTCCCAGAGCCATTCCAAGCAGATTTATACCATTCTGAGTCCACTGAATGGAAGGGAAGACAATACAGACTAGCCTGATCTGATCAGATCTCAAAAGTTAAGCTGGGTTGGTACTTGGAAGGGACACCATGAAGGAAAACTCTGTGAAGGCAAGTTGCCTCTGCTTCTCACTCACCTTGAAAACCCTTTTGCTGGTGTTGGAACAATTTGTTGTGACCTAATGGCACTTGCATACCTACATAAGCCCTCTGAAGTCTGCTTAATATGTCGCCATTAGTCAAGCAAAACACTCCACAAAAGAGGAGTGAATGGTGGCAGTACAGACAATAGTATATTATGGCAAATACTGTCCCATCTTCATGATCCATTGGCAGCCTTAGGTTGTGGGGCTCCCACTCTGTTTGAAAAGTGAAAAGCGGTTACACAAAGCCTTCATTCGATTTTTGTTTGTCCTGAACAATGCTTAATTGTTTGCATTTCAATATTCAGTGGAAAAAAGTAAGTAGTCTTGGAAAATGGGAGGGGGGGGAAACCTTACCTTATTGAGCTTGATTCAATGTCAGATAACATTTTCCTTAGCATCTACACAATCGGTAGCATACAAAGAAAATAATGCAAATCCTCTGTTTTGGCTATCTTTTGATCTCCACTTTTGATGTTTGAAGGAAATTCATGAGCCTTATTCACATTCTGGAAAGCTGTTCTGACCTGGCAAACCCATTTGTTAAAACTGGTTTAACAGTAAGTAGAATCAAATTGACTCCAAGAAGTGTGGGTGAGAACTAGATTAAACTTTGTTATCAGTCTTCTTTTATACACCAGCTGCATTCCTCCACTTTAGTGAGCTTGGTATTGTTTTGCACCTCCCTTGCAGTGTCTCTTCTGATGGTGCTGTGGGGTTGTTTTGACTCCAGATACATTGAATAGGAGAGTAACGTTGGCATATCACAGGGGTCCCCAACCTGGTGCCCACGGGAACCATGACTCTAGTTGACATCATCCCTGGCACCCACCAAGTGTTTCAAAAAGTGGATGGATCCAGGTGGAGCTTTTGCCCAGCACAGCTTCTGATAGGGTACTGGAGGATTGGATATGCAGGTTAGGATTGGATGTGCAGGTTAAAATAAATGTTATTTTGGCAGCAGCTGCCATTAGTGTCGGTCGTATTCTCTCTCACACACTCTTCTTTCCCAGTTCATTTTTTAAAAAAAATTACCCCTCTTCTCCCCTAACCAATTTCCTACGGGTGTCTATATGGCCCCACCTCCCACAGCAGCCATTTTGGGGTGGTGCTGCCACCCTGTGTCAGAATCACAAAAGTGCCCACAGGCTCAAGAAGGTTGGGGACCCCTGGAAACAAAAAGAGTGCAACAGACAAGATTATATTTCCTCTGTGGTGTTGCTGCTCGTGTAGTATCTCCACATGGCCAAGGAGAAATAGTAACAGATTTCCCCCCTTTTCATAGCTGGTGTCATTCGTAGTTAAACTCCTAAGACTGCTTTGGTTCTTTTTCTTTAACTTATTCAGGATGTAATATATGCCCACAACCGATTAGTGAAGCACATTTTAGTTCTGCCCAGGGTTTTAACCAAAAGTCTTCGACAGTTTATATGACCTCTGACAGTTTATATGAATGTTGACAGTTTATATGAACGTTGACAGTTTATATGAAGTCTGACAGTTTATATCAGCTTACATGAAGCTGCCCTATACTGAATCAGACCCTTGGTCCATCATGGTCAGTACTGTCTATTCAGACCAGCAACGGCTCTCTGGGGTGTTAGGTAGAGGTCTTTCACATCACCTACAGCCAGATCTTTTTTTAACTGGAAATGCCAGCAATTGAACCTGGGACCTTCTGCACACTCTGCCACTAACTGTGAACAAAAAAGGGAAACAAACTTAACCCTGAAACCTAGGATCAAGAACCTTAAAAAGGTAAGTCAAACAAGAGTAGAGGGCCAACAATTAAAACTAAACATATATAATATATAAAATGCATGTATTTATTTGTAAAAAAACAAACAAACATATAGGACCCAATTATAGGTAAAGGTAAAGGTTCCCTTGCTCGAAAGCCAGTCGAATCCGACTCTAGGGTTGCGGTGCTCATCTCCGTTTCAAAGCCGAAGAGCCAGCGCTGTCCGAAGACGTTTCCATGGTCATGTGGCCGGCATGACTAAACACCAAGGTGCACGGAACGCTGTTACCTTCCCACCGAAGTGGTACCTATTTATCTACTTGCAATTTCTTGCTTTCGAACTGCTAGGTTGGCAGGAGCTGGAACTAGAGACAGGAGCTCACCCCGTCATGCGGCACTCACGGGTCTTGAACTGCTGAACTACTGACCTTCCACAGCCTGCAGTTCAGCATCTTAACCACTTGAGCCACCGCAGCTCCCAATTATACCTCATATAAAAATTCCAAAATCATACACACAAGGGCCAATGAACTTGAACTGATGTGTTTTGGCCTGTTTAGGCATTCTTCAGAGGTCAAACACAATGAGGAACAAAATGGCTTATACCATAATACAGTACAATTATACAGCATGGATACAAAATGAATCAGAAAAGAATTGTTCCAAAGTAAAATTACTAGTCATAGAATAAAAAAATATATAAATGAGGCCTCCCAAGATCCAATCATATGCCAAATGATATTTCACTGATGATAATTTCTGGTCCAGAAAGTGCCTTTCAATGATTGTTCAGTTCAAGCCAAAAGTGTCCTCAGCAAAAACGCAGGAGCGCCTCTGAAATGGAAAATGTCACCCAGACCCGAATGCTCTCATTCTCCTTACAGTGCTTAGCCCTCTGTTCCTGCCAATAAGGCAGACTGGGAAGGGGGTCAGTAGGGTTCCCAGCTCCAGTTTGGGAAACTCCTGGTGATTTGGGAGTTCCCTAGAGTCCAGTTTCCAAAGTAGACATTTTCCGTAGGAGAATTGGTCTCCATTGTCTTGTAATTAGTTATAATTTTGGGAGATCTCCAGGCCCCACCTGGAATTTGACAACTCTCAGGGTCAGGGAGGTGCACAGTATGGTGACCTCACAACATGGGTAAACATACCAAATAGGGGGAGTGGAGGAGAACTCGGCAATACAAGGCTCACATCTCATTTTGCCCAGAAATTGCACTTCTTTTTTTATATAAACTTTTATCGAAGAAAAATCAAAGCCAAACATACGAAGAACATGACAGCGTAAGAAATCACACTGATGAACAAACCACAAGCTATAAGACAAATAAACTTACAACAAGCTAAGACTGTAAGTATCGGAATGAGTTTAACAGGCATGACAATTAAGGAGGTGATGAGTGCTGAGTAGCTTGGTCAAATATACAGGGTCTTACAAACTAACCTGCCTACTGGGTATTAAAGATGAAGCCATGAGGTGTATCTTGGGTCAGATGGGAGAAGATCGTTGTCCGTCATGTACTGCAGGAAGGGGAACCAGGTATGCATAAATCTGGAATTTGTGTTCCATTTACCCAGCTGGGTTTGAGTTAGCATGTCAGTGATCTTACTCATTATAAACTGATCCCACATTTTGTTCCACCAGGACTCCACCGTCGGAAGCTTAGGCAACTTCCAGACAGATGCAATGGTTATTCTGGCTGCCGCAAGAAGAATGGAGGTGAGTTCCAAGAAATAGTTATTCCCAGTGAAAGGATCTTGCATTTGTAGAAGTGCTATTTCAGGTACGTGGGATCGTTTGCGATGTGCTCTTGGTGATTTCTTGTAGCACTGAACTCCAGAAAGACATTATGAAAGGACAATTCCATCAGCAATGTAGGTAGTCACCTATGGCCCCCCTTCCGGCAAAGAGGCTCATAATTAGAGTTCACACTATGTAATCTAGATGAAGTGTAATACCACCGGGATACCATTTTTTTAAAAAATGAAATCTGATGTTAAAAATTCGAGACTGATTAGCTGAAGATGACCAAACTGATGACCAATGAGATGCTTCGAAATCTTTGCAAAGGTCCTGTTGCCAGGACAATTGAAGTTTCAGCTCTGAGGCACTATATATGGTTATTAAAGTCTTATAAATTTTGGAGAGTAGGGCTTTCGAGGAAGCACTTCTAAATAGCAGCTTAGTTCTTGGAGAGAGTAACCATATTGGTCTGCAGTAGAACAGATTCAAGTCCAGTAGCGCCTGAGAGACCAATGAACTTTTTAAAGGGTATGAACTTTTTAATGGTTCTTCTCATTGATAGATGCAAGCTTACACTAGAGCAATGTTTGCTTTTTAAATATATATATATATATATATATATATATATATATATATATTAGATTTTCACACATAATAAAACAAGACAATAAAGGGTAGGACGGGTAAAGGGCATGGAGTAAGACATATGGGGAAATTCCTTTAAGTTTGTATTATAGCTGTTTCTCCTTCTGTTGACAATTTCCTTTCTTTCATATAATTGCTGAAGTTATTATCAGTTAATCCATTCACCGAGAATCCTGAAAAAAAGAAAAATTATGCTTTCCACAGTTCAAGCTAGAGTTTCTCTGAGATTTTAATATTTAAGTTCATTATTCTTGATCTTCAGGGTTTCTTTCTACCCAGTCATAAAATGGTATCCAATTATCTTTCCATTTTGCTTACTTCAGTCTTTCCAACAGTTCGGTCATATGTTCATTTCTGCCATCTCAAAGATTTTTTGTCAAAAGATCGCTTTCCGTTTTTTGTTTTCAAAATGCTTTCCTTTGCAGATTTCTTTTTTTTAAAAAAACAGCATTAAATGCAACAGGGGGAATTAAAAAAAAAATGTTTTAGTATTACCGCCATCACCAAGTTAGTACATGATGCTGTTTTCTTGGAGAAACGAAATGACATGGGGCTTTTAATTCTGGGGAAACTGTTTAAAAAAATGACCTGCATTAGAGGTAATTTTAAAAAATTCTTTAGTTCCATTTGGAACTCTCCTGCTGACGTAATAGCCTCCTTTCTGCTCTACTGTTTATACGGCTGTCATCGGAAAAGTGCTACTTGACTCTCTCTAATTGCTGGAGTGCTCCTAGCAGGAAACCGTGTCTAAGTATGTGGGCTTGCTCAGTCCTCTAAAGATTGTGAAACTCTACACAATGCACGTTTGACTGAACCATTAAACAACGCTGGGAACTCAAGTCTGCATAAGTTATTCCTCCCCCCCCTTGCCAATCCCATCGATTTCAGCAGGTATTACCTCTTTGCAAGCGTGCTCAAAAGTTGCAGCTGTCGTGTAGGTGTAGTGGCTCTTTGTATTGCAAACTAAACTCCCCGTCCCACTTTTATTTATAACCCATTTCCAGAAGCGAAGCTGTCCAATTTCCCCAACTCAAAAATGGATCTTCAACACGGAGCGTTGTTACAGGTGTGCCTGCAGCCACTTAAGCCTGAGCATCCAGTCCTGGACTGCCCAACATGTTGGTGGGGTGGGGTAGAAGCACAGGAAAGAGTGGGAAAGGAGAAAAATTTGTTAGCACCTCTAAGAAGGTTACTGGACGATTCTAGGCAGAGTTATACTCTCTTAAACCCCTTGACTTCAATGGCCTCAGAAGGGCGCAACTCTGCTTACAACTGCACTGTTGCACTCCAGGTAGTGGCCCCAATGAGACTACAAGCCAGTTTAGTGTAGTGGTTAAGTGCATGGACCCTGATCTGGGAGAACCGGGTTTAATTCGCCACTCCTCCATTTGCAGCTGCTGGATGACCTTGGGCAAGCTATGGTTCTGTCAGAGCTGTTCTCTCAAGGACAGTTCTGGAAAGAGCTCTCTCAGCCCCACCTACTTCACAGGGTGTCTGTTGTGGGGAGGGGAAGGGAAAGGAGATTGTAAGCCGCTCTGAGACTCTGAGTGAAGGGCAGGGTATAAATCCAATCTCCTCCTCCTCCTCCTCCTCCTACTACTACTACTACTACTACCACCACCACCACCAAGGAAGAAGGAAAGTGAGGTTGCTACAGAACATGAATTCAGGTTCCCGTTTTAAATTGAGGTTTCTTTCCAATAGGTCAGACCAGAGTCTTGGAACTGCAACCAGATACATTAACAGCTAGATTTGACTCTAGTAGCAATTTTTTTGGTCACCCACTCACAGCTGACTATGGCAAGATTCATTTAGAGGTGGTTAATCTGCCTCTGCATCATGACCCTGGTATTCCTTGGTGAACTCTTTCTTCCAAATACTGACCAGGGCCAACGCTGCTTAACTTCAGAGATCTGAGAAGATTGGGTTAGCCCGGGCTCTCCAGGTCAGGACATAGTAGCATCTTAGCGACAAACAGGAATTTTGGGGTATGAGCATTCGAGAGTCAAAGCTCCCTTCATCAGAAACAAGTTGGAATGGAGATCCCCAAGTCCTTATATCCCAGTTAGAAGGTGGGAGGGGCATTTCAAAGAAGGAACTCACATTCCCAGCAAAGCATCAGGAGAGCAGTACCAAGGTCAGACGGCCAGGCTGGGAGATAAGACCTGGCGAGCAGAAGTGAAAGTTAACATTCCAGCATAGCAAGAAATATTACATCAGCCACCACACCCCCCCACCAACAACAACCATGGCAGCATGGCTGACACAGAGAGATAAGAATCCTGTATCTCTATTCAGCCCTCGGGGATCCACTGCTCTGAACTTGTGAATGAACTGAAGCTTGGCAATTTCACGTTGTAATCTCCCTTCAAAGCATTTCCATTTGAGGACTGTCACTGTTAGGTCGACAATGGATTGACCTGGAAGATTAAAATGTTCTCCCACTGGTGTTTGAGTATTATGTTCTTTAGTGCCAATATTAATTCACTTTATACTTCTGCATCTTGAGTCCCTTCTTTGCAGCAACTCTCCTGCCCTCTAATAGAGATAGAAAGATTCAGAGATCTCCACTCCAATTTGCTTCTGATGAGGGGAGCTTTGACTCTTGAAAGCTTATTCCCCAATTTTTTTGTTGGCCTGCAACATCTTCAGACAGCGCTGGCTCTTCAGCTTGGAAACGGAGATGAGCACCGCAACCCTAGATTCGGATTCAACTGGCTTTCAAGCAAGGGAAACCTTTATCTTTACCTAAGGTACTGCTGGACTCAAATCTAGCTATTCTGCCACAGAACATCTGAAACCAGATCCATTAAGATTCCACAAATGAGGTTACCTGCTTGAGATGCACCCAGATGCTTTATTCAGTTTTTTGGGTTCTTTCCTATCTCGTATTTGATTCCTTTGGGATATTTATTACCCTTCCCCAGCTTCTTCTCTTCCTCTCCTTGTTGCTCCCCCTTCCCATTGGCTTCAATGAAACGGCATTTCTCCCTGTAAAGGTTTTCTTTCCCACTGAACCAGGATGGAATTAGCAGGGACTGTGTCTCTCCTGCACAGAAACCTCCCTCCAAATTTTAGGCAAATAGGAGATGGGCTTGCATTTTGTAGACACTTAAAATCCTTGCTTGCACGGCAGGCATGGGGAGGTATTAATCAGGGTGTGATTTGCTGGCGGTGTCCTCTTTTTCGGGATCCTGGAGCATGCGGTGGGGGGTAATGTGCATGTGTGTTCAAGCGACCAAGCCTTTGAATCAGGGTAACCAAATATTGACTCACCCCGTTCCACATACACACAATTCATGTCATTGAATTTTAGGGCTGCCAGCCTCCAGGTGGGGCCTGGAGTCCTCTTGGAATTACAACAGATCTCCAGACATAATTCAGTTCCCCTGGAGAAAATGGCTGGAGGCTGGGCTTTATGGCATTGTATCCAGATGAGTTCTCTTTCTTCCTCAAACTCTACCTTCCTGATGCTGCAGCCTCCAGATCTCCAGGGATGGGCACCTCTACTGCATATGCATGAGCTCCTCATTTTTTCCCCCTACAGTGGGAGAAAGGACAGGTATCGTTTCCCTTGCCCACCATGTTCCGATGTGATTCAGAATAGACACCCACGGGCCCTCTTGCTTTACGCACGAATGTGAGGCAACCACAATGATAAGGGTGTTGGAGCACCTTCCCTATGAGGAAAGGCTGAAGATGTTTCAGTTTAGGAAAGGGACAACTAAGGGAGGGAGCAGGATTAAAAAGGTAAAGGTTCCCTTGCTTGAAAGCCAGTCGAATCTGACTCTAGGGGCTGTGCTCATCTCCGTTTCCAAGCCGAAGAGCCAGTGCTGTCCGAAGATGTTGCCGCAGTCATGTGGCCAGCATGACTAAACGCTGAGGTGCACAGAACGCTGTTACCTTCCCACTGAAGTGGTACCTATTTATCTACTTGCAATTTCTTGCTTTTGAACTGCTAGGTTGGCAAGAGCCAGGGCCAGAGACGGAAGCTCACTCCATCACGCGGCACTAGGGTCTCGAACTGCCGAGCTACCGACCTTCCAGTCTGCAACTCAGAGTCTTAACCTCTGAGTCACTGTGAACAGGATAGAGATTTATAAAATGATGCCTGGGGTGGAGAGAGTCAACAAAGAGAACGTTTTCTTCTTTTCTCTGAATACTAGAACTCTAGGCCATCCAATGAAGCTGATGGGCAGTAGGTTCAGGATGGACAAAAGGAAACACTTCTTTACCCAGAGAGTGATTTAAATGTGGAAGTTGCTGCCAGAGGATGTTGTGATGGCCACAGGCATAGAAGGTTTTAAAAGGGGATTAGACAGATTCATGGAGGATAGGTCTATCGCTGGCCACCTGCCGAAATGACTAAAGGGAACCTTCATGTTCAGAGGCAGTGAACTTCGGAATACCAGTGGCAGGAGGCAACGTCAGGGGATGGCCTCGATCTCTCTGCCCTGTTGTTGGCCCTGGACCAGATGGACCATTGCTCTGATCCAGCAGGGCTCTTATGTTCTTAGGAGGTTGCTTGTCTCTTTGTGATGTCAAGGCTAATAGTAACAGGAGAATGGATTTGCACTGTGAGGAAGACAAAGCCGGGTGGGCCAGTGTGTGTCTCTCTCTGTGTGTTTGCAAACAAAGCCATGGAGCCTCTTGTACCCTTCAGCCGGAGGATTGTGGGGAGCCTTGGACCCTGTCCTTGACTAAGCAGTCCTGCCTGCCTATCAGTGGGTTCAGCCTTGGCCCCTGCCTCTCAGATGACCTGTCGAAAGCTCACCCTTTCCCAAATCGTGTTGGCTTTTAAAACACTACTGGACTTGACTCTGGCTATTGTACGACAGACCAACACGGCTGCCTCTGAAACTGCCTTCCTCTGCCGCTGATATACACCTTTGGTATTTGCAGGAACAGGTGTTTTATGGTCATTTTTAAAAAGCCTCTGACTTTGATGTCTCTGTTTCCTTCTCTCTTATTATTTTGTAAGCAGAACCTGAACTGCGTGGTCTGTTCGGCAGTGTTCCTGCCAGCAGTCTCCGGTCTCATCTCTTTTGCAGCTTTACAGCCTTATAAAGCCAATTTTCCATGACTGGGGAGGTTTTTAAGAGTACAGTTTTTACTGTGCTTTTAACACAAGTCATCTACAGGTATGCAAAGGAAGAAACCAATCAACCAAGCAACAAACAAAAGAAAACCCTAACCCTCCACTGCCACAGATGACCCTAACAGCCTAAACCTGCCCACTGTCAATGAACATTAGAGAAGGACAAGTGGGAACCCACAAAGACTCGCGGGGGGCAACTTGTTTCCCCTCCCCTACTATTTGCTCTCTCCCTTTCCTGAAAGCCCTCTTTCTCTGCTTCCTTCTGTCCTTCTTGGGTTGTCATCCTCCAGTTGGGACCTGGAGAGCTCCTGAAATCCCAACAGGGAGCCAAACTACAGAAATCAGTTTCCTCTCAGGGTTGCCAGCTCCAGTTTGGGAAACTCCTGGAGATTTGGGAGTGGAGCCTTGGGAGGGTGAGGTTTGGGGAGAGAAGCAACCTCAGCAGAGTCTAATGCCATAGACTCCTCTCTCCCAAACAGTCTTTTTCTCCAAGGGAACTGATCTCTGTCATGTGGAGGTCAGTTATAAATCCTGTCTTGGCTGTTCACATCTCCAGTCATTGGATTTTTAAGTATTCTCAGATTTGGTCAACTTTGATATTAGTATATAATATATAGAGGGGGGTGGGCGTGGTGGCTAAGTGGTTAAGATGCTGAACTGCAGGCTGAAAGGTTGGTAATTCAGCACTTCAAGACCCGAGTGCTGCATGACAGAGTAAGCTCCCGTCTCTGTTACCAGCTCCTGCCAAAGTAGCAGTTCAAAAGCAAGAAATTGCAAGTAAATAGGTACCACTTTGGTGGGAAGGTAACAGCATTCTGGGCACCTCAGTTTCTAGTCATGCCGGCCACATGACCATGGAAACATCTTCGGACAGTGCTGGCTCTTGGAAACAGAGATGAGCACCACCCCCTAGAGTCGGATTTGATTGGCTTTCGAGCAAGGGAAATGTTTACCTTTACTATATAGATAGGATCACATCTAACACATGGTCCAGGATTCTCTTTGGTCAGAAGTTCCATCAGTCTGAGTCATCTAAAAGGGAACTCCAACATTCAGATTCATGTTCTTCCTTAGAACTGGTCGGAAGTGCTGTCAGGTTGCAGTCAATTTATGGCAACCCCATAGGGTTTTCAAGGCAAAAGACACACAGAGGTGGTTTGCCATAAGAGTTCTTCTTACAGGGGCTACTGTAAGCTCTCGGGGGATTGGCTACATTAGGGGTGTGTCGCCTAATATGCAAAGGAGTCCCTGCTACAAAAAAGAGCCCTGAGTTAATGCAGCTTACTATTTATAACTGTTTTAAGATTTGTTGCTGTACGGAAAAGAAAGCTTTAATAGGTTAGAACTTCAGTTTATAATGGGTGTCCAAATTACAACCACTATTGCCAGTGAGACAGAGCCCAAGTATTGTGCATTCCAGTATTGGTGTGCTTTGGGGTAATTCAGTACTTTCAGCTGTCAATTTAAGTGTGGCTTACTTACGTGTCTTGACTCCTGTGTGCAAATTTGCCACGGCACTTGTCCTTTCACTGGCCCAAGTAGAATTGATCTGTGAAAATGGCATTGTTATGGGGAGTGGAATCTCTTTTTCTGTCTCTCTCTCTCTCTTTGAAAAATCTCAATTTTCTTTGGTTTCTCTGTAGTTTTCTGTTATGCCTCCATGTACCCATTTGCAACTTGCAGGTCCCCCCCCTTCCCGATGTCACCCACCACAGGGCAGTGCTCTAGAAAGAGAACAGGAAAGTTTGGGAAGAGATTGCCCACCTCTGAACATCCACAGAATGAAATTCTGAAATGGCTTGTTGGGTTTCAGGTAGAAACTGGGTAAAGAAGAACTTGCAACTCTGAACAATGCCAGTGAATAGGAAATGGGGTTTATACAGAGGGAAGTCTGAGTTCAGTCCGGGGTCTGGAGCTAAAAGGGTGAAGCAGGAGCCAAGAGCAACAGTCCAAATCACAAACCAGGAGCAGGGTCAATCAAGCCAAGGCTAGAAGCCAGAAATAGATAGCAGGAACAAGGTCTCAGAACCAGGGGGTGGAGAGCAGCGACGTGTCATGGAGTAATGATGAGTTTGCATCCACAAACAAAGGCGGCTTAGCCTGAAACTAAATAGTCCTCTGCTGCTAGCAAGGTCATGCTCAAGTTCCTACAAGCTAGGCTTCAACAGCATGTGGATAGACAACTGCCAGAAGTACAAGCTGGGTTTTGAAGAGGTAGAGGAACTAGAGATCAAATTGCCAGTATTCGCTGGATTATGGAGAAAGCAAGAGAGTATCAGAAAAACATCTACTTCTGCTTCATTGACTATGCTAAAGCCTTTGATTGTGTGGATCACAACAAACTATGGCAGGTTCTTAAAGAGATGGGAGTACCAGACCATCTCACATGTCTCTTGAGAAACCTGTGTAAGGGTCAAGAAGCGGCAAATAAAACCACATATGGAACAACTGATTGGTTTAGCATAGGAAAAGGAGTACGACAAGGATGTATATTGTCACCTTGCTTATTTAATTTATATGCAGAGTACCTCATGCAAAATGCTGACCTGGAAGAATCACAAGCTGGAATTAAGATTGCTGGGGAAAAGATCAACAACCTCAGAAATGCAGATGATACCACTGTAATGGCAGAAAGTGAAGAGGACTTAGAGCCTCTTGCTGAAGTTGAAAGAGGAGAGCACAAAAGTTGGCTTGAAATTCAACATCAAAAAAACTAAGATCGTGGCATCCAGCCCCATCATTCCTTGGCAAATAGAAGGGGAAGTCGTGGAAGTAGTGACAGACTTCATGTTGAATCCAAGATCACTGCAGACGGCGACTGCAGCCATGAAATTAAAAGACGCCTGCTTCTTGGGAGGAAAGCGATGGCAAACCTAGACAGCATGATAAAAAGTAGATACATCACCCTGCTGACAAAAGTCCGCATGGTCAAAGCAATGGTATTCCCCATAGTAATGTATGGCTGTGAGAGTTGGACCATAAGGAAGGCCGAGCACCAAAGAATAGATTCTTTTGAATTATGGAGAAGACTCTTGAGAGTCCTCTGAACTGCAAGGAGATCAAATCAGTCAATCTCAAAAGAAATCAACCCTGACTGTCCCCTGGAAGGCCAGATACTGAAGCTGAAGCTCAAATACTTTGGCCTCCAAATGAGAAGGCAGCACTCACTGGAGAAGACCCTGATGCTGGGAAAGATTGAAGGTAAAAGAAGAAGGGGACAGCAAAGTATGAGATGGTTAGACAGTGTCATCAATGCAACGGACATGAAATTGAGCAAATTTCAGTGGATGGCAGAAGACAGGAGAGCCTGGCGTGATCTGGTCCATGAAGTTGCGAAGAGTCAGACTCGACTGTGTGACTGAACAACAAAAACCGTTGGCTCAGTGTCTGTTAACATTCAGGAGTGACAGCTCGCCTGTTTGTCAGCTGAGCTGCAAGTCATCTGGCCGCTAAGTCTTGCCAGAGCCCGTTTCACAAGCGAGCCACCCTTGGGAGTGGATCAGGAGGGCTGTCCATCGGTATCTGCTGCTCCTCAGCCATCTCTGAGCCAGGTGCCAGTGCAGGCTGTGATGGTAAATGGCTGATTTGTGCAGCTCCAGAGGGGCCAGCTGTGGGTTTTGCTGGAGCTGGCAATGGCCCTTCCTCCGCACCCATGACATGTTCCCCAAATCTTGACGCAGTCCATCTAGCAGGGTCAGCTGGAACTCTCCGTGTCTTAAGGTCCAAGGTGCAATGCTGTTTATTCATTTACTTCATATCTGTCCCACCTTTCTTCCCAAGGGGGGACCCAAAGCAGCTGACATCGTTCTCCTCTCCTCCGTTTGATCCTCACAACAACCCTGTTAGTCTGAGAGTGCTTGACTGGCCCCAGGACACACTGCGGGCTTCCTTGGCACAAATGGGGATTCAAAGCTGGGTCTCCTGGTTCCTAGTCCAACACCATAGCCATTACACCATGCAGGCTAACATCTGGCAGCTCCTGTCTTTTGATGAGAACTCCGACAGCTGCGTTGTGCTCCTGGTCTACTCATCTCCTTGATCCACAAATCTAGATCAAAGGGACCATTGTCTTCTCCTCACAGAATATGTTCCCCATATATAAATGGGGGGAGGAGCTCCAAAAGATGCAACAGAAGAAGAAGATGTTGTTGAAGGCTTTCATGGTCGGAGTTTTAGTTGCTGTAGATTTTCTGGGTTGCGTGGCCATGGACTTGGCATTGTAGGAGCTGACATTTCTCCAGTAGCTGTGACTGGCATCCTCAGAGGTATAACACAGAAAGATGGAGTACTCTCTGTGTCAAGGTGAGAAGAAAAATAGTAGGCAGGTAATTTATATCTACCCTGAAAGGTGGGGTAGGGCTGAGTCATATCTTGTAGCACTACAAAAGCACTACAGATAAGATTAGAATTTCAATAGCCATTCCACATACAAAAGAACCTCCTCAGGAAACAGGAAACCTCCTCAGGAAACAATCCATAGACAAAAGAACCTCCTCAGGAAAGCTCCTCTGTTAGCATGTTCATAGCCTGGGGAACTCCTACAAGATATGACTCAGCCCTACCCCACCTTCCTGAGTAGATATAAATTACCTGCCTACCATTTTTCTGCTCACCTTGACACAGAGAGTACTCCGTCTTTCTGTGTTATACGTCTGAGGATGCCAGTCACAGCTTCTGGCCAAACGTCAGGTCCTACAATGCCAAGACCACAGCCATACAACCCAGAAAGTCTACAGCAACTAAAGAAGAAGAAGAGTTGGTTTCATATCCCACTCTTCACTAGCCAAAGGAGTCTCAGAGCAGCTTACCATTGTCTTCCCTTCCTCTCCCCACAACAGGCACCATGCGAGGTAGGTGGGGCTGAGAGAGTTCTGAGAGGACTCTGACTGACCCAAGGTCACCCAGCTGGTTTCATGTGGAGGAGGAGTGCGGAATCAAACCCGGTTCTCCAGATTAGAGTCCTCCGCTCTTAACCACTACGCCAAGCCGGCTCTATTGTCTTAACAATCTGTCCTGTTCTTGAAAGATGTGCATGGCCACACATTACTGGTTAAACACAATGACTTGGATCTTACAAGCAAGTTCTGTGTGCACATTTCCTCTTGTGTAAACACTGCTGCTTGTGCGGGGGGGGGGGCACTGGAAAGTATTGATCTTGCACAAATGAGAGCGGTCGTGCAAGAGAAAGCAACGCAGCCAGTGGTTCACCTCCATAATCGTCTGGCCCCATCATATTCCCCTTCCTCGGACAAGAAGTATCCAAGAGACCACCACCTGTGCCCCCATTCCCTTCAGCTTCCTCCTGAGATCTTCATAGTCAGCTTTAATGCTTTCGATGTTGTCCATGGCTGTGTTGTTGGTTCCAACGTGGACCATCATGAATGGGTAAAGCTCCGTAGGTTTGATGAGTTTTGGGAACCTGTCTGTAATATCTTTAATTTTCGCTCCTGGCAAGCAACGCACCTCTCAGGCCAGGGGGTCAGGCCTGGACTCATGATATTCCATCATCGAGCCATTGTGAGGCCAGGCAGCTGTAAGAGGCCCCAAGAGGATGACTGAAGGGAGAGCAGGTTGTTGTAACAGAAGAATTCTGGGGAGAAGTGGGATGCTACAGGTCCTTTGGGGTCCAAGGTTTTTGGTGCTACAGGGGTGCCAAGAAAAATCTATTTGTCCAGGATATTCCAAAGCGAAGCATTGGAGGGGGTGGATGTGCAGACTTCTGAAACTGCGTATTATGGGGGGCGGGGGGATGTCTTACCACCCGGTGAAAAGAGGATGTAAAAATATGTGTCGGACTTGTTAAGGTTAAGGTTTCCCTTGCTCGAAAGCCAGTCGAATCCGACTCTAGGGTTGTAGTGCTCATCTCCGTTTCAAAGCCGAAGAGCCAGCACTGTCCAAAGATGTTTCCGTGGTCATGTGGCCGGCATGACTAAACGCCAAGGCACACGGAATGCTGTTACCTTCCCACCAAAACGGTTCGTATTTATCTACTTGCAATTTCTTGCTTTCGAACTGCGGACTTGTACCTTTCATAAATAAGTGCTGCCTTCAAAACTAAATAGGTTTGGACTCTGAAGCCTTATTTTTTGTGGAAAAGGCTGCCAAACTAAAGAGACTTTCCTGCAAGTCAGCCCCACTGCGTAACATTGGACTTCCTTTCGAGTATACTCGCTTAGGGTTGTTCCCAAGTTCTCTGCAGCCCATCGACTGTCTTTTCTCATCGCTAATCGCTTGGGACAGGATCTGTCAACCCAGATCTTTCATGCAATCGCCGCCTAAATGAACGGGAGCCGCTGAAGAGCACAGTGATGCTTAAGAAGCACCATTCGTTTAAGTGGTGCCTGAAATGGGAGACTGAGCACTTGGGTAAAAAATGATCCATCTTTGCCATTTGTTTCTTAAAGGACTTTTTGTCTTGTTTTACCGCTGAATGCCGAGAACAGAATCATGGCACGAGGGATTTTGCGGTCTAGTTGTTATGGCGTAAATCAATATTTAAAATGCACCGTAGTGATTTCCCTTCCCTTGAAAGTGGGGTCTTCTGACCTGGATCCTTGTTCTGTTAAAATACATAGTTTTGTCTGGGGAAAAGTATAACCCTGTACAGAAGCCCGATAACTGGGTTTACTACCCTGGTGCTAAGTCAAAAGAGAGCTGGAGCTGCTAGCCAATGGACCGCAGTCCCGATGATTTTAGCACAATATTCTTGATAGTGCTTGAGAGGAAGAATGAAAACTTCTCTAAACTCAAGAAATAGACTCCGAAACAGATAGTTGTATATTCTTTTCCTAGCCAGGAGACCTTGTTTCTCTCTCCCTCCACTCCTAAGCAGAATTCTACCCTTCTAAGTCCACTGCAGTACACAGGCTTAGAAGGGTATATCTCTGTTTAAGACCACCATAGCAAGAACTGGGTTAAATGTATTTTTCTAAAAAAAAAAAAAAAAAAATCTTTTGCCTTGGAAACTTTATGCAGTATCCCCGATCCTTGTCATTTCCCAATTAAGGGAATATGTTGTTCAGACAAATTACAAAGTTGATCTGGTGCCAATGGTAACAACAGGAGGAGGAGGAGATTGGATCTATACCCTCCCTTCACTCAGAGTCTCAGAGCGGCTTACAATCTCCTTCCCTTCCTCTCCCTACAACAGACACTCTGTGAGATAGGTGGGGCTGAGAGAGCTCTTTCCAGAACTGTCCTTAAGAGAACAGCTCTGAGAGAATTGACTGATCCATGGTCACGCTAGCAGCTGCATGTGAAAGAGTGGGGATTCAAACTCAGTTCTCCCAGATTAGAGTTTTTACTTTCAAAAAAATAAAGCACATCTTACACAACATAATTAGGTAGGTATATTTAACTTATTGCGAACAGACTAATTTCAAAAGGTTAACTTGCTACAGCTCCAAGCCCAGGTAAGAAAGGGAAGCGGGGTCCTACATAAAATTCAACGGAAAAGGCAAGCAATGGCCAAAAAGGCAACATCTAACTTGTGAGAGGTTGGGGCCAACTGCCAAGTGCACCCAAGTGAGATAATTCTCTTAACCCTTTTCCTCTTGCATGCAGAGTTACAATATCCAAACCTGATATTTTTATATTCTTTTCCTAGCCAGGCAAATTGATTCCTCCCTCCCTTACAGTGCAAGCCTAAGCAGAGTTCCACCTTTCTACGCCTGTTAAAGTACATGGGCTTAGAATGATATAACTCGGTTTAGGACCACCATGCCAAGTGCCTCGTTTCAGTGAGGAAACTGGTTTGCTGCCACCGTGTTTCATTTTATTGCCTGCAGTCTTTCATGCATTTTATATGATGATTTATGAGCCAGAAGCCGATGCCACGCAATGCAGTTCCCCCTAGTTCTCTCCTAACCATGGAGCCATTCATTCTGTAATTATATCCCAGTTGCGTAGTGCAACCTTTAGCAGCCCACTCCCTTAGGTGAGTAAACGTCCCTTGGCAAGTGTCTCTGTTGCCACTGAACCTTCCCACTGCTCAGCATTGTACATGAAAGTGACAACCCAAAACCAAGCATTACACTTGCTGTGTGCATTTCCTATCAGAGGCAATGGGATGCCTCCCCCCTTAGGGCAGGCAGATCTTCCTGCAAGAAAGAGGCAAAGCCAGAGGGCTAAGGAACACCTCTCGCAGGAGAAGTGTGTAACCTGTAACTTTGCATCTGCCTCTCAGCATAAGACAGATAGAGAAGAGAAGAGAAGAGAAGAGAAGAGAAGAGAAGAGAAGAGAAGAGAAGAGAGAGAGAGAAGAGAAAGAGAAGAGAAGAGAAGAGAAGAGAAGAGAAGAGAAGAGAAGAGAAGAGAAGAGATTGGATTTATACCCAGCCCTTCACTACCCAAAGAAATCTCAGAGCAGCTTACAATCTCCTTTCCTTTCCCCTCCCTACAACAGACACCCTGTGAGCAATGTTCCCTCTAAGCTGTGGAGTCTTATGAGCAAAAATTCTACTTTGGCCCTGTCCACACTGAGCATTTGCCCCGCTGAAGGCACGGGAGCCCTGCGGACTTTCCGTGCACGTTCATACGAGCACATCTGGGAGGCATAGGGCTCCCGTGGCCAACCCACGGCTTCCCTCAAAAAACGCGGAGTAAAAAACTAGTAGGTCCGAGGTACTAGTTTCTGGAAACCCTGGGGCAAAGGCTGGCGTCTGGTCATGGGAGCGCCGGTATCCCGCGGCTTCCGACGCCCGCCCATGTCCCCGGGGTTTCCGGATGTTGTAAGTTTCCCTGGGATGTGCACCAACGCTGGACAGCGCATGCGCACACACAAGTCACCGACAGCAGCCTGCCCCCCCCCACGGCGCATGTGCACTTCGCACTTGCGTAGTCTGCTGTGCTGCCGTTTTGCCACGCTACAGCAGCGCAGTGTGATCACGGCACAGAGCTGGAGTGTGGCAACCCAGTGGTCCGTGAGATCGGGCTACCGTGCCTTATTTAGCTCCGGGGCAAACTGCCACAACTCTCCCCCATGTTTTCTGGCCCATATGACCGGGGCCTTTGTGAGCTACTGGCATTAAAGTTGTGAGTGAGCAACATGGCTACTGCATAAATTAGTTTGCTCTGGAGCCATCCTTCCTGAGCTAAAACAAAAATGTGTGAGCCAGAGGCTAAAAAACTGTGAGCTAGCTCACACTATCTCAGCTTAGAGGGAACACTGCCTGTGAGGTAGGTGGGGCTGAGAGAGCTCTCAGAGGCCTGCTCTTTTGAGAGAAGAGCTCTGAAAGAACTTCCGACTGACCCAAGGTCACACCAGCAGCTGCATGTGAAGGAGTGGGGAATCAAACCTGGTTCTCCCAGATTAGAATCCATGCTCTTAACCACTACACCAAACTGGCTCCACTTGCCTCCCTTTGACTTGCTGTTTCATGGTAGCACATTTTTAGTTTATTATGATTCAAAAATGGCTTGAAGCCAACCTAAAAAGCAGATGATGATACAGGTGTTGTCAGAGACCTCTTTACATTTGGCCACAGGGTTGATTTTGGCCTCTGGCATAAAGAGCAGCTAGGTTCCAGTCCAGTAGCACCTTAGAGGCCAGCAGGATTTTCGAGGTAAAAGCTTTGGAGAAGCAAAGCTCCTTTTGTCAGAGACGAGTCAGAATGGAAATCTCTTCCGACTCATATCTGATGAAGTAAGCAGTGACTCATCACCCGCTCCCCCAGTACTGTGGTTCTCTAAAGTGCAACAGGACTCAGATCTAGCTGTGCTCCCGAAGACCAACATGATCGCCCTCCGAAACTATCTTTAGAGTAAGCAGTGTGCATTTACTCTTCCACAGAGCTGTAATGGGAAGGCATTAAGCAGTATATATTTTCACACGTACACATAGAACACATAGACATTTATGCATGTATCCAAAGCTGCAGTGATGTAAGAT
The DNA here is from genome assembly GCA_029375565.1 of Gekko gecko. Classification (NCBI taxonomy): domain Eukaryota; kingdom Metazoa; phylum Chordata; class Lepidosauria; order Squamata; family Gekkonidae; genus Gekko; species Gekko gecko. The sequence continues at coordinate 163,988,184 of JAPDNY010000004.1, read as the reverse complement.
CTGCCCCACTTGTTCAATATTTCCTCTCCAGGATGTCAGGGAAAGACATCAGATACCCCGACAATACCAGTAGCAATATCCTACCTAACTAGAGGTGTGTCTTTTTAGATTTTGGGGAGTGAGGGAGGGCGGGGCAACGTTCTCAGCCAAAATTAAAGACCCACTCTTGGGTTAAATTACATGAAGAGAGAAACCCCCTTCATCTGAAAGGTGTTCTTCTGAGTACTCACCATAAATATATCAAAGTTAGTAATCATGCTTTTAAGTAAAGTGATTTGGCATGAAGACCCAGACCGTAAGTTCACTTGGTTTTACAGTTATACCCTTCTAAGACATAAGATCACAAGAGCCCTGCAGTATCAGACCAGCGGTCCATCTATTTCAGCATCCTTTCTCACACAGTGACCAGCCAGTTCTTCTGGAGGGCCAGCAACAGGGCATAGAGGCTGAGGCTTTCTCCTGATGTCGCCTCCTGGCTGTGAGATTCAGGTGCCTCTGAATGTGGAGGTTCCCTTGAGTTGCCATGCCTAGTAGCCACTGATAGCCCTTCCTCCATGAATGTATCCTTTTTAAAAGCTGTTTGTTCCCATGGCCATCACTACACATTTTAATCAGTATCTGTTTAAAGAAGTATTTCATTTTGTCCTTCTTGAATCTACTGTCCATCAGTTTCAATGGAGATCCCCCAGTTCTTTCTAGTATTTTGGGAGAAGGAGAAAAGTTTCTCTTTGTCAACTCTCTCTGTCCAGGCAAAATTTTATGAACCTCTGTCTTGCCCCACTCTTAAGTCCATTGGACACGATAGTTTTAGAAGGGTGTAGCTTTGCTTAGGATCATGCTGTATTGCCTGTAACAGCATTAGGTCCATGTATAGTATCAGGGAGTTGGCGGAAAGAATATGGGATCTCCTGAGAAATCATCTCTTCTGGTTTGAAACCTGATTTTTTTGGTTTCTTGTTTGTAAGACACAATGGAAGTTCTAGCCCCATGACAGCAATCCCAAGCAAGTCAGATACTTAAATTCCATAAGCCAAATCATAAGACCAATAGGAAGAGTCTTGGGTCAGAAGTACAAAACAATAAAACAGAGCAAACAAGGGGTTAACTCCCAAAGATTTGCTCAATGAGGTGGCATTAGGTGATTTCCTGGATCTTGCCAAATAACATGCCTTAAGCTATTCCAGAGCATAGGGGCTCCTATTAGGGTTGCCAAGTACCTACTGTAATTCGGTGCGGGACACACAGTTCCCCGCCAGGACATTCCTCTGGGCAACACCCATGCCACACGATGCCGTCACCAGGAAGTGATGCCGGGTGACACTGGCAATGGGGCTGGAAACTTGATGGTACCATCGAGTTTCCAGCCCCATTGCCAGAGCGTCGCCCGGTTTCACTTCCTGGTGACAGCATCATGCACCGCATCTTTCCTTCCCCTGGGGATGGTCCTGCCAGGACGTATTCATCCCCTGCCAAATTATGGTAAGTTCTTGGGAAGCCTGGCTCCTATGGAGGCTACAAAGGTTCAAATGAACCTCTCAGATAGAGGGAACTTACCAGAAAAGGCATTGATCTGTCCTAAGATGACATATGGTTGTATATTGTAAAAGAAAGTCCAAAATGGGCAGTCCTGGTTGTAAACGGCTTTAAAGGTGGGAAACAGCACCTCAAGCTGTGTCCAGAAACAAAGTAGTAGTTGTTGCAAAAAAAAAAAAAATGTGTTCTATGTATATAGAGCCAGTATGATGTAGTGGTTAGAGACTAGGACCTGGGACAGGACTGAACCCCCACTCTGCCATGGAAGCTCACTTGGGTGACTTTGCACCAGTCACATATTATCAACCTTACCTACCTCACAAAATTGCTGTGAGGATAAAACAGAGAAGAGGAGAACCATGTAAGCTGCTTTGGGTCATTCTTGGGGGGGGGGAAGCCAGGATATTAAATAAATAAATAAATAAATAAATAAATAAATAAATAAATAAATAAATAAATAAATAAATAAATAAATAATAGTGATGTGCCTCAAAGAAATTGTGGACTGCTGCATTTTGCACCTGTAGAAGTTTCAGAGTTACCTTCAAAGCCAGACCCACATAAAGTGTGTTACTATAATTCTGTATGGAGGATACAGAAGCATCTAGCAATGTGGCTAGGTCAGTTGGGTTGAGAAGAGGAGAGAACTTTCAGATCCAGAGCCATGAGAGTAGTCTTGGCTACAGTACCAACCGATACTTCAAAAAGCAACAATGGGTTCAAACAAGGTCAACGGCTGAGTAATCCTCTCAAGAACCTCTGTCTTTCTGAGCAGCAACACCTGTGTTTTGTCTGAGTTCAACTTCAGCTTGTTGACCTTCATCAACTGGACCACAGCCTGCCTTCCAGGGCAGATAACAGCTGCAGCTGAGGATTTAGGCAAAGAAATATGCTGATGGCACCCATCTGTATACTGATAAATGCCAACTTCAGGATTCTGGGGGATCTTATGGAGAGCACAGATGAAGTCATGGAACCTTGAGGTACCACACAAATCAGTTCCCAAGCCACTGAATCAACTTCTTTGAAGGGAATACATTTTGGTCTTTCATTAAGAAAAGACCGGCAATGGGCAATAAAGTTGAAAGGAGCAGGAAAAGAGGAAGACCCAACATGAAGTGGATTGACTCAGTAAAGAAAGCCTCATCCTTCAGTTTGCAGGACCTGAGCAAGGCTGTTAATAATAATGCATTTTGGAGGTCATTAATTCATTGGGTAAGTCAGAAGTGACTTGATGGCAGGTAACACGCATACAAATGTGAGAGCAGTACAGATCACACTACAGCCTTGCTCAGAATGACTTGGCAAATGTCATGATCTGCAGTACAGATGGACAGATCTGACAAAACCAGCAGGGGAATGTATCTGTATCCATTTGCAAGAAGAGCTCATTCACCACTGCAATTAAAATGATCTTTATCCCTTAACTGGGCTGGAAACTCGATTAAAAAATGGTCAAGGGAAGAACTTTGATTCCGGTAAGTCTGGAATTGCAGCCTCTTCCAGTCATGTTGCCTCAGAATGGCAAATTCAATGATGCTCTGCGGTTGTCCAAATTATCTCTCTCAAGTGAAGTCTTCTTCAATTTCCCCCTTTTCAAGCTATTGGGGAATTAAAGGTGTATTTATGATCTTCCCCAATAGTGTTTTTTTTTCCCCTTGACAAGAGGTTGCTACCCAGGAAGGCAAGAGTTGAATTTACACCATGTGTCAACCAGTGTCCCCTGTAAACTGTGCACGTGAGCGGCAGCTCATTAACACAGGAAGCACTGCTCATCAGCAATCTGGAGCCACGCGGGGTCTTGCACTGCCCATTTGAAGATTACCACAGTTATATTCAGTTCAGGATGTGAACTGCTATGCTCAGTGGGGGGAGAGGGAACCACGCTGTCAGCTTCAGTCATGCCGCTCAATCTGAAGTGATTCATAGAAAAGCAGATGCTTCCCACACCCTCAGGCTACAAGCAATGTTCCCTCTAAGCTGTGGAGTCTTGTGAGCAAAAATTCTACTTTGTGAGCTACTGGCATTAAAGTTGTGAGCAAGTGATTTGGCGACTGCATAAATTTAGTTTGCTCTGGAGCCTTCCTGGGCTAAGACAAAAATGTGTGAGTCAGAGGCTAAAAAATTGTGAGCTAGCTCACAATAACTCAGCTGAGAGGGAACATTGCCTACAAGGTATGTTGGAATCATAGCCCAGGGTCAGAACCTGTGTGAAATTTTGGCAGAAAAGAAATCTTTGCAGAAGTGCCACAAGAGGACAAGGTAATGATCTGGGAACACTCTAGGTGCATGAACAATTTTTTTGGGGGGGAAACACCGTGATCTGGACACAATTCAGCTGACACCATCAAACAGGCCTTCTTGGCTATCATTGGGACATTTATAGGTCTGCAAATGGACCACTGAGACTCCCCGAATGGACTATTGAGACTCCCCCAGAACTTTCTAAAAAAAATCACTTCGACCCATGAGCCCCTTGGGGTGGAGACACAACTGGAGACGGGGGTGGAAGTCTTCTGGATTATCGTGGAGGGTTCATGCTCTCTGGAACTCAAGCACTTGTGACAGGCTGGATTCGAGTTTTAAATGAGACTTCTGCTTGGTGAAGAATAATAGTGCCAGCCATCCTGGCTCTCAGGAAATGGTTACAAAAGGAGTAAAACCCTCCGTGGAGATTTTAACACATTCTTGAGGTGCTGCGTGACCCTCGACCAGCAGGGCACTCTGGACATCTCTCACTGGCCAAAAAAAAAAAAAAAAAAAAACTTGTGCAAAAGGCACAGAGCTGGCGTGTGCCTCCTAAATAACAGCAATAAAGAATCCCGTATGTTCTAAGGAGCAGCGATATCCGGCAGGGAAGACCTGCTGCAGCCCCCGTTTCCCCCTCCAAAAGACGGCCCCTTCACCCGAGGGTCATCCGGCAGCCCAGGGCCTCTCTCCGAACATCTGCCTAATTTATCGACAGACCTGGGGAGGGAGGCGCCGAGGAGGCAGCAGGCGGAGAGAAAACGGCGCAGCGAGGACCTTGACAGCCGGGCGGGTGAGAGCGGGAGATCTCACCGAGCCTGTCTATAAAAGCAGCCCTGCCTGGGCTCCCGCTATTCCCCCCCTCTCTTTTTGCCAAGCGGTCTTCAGGGCTGTGCAACTTTAATGCGTTATTATTCCTCCTCTCTCCCTCCCCCTCCCCTGCCTTTCCTCCTCCCCTGGCTTGTTGAAGGAGAGGAATAACTCCAGGCACCTGCCACACGCTTCAGCACCGCGGACAGCGGCAGGCGGGTGGCGGAGGGAACCCGCCGGAGCAGGAGCACCCCCCTAGGCTGCTTGAAGTCGAGAGAGAACTCCGGGCACCCGCCACACGCTTCAGCACCGCGGAGAGCAGCTTCAGCACCACGGACAGCGGCAGGCGACGAGCGGAAATTGCCCGAAGGGGCTGGAGCGTTTCGCGGGGGAAGGAACCGGTTGCTCTCGCCCGCCGATCGGCGCTTTTCTCAGCCTCCGTCCTCGGCGCGGCCGGGGAGTCTTTTTTTGCGCATCGCTCCTGCCTTTTTTGAGGGGGGAGGTGGGCACCTTCTTCTTCTTCCGTCTCAGCTCTTCGGCTTTCGCGGAGGGCATCGCGACGCCGGCTCCGGAGGCGCCCCTCTCGCCCCCTTTTCCCGGAGCCGCTTCGCCATGTCCAACTCGGGCAGGAAGGACTTTGACGTGAAGCACATCCTGCGCCTCCGCTGGAAACTCTTCAGCCACCCGGCGGCCCCGGCGGGCGGCTGCCTGCAGCAGGACAGCGGCAGCTTCGAACACTGGGGGCCCAGCCAGAGCCGCCTGCTGAAGAGCCAGGAGCGGGGCAGCGGCGCCTTCTGGAAGAAAGCCTCCTCGTCGTCCTCGTCTTCCTCGGCGGCCGCCGCGCCGCCGGCCCCCGCCGCCTCCTCGGCGTCGCCCCTCAACGGGACATCGCTGCCCGCTACCCGGCTCCTCCATGGGTTGGCTGAGCCGGCGGGCCACCCGCCGCCGGCCCCTCGCACCGTCTTCTACGTGGAGTCCCTGGAGGAGGGGCCCGACTGGACGCGCCCGCAGGAGACCACGCTGGTGCTGCGCGAGGTCAAGGCGGAGCCGGCGCCCGGCTCGGAGGGCGGCGGGCAGGCGGCGGGGGACAGGTACGGCTAGGGGTGGGGAGGGCAACTTCTCTGAGAGGGTTGGTGGCTCCAACACGCTAGGTCGCTCGCCGGCCTGCAGCCCACCTTGCGCTCTCTCGCGGGACCCCCCAACCCCTCACCACCACCACCCCACACCTTTGATTAAGTTCAACCCACAGCGTACAAACTTTCAAGGGCTTTCAAGGGCAGAGCAATGAGCAGCCCCGTAAAAGTTACAGTTAGATCCGAGTCCAGGCGCACCTTAGAGACCAACCAGAGTTCCAGGGTATATAAGCTTTTGAGGGTCAAAACTCCCCTTGTCAGACACAAGCGGCTTAGAAATGTAGATCACACAGTCCGGTGGAAATTATCAGGGTCACCATCCTTTCAAGTAAATATGGTACCAACCAAAAAGGAAATAATGCATGTTGCATACTCCTCTCCCCCCCCTTTAAAAGTCCCAGCCGTATGAAGAGTTCTGGTGAACATCTGAACTGGCATGCTCTATGCTATTTTGGGCTGGACTTAGCAATATACCTTGTAATAAGGGGGGGAGAGAGAGAGAGAGAGAGAAGGAGAGAGAGAGAGGCCACAACTTCCCTTTGCTTAATAAAGAACTCACCTTCCAAAGAGAGTCATCTAGCAGTTTTGCATGACATTTGTTTGAGGAGTTTCCTTTGAAACAATGCACTTACCTGCAAAGTCTACCAACACCACTATGTATGTATTAGAGCATTGATGCAACCCCCCCCCCATCACCGTCTGCAGATTTCATTCATTACATTCTTACTTTACTGCCCTTTTATTACATTTATTTGTGGCAGTTCACAAATAAAGGACTGGGATATAAGGTTGCAATTCTGCATATATGGGGGGGGTGAACAACCCAATCCATTAATTTAGAGTAAATGGTATATCTGCTTGGAGTTGAGACTTTCTCCCAGGTGCGCCCAGCAAACTGCAACCTTGCAGCAATCTTGCATGCTTGCTTGGAAGTAAGTGTCACAGTGTTTAGTGGGGCTCAATACTAGATCAGCCTGCAGGGGTTTGCAGCCTTCGCAAGTCCAGTGGAACTTTTGTCTAAGTAAACTTGTGTAGGAGCATCCCAAAGATGAGACCAAAGAGCTTCTGGGACTCTTCCATTAAATCAATTGGTCCGAAGAGTGTTTTGCATGTTGAATGGGCGCTGCTTCAGTTCATAAGGTGCCAGCAGGCTCTTAAGAAGTCATTATACTTGGATTTGTCCAGAAAATCCTATTGCGAGTTCACCAGCTTTCACAACATGTATGATTTAGTGAGGAAAAGTGGTTTGCAATTTAAAACAGCGGAACTGAAGCTCAGAGATGTGCATTTGCCGGGGAGATCCTCTCTTCAGCCCCACATAATAGTGCCAGAAGGCTTTTTTTTTTAAATCCACTGTAAGCACCTGGCATGAATTCTGCACATTGCAAATTGACAAACTATGACTTTTTTTGTGGCTTCAGGTATGGAACTGGGAGGGCTGCAGACCTCGGTTGCAATTCATCTAAAGTTATATGCCTGAAAAGTACTTAACTTTGGACAGGTGCCTGATTTCCTGAGGAGCGCAGCAAATTCTTTCTGCCAAATGGGAGTTTTTAAAGAGCTAGCTGCTGGAGGCTGCAGTGTGAGAAATGATCCAGTAGTATAACTTTCCCAATCAGGAGTTGCTGTGGGAGCAGTCCTAAGCAGGTCTTCTCAGAAGTATGTCCCGTGCCTGGTGTAATGGTCAGGAGTGTGCACTCTCATCTGGGAGAACCGGGTTCGATTCCCCACTCCTTCACATGCAGTTGCTGGCATGACCTTGGGTCAGTCTCAAGTTCTCTCAGAGATGTTCTCTCATGGGCAGTTCTCTCTGAGCTCTCGCAGCCCCACCTACCTCACAGGGTGTCTATTGCAGGGAGGGGAAGGGAAAGGAGATTGTAAGCCACTCTGAGACTCCAAGTGAAGGACAAGGGATAAATTCAATTTCTCCTCCTCCTCCTCCTCCTCCGTCTTTATCTTCATCTCCTCCTCCTCCTCCTTCTCCGTCTTTATCTTCATCTCCTCCATCTCCGTCTCCTCATCCTCCTTGTCCTCCTTCTTCCTGCAGCCTGTGACTACTGGAAAACTGATCTGCCCCAGTTTTTTTTCCCCCTTCCCTCCTTTTGTCATCAGAGTTGTACAACACAATATGAGATATGTTCAGTCTTGCCTCAGAATCAGTTTTAGCACCGAAACTGAGCTCTGGACTGTGGGAGCTTATGATGTAAACAGAGTGCACTTGGATTTCTTAGGATTTGTTTAATTGTTTCCTTTATTTATATCCCACCTTTTTCCCCAATGAGGACCCAAAGAGGCTCACATTACTCTTCTCTCCTCTGTTTTCATCCTCACAACAGCAACCCTGTGAGGTAGGCTCAGTCGAGAGTGTGTGGCTGGCCCAAGAGCCCCCAGTGAGCTCCCATGGCAGAGTAGGGATTCAAACCTGAGTTTCCCAGATCCTAGTTTGGCATCAACACTTTCACCACTACACCATGCTGGCTTTCAGTCTCCATGGGGCTGGACTGTGAGGCTACAACTTGGCACTCATTTTATTTTTGGGAGGGAGGGGTGAACATCTTGATGCATTTACATGGTCTTTCTGCTACCCTACATAACTATCTTCCCACACAGAGAGGATTTGGAAGACAGGCAGGGCAAATTTAGAATCATAGAATGTTAGAGTTGGAAGAGACCTTGCAGGTCATCTAGTCCAGCCCCCTGCACTCTGCAGGAGTGTAGCCGAAAGATAGCCCTACAACATATCTGAAAGATGGTAATCCAGCCTCCACTTGAAAATGTCCAGTGAAGGAACATCCACCATCTCCCGAGACAGTCTGTTCCACTGCTCAACCACTCTTACAGTTAGGAAGTTTCTCCTGATACTTAGCCGGTATCGACTCCCTTATAATTTCCACCCATTAGATCTAGTCTTGCAATCTGGAGCAAGAGAGAATAGATCTGCTCCATCTTTTACATGACAGCCCTTCAAATACTTGAAGACTGCAATCATGTCCCCTCTAAGCCTTCTCTTTCCCAGGCTAAACATACCCAACTCTTTCAGCCTTTCCTCATAAGGCTTGGATTCCAACCCTCTCACCATCCTGGTTGCCCTCTTCTGGACACGCTCGAGCTTGTCAACATCCTTCCAAAAATGTGGTGCCCAAAACTGGACACAGTACTCCAGGTGAGGCCTGACCATAGCAGAATAGAGCGGAACTACCACCTCCCATGATCTGGACACAATGCCTGGGAATTTAAATGCAGCCCTGCTGAAGTGCATCCCTACCCAATATGTCCCACAGTATCAGTGGATTAATCAGAAACTTTGAAATAATTCCACTCGGTTGATACACTTATTGAATTCTGTTTGCTTGTACTGAAAGTTTGGTGACAGGCTTCTGTCTCCCAGAAACTGATGAAAAACACAGCTCCCCAAGTGTTTTCATAAGGAGCTGCTAGATGTATCACAAGGAAAACTGACTTGTTGGCCAAAGCCAACAAGAAAGCCCTCAGCAGCCAATATATACAGTATTTCTTTATGGAGCCATAAAATTCCATTATCTTCAATGTCCCTGTAGATCATTTGGGAGTGTTTTTGGGAATTCTTTGGGAATGATTGCCTGAGGCTGCAATGTTCTCTCTCTCTCTCTCTCTCTCTCTCTGTGTGTGTGTATTAAGTGATGTCAAGTCAATTTTGACTTATGGTGACCCTATGAATTAATGTCCTCCTGAATGTCCAATTGTTAATAGCCTTGTTCAGGTCTTGTGAACTGAGGGCCTTTGTGGCATTCCTCAACTGAGTCATTCTATTTCACATTGGCTCTTCCTCTTTTTCTGCTGCCTTCCGCTTTTCCTACCATTTTTGCCTTTTCCAGTAACCCTTGTCTTCTTATAATGTGTCCAAAGTACAATAGCCTCCATTGAGTCACTTTAGCTTCTAGGGAGAGTTCAGGCTTGATTTGATCTAGAACCCACTGATTTGTCTTTCTGACAGTCCATGGTATCCGTAAAACTCTCCTCTGCCACCATATTTCAAATGGATCTTTATTTCTTATCAGCTGTCGTCATTCTCCAACTTGAACCCCTACACAGTGATGGGCAATACTATGATGTTAATTAATTTGATCTTGGTCGCCAGTGACACATCCTTACCCTTAAAGGTCTTTTCTAGCTCCTTCATGTCTGCCCTTCCCAGTCTCCAACTTCTTCTGGTTCCTTGGTTGCTGTCCCCCTTTTGATTGAAGGTGGAGCCAAGGAACAGAAAACCTGGAACAATTTCAGTTTCTTCATCAGGTTGTGTAATTCTTCAGTAGTTGTGTGATTCTTGTGTTCTGTACTAGGAAGCAACTCTCACTGAATTTCATGGGGCCAGCAGCACTATCCTAATCAATGAATTTAAAAGGGTGTAACTCTGTTTGGGATTGCATTCGGCATTCATTAAAGATGCTGAAGACCAGGCTGTGAAGCTACAGTCAAGATATGCATGCATTTGGCAGAAGAATCACTGAATACACTGGGACATTTCTGGGTAAACATGCTTAAGAGAGAAGCCAATAGTATATGTACTAATAAATGTTGTATTGTCCATTCCATGTATTACAGTGATACATTTGCATTCTCTTTTGCTGTGAGATCCAAATACAGAGAATGTCTTTGCTTCTCTCAGTATCTGGGACTAACAGTCCGGAAACTCTGTTCCCATTTTCTTCTGCTGACTTTAATAGGCTCGGATTTATTGTGCTTCACTGGTGGGTGAATTTCAAAATCAGGGCTGTGAAAAGATCGCTGATTGCTTGGCAACAACAGGTACAACCTGTCCAAAGTTAAGAACCTTGACGCTCCTGTTGGTTTCGCCAAGAAGCACATGTGTAGGTTGTCCCCACTGAAGCCAAGGAAACTTTAAAGCACCGAACCTTGGCTGAATCGACCCCAGATGAAAATTTGGGTACTAGTCCTCTTCAGAGTTGATCAAATATGGAAAGTTATCTGGTGCAAGCATCCTATTTTTAGGCAGTTAGTTGCCAAGGGATCTCCAGCCCTGAGGAGCCATGGCTCAGTGGTAGAGTGTCTGTTTGGCATGCAGAAAATCCAGGTTCAATCCCCAGCACCTCCAATTAAAGAATCTGGCAGAAGGTGATGTGAAAGACCTTTGCTGAACACCCTGGAGAGCCACTGCCCATCTGAATTAACAAGACTGACTTTGACGGGCCAACGGTCTGATTCAGTAGAAGGCAGCTTCACGTATTGTGTGTTCCAAACCAAGGCGGTCTGAGCCATCCGCGGGACCTTTTCAGATACTAAACTGACCTGCAAATTGATAGGAGCATTTTTCTAAGTGTGGTAGATGCCCAGAATATTCAGATACTCTTAGTTTTCCCCACTACAAGTCTAGGAAGGAGAGACCCCTGTCATTAGACCCAGGTATTGGAGTGGAGCTAAGCTAAGTCCTTTCCTGACTGCTACAAGTCCATTCCTCCTTAATAAGAACTGTGTTGCATCTTTTGAACCCCACAGTGATCATCTTAGCTGGGTGATGATATTTCCACAAGCTCCCAGCAGATCATTGACTCTGAATAGTTATCTTGCTGTAGTTCTAAGATTAGCAGCCATCCTTAGCAAAACAAAAAGATCCAAGAAATAACTGTGGGAAATATGGATCTCAATCCCTTGTTTTGCTAAGGACTCTATCCTCTTTGCCTTTTATGCTGCTGCCACTGCTGCTGCTGTTGTTCAGTCACACAGTCGAGTCTGACTCTTTGCGACCCCATGGACCAGATCACGCCAGGCCCTTCTGTCATCCGCCATCCTCCAGAGTTTGCTTAATTTCATGTTCATTGCATAGGTGACACTGTCTAACCATCTCATCTTTTGCCGTCCCCTTCTTCTTTGACCCTCAATCTTTCCCAGCATCAGGGTCTTCTCCAGTGAGTGCTCCCTTCTCATTTGGTGGCCAAAGTATTTCAGTAACTGGCCTTCCAGGGAACAGTCAGGGTTGATTTCTTTTAGGATTGACTGATTTGATCTCCTTGCAGTCCAAGGGACTCTCAAGAGTCTTCTCCAGCACCATAATTTGAAAGAATCTATTCTCTGGTTCTCGGCCTTCCTTATGGTCCAACTCTCATAGCCATATGTTAGTACTGGGGATACCATCGCTTTGTGAAAATGCCATGGACCTTTTATGTTACTTTGCCTTTTATGTTACAAAAGGCCTTTTATGTTACTGTGGGGCAATGTTCCCTCTAAGCTGTGGAGTCCTATGAGCAAAAAAATCTCCTTTGTGAGCTACTGGCATCAAAGTTGTGAGTGAGCAATTTGGCTACTACATAAATTAGTTTGCTCTGGAGCCATCTTTCCTGAGCTAAGACAAAACTGTGTGAGCTGGAGGCTCAAAAACTGTGAGCTAGCTCACACTAACTCAGCTTGGAGGGAACACTGCTCTGGGGCAATTAGTTATCTTTACTCTTTGTTTATACCTCTCTTTTCTTCTCACTGGTGACCCAAAGTGCCCGGCATTGTTCTCCCCTCTACTATTTAGTCTTCACAACAATCACCCTGTGGAGTAGGCTAGAATGAGAGAGTGAGAGAGCATAAGAACTAAAGAAGAGCCCAGCTGGATCAGACCAATGATCCATCTAGTCCAGCATCCTGTCTCACACAGTGGCCCACCAGGTCCTCGTGAGTTCCAACAACAGGGCACTAGAAAAAAAAAATACTGTATTTAAAGGGAAGGTGTGTGGCTGCCCCTCCCCCTCCCTCCCCCTGCTGCCCCACAAAATTTCCCCATGCCCCACCGACCTAAAATTTCTGGCTACGGGGTTGTGTCCCCCCTGCATATTGCTTTTTTCCACTTGCATATTTAAGCTGTTGTTGTAATTAACTAGAGAAATCACATGCTATGCTGCCTGGCAAATATATGCATCTATACAAATGGCGTTTGAGTCAGCCTACTGTTACTGGAAAGGATACTTTCTTTTGACAGCAATGAATCGGGTTAAAAACTAATGCTGTAAAGAAACGGATCCCCAAAGATAAGTAGTACTATATATCCAGAGGACAAGTCTCACGGAAACATTTTGGAAGTCCTCGCTTAGTGTACATTAAATCCACGACTCCTACATGTCGGGGGAGTGTTGCTCCTATTAGTTGCTGAGCCTGGGAGAGCAGGCTATCGTTTTTATTCCCCGTCCTGAAGTCATGACTGAGGAATGATGGACTCATACAGGAAATGCAGAGGGGGAAAAAGGGCTTGCAGCAGCTGACTGTGTCTGGCATCAATGCTGCATGAATCCACTCTCAGGGCGGAACTGTGGATTTGGCAGCCAGAGGGAGCGTTCCAGTCTGTGCTTCTTAAACATACAAACTGGAGCCAGGACGCTTTTGCAGGGCAGACACGGCAAGTCGGAGGGCTGGTGCTCATTCCTGCTCCATCAGCTGCTGTAGAAAAGAGGAAGGGTCCAGTAGCAGCTTAAAGATTAACAAGATTTCTGGCAGCGTATGAGCTTTCAGGAGTCACGCCAATTAGGACTGCTGGTATCAAAACATTAATTTTTTGGCTAAGCATCAGGGAGAACTTCCTGACAGTTAGAGTGGTTCCTCAGTGGAGCAGGCTTCCTCGGAAGGTGGTAGGCTCTCCTTCTTTGGAGCTTTTCAAAGAGAGGCTAGATGGCCATCCGTCAGCAATGGGGATTCTGTGAACTGAGGCAGGTCAATGAGAGAGAGGTCAGGAAGGGTTGCATCAGTGCTTAGTTCTCATGGCCCTTTCTTACACACCCAAGGAAATGCTGATCACACTTTGGGGTCAGGAAGCAATTTTTCTCCAGGCTACTTTAGCCAGGGATCCTGGAGGGTTTTTTTTTTTTTTTGTCATCTTCTGGGCATGAAACAGGGATCACTGGGGCTGCCGGGGGAGGTATTTATGAATACGATGATCACCACTTTGGAGTCAGGAAGCAACTGTTCTCCAGGTCAGTTTGGTCAGGGATCCTGGAGTGCCCCCCCACTTCTAGGCATAGAGCAGAGATCATTGGGGGTGGGGAGGAGGTATTTGTGAATTTCCTGTATTGTAAGAACATAAGAGAACATAAGAGAAGCCAATGTTGGATCAGGCCAATGGCCCATCAAGTCCAACACTCTGTCACATAGAGGCCAAAAATACCAGGTGCCATCAGGAGGTCCACCAGCGGGGCCAGGGCACTAGAAACCTTCCCACTGTTGAGCCTCCCCAAAAAACACCAGGAATACAGAGCATCACTTGGCCCAGAGTCCCTATCTATACCTTGTGGCTAATAGCCACTGATGGACCCCTGCTCCATATGCTTATCTAATTCCCTCTTGAAGCCGTCCATACTTGTAGCTGCCACCACCTCCTGTGGGAGTGAATTCCATGTAGCCTCCATGTGCAGGAGGTTGGACTAGATGACCCTGGAAGTCCCTCCCAACTCTATGACTCTATGAGATCTGTCAAATGCAGTCCTAAATAAAACTGTCTTCAACTGCCTTCTGAAGACCGACAGTGAGGGGGTCAAGCAAGCCTCCCTGTGGAGGGTGTTCCATAATTGTGGGGCTGCCACCAAAAAGTCCCTCTCTCACTTGTGCACCAAACAAGCCTCTTTGATTAGTGGAACAGTAAGGAGGGTATCTCCCTGTGACCTTGATTCCTTAGGAGGATCGTATGAGATAAGACAGTCCTTCAGAACTAACACCTTGAATTGGACTTGGGAGCGGATCAGTAGCCAGTGTTAATTGCTCTAGGGTCATATGCTCCTGAGAGCTAACCCTGACCAATAGTCTTGTTGTAGCACTCTGCACGAGCTGCAGCTTCCAAACAGTCTTCAAGGGTAGCCCCAAGTAGACAGCACTTCTCATCTTTTCCTAGAAAACATATTAAAGGAACCTTTGGACATATGCTCCTGAGAGCTGACCCCAACCAATAGCCCTGTTGTAGCATTCTGCACTAGCTGCAGCTTCCAGATAGTCTTCAAGGGTAGCCCCAAGTAGACAGTATTTCCCATCTTTTCCTAGAAAACATATTGAAGGAACCTGTGGACAAGTGGGGAAATTCTGCTGCAGTGCAGAGGGAAGGCCCCCCACAGTTTTCATCGGCAGACGCGTGATCCTGCGTTATATGTTTGGCAGCAAAGACGACATTCGGAATCCGGCATTGTTCTATGTCTTGTTCCCACCCCTTGCACTATCTTAATCACTCCTCCAGTTGGGGAGCCAGAATGATGCTTTGCTATTTGTAGACGAGAACAGAAGAGGCCATTGGGAGAAGGCAGGGACCTGCGTGAGAATGTCAGCTTTCCTACAAAGCCGCTCGCCTGAAGAAGCCTGCTCCCGCAAACAGCTGTATCACAGCAATTGATAAAACAATCTTAAGGTGTAGAGATAGGAAGGGACAGTCAACTGTACAGTTAAGTGGCGGTGGTCGGGGAAGTGCTGCAAGTCACAGATGATTTATGGCAACCAGTGCTCCCTCTATGTTGTGGAGTCTTATGAGCAAAAAATACTACTTTGTGAGCCAGTGGCATTAAAGTTGTGAGCGGGCGATTCGGCTACTGCATAAATGAGTTTGCTAAGGCAAAAAATGTGTGAGCTGGAGGCCAAAAAACCCCCGTGAGCTAGCTCACACCAACTCAGCTTAGAGGGAACACTGATTGCAACCCTATTGGGTTTTCAAGGCAACAAACATTCAGAGGTGGTTTGCCATTGGCTGCCTCTGCGTCATGACCCTGGGCTTGCTTGATGGTCTCCCATCCAAATACTAACCAGGGCCAACCCTTCTTAAGAAGAAGAGATTGGATTTATAGCTGAAAGAGTCTCAGAGCGGCTTACAATCTCCTTTCCCTTCCTCTCTCTGGAACAGGCACCCCGTGCGGTAGGTGGGGCTGAGGGAGCTCTGAGATAACTAATCTTGAGAGAACAGCTCTGAAAGAACTTGTGATTGACCCAAAGCAGCTGTATGTGGAGGAGTGGGGAATCAAACCCGCATCTCCCGGATCGGAGTCCGTGCTTCTAACCACTACACCAAACTGGGTCTCAGTGTCTGAGATCGGATGAAATTGAGCTAGCCTGAGCAATCCAGGTCAGGGAGTATGGTTATACGGGTGTTCTTTTATTTTGCTTAGTTTGCAAAACTCAGAGCTTTTGTTCACAGGGAGCTACCTAATACTAGGCTGCTGGTATATCCATGTCATTATTGTCTCCTCTGATGGACAGCTGGCTTCCAGGGTATCATGCAGAGGTCTCTCCCATCACCAAAGTTTGATATTTGGCATTTCCTCTTCCTTTTAATTGGAAATGTTGGGGATTTAACCTGGGACCTTCTGCATGCCAGGCAGATGCTCTGTCCCTGGGCCACAATCCCTTCTCACAGCCCCTCCTTGTATATATCTGTGCTAGCAATAATACAAAGCTAGGGAATGAAAGGAACAGCAGAGGTGAACTGATGCTTTGGTTTGGACCAGCTAGTTCAATCCAATCTAAACTCTGAAAGCAGAGGGCAACTCTTCAGCCAGTTTGGTGTAGTGGTTAAGTGTGCAGACTCTAATCTGGGAGAACCGGGTTTGATTCCCCACTCCTCCACTTGCACCTGCTGGATAATCTCTTGGGCAAGCCATAGTTCTGGCACAGCTGTTCTTGCAGAAGAGCAGTTTCTGTCAGAGCTCTCTCAGCCCCACCTATCTCACAGGGTGTCTCTTGCGGGGAGGGGAAGGGAAAGGAGTTTGTAAACTGCTCTGAGACTCCTTTGGGTAGTGAAGGGTGGGGTATAAATCCAATCTCCTCCTCCTCCTCCTCCTCCTCCTCCTCCTCCTCCTCCTCCTCCTCCTCCTCCTCCTCCTCCTCCTCCTCCTCCTTCTCCTTGCATGTGAATGCAGATTAAAAATATGGTGGGTAGTGGTTTTGCATTTTCTGGTTCAGTGGGCAGGTCAAAATCTGGCCAACATATATAATTGTCAAGTTTTGTTGTTTTCATCGGGAAGAATCAAGTTCATGCTTAACTCGCCTGTTGGAATCAGTGGGACATTAAAGCGTTGGCGGTCATGCTTCTATTTTTTCAAATAATCACACATGAGGTCATGCTGCACACTTGCACAGATGGTGCTCGTGGTCACGCTTAGTTTCTGGGGTGAAAGGGAAATGTTTGGGGATGATCTGAGTGCATTTCATTTAGCCTTCTTTTGCAGACAGTATCTCCCACACAATAGTTTTTTAAAGTTGGTGAAAGATTACTTTTTTCCAGAAACCAGAAAATTGCCTCAAAGAGGATGTTGTGTATTTGCCTACGGCTCACTGTTGTCGCTGGTCAAAGTAGTTATGTGGGGGTTTGTAGTAATGATAATTAAGCACTGTGAAGTCACAACCTATGGTGATCCCTTCAGGGGGATTTCCAAAAAAGAGGTCAGCAGAGGTGGTTGGCCATTGTCTTCTTCTGGGAGCCAGTTTGGTGTAGTGGTTAAGAGTGTGGACTCTAATCTGGGAGAACCAGGTTTGATTCCCCATTCCTCCACATGCAGCTGCTGGTGTGACCTTGGGCCAGTCATAAGTTCTTTCAGAGCTGTTCTCTCAAGGGCAGTTCTTGGGAGAGCTCCCTCAGCCCCACCTACCTCACAGGGTGCCTGTTGTGGGGAGAGGAAGGGAAAAGGATTGTAAGCCACTCTGAGACTCCTTCGGGTAGCGAAGGGCAGGGTATAAATCCGATCTCCTCCTCCTCCTCCTCCTCCTCCTCCTCTTCTTCTTAGTCATCTTCTGCATAACAACCCCCAGGTTCTTCAGTGGTCTCCCATCTAAGCATTAACCATGGCCAACCCTGCTTAACTTCTGACAAGGTTGGGCTACTCTGGGCTATTCAGGCTACTGGGATTTTGTAGTTTTCTAAAAACCTGAAAACAATCAGTTTGTTGAGAAGTGAGAGTGGAATGTCAGAAAACAGTCTGTACAGCATGATGGCTTTATCATACTGTCCAGCAAAAACTGCAATATCCAAGGTAGATGAAACGGTATGAAAGTTAGACACGTCTCTGTCCCTGCTTGTCAGGTTCAACAGCAAGCAGGTCCATACACACTTCATTCAAAGATTATGCTTTATTGGAATACCAGTCTGTTGCCATTGTCAGGAATGTCGGTTAATGCAAGGAGGCCATGTTTATACTATGATGCTTCAACCAGCCCAGCAAATGAGGTGTTAGTGCGCGTGTGCGGGAATCCTCCCGGCGGGATGCTACTACATGAACGGGAGACCCCCTCCCTCCAGAGGCCAATTTATTCCCACCAGCTGGGGAACGCAAGCCCTCCCTTTCTTCAAGGTTACAGAGATAGCTGTGTCTGGTGGAGGAGTCTCTCATGGTAATTGCAGCGAAGCAAAGCAGATCTAAGCGCATGTGCACAAGTAAGGGATAACATAATGCAGAAGTATGGCAGTTATCTGACACTGCTTTCCTTTGAGATTCCCAGTACCCTTGTCCATCTCCTCTAGTCTATTCCTTTGAGCTAAAGCAATGGCATTAATTTTAACAGGGGATCTAGTTGTAGAATCATTTTAAGTTTGATTTCATTACTTTTCAACCGGACTGTCCTGCAGATGAGCCATCTGTGATAACAGCTCCTTGCATCTGGCTCGCTTTCTTAACTCCTGTTACAACGTTCATATTTTAATAGGACGGAAGGAAATGCTTCCTTTTTTGTATCGTAGATTGGTAAATTTCCATTTTTAAAAAAGAAGTGTTTACATGCACATTTCACTTAATTACATGTGACATTTGAAAACCTTGGCTTTTTTTTTTTAACTAAAAAGTCTGTGTCTTCCACAAAAAAGCATGGTGTTTTCATTCTTAGTGCAGTTATGGCAAGTGATCAGTTGATGCGCAGTTTAAAAGAGTTGTTGATGCACTTGAAGGATGCAATCCAGATGATGGCGGGCAGCATATTTTAAAACTGTTGTGCAAATTGTATTGGAGATAGATGTTTCCGGGTCATCCCGTTCCTCTGATTCTTTTCCCTTCCCTGTTTTAGCAAATGCTGAAGGCAATCTCCCCTTATCTATTTTTTTCTTGCTCTTAATGATCAAATCTAGAATCGTATTGCAGATTAAAAAAAAATGTTAAGTGCAATTACTCATTTGCTTGGATTTCTACTATCTTATTGTAAACAAGACACACAGTGTTAAGTAGTTCCGTCTACTAATATATCCAGACCATTAACCTGTTTGAATCATGCCGATTACTAGATGGGAATTAATCTAATGGAAACCACTTTAGAGTTTTGTTATGTTTTCAACCGGGGAAGAAAAACGACGTTCAGCCTACTCAAAGCGAGCTTTTAGTGGTTTTTATCAATGAGCACGGGTCATGTCACAGTAAGCACGTTACGTAAATAAATGTGGAATTTCTGGGAGGAAGAACTGTGAAAGCCTTGCAAGAGAAGTTCACGATGATACTGCTGTAGTGTGCATCTGAGCCAGAACAAGGACGCTGATAATTATGAACAGAAACGTTCATAAGATGTTTGTTCAATAGCTGTCAATTCTTTATAACAATAATAGTTTGGATGGCTACCAGCAAGGAAGATCTGTCCATATAGTTCGGGTTGGGTGGGGAACTACCTGGGGGTTTGGGGGGTGGAAGCTGGAGAGGGTCCTCAGCAGGGGACAATGCCAGACTCCACCCTCCAAAGCAGCCATTTTCTTTGGGGGAACTGATCTCTGTTGTCTGGAGATCAATTGTAACAGTGGGAGATCTCCAGGTGCTGCCTGGAGGTTGGCAACCCTACATACAGCTCATGTGCTTGTAACAGATCTGCATCGTGATGTTTGTTTGAGCTGGATGCAACTTTACACATGCACGTACTACAACTGCACCACGATGCTCGTTTGGCCCAGATGGCCAGTTCCGCAAAAGCAGTTGTTAATGCCCTTGGTCTCCCGTTTCCTCCCCTTGTACTGCTCAGTTTCCCACTATTTGCTGTGCAACCACATTTTGACCTAATTCTTTTTTTTTTTTTTTTTAGAATCAAGAAGACACGGGGGAAATATCAGGGGAGATGCGGGTCAAAATGTGGGAAATTGAGTGATAAGAACATAAGAACATAAGAGAAGCCAATGTTGGATCAGGCCAATGGCCCATCTAGTCCAACACTCTATCACACAGTGGCCAAAAATACCAGGTGCCATCAGGAAGTCCACCAGTGGGGCCAGGACACTAGAAACCCTCCCACTGCTGTCCCCCCTACAAGCACCAAGAATACAGAGCATCACTTGCCCCAGCCTGAGAGTCCCTATCCATACCCCATGGCTAATAATCACTGATGGGCTTCTGCTCCATATCCTTATCTAATTCCCTCTTGAAGCTGTCCATGCTTGTACAAGCAGGGGAAACAGGAGGCCAAGAGCGCAATAACTGCTTTTGCGGAATTGGTCTATATGGGCATGAGGCTGTGGCTCTCCATCACAGTATCTGTATGTATGACAAGTTGCTCATGTTGAGGAGCATAAGAAGAGAGACCTGCTGGATCAGAGCAGTGGCCCCTCTAAGCCAGCATCCTGTCTCACACAGTGGCCAGCCAGTTCCTCTGGAGGTCCAACCACAGGACATAGAGGCCGAGGCCTTCCCCCGAGGTTGCCTCCTGGCCCTGGTATTAAGAGGCATAGTCTGAAAGTATGAGCCCTTGCTGAAGCAAAGTAGATCTGGTCAATGTCTGGATGGAAGACTTAGCTGGGAACCCTGGAGATACTACCTTGAGTACCGCGAGGGAAGAAAGATGGGATCCAGAAGTAATCTACACAGAAGTAGGGAGGGAAGGCAGCATGGTATAGCCCAATCTCATCAGATCTGGGAGGCTAAGCGGGGCTGGTGTTTGGATGAAGGACAACCAAGGAAGGTTCTGCAGAGGAAGGCCATGGCAAGCCCTCTGCTTCTCACCTGCCTTGGAAGCCCCTTCCTGGGGTCGCCGTAAGGCAGTAGTGGCACATCCTTACCTCAGTAAAGGTAGGCTTTGGCCAGTAGACACATCTGAACTGTCCTAGAGGAGAAGCAAATCAGATCAGGTTCACACAAAAAATGTTGTTTGTTTGTTTGTTACTACAGTCCCATGCCTTTCAACTGTCCCTGTTTGTGAGTCATTCCTTCCAACATTTGCCTTTTGGGGGGATTCACACAACTGACTTAAATCCTATTCTTCCCCAGTTACTCTCTCCCCCTCCCCTCTACCTGTATTAAATTTTAGAATATAAGCTCTTTTGAGCTGGGACCTGTCTGTTTGTTTGTTTCTGTGATGAAAATAATATCATGGATGATTGTATATGCTACAACCTTTTAAGACATGGAAATAGGAGCGTACTTGTGACACCCATATTCCCAGCATCATTGCTAGAAAAAGGGTAGGTTTTTATACCCCACTCTCCTCTACTTTAAGGAATCCCAAAGTGACTCACAATCAGGGCTCTTTTTGTAGCAGGAACTCCTTTGCATATTAGGTGACACACCCCTGATGTAGCCAATCCTCCAAGAGCTTACAGTAGCCTCTGTAAGAAGAGCTCTGTAAGCTCTTGGAGGATTGGCTACATTAGGGGTGTGTCGCCTAATATGCAAAGGAGTTCCTGCTACAAAAAGAGCCCTGCTCACAATGCCCTTCCTTTCCTCTTCCCGCAACAGGCACCTCATGAGGCAGGTGGGGCTGAGAGAGTTCTGAGGGAACAGTGATGGGCTGAAAGTCATCTGGAGGAGTGGGGAATCAAACCCGATTCTCCAGTTTAGAGACCGCCACGCTTAATCACAACACCACACTGGCTCTTTAAAGCTGCACTCATTTACCTTGTCAAGAAAACGCTTCTGTTTTGTTTTCAGGGTTTAAAGGAGCTGATTTTGGCATAAATTAGTTTGCTCTGAAGCCATCCTTCCTGAGCTAAGACAAGAATGTGTGAGCTGGAGGATAAAAAACGGTGAGCTAGCTCACACTAACTCAGCTTAGAGGGAACACTGGCACCTGGAGAGGAGAATGACCTCAGTGGAGTACAGTGTTACAGAGTCCACCCTCCAAAGCATCCATTATCTCCCGGGGAACTGATCTCTGTAGTCTGGAGATGAGCTGTAATCCCAGGGGATCCCCAGGTCCCACCTGGAGGCTGGCACCCTTACTTTGCATGCAATTTTAAAATATTCTTCTTCTTTTTTGGATCTTTGATAGCTTCATAGGTTTAGCGGGATCAAATGTACCTTGGAATACAACTAATCTTAGTCTTTCCCCACCTTCAATGCAATTTTAATGGCGCCAGGTGTGTTGGCTTGCCAAGTACACCCTTCTTAATCGATATTATCTTTGACTGATAGACCAATCCTTTGCAATCTTCATGCAATTCTCAGTCGCCCATAAATTGGTCTCATTATATGAAGATTACACAGAAACAGGAGATGTTCGCCTCTAATGACAGGAATGTTCATACCGAAATCAAGGATCTTTGTTTCTTTTTCCAAGAACGACAATTCATAAAACGTTGCAACGTTTGTAGAAGTTGGAAAGTTTCTATTTTGCTGTGTTGTCGTGATAAAAACCCAGATGAGATCTTGTTTGGGAGTTGCCCAAAAAGACTGACGCAACCACTTTTAACTTTAAAAGGGGTAACTTCTCTGGTATGAGGGGACATGTGAGGAAGAAATTGAAAGGAAGAGTGGAGAAGGTCAAAACCATTGGGGAAGCTTGGAGACTATTTAAAAAGACAATCCTAGAAGCTCAGAAAAAATATATACCGCAGGTTAGGAAAGGTACAAATAGGTATAGAAAAAAGCCTGCATGGTTAACAAATAAAGTAATGGAAGCTGTAAAAGGTAAGAAGGATTCCTTTAAGCGGTGGAAAGCTAGTCTTAGTGAGGTTGATAAAAGGGAACACAGACTATGGCAAATAAAATGCAAGTCTGTGATCAGGCAAGCAAAAAGGGAATATGAGGAGCATATCGCAAAAAACATAAAGACCAACAATAAAACTTTCTTCAAATACATTAGAAGTAGGAAGCCAGCCAGGGAGGCAGTGGGGCCCTTGGATGACCAAGGGGTAAAAGGAGTAGTGAAGGATGATAGGGAAATGGCTGAGAAGCTGAATGCATTTTTTGCCTCTGTCTTCACTGTGGAAGAGGAGAAGTGTTTGCCCACTCCAGAAGCACTGATTTCGGGAGGGGGTTTGAAAGACCTGAATCAGATTGCGGTGACAAGAGAGGAAGTCCTCCGACTGATGGACAATTTAAAAACTAATAAATCACCAGGCCCGGATGGCATTCATCCGAGAGTTCTGAAAGAACTCAAATGTGAACTTGTGGATCTCCTGACAAAAATATGTAATCTTTCTTTAAAATCTGCCTCCATTCCTGATGACTGGAAGGTAGCTAATGTAACTCCCATCTTTAAAAAGGGCTCCAGGGGAGATCCAGGAAATTACAGGCCAGTCAGTCTGACATCGATACCGGGTAAGTTGGTGGAAACTGTTATTAAGGAAAGAATTAGTAGGCACATTGATGAACAAAAACTATTGAGGCAGACTCAGCATGGGTTCTGTAAGGGAAGATCTTGTCTCACTAACCTGTTAGTGTTTTTTGAGGGAGTGAACAAACATGTGGACAAGGGGGACCCAATAGATATTATTTACCTTGACTTCCGGAAAGCTTTTGATACAGTTCCTCATCAAAGGCTCCTAAGTAAGCTCAATAGTCATGGGATAAAAGGACAAGTCCTCTTGTGGATCAAAAACTGGCTTATAAATAGGAAACAGAGAGTGAGTATAAATGGGAAACTTTCTCAGTGGAGGGTGGTAAGCAGTGGGGTACCACAGGGATCAGTACTCGGTCCCATGCTTTTTAACTTGTTTATTAACGATTTGGAATTGGGAGTAAGCAGTGATGTGGCTAAATTTGCAGATGACACGAAGTTGTTCAGGGTGGTGAAAACCAGGGAGGATTGTGAGGCACTCCAAAGGGATCTGTTGAGGATGGGTGAGTGGGCGTCAACGTGGCAGATGGGGTTCAATGTGGCCAAGTGCAAAGTGATGCACATTGGAGCCAAAAATCCTAAATATAAATACACGTTGATGGGGTCTGATCTGGCAGAGACTGACCAAGAGAGAGATCTTGGAGTCGTAGTGGATAACTCGCTGAAAATGTCTACACAATGTGTAGCTGCAATAAAGAAGGCCAACGCTATGCTGGGGATTATTAGGAAGGGAATTGATAACAAATCAGCCAGTATCATCATGCCCCTGTATAAATCATTGGTGCGACCTCATTTGGAATACTGTGTACAGTTCTGGTCACCACATCTCAAAAAGGATATTATAGCATTGGAAAAAGTGGAGAGAAGGGCAACTAGAATGATAAAAGGGTTGGAACACCTTCCCTATGAAGAAAGGTTAAAATGCTTGGGGCTCTTTAGCTTGGAGAAACGACGGCTGAGGGGTGACATGATCGAGGTTTATAAGATTATGAATGGGATTGAGCAGGTTGAGAAAGAAGTACTTTTCTCCCTTTCTCACAATACAAGAACTCGTGGGCACTCTATGAAATTGCTGAGCAGTCGGGTTAGAACAGATAAAAGGAAATACTTCTTCACCCAAAGAGTGATTAACATATGGAATTCACTGCCACAGGAGGTCGTGGCAGCTGCAAGCATGGACAGTTTCAAGAGGAAATTAGATAAACATATGGAGCAGAAGTCCACCAGTGGCTATTAGCCACGGGGTATAGAATGAGAACTCTCAGTCTGGGGCAGGTGATGCACTCTATTCTTGGTGCTGGAGGGGGCAGCAGTGGGAGGGCTTCTGGTGCCCTGGCCCCACTGCTGGACCTCCTGATGGCACCTGGTATATTTTGGCCGCTGTGTGACAGAGTGTTGGACTAGATGGGCCATTGGCCTGATTCAACATTGGCTTCTCTTATGTTCTTATGTTCTTGTTCCTTGGGGTTCATTGAAGAGAAGGCTGGGCTTGGACGTAGGAAATGCGGATTCAAATCAGGATTTAACACCAAACTTGATGTTTTGGTAAATGCTCAACGGGTCAGAGAACAGCAGCTGTGTGTGTTAGCTCCTCCCTCTGCAATGCCTTACCTGTAGACTTGCCATCCTCCAGATGTTCAAACATAATATACACACCGCAACAAATGACTAAAATGATATAAACAATTGAATGTAAGAAATGCAATTAATCAAATCAGTCAATCCTAAAGGAAGTCAACCCTGACTGTTCCCTGGAAGGCCAGATACCGAAGCTGAAGCTCAAATACTTTGGCCACCAAATGAGAAGGGAGCACTCCCTGGAGAAGACCCTGATGCCGGGAAAGGCTGAAGGTCAAAGAAGAAGGGGACGGCAAAGGATGAGATGGTTAGACAGTGTTATCGATGCAACGGACATGAAATTAAGCAAATTCCAAAGGACGATGGAAGACAGCAGGGCCTGGCGTGATGTGGTCCGTGGGGTCACAAAGAGCCAGACTCGACTGTGTGACTGAACAATAACAGCAAGAAATGCAATATCTCAATTTCTATGTACCAACAATTCAACAATCTTTTAGTGTCTCTTATAAACTGCTGATGCAGTCATGTTCATTCATTCAACAGGTGAACGCCATATATTCCAGCCATCAAATGTCCTTGCTGTGGCTGAGTTCAGACTGGCAGTTTGCTCCGGTAGCTAGTCATAGCAAAAAAGCCCCGGAATAAACTGTTCCGGGTTTTCCTGTTCAGACAGCCCAGGCTGCTGCCGGAAGATGTGGGGTGGAGCCGGGCAGGAGCGTTCAGACTGCCACGTGCAGGGGCACACTGTATTTGGCGTTTCCCCATTAATTCGGCTGAGGGTGTATGGGTGTATGTGCCCATGAGCGCTCATGCGCATAAGCGCATTTTGCCGATTGGGGGAGGACCCCGCAGTGCCGGCACCGCATTGGGCAGTAGAGCAGAGCACAGCTAATCATACCGCTGCTGCCTTCTGCCCAACGCGGGTTGCTCCCAGCTTTTTGGCTGCATGTTCAGACTTCCCAGAAGCGGAGAAACGCACGATACACGCAGGCTTTTGGATTTGCTACCAGTTTTATGAGGTATCTTTTTAATCCGGCGGTGAAGTGCAACAGCACGGGTTGGCTACAGGTGGGGGACGGCAGGCAGATGTGCCTGTGTGAATGCCCAATTTACTCCGGGATTGAATCGTCGCTGGCCCAGGTCCCTACTGGGGCAAATTGCCAGTCTGAACTCAGCCTGTGATTTGACTTTGCTGAAAACTGGAAGCAACGGAGGTTGTCAGCCGACTTATCTTCCATTCTGTGCTTCCCCAAAGCTCACAAACATGACGCCAACAGGCCAGCGATAATGCCCTTTTCACCACCCCCCAGCTTCTTCATGAGGAAACATGCAAATAATGAAACATTGGAGAGCAAAAAACATCATTACGTATTGTTAAATAGATACGTTAATCAAAAGATCACCTGATGAATGAATGAATGTGACTGCATCAGCAGTTTATAAGGAACATTAAAAAAATTGTTGAATTGTTGGCACATAGAAATTGAGATACTGATTCCATTAAGGGAAAGGTTTCCCTTGCTCGAAAGCCAGTTGAATCCAACTCTAGGGGGTGGTGCTCATCTTCTTTTCCGAGCCAGCGCTGTCTGAAGACTTCTCCATGGTCATGTGGCTGGCATGATTAAATACTGAGGTGCACAGAACGCTGTTACCTTTCCACCAAAGTGGTACCTATTTATCTACTTGCAATTTCTTGCTTTTGAACTGCTAGGTTGGCAGGAGCTGGGGCCAGAGACGGGAGCTCACTCCGTCACATGGCACCAGGGTCTTGAACTGCTGAACTACAGACCTTCTGGTCCGCAGCTCAGCATCTTAACCTCTAAGCCACCATAGTCCCAATTAATTGCATTACATACATTCAATTATTTATATAATTTGTAATTTTTGTCATTTTTCACAGTGTGTATATTTTGTTTGACAACCTGTCCCATGATCTCTCTACTTTTGTAACCTCCAAGTGTTGGTTGAAGTCCTCCTGGGATTACAACTGATCTCTAGGCGACAGACAGTGGCCAAACCAGTTCCTCTGGGTGGCCAACAACAGGGCATGGAGGCCGAGGCCTTCCTCTGATGTTGCCTCCTGGCTTTGGGATTCTTGATGCCTCTGAACATGGAGGTTCCCCTCAGTCACCACAGCTAGGAGCCACAGATAGACCTGTCCTCCATGAATCTATCTAATCTAGGGTTGCCAGCCTCCAGGTGGTGGCTGGAGATCTTCTGAGATTACAATTGATCTCCAGGCAACAGAGATCAGTTGACCTGGAGAAAATGGCAGCTTTGGAAGGTGGGCAGTATGGCATTATACCCCCTTGAAGTCCTTCCCTTCCACAAATCTCACCCTTTTCAGGCTCCACCCCCCAAATCTCCAGGTATTTCCCAACCTGGAGCTGGCAGCCTTATTAATAGGATCCATCTGTGTCATCAAATAACAGTTTTCTGCCCATTGATGCTCCACATTGTTGTCTGCTAATGCTGGGGGCAGGAAAATGTACAACTTCATTACCTCGGGACGTGGTCTAGTTCTACTGAAATGTTTCAAAGGAGTGGGGAGTTGAGCAGGTGGCTGTCCCATGTTTAGCAATGAGTCTACTTCAGAGTTCGGCTCTGGCCTATTTTTATAGCTTGGATCCAGCACTGAAATCCACAATGCTGCAATCCTGCTTTCTTCTTTGTTGGAAGGACCAAATCCACTTGTAACTATGGTCCTCTCAGCACTTGGATCTCATCCCTGGTTTTATCAGAGTTCAACTCATGACACAATACCTTGCATTTGTCCATGGTTATAACAGCATCTGTTTATCCCAGGACAAGTGTGGGGCAAAACCAGGGTGACCTCAGTGTAATGTGGAAACAAAAAATATCCCGAGATAATTACAGGGGTGAACTCAAGTGTAGTGTAGAATGTAAAAATACCCCAAGATAATTACAAGGGTGAACTAACGTAGTGTAGAATGGAAGAAAAAGAAGAGGAGGAGGAGGAGATTTGATTTTTACCCCACCCTTCATTCGGAGTCTCAGAGCGGCTTACAAACTCCTTTCCCTTCCCCTCCCCACAATAGACACCCTGTGAGGTAGGCGGGGCTGAGAGAACTTTGACAGAAACTTCTCTTTTTCAAGGACAGCTCTGGCAGAACTGTGGCTTGCCCAAGGTCATCCAGCAGGTGCAAGTGGAGGAGTGGGGAATCAACCCTGTTTCCTAAACGTGCTTATCTTCAAGGGATTCCCACTGGATACCATGGGACATTTCTGGGTTATAGGACTGCGAACTCTGAGCTAGGGGATTCCTAGACATTTTGGGTGTGGAGCCGGGGAAGGGCAGGGTTTGTGGAGGGGTGGGACCTCAGCAGGGGTATAACACCACACAGTCCACCCTCCAAAGCAGCCATTTTCTCCAGGGGGATTGATCTCCGTTGGCTGGAAATAGGTTAGCCAACTCCAGGTTGGGAAATACCTGGAGATTTGGAGGATGGAACCTGAGGATGGTGGAATTTGGAGAGGGGAAGGACTTCAGCAGGGTACAATGCCATCGAGTCCACCTTCCAAAGCAGCCATTTTCTCCAGGGGAACTGATCTCTGGAGTTTGGCAACCCTAGCTGGAAATCTGTTGTACTTCCAAGGGATCTTCAGACATTCCTCCTGGGGAAAGATGTTTTAGGATTGGCCTCTAGATCAGTGGGCTAATTTGTACATTGCAAAGTCATTGTGGTTGCCATGAAGACTTTCAAACACGCTTGCAAGGGAAGGTTCATGCTTCCCTGGCATATGTGGGCCCAATTAAGCTCAGAAGCATGGTGTGCATGAAAGAGGAGACTCAGATTTCCCCCACATTCTTCTCCTGACCTGATATGGCCCCAGGAAGCCACTATTTGCTCCATTTGTGGGACAGGCTGAATTCCTTTGTCCACATACATTGTGGTCCCAATCTGAACTGGGCTCACGTGTTCCTGAGAAGCCTGGAACTCCCAGCAGTCATGTGTCCCAGAGTTTTCAAGGGAGGTCGTATTATGTCACAGACACTGGGATGGTTGAAGAGATTACTGCTCTTGGAGGACCTTTGGGAATATGAACTGGGAGCAGTATTGGCATGACTGGTGGCTATTGGGAGGTATGGTCTGATTCTCCAATCCAGATGCAGTTTTGCCATGTATGGGCGGTACTGATTATGTTACGGAAAACTATGTCAAGGGTTTGACGGAATAAAAGGATTCGTTCCATCACTGAAAGTCCAAATTAGATCTTGATTCCATCCCAAATGATCCCCCTGAGATACTGTTTAAAAGCTTGCAACATATATATTTGTTCCATTAAAACAACAACAACAAACCCTTGCTGTGTAACCATTTAAAATGTGTTTGCAGTAATTGTAATTATCGTTGACAGCTGCCAAGGATTTATGCAACAGTCAGCCTTCGACGGAGAGAGCATACTATACTTCTTGCCCTATTTAACAAGCAGATGATTATTTTCTGAATAAGTGTATAATGGCTGTCTATGAGCATATTGCAATCTCATTATGCTTTTTTGTGTTGATGCACACTTAACGGGATTTAGTGCCACTGGGAATCAAGTTCCGGCAAACTCCTTTTTGAAAGAGCAGTATATTGAAAAGCTCATGGGCGGGGGATAGAAGGGTAGCATTGTGCCTCGCTACGTGCATAACACTAACATTTTTGCCATATTTTTTTTTCAAATTCATTTTTAAGTTCTGATATTGTAGCCTAATTTTTCTAATTAAAAAAAAATATCAAGCAGCTATGTTCTCCTCTGAGAGGGCAAGGCTCTTTAGACATCGGGGCAGTGCAAGCTTGTACAAACACAATCTCCTTTCCTAGCCTCCACATATTGGAGGGGTGAAACCTCCCTCACGATCCCTCTCCCCAGAATTCTCAGCCCTACCTGCCGGCTCACTAGAACAAGCAAAGTGTTTGTTTCTGTAGTCCCTTGCAAGGCAGGAAACTGCCTATTACAAGGGAAGGGGGCATCAGGCCTGTAGCTACATTGGAGCATTTCGGGGCCCGGCCCCCTGACTTCCTGAGAAGGCCCCCTGACTTCCATCTAGCCCAGGCCCACGATCGCTGCCCCTTCCTCAAGCACGGCTTGCTTCTCTACTGCTGCCTCTGCCCCTTTCCCAGGCAGCTGGTCAGTTTCCCTGGCATGGCTCTGGAGTGCTCACTCTAGCCAGATGGTAACAGCTGCATGCTCTGAAGGCAAAGACCTGCCCAGGTTCCTGGAGGAAGAGCTGCTGCCTTCTCAGCTTCCTAGAGCCCCGTGGAGGCTGGAATCCATCAAGAGAGGGAGGGGATGGCAGCCAGGGTGGCGTGGCCCACCAGCAGGAAGAGCAGCAGTGTCAGCAGCCCTGTCTGGCCACAGAGCGCCAGCAGCGTCAACCAAGAGCAGCCACAAGCATGGCAGTGGCAAGACCCATTAGGAGTCCAGCAGCTGGGGAGGGGGCTGCAAAGGGAAGGTGAGGCTCCGCTGCTGAGGGAGCTGGGGAAGCCAAAGGTGGGCCAGTGCTATGGGGGTTTGCCAGTCCTTCTGCCTCCCTCCCTGCGGGACCAGGCCAACCAGTGTCAGGCTGCCATGCTCAGAACCATCTCGCATGCCCGGGGGCTCAAGAACTGTTTCCATTCGCATTTACTCAAGAGAACTTAGCAGCCTCTTTGGCTCCAAGCGGTTTAAAGGTGCTCCAATTGGTGAGTCTGAGGTTTTTTTTAATTTTATTTTTTGTGATGTCAGTGCCCCCCTGACTTAATTAAAGGCCTCCTGAATTAAAAAAGAAATCCTGGCTATGCGCCTGGGGGCATCTGTCCCCACATCAGTTCATTTCTCCCTGCCTCCCATTATCAAAACAGTTGCCTCTGCCATTCTCTGCGGAGAAGTAGGGTTGCCGGCTCCAGGTTGGAAAAGGTATTAGGGGGTGGAGCCTGAGGAGAGTGGAGTTTAGGCAGGGGAGAGTCTTCAATAAGGCAGAATGCTGTAGAGTCCATCTTCCGAAGCAGCCGTTTTATCCAGGTGAACCGATCTCAGTCGCCTAGAGATCAGCTGTAATCCCAGGAGACCATCACCAGCCACCAGGTGGAAGTTGGCAACCTGACATGGAAGGCACAGTGCTTTTAGCTAGGGGATGGAAAGCCTGGGCCTCTGCCAGTATCTCCCTCCTCATTCCAGTCTATGTAGTTAAACCAGCCTACCAGGGGCTATTGGCAAAACTTTTTCCCCTGGCTTTGGAATTGTCAGCTCTGAGTTGCCAAGTTCCTGGAGATTTGGGAGCAGTGTCTGGAGAGTGGATGGAGCCTGAAGAGCTGGGTGTACTCAGTGTTGGGTGGAGCCTCCGTTTGAATTCTTCTTGCAATCGAATGTGGTGCAAGAATAAGATAATCCGGAACTTGTTTCGTAGGCCTGTATCTGACCATGCATTCTCAAAATATCCCACAATCAGAGCTGTTTTTGTAGCAGGAACTCATTTGCATATTAGGCGACACACCCCTAATGTAGCCAATCCTCCAAGAGCTTACAGAGCTCTTCTTACAGGGGCTACTGTAAGCTCTTGGGGGATTGGGCTACATTAGGGGTGTGTCGCCTAATATGCAAAGGAGTTCCTGCTACAAAAGAGCCCTGTCCACAATCTTCTGCATTCTCCTGGCTCCAGAAAGATCATTTGGGGGGTCGTAAGGCCTGTTTGGAGCCATGGGGGTAAGGGTGCTTCATGGGGAAAGGGGTGAAATATTCCTCTCTTTCCTCTCCCTTCAGCAAAGCAGCATTCGTAGAGTGGAGTAATTTTACTCTCTTCTCTCTCTTTCCTGTAGGATCCCCCCCCCCAAGTGCTCTTAGAGTTGCCAGTTCCAAGTTGGCCAATTCCTGGAGATTTGGGCATGGAGCCAGAGTTTGGGTAGGGGAGGGACCTCAGTGGGGCATAATGCCATGGAGTTCACTCTCCAAAGCAGCATCCCCCCCCCGGGGAACTGATCTCTGTCATCTGGAGATCAGTTGTAATTCCTGGAAATTTCCAGGCCCTTTCTGAAGGCTGGCAATCTGATCTGCCTTGCATGCTCAGCAACGCAGATACCAGGAATTCATGCTTTACACAAAGTCAGAAATGCTTGCCAAAGTCACCAAGACAGTGTCATGCTGAGTGGAAATGCTGTGTGAAGAAAAGCCTATTTGAATGATTTTGTTTGATGGGAACATAGGCAAACTCTTTTAGTTGGACAGCACCCCTGTCAAGCACTATCAGTCTTGCTGCTCCTCCCATTGCTTGGGGGGACTAAAACCAAGCAGCCAGAAACCAGAGTGATGTTTCCTATGGTTACCATAATGTTTCTGATTGTAAAATATCAAATATTATTACAGTTGGCTTATTTATGTCAGCTTTATTTTTTTTTAATGGATTGAATTGGACTGCAGTTAATTACTATCTCAGTGAAAGTCCCTAGCATGAACAAAATATTTGAGGCCACTGCAAATCTTGGTGTTTTTTTCTGTTTAATTTTTTAAAACACCTGATCGGGGTCCCTAAGGCAGCGCACACGAGAGCATTAAAACAGTTGAACATTTGCAACAACATTTTAAGTGATAAAATAATTCAATTAAAAACCCCCAGCCACATGAACCATCAACACCAGAGGAGGGGCAATGATCATTACTGGGGGCTCTGACCGAGGAAGACAGACAGATTTCTCTGTGGAGGGAGTTCTAAAGTTTTGGTTCCAGAACCAAGAAAGCCCTTTCTTGGGTTGCCACCTGTCTAGCCTTAGATGGAAGAAGCATCTGAAGCAGGGCCTCCAAGGATGACTGGAATGAACATACTGGAATGAGGGTTGCCAACCCCCTAATGGGGGTGGGTTTCCCCCCAATTTCAGGAGCCCCAATCTACTGCTAGGCAATTGGCTGGGGGGATAGCCCCACCCCCAAAGAGCCCTGACATGTCCACTGTGATGACATCACCCTGAGGTGACATCATCATGCCAGGCACATCGTGCGGGGTACGCTCTAGCATTTGGCTAAAAACTCTATGGTGATCATAGTTTTTTGGCCAAATGCTAGAGCGTCCCCTGCACAATGTGCCCAGTGTGATGACGTCACTTCCGGGTGATGTCATTGTGCCAGACACATTGGGCATGCACCAGAAGATCCTGGGGAGCAGCCTGGAACCCCCTGCCAGCAGACAGTAAGCACCTGGCAACCCTAAGTAGATTATATACAGCTGCTCAGAGTCAATTTGCGCTTGATTTTGAATCTATATACAAGAATGGGTAAGTTGATCCAAGGTAAAGAAAATATGACTGAAGAACAAGGCTGGAACTTTCTGTTCATGCAGAAAGCAGAATGTGACAGAGTCTTAAAGCCCTCAGAGATTTTTGGCTGGTGTAAACATGGGTTATGGATATCCAACAATAATCCAAAATTGACAACCCCTGAAGACTACTTCTGTCATAGATCTCATAAAAAAAAATCCATTCCTGCTGTCACATTTTGACAGTTTGTACAAATGTGAGTTCCTAGATTATCTGTTTTGTTCTGACTCTTTCATATATTTATGAAAAATAGTTTGAAATCAAAGAATGAAACGGGTGCTCATAAACCAGACGTGTGGGAAATAACTTTCTCTCTTCCCCTCCCCCATTCTGGGAGATGTACACTTAGATGCTCGCTTTTAAATCGAACATTTCAGAATCTCAGCCTCCAAGTTAAAGTTTTATAACCTTAAGCCTTATGAAACTTTAAATTTCAAGGATAAAAGTTTAATACGCCAGCCAAATCCAAGTGCTGAATAGGATTTTTTTTGGAAGATTTCTTTTAAGCACAGAGAAGAAAAGCATGAAAATTGTTTGTGAATATTTCATGTAACAAGAAACTGCCTTCAGTGAGAGACTCAGGGTTTCCAAAAGATTACTTCAGTTGTAGCCCTTGGAAAGGGTTCATGTAGTGGAAGAAACCAAGTCTGTGGGTTTATATACTGCTTGGCCATATTTATAGTTCAGTATGCTTATTATGGTGAGCATTCAAAAGTATAAGGATTTTGGATTTGATGCATTCTCAAATGAACAGCTAAAGACATTGCCACCATGACGGAATCGAATTAAATGAGAGGAATGTATGTGTGAGGGGGAATATGTACTATTTCAGGAGATCTTGACATTTGGAAATTGTCATGGACCAAAAGAAAGAAAAACCGTTTGCAGGATTGCCAGTCCTCTGGGATAAAGCAAATCCTTTAAAAACGACAAAATCATTATGCAAGATAATTCGGCTCAAAGAGCCCCCGGCCTTCGCAGCCATGGAGTTGGGTGGCCACCTTTGCCTCCCAGCAAGGAGAGGTGGGCCATTAGTTTGGGTGGCAAAGGAGCCGTATACGGGCCTTCAGGAGGGGGTGGGGCCGAGGTGCATAGAGGTCAACCCCCGCCTCCTCAGCAGCATTCCCGCTCAGCTTTTGGCCCACTCTCCGGCCCTGTGGGTAGTACAGGCTCTGGCTGGTCGCCTAGTTTAGGGGGCCAGGTAGGAATTTTTCACCCCTTCCTGATTGGCTTCACAGAGGGGATGTTTTTGCCTGCCCTGTACTGTGGCAGTGGGGGGTGGGGCCATATTAGTTAGGTTGGTCACTTTACAGTTTGGCAGGGTTCTATGCAGGTACAGATTGTGGTCTGGTGAGCACCAGTCGGCACCCCTTTCTTTGGGGTCTAAGGGGTCTTGTGAATACAGTCCTTGGGCTCTGCGGCCCAGGGCAGGGAAAGCAGACAGACCTCAGGACTGCCCTGGGATAGGTCCTCCCTTTGAGCCTTGTGGCCCGGGGGATGGGGCTCCAGGGTTGTCCTCCTATTGCTTGCTGGCCGGGCGTGAGTCACAGCTGATGGCTCTCGCGTGGGGCAATGTGGCTCGCCCTATGTCACATGGCAGGGGAGGAGTCCCTGGACCCCTGGCCTTGACCATACTGCAATTCTGTGTTGCCTTTTGCTGTTCTTCCCAGTTAATGTTGTCGGTTAATAAAGTGACCCTTTAGTTAACCCAACATTTGTGTCCACCTCTTTATTCCAGCTTGGAAGGCAATGGTACCTTAGTTAAAATCCCATTTCAGGAAGAATTTAATTGGATAGCCTTGCCGGCAGTTGTCTTTCAGCTTTAGCTCCTTGCCTGTATAACGGGATCTGAATCAGAGTTTGTCATGAAACGGAATGAGAAAAAAGGGTCGTATATTGCAGGAATGACTTTTACAAACGAATATTCATTACAATTTTATTACTTTTTAAAAAATCAGTTATATTTTAAGAAGCTGGGGACCTGTGGACTGGTGGGTGGATTACACCCTTCCCCCCATAATATCTTCACCACACTGTCTCATTCCCCCCCCCCCGGGAGCCCCCGCATCCTCTGTCTTTTCCCTTCTCCCTTCTCTCCTTTCCTCTTTCAGTTCCCCATTTTCAGCCAGCCCTCATTTTTTTGGTAGCAGGAACTCCTTGGCATGTTAGGCCACACACCCCTAATGTAGCCAATCCTAATGAGTTTCTGCTGTTGGGTGTGGCCTGTTATGTTAATGAGTTCCTGCTGGGTGTGACCAACTTGGGAGCCAGCCAGAACTCCATTCCTGTGTGTTCCTGCTCAAAAACAGCCCTGATTCTATCCAATAAAGTGGGATGCTTTGGGAACTTGTTGTCATTATAGTAGCCCCTGTTATGACATATTTAAAACTACTTCCAAGAAGGCTGTGTCCTCCCTGCCTTTTCCTTAACGGCTTGGTATTTACCCTCTGACAGCATAATGCCTTCCAGAATGTTTTACTGTAGTGACACTGAACTTTTCTGCCCAAGGAAAGGTGCCAAGAAAATGGACCGAAGCTTCTCAGCATTTAGCCTTGAAGATCTTTTGATTGATTTTAACTAAATGTCATGAATGAAATGACATTCACATCCGAGTGATTGAGAGCAATGTTCAGCCATATCGAGCCAGTCACAAGTTTCTTTAGACTGCCTTTCAAATAACATCCGCCTTGTCCCTGTAAATCAAATCCTGTGCCTGTAAAACATACCGAAGAGACTTGTACCAATTTAAATTATTCCCCCCCCCAAATGCCACCATTTGTCTGTTGCACTGCCTGATCATGAAGATTGGCATTGTGAAATGAAAGGAGCATGAAACTTTTCCTTAAAAAGCAAAATAAATAATGAAATAATGAAATTCATCCTAAACTTTAATCACATTCAAATGCAGTGGTTTGGATCCTAGACTCTCTTCTTTCTTGCATATTCTGCTTATGGAAAAGGGAGGGCAGTTTTTGCTGATTCCCTTCTCTGTCTGAAGCCATTTTCCCACTCTGACCCTAGGATGTTTCTAAGGGTCCAGTGACCTGGAAATGATGTCAATCCTCTCTAGGAATTGCCAAAAACTCTATGGTTTTAGTGTAAAGTTTCAGTCAATTCCTAGGGAAGGAGGAGGAGGAGGAGATGGGATTTATACCACACCCTTCACTCAGAGTCTCAGAGTGGCTTACAAACTCCTTTCCCTTCCCCTCCCCACAACAGACACCCTGTGAGGTAGGCGGGGCTGAGAGAGCTCTTAAAAAAAGAAAAACTCTCATAAAGAGGAGAGAATTTTATTGCTTGTTTATATAGAAAAGGGGGAGGGTATACATAGGGATAAAGAAAAGAGGTGAGTGAATTCTCTGTTACAGTGTTAGTCTTTTTGTTAGTACGAATAAAGTTTTTGGCTTCTACCGTGGTTGAAAGATCTTCTTTTCATCATACCGAAAGTCCAAAATAAACCTGTTAGATTAGTAAAGTCCTTTAGGGTTAGTTAAAAAACTGCTCCATTCTGCCGCCTCACGAACACATGTTATATCTTGGGGTGTCCTCCTTTTAAGTCTCTCAGATTGTACGATGGGCCCTCCTTTGCTTTTTCATCTTCCGATCTTGCGCCTCCCTCTTCCGGGCCACTGTCTTCCTCGCTACTTAACACTGTCCATTTAGTGAGTTCTGCATCTTCCTCTGAACTGGCGTGTCTCTTCAGGAGTTCTTGAGCTTTGAAAACGGAGTCAATCTTCTCTCTCTTATCATTAAACTTAAACACCGATCCTTCGGGAATCCACCATTTGTAGCTGATTTGATGCCTTTGTAGAAACAAGGTCAATCCTTTATATGCTTTCCTTTTCATACGAATTTCATATGGAACATCTTTTAAAATCCTGATGGTCTGCTCACCAATCTTCAAGGGCATTTCTGAAGTCGCTCGTAAAATTTGATCTCTAGTACGCTGCTTGGTAAATTTGACAACCACTTCTGCTGGCAAATTATTTTTCTTTGCAAAGTTGGAGTAGGCTCTGTAGGCCACATCCATCTCCTCGTTTAATTTTTGCGCTTCTCTGCCAGTTAGTGGTGCCAAGGCATTCGCCAAAATGCTTCTGAGATCTTCTTTCTCTTCTTCCTTTATGCCCTGAAAACGGAGAGTTAAGTTTGATTTTTCCATCTGAAGCATTAAATTTTTTTTTTCTTGCATGTCTCGGTGTTTTTCTAATTTGTTGACCTTTTTCTTAATTTTCTTGGTGTCTTCTGTCGAGATCAAACATTTCTGTGTGATCTCCTACATCTTCTTAGCTGTATCTGTTAACTGCTTCTGTTGACTACTGAGCACACTTTCCATGTTACAAAGGGTTTCGCTGATTTTCTGCATTTGATCCAGCAGAGGGCGTAGTGACTCACTTTTCTGTTGATTGACAGCTGGCTCCAGGGGGAGGTTACCAGAACCGGAAGTCCCTCCCATCTTCTTTGCCAGCTTGTCTGGGACCTTCTTCCCCAACATTTTTATTGTTTATTTTTACAAAGTCCATGCCGTGCCACTCAGGAGACAAGTTAATTTCCTTAGCTTCAATAAAAACCCCAAAGGTATCTTTGCCAATCCGCTTTTTCACTTCACCCCCCTTCTTTCCTTCTTTACAAGTCCTGATTTCTGGGGGGGGGGGATTCCTCCCTCCTCCCATGTGCTTATACAATTATGGGGGGAGTGCATTTATACTGCTTCCAAGCAGATCTCCAACTCACGGTTTGCTGCCGATTCTTCCTTTTTTAATTCATCTTCCGCTGCTTCACTCCGGGAAGTCAGTGGTGTTGCTACGTCCCATACGGGCACAACACAGTAGGGCCACTGGGGCAGGGGGAAAGCCTCAATTTCCCGGCTGTCAGGCCGGCAAAGAGGCTGCTCCCCAAAGCACCCCCTGGTTCGGAGCCTTTAACTAAGGCTCACTAGGGTTCTTCACTTGTGCGAAGACCCCCCCGACCGTGCATGGGCTGATCGCCTCTGGGAGCATCCCGAGAGGCAACCGCCATTTGCTCCACCGAAACCAAAAGTCCGGGGCTGAGAGAGCTCTGAGAGAAACTGCCATTGAGAGAACAGCTCTGATAGACCTATGGCTTCCCCAAGGTCATCCAGTGGCTGCAAGTGGAGGAGTGGGGAATCAAACCTGGTTCTCCCAGATTAGAGTCCAGGCACTTAACCACTACACCAGAGTGGCATGAAGTTAATTCTGGGTTTGCTCAGGAGTGACATCATCCCATTGGCCAATGACCATTTATTTATTTATAATTCATTTCTTCTCCTGCTGCTACTCTTGTGGTGACCTCTAGTAGCATAATTTGGGGGTCACAGAAGGCTGCAGTGATGCAGTGTCCCCTCTAAGCTGAGTTAGTGTGAGCTAGCTTACAGTTTTTTAGCCTCTGGCTCACACATTTTTGTCTTAGCTCAGGAAAGATGGCTCCAGAGCAAAGTAATATATGCAGTAGCCAAATTGCTCACTCACAACTTTAATGCCAGTAGGTTACAAAGCAGAATTTTTGCCCACAAGACTCCATGGCTTAGAGGAAGCATTGGTGGTGAGAGGTGGGATGGTTGCTGTTTAGGCTCCAGTTGTATTGTGCACAGTCCAAGCTAATAGCTCTAATCTGATACAAGTGGAAATTCCTTGTTTTGCTCTTCCAAAAAGGCAGGTTTAGAGGCTTATATTTTGCCATATAGCTTGGACAGTAAATGTCTGTACATTTTTTTTGAAGCTATCTCTTTATATAATAATTCTGTTTTGGTCATGGACTCTCCTGAACATTCCGCACACTCCTAAATCAGTTGGCTCCCTGATCTGTCACTCAGAAGATGTCCCTATCCACTGGCTGAGTTGCCTGTCTCACCTCCAATATTCTAAACAGTTTGCTGTTCCTCTCCTCCCAGTAGCCAGTCAGAACACAGGAGTCATTTGCATATGTGGCCTAATTGGCCTTTGCCACTAATATTCTAAACAGTTTGTTGTTGCTGTTGGGAGTCATTGAATGCGTCCTGAGGTAAAATATATATCCCAATTTTCCCTTAAACAGTCACTGAACTTGCCAAAATACATAAACCAATCTTCCCTTAAATGGTCACTGGAGTTGCCAGTCTCCCTGTGGGGCCTGGAGATCTCCCAGATATCACTGTGTTCCCCAGCCACAACACATCATTTCCCCTACAGAAAATTTCCCAGCTATTACAATGGCTGCTTTGGGTAGTGGACTCTATGGCATTACACCCTGCTGAAGTCCCTCCACACCCCAAGTCCTGGCCTCCCCAGGCTCTACCCCTCAAATCTACAGGCCTGGCCCTCCACTTAGTATTGCCACCTTCCAGGCAGCAACTGGAGATCTCCAAGGTCAGTTCTCCTGGAGAAAATGGCTGCTTTGGGCAATGGACTCTATGGAATTATACCCTGCTGAGGTCCCTCTGCACCCCAAACCCTGCCCTCCCCAGGCTCTACCCCTCAAATCTACAGGTATTTCTCAACCTAGAGTTGGCAATCCTGTAACTGGCTATGGAACCGCTTTCCACACCCTTGAAACCCAGAAGACATGGCATAGGTGCTTTTCTACCTTAGCTGC
The DNA here is from genome assembly GCA_029375565.1 of Gekko gecko. NCBI lineage: Eukaryota > Metazoa > Chordata > Lepidosauria > Squamata > Gekkonidae > Gekko > Gekko gecko. Next base: position 163,948,553 of record JAPDNY010000004.1, on the reverse strand, counting down.
CACTGCATAACCCCAAATCAACATAAGTCAGGGGTGGAGGGAACCATACCTGTTACTGTGAGGCTGTCCTCCCATACTACCCACTTGGGGCAGCAAAATGACTTGAGACAGCTCTGCCTTATAGCTAAGCAGAATAAAATAAACATGGCTTGCCTCCCTCTATTTTCCCCTTCCCTCTGCCACCTCACCAGCCACAGTCTGGACACTCACCTGGAGCTACCTTCTAAAGCTCATTGTATTTCTTCCCACAATGGGCCTTACTCCTAGTTAATGTATATTTTAAAGAAGAAATTATAAACAAGTACCAGCAAAGATCCATTGTAAAATATTCATGAAGAACTCATACAAATGAGCATTATCCCTGAGCTCATCGTTCTGTTTGCCTGGTTGATTTTTGCTGATGTAATCTCCCCCCCCCCCTTTCCATTGGGAGGTGGTACAAAGCACCATCGGAAACCCAGGTTCCCTTTCTTGTCTCACAGCATGTTTCTGGCCTGGGCTGCTTCCTTGCTGTGGCAACAATGACATGTTCACTAAGTGTTATCTCAGAACAAATCCTGCTACTGTACCATATTGCTCAGTTTACAAACATTTCTTCACCCGATAAGCAAACGGCAGCTATAGAAGTAGTAGTAATTGTACTGTATATGATATTTCTTTGGTCATCGTGTTTTAATTTTTTGTTGAGGAGAAGAAAGACCTCAGTTTTCAAGGGTACGTCCACAGCTGCTTAGCGCGGAGTCAGGTTATTGGTCCATCTCCACCCAGTATTGTCCACCCAGACTAACAGTAGGCATCTTTCCCACTCCTCTTATATGAGGTCTTTTCCACTAGAAATGCCCAGGATTTAACTTGACATTTTACGCAATGGAGATCTGTGCTTAGTCTTTGAGTTCTCGGTCACTTTAGGCAATGTAGGTTGCAATCGTAAGAACACTTTTCCTGGGAGTAAGACTTGTTGAATAAATGGGGCATACATCTAAGTAGGCCTGCTTTGGAAGGCTCTCTTAAATTCAGAGCTGTTTTGATAGTACTTCATTTTGCTTTCGCTTACTGTCACATTTCTGGACTTGTGTTTGTATGGGTTCGGGCAAGTCTAAGATTCCCCTCCCCCACACTCACTACATTACGGTTACACCTAGGGTTACCATGTTGCCCACCACAGCAGGCAACCTCCTGTTCCTGCACTCCCCCCCAGCCCCCCATGCTGAATCTATGACTCCATGAAGCAGATCCAGATACGTAACTGTGTCTGTTTGTCTGTATTAGTAGAAAAGAGCAAGAGTCCAGTAGCACCTTAAAGACTAACAAAATTCGTGGCAGGGTGTGGGCTTTCGTGAGTCACTGTTCACTTCTTCAGAAGCAGTGGGAGGCAAAGGGCAGGGAACAACAGTGCAATTCTGCATCTTCACCTCCAGGTGGACATAAGGACATAAGAGAAGCCAATGTTGGATCAGGCCAATGGCCCATCTAGTCCAACACTCTGTCACACAGCGGCCAAAATATACCAGGTGCCATCAGGAGGTCCAGCAGTGGGGCCAGGGCACCAGAAGCCCTCCCACTGCTGCCTCCTCCAGCACCAAGAATAGAGTGCATCACCTGCCCCAGACTGAGAGTTCCCATCTATACCCTGTGGCTAATAGCCACTGGTGGACTTCTGCTCCATATGTTTATCTAATTTCCTCTTGAAACTGTCCATGCTTGCAGCTGCCACGACCTCCTGTGGCAGTGAATTCCATGTGTTAATCACTCTTTGGGTGAAGAAGTATTTCCTTTTATCTGTTCTAACCCGACTGCTCAGCAATTTCATAGAGTGCCCACGAGTTCTTGTATTGTGAGAAAGGGAGAAAAGTACTTCTTTCTCAACCTGCTCAATCCCATTCATAATCTTATAAACCTCGATCATGTCACCTCTCAGCCGTCGTTTCTCCAGTGAGCACCCAGAAGTGGTGAGCACCCAGAAGTGATGTCATGGCATCTGTGGCACGCTAGGAATTTCCTCAATCTCTATGGTAAAACCCATAGACATTGGGGGAATTCCTAGAGTATCGGGGATGCCAAGATCCTTCCCCTACCCAGGCTATGCTCCCAAAACATTACCATGGATTGTCAATTGAGGGCAACCCTCACCTTAGAGTTGTGCAACTCTGTTCAGAATTGCTCTTTTAACCACCTAACAATGGGGTGGTGGTGGCTTTCCAGGGTTTGTAGTGGCTACAGCTTTCAAACATGCTCCCAGGGCTCTCCTTAATGGGATATATTTCAGTTGCCAACTGTTGAATTATTTGAAGGCTTGAGCCATGGCTGCTAGAAACTCTGTAGAATAATGCAACACATGAGCAGTTACTTGTCAAGGGGCACAGCTGGGACAAGTAATGACCTGTGATCTTGGAGATCTTCTGCCTGTCAGGTCCTCTGCTACTAGGATAGGTGGACCAGTAGACTACTTATTAGTTCCACGCATAACGTATTATGTGACAGCAATTCCTCTGTTTTTAGTAAGCTGATTTACTTTTTCTTGCCCTCCTGAAAATTAAAACGCCATCTCCTTTCCCTTTCAAATTTGCTCAGAAAGAAAAGATATGAGGAAATCCCTGAAGTGTTGATGAATATTTGTCTGCCTAATGTCCTTATAGTCTTTCTTGTTTTGTTATTCCCTTCTGTTAAAACAAGAAAAAAAAGATCAATAAAGGAGACTTCATAAACATAATAGACTGGATTAAAAGACCAGCTAGAGGATTTTATAATCAGATCTAATTATGAGCACATAAGAACTGTGTGTTGCAAACAGTGTCTGCTACGAAGGAAAAACAGATTACTTTTTACCTTGTACTCCTTTGTCTGATGCATGTATTATATTAAAAACCCCACAAGCTTTCCCTACTGTCTTTTCATTTGGAAAAAAAAAATCTGATTTCTTCTTCACATATGAACTAATTTTCTTGTAAAGAGAGAGAAACAACTTCCTAAAGGAAACCTCCTGGTACATTTCATATTGGGGGAATGGGTCAAAAGTGTTCTGTCTTGTTGGAGTTTCAGGGGTCATTTTGCAGGAGCTTCGGTTTGTTGGCAGAACTCGAATTCAGCAGCCACGGGCTACTTTTTATTTGCTACAGTTCATCTAAGGGAGTCAAAGTTAGGAAGGTCCCAACTGCTTCTTTCCTATACACATTCAGCTTGCCTGAATCTTGTCGATACATCCTGTTCTTAACAAATTATTGTTGAGAACGGAAGTGTCAGGCTAGGATCTGGGAGAACCCAGGCTTGAACCCCTCACTTTGCCGCAGGAGCTTGCTGGGTTTACTTGCAGTGATATGCTGCCTTTTCCCCAAGACGGCAACCAGTGGGAGCTTTGCATGAACATTTTTTTTTAATGTAACCTCAAGTATTTGCTGGAAGTTTTATTGGAAGTGACAAAGGGTTCCTCTAGGAATCTACAGAAACACTATGGTTAAAACCATAGTTTCCTAGAGCCACCCTGTAAGTGACAAAAGAGTAGCTCTAGGAATTACTGGAAATACTAGAGTTTTCTAGTGATTCTTAGAGCTACCTGTTGTCACTTCTGGTAAGAACTTCCAGTAAATAAATGAGGCTGCACTGAAAAAGAAATAAAGAAATGGAAGGAAGGAAGGAAGGAAGGAAGGAAGGAAGGAAGGAAGGAAGGAAGGAAGGAAGGAAGGAAGGAAGGAAGGAAGGAAGGAAGGAAGGAAGGAAGGAAGGAAGGAAGGAAGGAAGGAAGCCTATCTGTTGTGCATCACAACGTGGATGTGGGGGATTCCCTGCCCCCACTAAGGGCTTGGCAGCCATACCTGAGAATAGGGGGCCCTGTAATTGGCAGCCTCCTGATCTCAGCCCCCAGGCTTTTACTGCTGCTGGATGGAGCTGCTGGAGCAAAATGGGGAGAAAGTGGCATCAATGTTGCTGTAGGAATGATCAAAATCTATGATTTCATCATAGAGATTGGGGACATTCCTAGAGTGTCACACAGCACCATGACATCACCTCCTAGAAGTGATGCCACATGGTGGTTTTATATCAATTTCTGCTGCCCCTCCCCCTCAATGCTCCAAGGGGTTACCATCTGAGGACTGGCAGCCCTACTATAGAAGGGGCACAGATTGTGGACTACCACAGAAGGGGCACAGATTGTGGACTGTAAACCAACTGCAGTATTGTTTTTGTTGTGTTTTAATCCATACCTTTCTTTATATATATAAATTTATTTGCTGCTTAATTGATTATATTCCTGTAATTGCTTCTCATTTTCTTGGCTATAAGGCCCTGAATGTATCCTGAAGAGAGTACTCATTAATAGAGGATACTCTTGTACAGGCCAATACCATTGTGAGTTTGGTATCCATTTATTGTGAATGGGGATATATCCTATGGGCTTGGCCTAAACTCGTACAGGGCTCAGAGCCTATGAGCAAAGAATGGTAATTGTTCTTATTCATTATAGTGGTCTCTGCTGTGGGCCTTAAGTGATAGGAAACGGCTCTGTCCAAGCAGCCATCAGGACCTGAAGGAAGTGACTCCCCATCCCAGATGGAGAGGGGGCAGGGAACTGAATGCTGGTAACCAGCAGGAGACTCAGGGACGGGGTGGGGAATCCAAATTGCCATTGCTCTGGTGGCCTGATGTGACTTCTGGTGTGAACCCAGAAGTGACTTCGTAGGAGCACTGGTGGTGGAAGATTCTCTGAGAAATCAGCATTGCACACTGCCTTGACGTCATTTCTGGCGGCGCATTTGGAAGCGGCACAATGCAGCATTCTAGGCAGGGCCAATTCCAGGTTTTATTATTATTTATTTATCGTTTACATCCTGCCCTCCCCACCATTTGGCAGGCTCAGAGCAGGTAACATGGTAAGCATACATTAAAATTCCAGTTAAAACTATCAATCAATATAGAATCCTACTGTATAAACATAACTTGCATTTAAAAAAATGGTGATCTTCTAGTCGACTGAATGGTGTCATCCGCTCCCACCCGGCTATGAAGCCTCAGTTAGTGGCGCTGTTGGTACTGTTGTTACAGTTGGTAGTTGGGCCAGGGACATAAGATCGAGGCGGCACCCTACTTAAAAACCTGGCAGAAGAGCTTTGTTTTACAGGCCCTGTGGAACTGTAAAAGGTCCTGCAGGGCCCTGAGGTCCTCTGGGAGCTTGTTCCACCAGTGAGGGGCTGCCACAGAAAAGGCCCTGGCCCTTGTTGTAACCAACCTGGCCTCTTTAGGCCCAAGAAGAACCAGGTGATTTTGGGAGCCCAGTCTTAGTGCTAGCTGGGGTGCATGTGGGGAAAGGCAGTCCCTTAGGTAAGTAGGTCCTGATGGGCCCTGGGCAGAGAGCAATGGCCCCCTCCCCTCCCATGCCCACCACCAAGATCTCTGCTCACAGCTCCCTTCCTGCCCCCACCCACATATCCCCCTCCATGCAGCCTTCTCCTGCCTGCTCATAATGCTTCCACAGACACCTGCATGCCCTCTTCTCAACCGGACTAGGAGGTTCATGCAGTCAGGAGAACCTCCCCTCTGACTGATTATCTGCACAATCTTCACTGACAGTGGTGGGCAGCCTAGTTAGTGGGCAAGGAAAGAAAGTGCAGGGAGGTAGTGGAGGGAGATGTGTAGATAGGGGCCACTGACAGTGGACCCCGCCAGAATCCCCTGGGCCCTAACGGATCCCCCACCTCACGGTATGCATTGCTGATGCTGGCCCTGACTCTAGGAATTCCTAGCATGCCATGTCACTGCAACCAGAAGTGACATCACAGCATCATGTGACTCTGCAGCACCTTTTGCTCCCGCTGGGATTTGATATAAGGTTGTGGATACAGCTGATAAATCCATTGAAGTAAATGGGAAAGTCTGCATAGATGTGTATGGGGGGGTCCCTGGAATAGCTTGTGTTTCTTTCACTGTAATTTCAGTACCCTGGTATTAACAATAAGTGGTGGCCAGTTGGCCTCTGGAGCTTTCTTTACCGTAATTATTATCTACAACATTGCGCTGGCACAACTTTTGCGACAGTCTACCCCAAGTGCATGCTGGCTTCTGGTTCAACTGGGCATGATGAGCTCTAAGACGCTGATCACTAAGACAAGACTGAACTTGGAAATCTGCAGTTTACGTTCTTTGAAGTGCCACCCTAATAATCTCCCCATTGAGATCAGGGCCCTGTGGGATATTCTTCAATTCCATAGGGCCTATAAGATGGAGCTGTTCCACCAGGCCTTTGGTTGAGGTGGTGGGCGTCCCCGTATGGCCTCCCTGAGGTTGTTGTTACCCGTTTATCTACAGCTGGCCTGGCTGTCATTCATGTGTTACCAAAGGCCCAAGGAAACCCCCACAACCAGCTGATTCCATTCTTTGGCTGTGACCACCATTTGAACGTATATTACTGTGTTTTAAAATTTTAACTCTATTTAACAAACAAACAAATAAATAGCACTTCTCAGGGAGTAAGCCCCAATGAATGGGAACTGTTGCTCATAAACTAAGTCCAACTAGGCCATTTTCACTTGAAATAAACAAACATTAGATTAGTGGTTTAACCAAGAGTAAAGAAGGGATGATAAAATATTAATATCATTACCCTGTCTGATTTGGTACACGCCCACCACCCCCAGAACAAAGGTAACTATGAATATGATGAAAATGCATCTACATTTAACAAGGAAACACCTTTTGAATGTGCCTAGTAGAAACTGGGTTATTTTTTTTTTGTCAAAATGTTCCCAAGTCGTATTAAAAAAGCTTAATGAGTTTGATAAAAGAAGCTGAATCATTTTGCATCATCAGAGCACGTGAAGTGTACTTCCAGTAAACAACTCTTAAAAATACATTAAGAGCAAAAAAAAGAAAGTACATTAAAAACAGAAAAAAATGAACTCCAAACTCATTAGCTGGATGTGCCTGTTGTGTATACAGTCAAAACCCAGCTTGAAGGTGTGGGGGGGGAATCAATCTGTTTTGTCCATGATCTTGAAATGTTCTACCCAAAAAGGTATGTGTTTTGATTATTGGGATTCATTTTAGAGTTGCCAACTCTTAGCCCGTTTTAATGTTCTTCCATCTATGGTGTTATAGGGGAGATTCAAGAAAATTCCATATACGGATAGGTTGTGTCCATGTGGAATGAGTGAGATTGAAGATAACAATCATGTTATTTTGCACTGTAAGTTTTATGATGATCTTCGTGCTGTATTTTTAAAGCCTTTTAAAGCTACTTTTGAAGGGTCGATCCAAGGATCGTAAGACCTTTATACTTTTAACCTCAAATAAGAGCGAGATCCTCAAACTTGTAGCAAAATTACTCGGCCAGGCCTCTAGGAGGAGATGTTCTTTCTGACCACAGACTCCAGTGTATTTTATTTGGATTTGAGCTGTAATGCCAATAAAGGTCACTCTGTGTGTTTGTTTCTGTGTGTGTGTTGCCAACTCTAGGTTGGGAAATTCCTAGAGATTTGTGGGTGGAGCCTGGGATGAGAGGGGTTTGGGAAGGGGAGGGGCGTTGGTAAGATATAATGTCACAGAGTCCGCCTTCCAAAACAGCTATTTTCCCCAGGAGAACCGATCTCTAAAGTCTAGAGATTAGATGTAACTATGGGAGATCTACAGGTGCTACCTAGAGGCTAGCGACCCCAGTTAGTTCTGAAAATGTATATAAAGCTGCTATGTATCCACTGCTCACAGCTCCAGCTCTCAATAATGCAGCTTGCATTTGAGATGATATATTGATTCCCCTTAAATCAGCAGGAGTCTTGCCGTTCATATCAAAAGACACCGCATGCGGAGTCTTAATTCACACTGGCAGAAGCCTTCGTAGTGGTCTTGGCCCAGAGGGTATTGCAATCGTTGCTGTTCTTTCTAGAAGCATTTTTATAGCCAGATGAGACGTTCTGGGAACCGATGTACTGCTCGGTGGTTTATTAGGTATTAAAAGGGGCTTTGTCTCCAAGAGCCTGTTTTTGCCACTTAACCTGTCTCGAGAACATACACCGTTGAGTGGTCGAGGTCTCCTCTTTGGAATCCAGAGTCAAAGAAACATGCTGATTTCATCCATATGAAGAAAAGTTCACAAAGGCTGACAGCTGTTTAGAATATAAATTAGTAGTAGGGATTAAATTGAACAGGAATTTGTACTCAATAAAAGTGGAGTGAAAAGGGGGAAGTGTTTTTGCTAATAAACGATTTTCTAAACAAGTTGTTGACCAGTGACCAGCAATTCAAGCGTGTCAGGGGGTCATGTTTTACCATCCTCACTTCCCATTCTTTGATTTACGATGCAATCCTAAGCAGAGTTATACACGGATGTCGGTGGATTTAGAAGACTATAACTCTGTTTAGTGTTGTACTTCAGGCTTGTAAGGAGACAGTTGGGTGTCTCAGCAGCTGTTTGTTGTGCTGGTGATGGTCTGCTAGGAGAACGAGGGAATCTTTCACAATGTTTTCGGCAAGCATGATGCCTCCAAGACCCTCACTCCCCGGGGACCCCTGTTTTTTGGCATGATTTGTTCCCCCATTTTGTACACATGTCTCTGTGGGACCAGGAATGATAGAAGAAGAAGCCCAAATTAAACTAATATCAGATGGCACTGAGTCACACCAAGAACGGGATGCGGGGCACCTCCTCTGATCAAGAGGGAGTCAGTTGAGGGCTGTTTCCCCAGAGGACCTCAGAGTTTCTTTGCTGTGGCTGGAGGGGGAAAAATGAATCTTAAAAACAAACCAACCCCTAACAGTTGCTTTTACTGTAGAATTTCTGACAGTTCCTAGAGAGGTGTGACATCACTTCTGGGTTCTCTCCGGAACTTATGTCACACGCTAGTAGAGCTACAAGCATGGACAGTTTCAAGAGGGAATTAGATAAACATATGGAGCAGAAGTCCATCAGTGGCTATTAGCCACAGGATATAGATGGGGACTCTCAGTCTGGGGCAAGTGATGCACTCTATTCTTGGTGCTGGAGGGGGCAGCAGTGGGGGGGCTTCTAGTGTCCTGGCCCCACTGCTGGACCTCCTGATGGCACGTGGTATATTTTGGCCACTGTGTGACAGAGTGTTGGACTAGATGGGCCATTGGCCTGATTCAACATTGGCTTCTCTTATGTTTTTATGTTCTAGCAAGGTCCTGCCAACATTCCTAGTTCAGAGGGAAATAGTTGCATGCACCTCTCTAGAAGCTCTGTCTCACAGTCTCATGGAGGCCTAAAAAGTGTGTGTTATATTGTGAGATGCAAAAGAATTAGTTGGACACCGCAGTTTGTCTCCCAAGTTGCTGCTGCCATTGTGTCTTTGGGGTTAGTAGTTCCTGAGCGCTTATTTTCGTTGCATCACATCACATTGTGCAGGTGGAATGTCTGAGGGAGTGTGACAATACGCAGTTGTTGTTTAAAGTCTGTCAAGTCCCATTAAGGGAGGTGTCCGTTTTCATCTCTTGCCCTTCAGCATGTTTAAATGCACTGGACTGTTTTAAAGCGACTTGAGTCCCAGACTTCAGAGCAGTCCGGCTAAACAGGATTCCTGCTGAATTCAGAATTGCTCACATGGCTACGATATTTGAGGACGGCGCTATTCATCTGCTAACTTATTATAAAACTGACATAATGTTCCGGCGCACAGATTCCCAAGTATATGGCATGACAGACGGTTCAGACACAAATCCAGTTGCATTCAATACATCTCCCTTGGAGAACTCTCCGAACAGGATTCATCTAGTTGTCAAGAAAACCCGTTACTTTTTTTTTTGGTCTCAAGCAAGCTAAGCCATATGGTTTATTCAGCCTCAAGTCAAATTTTATTTAGCAAGGAAAAGAAGGGGGGGAAATATATATATCTACTTTTCTGCAACTGCCAAAGCAAAATCTACTTGTTTTGGAGTAAAATTGCAAAGTTTAGATCCATCTGGCTGAAGAGGAAGAATCTGCATTTCTCTAAATAAGTATTCCACCACCACCACCGCCGCCAAGAGTTGTGTATTCAGACTGAGAGCAGAACATCTAGGATGGGGTGTCAAACATGCAGCCTGGGGCCTGTATCAGGCCTCTGGAGGGCATCTATCAGGCCCGCAGTGGAACTGGCCGTCTTCTGCTTCTTCTTCTGAGAGCCAGTTTGGTGTAGTGGTTAAGTGCGCGGACTCTTATCTGGGAGAACCGGGTTTGATTCCCCACTCCTCCACTTGCACCTGCTGATGTGACCTTGGGTCAGTCACAAGCTCTGGCACAGCTGTTCTCTCAAGGACAGTTTGTGTTAGAGTTCTCTCAGCCCCACCGACCTCACAGGGTGTCTGTTGTGGGGAGGGGAAGGGAAAGGAGTTTGTAAGCCGCTCTGAGACGCCTTTGGGCAGTGAAGGGCGGGGTATAAATCCAAACTCCTCCTCCTCCTCCTCCTCCTCTTCCTCTTCTTCTTCCTCTTCCTCTTCCTCTTCCTCTTCCTCTTCCTCTTCCTCTTCTTCTTCTTCTTCTTCTTCTTCCAGTTCTGCTGCTGCTGCGTCATTGTAGGTTTGCAGCTTACAGATACACACCTGAAAAGCATGCTCAAGATTGCAACATCACAGACATTTTGATGCAGTAATTCAGAGCAAGAGGTGTCGGTTATCAGAGCCTGTTAAATAAACAAAATATTGCAAGAGTGCTAATGTTTTAAGCATGTTTTCATTTTAAGTAAAATAAAAAAACACCCTTTGTGTTTGTGTCCTTTATAAAGTTTACATCTCTGCATTTTATGACACACATAGCCCGGCCCAACAAGGTCTTATTTATGGCAGATCCGGCCCTCATAACTAATGAGTTTGACACCCCTTGTGTGTGTAAAGTCAGAATGAACATAAGTGAAACCAATGTTGGATTGGGCCAGTGGCCCATCCAGTCCAACACTCTGTCACACAGTGGCCAAAAATACCAGGTGCCATCAGGAGGTCCACCAGTGAGGCCAGGACACTAGAAGCCCTCCCACTGTTCTCCCCCCCCACCCAAGCACCAAGAATACAGAGCATCCCTTGCCCTGGACCAAGAGTCTCTATCTATACCTTGTGGCTAATAGCCACTGATGGACCTCTGCTCCATATGTTTATCCAATTCCCTCTTGAAGCCGTCCATGCTTGTAGCTGCCACCACCTCCTGTGGCAGTGAATTCCAAGTGTTAATCACTCTTTGGGTGAAGAAGTCCTTCCTTTTATCCATTCTAACCCGACCGCTCAGCAATTTCATTGAGTGCCCATGGGTTCTTGTATTGTGAGAAAGGGGGAAAAGTACCTCTTTCTCTACCTGCTCTATCCCATGCATAATCTTATAAACCTTGATCATGTCACCCCTCAGCCATCACTTCTCCAAGCTAAAGAGCCCCAAGTGCCTCAACCTTTCCTCATAGGGAAAATGTTCCAACCCTTTTATCATTCTAGTTGCCCTTCTCTGCACTTTTCCCAATGCTATAATATCCTTCTTGAGGGTGGTGACCTGAACTGTACACAGTACTCCAAATGAGGTCACACCATCGATTTATACAGGGCCATGATGATACTGGCTGATTTATTTCCGATGCTGAATGAACACAAACACACTAGAAGAACTAGTTTCAGGGGGGACTTGTGTTGGTCTGCAGTAGGACAGCTGGCTTTGAGTCCCGTCACACCTTAAAGACTAACAAGGTTTCGGCAATATAAGCTTCAGAGAGTCAAGGCTCCCTTGGTCAGATACGTTGGAATGGAGGTCCCTTTTTGGTTCCTAAGGTGCTACTGGACTTGGACTGGGCTACCTTGCTGCAGACGAACACAGCTGCCACCTGAAACTGGTGCTACTGGACTTGGATCTAACTAGAGAAACAAACCCCCCAGCACTGCCCCCTCCCAAGCCTATTCAAAGTTCCTTTATATATATGAAGCGGGGGTACAGAGAGAGAGAGAGTTAGAGGGGGGAGGAAGGGAGGAAAAGGGGGGGGAGAGGGAAAGAGGGGGAGTTGGAGACAGAGGGGGGTGATGATGGTAAGTTTGAAAGAAAGGAAGGAAGGGAGCTAGGAAGGAAGGGAGAAAGAATGAAAGTCAGGAAGGAAGAAAGAAGGTTAGAAAGAGAGAGATGGAGAGCGAAAGAGTGGAAGGGAGGGAAGAACAGGAGAAAAGAAAGAGTGGGTGAGAGAGAGAGAAAGTGGGGAGGGGAGAGAGAGAGAAAGGAAGAAAAAGGGGGGAGGCATGGGGTGGGGTGGGAGAAGGGCGGGGGGGGGCTGGGAGAGCTTCTCCCATCTGGCTGGATTGGCGGGCAGCAGGAGAAGCAAAAGGGGGGCTGGGTGCATGGCGGCTCCCTTGTTTCTACCATGGGCTGTCTTCTGGGCAGGTGGGGGAGGGCCTGAGCCTGGTGCACAGCCGTTCCCTTGCCGCCGTCGCCGACTCTCTCATGCCTGGTTTGGGGGGAGGGCCTGATTCAAGCATGTGGTGGCTCCATGGCCACCGGTGCCAGGTTTCTCTTGGACGGGTGGGCGGGTGGGCGGGAGGGCTTGCGGCCGGTGTGCGGTGGCAGCCCGGCCACTGCCATCAGCTTTCTCGTGGATGGGTGGGCAGCGAGGACCTGAGGGCGGAGTGGGGAGGCCACTGCCACCGGCTTTCCGGGGCCCTCCTGGGCCTTCCTAGGGAGGCCTGCCTCTTTTTTTGGGGGGGCGAACTCCACACTCACTCTGTTGATGGTCCTCTGTTGTCAGAGGTCCAGAGCAGAGTGAGAGGAAGACGCTGGCCAGGGCTGATGTGGGCAGAACTGCCCATAGCAGCCACCCAACCCAGCCAGCATCTTCTGATTGACAGTTCATGCCGCCAAACACTGTTGGCGTGCATCGAATGTTGTGGAACCAAAATTCAATTATTAAAAGGAGCTATTCTACTGATGGGTATGTTGGGCATTCAATGGGTGGTGGTGGGGAAACGTGAGAGCATACATGCTCAAAACCTTTGCAATACAATTTAGAATATCTATGAGCACTGAAGGGGGGGGGACCTATTAGGGGAGTGTTCAAGTGAAATGGTGAGTCACAGGTCGAATCTGCGTTTGCATTTTTAAATCAGTTTTGTGCTGCTGTGACGCCGTCTTTCTCTATGCTTGTTGGAACGTTGTTTGGACAAGATTCATTTAAAGAAGTATGGAGGTGCAATGACAGTGCAGTCGCCATGAGAGGGTGATAAGCATATGCAGACATGCAAAAGCATGCTAGCACTGTTGAAGTGTGAAAACAAAACCAAATGTAGACAGCTTTTTTGAAGACAGAGTCAGAAGGCTGGGACACCAGTGGGAAAGACAAATGCAGATTCGACCATTATTAACGGTAGCTTGCTCCTGGCTTTTGCCATCCATGGTGGGTTTCTCCAGGGCACTCCCCTTTCATGTGTACACATTGTTGAGTGCGTGGCGGCAGCTGTTGCTCATTGGTCCTCGCTCAGTGACACGCGTCTCTTGAGCAACATGTTCAGCCACCATGATCTGATGCAGGTGGAGGGATATGACGTCTCTCAGTGGGCAGAAAAATGGAGACTGGGCAGTAGCCTTTCATTAGAGTCTGCTCAGCACGTGGACATGTCCACCACAGTGTGCATGAATAGCCCCTGTGAAAGTCCACTGATTCATGTTATCAGAGTCTTCCCAGTCAGCAACTTCCATGTTCCAGGCCCAGGAAGCAGCAGCAGAGGAAGGCCTCAACTTCAATGCCGATTTGTTGGACCTCTAGAGGAATTAGTTGGCCACTATGTGAGGCAGAATGCTGGACTAGATGGACTTCTGGTCTGATCCAGCAAGACTCTTCTTACCTTCTTAGTTCCAAGGATTCCAGCCATTGATGGTCCCGTTCCAGTGCATGGTCCTTTGCTGATGTTGAATGTTACCAGCCCCAGTGAAAGGCCTTGATTGATTGTTAATGGATAGTTAGCATTCCTGTAATCAGTTATGGTCTTTTCTACCCAGTGTTTGCATTTGTGGTTTTAGAGGCAAAGAGGGGCTTTTCCCTACCCCTCTTATAAAATAAATTTCAAGAACATTGCTTGCATCTTTGCCCCCATAGTCAGAATGAAGAGACAGGCACCATGTGGATTTAACAAGGGCCACTTTATTAACTATTTAACTGAACAAACTGTGAGGGATGCTTTATCAGTGCGGAAAGAACAGGGCAGGTGTCAAGTCAACTCCTGACCACCTCCTATTCCCCCATGGGCGAGATACCCTCCCCGACCTCAAGCCATCTTTGTGGCTCTCAATCGACAGCCTGGCATATTATAAGAACTCCTGGCCTGCCACCCCAGAAGCCACGCAGCCTGCCAGAATAAGCCGAGCCCAGGTGTTCTAAGGAATATCCCCATTCCCAGGCCTGAGCCACAAGGCCCAAAAGCCGTTCCTGGGAAACCCCTTAGTTCCAACAGGAAAGAATGCCCAGATGCTCACCATCAAAACTCCCTCTAAGCTGAGGAATCTTGTGAGCAAAAATTCTACTTTGTGAGCTACTGGCATTAAAATTGTGAGCAAGCAATTTGGCTGCTGCATAAAATAGTCTGCCCTGGAGACATCCTTCCTGAGCTAAGGCAAAAATGTGGGAGCCGGAGGCTAAAAAAACTGTGAGCTAGCTCACATTCAACTTAGGGGGAACACTGCTTCACCAGTTCTGTTTTCTAACCACACTACACCGTCTCCCAAGCTAAGTGGCCAACCTAATTAACAGCATGGCCCACCATAGCCAATTGCCCAATCCACTGCAACAGTGAAAGGTAGGTGGAAACACCTTCACCCAAAAGCCAATCAGAGAAAAGGTGAAAAATTCCTACCTGGCCCCAACAGGCAACCAGTCAAAAACCTGCACTGGGAACATGACAGGAGGGTGGGTCAAGCAGAACACGTGGTCTGATTCAGGCAGTGGGTAGGGCTGGGCCTAAATAGGCCGGCTCCACCCCCATCCTTGTGATGGGAGTGTCCAATGCACAGGATCTGTCTCCCCCTCCCACCACAGGGGCAAATCAGCCCCTTCCCATCAGGAGCAAGCTCTGGCAGAAGGTACATGGCCGCATTTCCTCCAGAGCATCTTTGCCCTGTCACTTTTGGAGCTCTGACAGCATTAATAAATTGAAGTTGCTCAGCTGGTTATAAGAGCTAATTTTTTTCAAATTAAACTCTTGGGAGAGTTCAAAAACACTGACCAGTAAAAAAAAATTAATAGAGAGAACTAGGCAGTATTAGCTTCCATCCAAGAGACTCAAGAATCAAAGACTTCTTGGGGTTACATGCATTTTTAAAGAATCATTGAACTAAATTGGAATTTTGAAAACATGTGTTCCTATTAGGACATTTTAATGTTTTATATATGGCAAAGTCTTATCGGTTCCAAAGGGGGAAAAAATGCTTAAATTTAGGTATAAATATTTAATATGACTTTGCAGAGTTCTCAACCTGTTTAAATAACATATTCACAAAATCTTGAATAAGTTTTAAAGTGGGATGTCCATCATACCAGTCAGAATGTGGATAGTAAGAACATAGGAGAAGCCAATGTTGGATCAGGCCAATGGCCCATCCAGTCCAACACTCTGTCACACAGTGGCCAAAAATACCAGGTGCCATCAGGAGGTCCACCAGTGGGGCCAGGACACTAGAAGCCCTCCCACTGTCCCCCCCCCAAAAAAGCACCAAGAATACAGAGCATCACTTGCCCCAGACCGAGAGTTCCTACCTATACCTTGTGTCTAATAGCCACTGATGGACCTCTGCTTCCCTCTTGAAGCTGTCCATGCTTGTAGCCACCACTACCTCCTGTGGCAATGAATTCTATGTGTTAATCACTCTTTATCCTTTCTAACCCAGCTGCTCAGCACTTTCATTGAGTGCTCACGGGTTCTTGTATTGTGAGAAAGGGAGAAAAGTACTTCTTTCTCTACCTGCTCTATCCCATGCATAATCTTATAAACCTTGGTCATGTCACCCCTCAGCCATCGTAATACCCATCTGTGGGTCCACTTAGTTGGGAAGGGTTGCCAGCCTCCGGGAGGGGCCTTGAGATCTCCTGGAATTATAACTGATCCCCAGACCACAGAGATCAGTTCCCATGCAGAAAATGAACTTGAAAGAATCACAACACTCCACATCTTAGGTAGGAACTCTCGGTCTGGGGCAAGTGATGCTCTGTATTCTTGGTGTATGGTGGGGGCAACAGTGGGAGGGCTTCTAGTGCCCTGGCCCCACTGGTGGACCTCCTGATGGCACCTGGTATTTCTGGCTACTGTGTGACAGAGTATTGGACTGGATGGGCCATTGCCCTGATCCAACACTGGCTTCTCTTATGTTCTTATGTTCTTAAATGGCTGCTTTGGAGGATGACCTCTGTGCACTGCAGCTCACTGAGGTCCCTTCCTTCCCCACACTCTACACTCCCCAGGGTCCACTCTTAAATCTCCGGGAATTTCAGGACTTAGAATTGGGAACCCTAGTTGCAAGCAATGCTCCCTTTAAGCTGTGGAGTCTTGTGAGCAAAAATTCCACTTTGTGAGCTGCCGGCATCAAAGTTGTGAGCGAGCAATTTGGCTGCTGCATAAATTTGTTGGCTCTGGAGCCATCCTTCCTGAGCGAAGGGAAAAATGTGTCATCTGGAAGCTGAAAAACTGTGAGCTAGCTCACACTAACTCAGTTTAGAGAGAACACTGGTCACAAGTACTGCAGACCAGATAAGCTATTCATTTGGACATTCGGGTGAATGCACGTCTGATTTGTGTGAACAGTTCATGGTCAAGTAAGTGGGGTTGGGTATTCTCGGGTCCTACCAGAGGGGAGTACATGAGGACATGATGCCGCCTTATACTGAATCAGATCTTTGGTCCATCAAGTCCAATATTGTGTATACAGACCGGCAAGTGCTCACCAAGGTCTCTGGCAGAGGTTCTTCACATCACCTGGTTCTTTTAGTTGGAGATGATGGGGACTGAACCTGGGACCTTCTGTATGCCAAGCAGATGCTCTGCCACTGAGCCATGACAACCTCCACCAGCAGAATGGATCCTTGGGATCTAGCCTCTTTCTGAACTGTTGTGAATGTGCCATTAAAATATAGATACTTATGCTATTGAAATGGAGACTGATGACGTAACTACTGTTGGATAGTGCAAGCAACAGGTTGTCATGTGTCTAACCAGGGCTCTTTTTGTAGCAGGAACTCCTTCGCATATTAGGCAGCACACCCCTAATATAGCCAATCCTCCAAGAGCTTACAGTAGTCCCTGTAAGAAGAGCTCTGTAAGCTCTTGGAGGATTGGCTACATTAGGGGGGGTGTCGCCTAATATGCAAAGAAGTCCCTGCTACAAAAAGAGCCCTGTCTCTAACTGAAAACAGAACTTCACTGAATGAACCACACAGTGTTGATTTAAGCAGTATTTATAATAATATTTATAGTATTTGTATAAGTTCAATGCCCAGAAGTGGAAACTAAATGAAAACATGACAGTTCAGTGACAGACATGGATGGCTAATAAATTAATCCTTTCTGCAGTACAGCAGACTGTCATGGCCTGAGGAATTTGCAGTTTCATTTGGCATATTCAAGTTTCAGGGATGTAATACTTATCTTTTCTTACTAGGAAATCTTCTGCCGTTCACAATTGGCATTTGGGTAGCCCGTGAATGCAAGCTTCAACTGGAACGAATGCAGAACGTCTCGCTATCTAAGATATTACTTGTTGCATGTGGATTATAAGAAATAAATGCTAAGGAGAAGTAAACTTCTTCCTCTTCCTGCAGATTTGCTTGTTCAGAGATCAGTGGTCATGCTCAGTTCCTCCTGCTCATGAGCTTAGGTGTGTGTTTAAAAGTGCTAGTTATATTTGGCCAGCCCTGAGCACTTGGCAGAATTGAGATCAGGTGCTGGCAGGGATCCAACATGGACTAATTCAAGGTTGAGCTGACTATACCTGACCAGTCATGGAGGACAACTGAGTCCCACTTCCTTTGCCAATCAACAGACTGATCCAACTCTAGTTCCTTTAGTAGAGCTTCACATGTACAGTACTCACGGTGGGAAAGGCCTGGAAAGAGGTGCCCCTAGGGACCTGTCTATGTATACAATTCCCTACGCAACCATATTTATATACATGGAAGCCAAGATTTTGTGTTATATGGCCTCCTTGATTGTTATGGTTCCCGACGTCCATATGGGACCTAGAGATCTCCCAGAATTACAACTGATCTCCACAGGACAGAAATCAGATCTCCTGGAGAAAATGGCTGCTTTAGAGGGTGGACTCTATAGCATTATCCCCCACTCAGGTCCCCCCTTTCAGGATCGGGCTCTGTTGATTGTCACGGTGACACAGGTTTTTGTTTACTTCCTTCATAGTTTCCTTTCACTTCCCAAGCCATCACTACTATTTAGTCTCACCCCTTTGTAGCCCTCTCTGCCATAAAATTCCAGGGAATGGGAAGAGCATGTGTGAATGCTAAAATATCTGTGTGTATGTGTGAAAGGGTAGATTAGCTTTGATTGCAACAACTTTCCCATGAGAATGAGCCCTAAGATGTGTGGCCAGCGGAAGCCTTTCATCCTTGGAGAAACATCGGTTGATGGATAATAAACTTTCCTAGTGCTGGGTAGTAAGAAGGGGAGGAGTGAAAGAGGAGAAGAGAGTGAATGCCCACTGCATGACCATTGCATTATGGGATACTGACCTCTTGCCTATACAATATCCAACGCTTGATCTGTTCTTTAGTCTGAACAAGAGAACTCTCTTGTGCACATCCAAATCTCTATTTTTAATAAAGCTTTTATAAAAGACTATTGGACTGAGAGTGGATTAACTCAAGGGTCTGACACCTCCCTTCCCTAAACCTTGGCCTTCCCGGGTTCCACTCCCAAGTCTTCAGACATTTCTGGCAACTTGATGTTTCTGTTTCACTTTGCGATGGTGTGGAGCATTGCAACTCTTTCAAGTTAAATGCCGTGTGGTCAACTGGGAGGCTAAATATGGAATACAGCATAGAAGTGACTACCCCAAATTGACCACCTAAGCAACGCTACAAGAAATGTCTCCCTGGTGTTATGGGTGGGGGGGAGTGAAAATGAACTGGATTAATTGGTTGTCTTATAAAAAGGATGAATAGCCTACTGAGTGGGGAGACTTTCTGGTGATTGTAAAAAAAAAAAAAGGATGGCTCTCGTGTGTGGCTGGGAGATGCCAGCCCCACCTTCCTTCTGGGAGTGAATAACCAGCATGTCCTCATCAGCCTAATCCCTCTTGAAAGTCAGTCCCACAGGCTGTACAAGCCCCATGGGGCCTCCTGTCCTTATACAGGGAAGAGAATCACCTATGGGTGGTGGTGGGGTGTTAAGTAGCAGGCATCTTTCACTGGGTGCTCCTGCATTCCTTCCCCAGCCTAGTCTCATATGGGCCGCACCTACCACTGGCCCTGACTTCTCTTGTGACTTCTCCCGTCCTGCAGATCAGATGTGAGGCCGGTGAGGATATAAAGGGCCAAACTGCTGTGGTACCTCCTGGCTCCACAGCCCACAATCCACCAGCCAACTGGGCACCAAGGAGAGGCCTGAGAGTCTGGAGGGGGCAGTGGACCCTGGTTCTCCCCGACCAGTGACAGGCAGACATTTAAAGGTCCCCCACATCACTGCAACTTCAGTGTTGCAGGTATCAGTTGGGGAGGGGGTCCTGCTGGCACCTACTCTCAACCCATTACTGGTGCCACGTGGTATTCCCACTTTTATAAACAACGCGGGAATCTCGAGTCTATAATGTTAAAAATCCTTCATCAATGTTGTTAACGAGATGACTACATTTACAGAGCCTTTTTAGCCAGCTCTCTTGAAGCTCCTCCACTGACGACCATTCCCCTCTCCCCAACCATCTTTCGAAGCAAGGAGACTTCCTGGAATGGGGGATGATGTCCCCCCACTGCAGGAATAATCATCAGAGACCCAAAAAAAGAATACTTGAATCTAACTTACAGTATAGTGACGGAGAGATACCTGCATAGCCCAGGCGAGCCCAATCTTCTCGAAAGCTAAGCAGGGTCAGCCTCAGCTAGTAGTTGTATGAGAGGCCACCAAGGAAGTCCAGGATTGCGACACAGAGACAGACAATGGCAAACCACCCGTTTGTCTCTTGCCTTGAAATCCCTACAGTGTTGCCATAAGCCAGCTGTGCCCTGACTGCAGAGAGAGAGAGAGAGAGAGAGAGAAAGACAGAGAGAGAAAGACAGAGAGAGAAAGACAGAGAGAGAAAGACAGAGAGAGAAAGACAGAGAGAGATTGCTCAGTGGATTCCTACTAGGTGTTCCGTTAATTTAGTTGGACAAAGGGGTTTTGGCGTATCGATTCCCAGCATTGAGAATGGGAAGACACATTGAGTTCTTGTCTTATCGGCCTTGAAAGACTGTGATTAAGTTACCATCCCCAGAACACTTCATTATAGCTGATTTCCCCCCTGCTTTTCCCCCCATTTGTGTGGGGTTCACAGGCTGTCGTCAACTGGCCATCCTCTGACACCCCAGTGCGATATGGACTCCAGCTGCTCGGAGGAGTTCTATCAAGCCGTCCACCACGCCGAACAAACCTTCAGGAAGATGGAAAGCTACCTGAAGCAGCAACAGCTCTGCGATGTTATCCTGATTGCTGGGAACCGTAAGATACCTGCACACAGGTAGGTGATAAGATACAGGGTTGGCGCTGTCGAAGAAAACATCTGAAACTTGACAGGCTCGCAAAACTGCATCGATATATGCAGTGTGAATGCACTGCTAGCATTTAACACCCACATTAAATTTTCTCGGGTACCGCTATGTGAATTATTTAGAATAATACAATGAATAAGGAGAATCCAAAGAAAGCAGGAATTTGATTTTTAAACATGTTGCTTGCCTGCAAGAGTGCAAGGATTAAACTTTTAAAAAAGTATAACAGATTCTGATCACTCCAGTGAAAAGACGAGAAGTGGAATAGATTGGCTGGCTTTGTTCCAAGCGTCAGTCTTTCTGCCGCTCCCCTGTTGACAACGGACATTTGGAAATATCAATATTGAAAAAGGCACAAAATCCAATCGGCAGCTGTTTCTTGGCTCTTGATTCAGCAAGAGTGGGGGCACATAAGAAACAGAGGAGGCAATTTAGCTCAAGACTTCTCTCTCCTCAAATATACAGCCGGAATAGAGACGGCACATTTCTTTGTGCTCAGCAACATGGTTAAAAAGGCTCAAAATGTCAAACTAATTAGGGCTGTTAGGTTGGACTGCCTGACCTGGATGGCCCAGGCGAGCCCAATCTTGTCAGGCCTTGGAAGCTAAGCAGGGTCGGCCCTGGTTAGTACTTGGATGGGAGACCACCAACAAAGTCGAAGGTTGCTATGCAGAGGCAGGCAATGGCCAACCATCTCTGAATGTCTCTTGCCTTGAGAATCCTCTGGGGGTCAGATGGGCTATGTTGGCTGTGACTTGATTCCCAAAAGGTCATAAACTGAAAATCTTGTTGGTCTGTAAGGTGCTACTGGACTCAAATCGAAGAACTAAAAGAATTTCTGTCCTGCAACACCTGGGGGGGGGTGAAGAGCAAGGAACAGTGGGCATACTGGTCCAGTCCATAGTTTGGAGCTGGAATGGAGCTACCTGAATACTGGTTAGAGCTTTGGACTAGGATCTGGGAGTCCCAAATTTGAATCCTCACTCTTCCATGGAAACTTGCTGGGTGACCTGGGGCTGGTCACACACTCTCAACTGAATCCTACCACACTAGTTTGCTGTGAGGATAAAACAGAGGAGAAGAAAGTTGTATAAGGCACTTTGGGTCCCTGTCGTGGAGAAAGTTGGGACATAAATGAAATGAATAACATAGACAAAAGAACCTTGAGGTTTAAGATCAAGGGCTTTGATTTATATTAAAGTTACTCAGACTGGAGGTCTGGACTTTTACTGAGGGGAGGGGCTGTGGTTCGGCAGCAGAGAATCTGCTTCACATGCAAAAGGCCCCAGGTTCAATCCCCAGTGTCTCCAGGTAGGAGGTGATGAGAAAGACCTCAGCATGACACCATACAGCCACTGCCAGTTTGAGTAGACAATACTGACCTTGATGAACTGATGGTCTCATTCAATATAAGGCAGCCTTAGATTTCTATTGTGTGGCACATATTTATCCAACACAGGCCAATTTCCCACAAGCTGCTGCTCGGTGCTCACTCTTCCCTTTGCCTTGATCATACGTGTCAGTTTCACACAAGGTGCTGCACGGCTGCATTTTGCCCCGCAGCTTCACCCAATTTCCCCCGCATCTACTCGATCCTGTTTTTTAAGGATTGAGTAGATGCGGGGGAGATCGGGTGAAGCCATGGGGCAAAATGCAGCCGTGCAGCGCATTGTGTGAAAATGACACGTACAATTGGGGCAAAGGGAAGAGTGAATAGGCAAGCACTGCACAAATAACGCAGACCACAAGTGCTCAAGAAGTTATGCACAAAAGTCAATTTATATAATAGGGGACCACATATATCAGTGAAACCAAATTACATCATATAATGTGCAGGTCCATAAGTAGTACAAGT
Source organism: Gekko gecko (assembly GCA_029375565.1). NCBI lineage: Eukaryota > Metazoa > Chordata > Lepidosauria > Squamata > Gekkonidae > Gekko > Gekko gecko. Next base: position 163,926,026 of record JAPDNY010000004.1, on the reverse strand, counting down.
CCATAAATGGTACAAAACAAAATGATTAGTACAAGTCCATAAATGGTACACAGACCACTGTATACTGTGATATCACAAAGGGAAGAATGAGCATGGAGCAGTGGCTTGTGGGAAATTGGTCACAGTAGCAGCAATTGAGCAGCGAAGCACGCAAATCTTGCATCTGACATAAATTCACCATATAGCTTCAGCAATGTTCCCTCTAAGCTGAGGAATCCTGTGAGCAAAAATTCTACTTTGTGAGCTCCTGGCATTAAAGTTGTGAGCGAGCAATTTGGCTACTGCATAAATTAATTTGCTCTGGAGCCCATCCTTCCCGAGCAAAGACAAAAATGTGTGAGCCGGAGGCTAAAAAACTATGAGCTAGCTCACACTAACTCAGCTTAGAGGGAACACTGAGCTTTAGGCTATCTAGGGTTGGTTTTACCAAAATTGTTTTTTCTGGCATTGCCACGATTCAGTCACTATTTTTTTTTATGAATAATCTATTTGATGACATCAACCTGTTGCATTCCAGTATTTTCAGTCCGCCCCCTTCCCAGTAATTTTTAAAAGCAAAACAAAATTAAAAAGAACAAAACAAAACATTTCAGTCGCCACCTTTGCCTACCTGGGCAAAATACCATTGGGCTTTCACAAAGATGCCAGGGGAATACGTTTGACTCTTGCTATGTTCCACTTCTTTCTACAGCTGCCCTAATTCCTGGGCATTCATAAATCAGCTTTTGTTCCCATAGCAGGGTGGGGATTAAGTATGTGTTCTGCAGTTTTCCCACAGAGCCATTGATCTTAAAAAAAACAAAAAACAGTATGCATGTCCTACCTTCCAAAGGACATGAGTTGATAATTAGCAATTTATTCATACATTCCAGGACAGAATCACCAAACAGTATTCAAAAAGTAATTATTTTGACTGAAAATAAAGGCTCAGGGGAGGAAATGCCTGCAAATAGGGATGGCCAACCACCAGGTAGGTTAACAAACACACAAAAATGGAAATACGGCAAATGCAGTTATACAGACAAATATACAGAATAATCTGTCATAAGAATATAAAGGAAGCCAATGTTGGATCGAGCCAATGGCCCATCTAGTCCGTCATACAGTGGCCAAAAATACCAGGTGCCATCAGGAGGACCACCAGTGCGGCTAGGTCACTAGAAGCCCTCCCCCTGTTGCCCCCCCCCCCAAGCATCAAGAATATAGAACATCACTTGCCCCTGACTGAGAGTTCCTACATATACCTTGTGTCTAATAACCACTGATGGATTTCTGCTCCATATGCTTATCTAATTCCCTCTTGAAGCCATCCATGCTTGTAGCCGCCACCACCTCCTGTGGTGATGATGATGATGAATCATCAGCCTGATTCCTAGCTACTCGGAACATACTGGTAGACTTTGTGTCATTTTGAATCTTGCCAGAGCTGGGTTGAGCTCCATCACATTGGCTGATTTCCCACTACAGCTGCCTCGGGGTTGAGCCGCCGTTTGCCCCGATACTATTTGTCAATTTGACACCCGAAGCCGCCGGGCTGCATTTTGACCCGCGGCTTCGCCCGATTTTCCCCGCAGTTTCCTGATCCTGTTTTTTGAGGATTACGAAACTGCAGGGGAAATCGGCGAAGCCGCGGGTCAAAATGCAGCCCCACAGCTTCGGGTGTCAAATTGACAAATAGTATCGGGGCAAACGGCGGCGCAACCCCGAGGCAGCTGTAGTGGGAAATCAGCCTAAGAAAAGTGGCCTGATGAAGCCCTAAGAAATGGGAAAGCAACCTTGGCATGCCGTCGCCACTCCTTTGGTTTTGCACTACAGCTAGTCTTGAGCTCATGCCATCTACCGCTTGCTTTCTTCTGGAAACTATTCTCTGCACAAAAGGTGACCACATCAAGCTGAAGAGAGACTTGTACTTTCAAGGACTATTAGGTCACTATTCAACTGGTGCAGTTGTCATTAATGCATGGCAGCAAAACTATTTGTTACATGTATTAATTTTGGTTGTAAGAAGAACTGTATGAGAAGACAGTAGTCTCAAGTGTGATTTGTACAATGTGATAGATTATTCTGTTTATTTGTTTGTATAACCATCAGGTAGGGGCTGGAGGTTTCCCTGGATTACGACTGATCTCTAAAGCACAGAAATCAGTTCCCTTGAGTGATGTGGACGTTTCGGAGGGGGGATTTTGTGGTGTCACATCTTTGCTGAGATAATATCTAGAGGTAAAACCTATAGACCATTTTGGAAATTTACATTGGTTACTGGCTAGAGCAGCAGAAAAAGAGGAAGACTCAACATGCGATGGATCAAGTCCATGAAGGAAGCCACCTTTTTATGTGCCCCCTATCTCAGACTTATTAATATACTAGGAATAAGGCCTGTTGTGGAAATGAGCTCTAGAAAGAGGTTCTGGAAGAGTGCCAAGGCCTTGGGCACTCAGTGCCAATTTGCTGTGGCAACCTCCTCACACCCCACCCTCTCCACACTCCACCTCGGAAATCCCCAGGAATTTCCCAACCTGGAGTTGGCAACCCCATCCCAGGTAACCATCAGCCTACTGTTATTTGCCCCCCTGACTGCAGCTGACTTCTGCCCTACCTCCTGGAGATCAGTTGTAATTCTGAGTGATCTCCAACCCTCACCTGGAGACTGGCAACAATGGTTCCCCAGGAGAGAATGACTGGTTGAGAGGGTGGAGTCTACCTGTCTGAGGTCCCACCCTCCTCAAGCCTCAGTCTCTCCAGGCGCCACCCCTCAAATCTCCAGGAATTTCCCAACCTGGAGTTGGCAACCCTATCTCTTTCCCAGCCAAGCATCAACCTGCTATTACCTGCCCCTCTGATTTCAGCTTTCCATCTCCTCCCCCCTCCCTCCTGGGGATCAGTTGTAATTTTGAATGATCTCCACCACTCACCTGGAGATTGGCAACAGTGGTTCCCCAGGAGGGAATGGCTGGTTGGGAGGGTGCAGTCTTTGGTATAGTACCTGTCTGAGGTCCCACCTCTCCTCAAACCTCACCCTCTCCAGGTTCCAGCCCTCAAATCTCCAGGAATTTCCCCCCCGGAGTTGGCAACCCTATCTCCTTCCCAGCCAATAATCAACCTACTTTTATTTCTCCCTCACTCTTCAGCTTTCCTTCCCTCCCCCCCCCCCCGCACATGTGCAGTCTCTACTGTGCTCGGAAGTCCTGACTGCCACATCACAGTGGCTATCATGGGATTGGGCATCTCAGCAAGGTATAAGGACACAGAGTCCATTATTTTCTCCAGGGGAACTGATCTCTGCTATCTGGAGAGCTTTTGTAATTCTGAGTGAACTCCAGTCCTCACCTGGAGATTGGCAACAATGGTTTCCCAGGAGGAAAAGTAGTCTTTCTCTGCAATAGGGACCAAAGCAGCTTATATCATTCTCCTCTCCCCCTGCGAGATAGGTTAGGCTGAAAGTCTGTGACTTGTCCAAAATCACCCACTTAGCTCCTACAGCAAGAACATGGATCTACAACAAGAACCCTACATCTTCCACAGCAACAACCATACTCTGAGGCACTGGCTGCTATGCCTAGGGTAGACAACCTCCAGGTGGAGCCTGAAGATCACCAGGTATCACAACTGAACTGCAGATCTCTCCCCCGCCCCAAGGAAATAACTGCTTTGGAAGTTGGGCTTTATGGCATTCTGTTCAGCTGAGGCCTTTCCCCTCCCCAAACCCTGGCTTCCATAGACTCTACTACCAGAAAATCCCCAGGAATCTCCCTACCTGGAGCTGACAACCCTAGGCAGGACTGCCCCCAATGAGTTCCTCACAAAGGCCTGTGAAGGGTTTTCTTCCTTTCCCTGAAGCAAGCTTGGTTGCCTACTGTGGCAAAACGGGCTCCAGTTTACAACTCAGCTGTTCACCTCCCACCCTCATCCTGTGGGCATATCTCGCTCCTTAAGTTCACTGCCACCACTCACTGAATTGTCACTGCCTTTTTAGAGGAACAGTGAGTCCTCTCTGGCTAAATCTCCCTATTTGGGGATGGACACCCCAATCTTTGGGGGATCCCTGGAAAGTTGGTGACCAAAGGGTCTGGTCTTTCCTTGCTTCCCTGGGCTACCCCCTCTTTTTGGTATTGTACAGAGTGGGGGAGACTATGTGGTCAGAGCACAACACAGAATATTAGCCCAAATAAAAGAATTTATTTAACTATTTACACAGTCATGGAGCACACACACACTAAATGAATCAGGTAGAACTGTCGGAGTAAGCACACACTATGAACCAACAGGGCATAAATCAACAGGGGTTAAATGCAATCCTCTTTACTTATACAAAATACGCTTTACCTCTGAAGGTTGTGAGCTCAGGATAGGATCTCTCCTTGGGTTGGCCTCTGGCTGCACTGCAGCCTCTCTCTCTTGCCCAAGAGAGCAGGGAAACTTCCATTCATTCCCCAGTCCAACTGACTGTGGAGTGGCTGAATTTCTGCTGCCTCCCAGGGTCCCCCCACATCTCTGGCTTGTGGCCTGGTCAGCACAGGCAGCAGGAGCCTTTCCTAACCACCTGTAGGACCAAGACTGCCTCTTCCCTGAAAGGGCTGGAGTCTATATTGATGCTGCCTCACCCCTTTGAGTGGTTCATGGTTGCCTGACTGGCCCTGCACCAGGAAGAAAATAAGGTCACATCAGTGGGTAGGAGAAAAAAGGAACAAGGTGCAAGGTTGAGAGTTTTATTAGGTCTTCTAGATTCCTGTGTATTTCGCTGAACACTTCGTCAGGGGGCCTGTTGCAAAACAAACAAAAAATTATAACTATGAATGTAATTAAAATGTACATACAGATTAATAATTAAAATCTTCTTTAAAATACCTGTAAGATGAATTAATACACATCCTGAGCCTGCTAAAAAGGGACCTTACATAATCTCTAGTGTGGTACCAAAATGACCTGTTGGTAACAAAAGATCTTTTGTAAAGGTGATTTTAATTATTAATCTGTATGTACTTTTTAATAAAACTCATGTTTGTATTTTTTTTAAAAAAACTTGGTGTTCGATCTACTGACAAATCATTTTAGAGAACCGCCTAGGGATCTAGAAGATCTAATAAAACTCTCACTTCCCCCCCCCCCTCCTGGCCATGCATCAGACTTTTCTCCAACGCTGGAACTTACTTCAGGTTTGTGGAGAGATCTGTTCCCCTGTTCTTAACCCCAGTCTCCAGATCTAAGCATCCACAGGTTTGACCATGCCGAGAATTCAATATATTTACAAGTGGGAGACTTGCAGGGGGCATTTTATTCTTTTTGCTTTTCTCTTTCCCTTTCCTTCTTAGCCTCTCCCTTTCTCCTACTCTGTTTTCTCCCTCTCATCTACCAGCAAATCTACCTTTATCTTCCCTCCCTTGTCTTCCATTTTCCCTCCTTCCCTGCCACAGGCAGCCTCTCCCTGGAAAAACTCTGGCTGGGTTGCACAACACCAACCATTGGGCCAAGCCCAGTTGCTTGGTGGGGAACCCACAAGGACTTGTGTAGAGTACCTCATTTCCTCTTCTATCCCCCTCCCCACACTTTCTTCTTCCCCTCCTCCTGTTAACCCCAATATTCTCACCTTTCCCTGCTTCTTTCTGCCCTTCTCTCCCTCCCTCCAACCTACCTTTTTATCTGCCCCCTATCTTGGGCTTATTGCTATACTAGCAGCAAAGCCTGTTGTAAAAGCAATACAACGCGCTCTAGAAAGATGTGATGTGTAACAAATTCATAGGCTGGAAGCAGGTTAAGTATATCTTGCTGGCTGCAAGCACCAGCCAGTGGCGACCCTGTTCAGCTGGGCAGATCTGACCTCCCCCTGCAGGGCTAGCCCGGGCTGTGCAGGTTGGAGGTTCCAGCTGAAACAACGTGGGGAGGCTGCTGGGCCACAGGTGGCCATCCATCCAAGGAGGCCACCCACTGCCTGCTTCCCTCCTCCCTCCTGCCTGCCGCGGGGCAGAGGGTGCAGCAGGCCTGGGATGTGGGGAGACAGGGAGGATGATGCTGGAGTCTGCTGTGGTGGGCTGGGCTTGCTTACCTCCAGGCTGCCCTGCTCAGTTGGCACCAGCAAGCCAGTCTGCCAGCACACCTGCCTGCCCAGTGAACAGTGTGGTGGGAGGCAGACCCGCAGAGCCACCACCACTGCCTCCAACTGGGCTCCACCTTTTCCAAGCAAGCAGCAGCAAACAGGCAAGTGGCATCACCCCACACATAATCCAGCACTCCTCCATCCTTTTTTTTTTTTTTTGTAAAGAAATTTTATTAACAGGATATTTTAACATGGCCCATAATTAAAGGCAATTCTTAAGATATCCTTTTCCACAACTTTTCCCCCTCCCTCCCCCGGCTTCCAACGATGTTCCGCCCCATTATCATTTCAGTCAACACTGTCTTACAATAATCACTTATTCAGTAATCAAATCTTCTATTAAAACATTTTCCTTTTCTGTTTCTCTCTCTTAGGTAACATTTTAAATACAATCCATTTCTTACTATATTTCTAATCTTAATAGTTATCAAAGCAAAGTAACTTATTTTTAACATCCCAGTTCAGTTCTAAGGAGTCTTTAAAGTCTTTCCAATCTGCTAAAAAATTCTTGACTTTTCCATTAAGTTTTTTTGTCAATTTGTCCATTTCTACCATAATAATCATCTTCTTTATCCATTCCCATTTATCTGGTATCTTCTCCTGCTTCCAAAATTGAGCATATATCATTCTCGCCATTGAAATCAAATACCATAACAATGTTCTCTTTGTCACGTTAACTTCCTTCATTTTAAGACCTAAAAGTAACATTTCTGGCTCTTTTTTCAAAGTACATTTCAGGATCTTCTGGATTTCATTATGAATCTCAGTCCAAAAAGCAGCCGCTTTCTCACACGTCCACCACATGTGGTAAAATGAGACCTCATTTACATTTCCAACATTTGCTAGACATGTTCAGCACTCCTCCATCCTTGACAGCACCACTGCCACCTATCTTTTTCTGGCTGCACCTTCCCAGGTGCACGTCACCAACCACCAGGCTTCTGCAGCTCTGCTGAGGTCTGTTTGGGCTGGGCCAGCCTGCGTGCATGGAGACTTTGTCTCACTGGGCCGAGTGGGGTCACCTCCCACCTGCTGCCTTGGAGAGACCCTGCCAGGGCTAGGCGTGGGGAAACCAGGCCACTGCTGCTGCTGCTGCACCATGGCAAACACGAGGCCCTTTGGGGAAGGGAAGCAACTGTCTTCTGAGGAAATTTTTGCCCATGCCGCTTCTGCAGGCGGGACTCAGGCAACACAGCCAGTGGATAGGGACAGCTTCTGAGTGACACATCATGAAGCCAACTGATTTAGGAGCATGTGGAATGTTCACAAAGTGCCACCCCAAAACACAATTATATATAAGGAGAGATATTTACTTCATTTATACTCCACATTTCTCTACAATAGGGACCCTAAGCAACTTACATAATTCTCCTCTCCATTTTAACTTCACAACAACCTTGCGAGGTAGGTTAGGCTGAGAACATGTGACTGACCCAAAATCACCCAGTGAACTTTTATAGCAGAGTCGGAATTTGAACTTGGATCCTAGTCTGAAACTCCAAACATGACTTTTGCGGTGTGGTTACTGTAGAACAGAAGTGAACAGCTTGGCTGAGGAGAAGTCATGTGGTAGCAAGTCTCCTGGTGGTTTCTGACAGGCCTGGCCCTGATGAGTCCTCTCTCAAAGTCCAAAATAGCCCTGGAAAGGCCCTATCCTTTCCCCCCTACCTTTTGCTGACACAAATCAGCACTTCAACTGGCAATACTGTTGTAGTTGCCCAGCAATGGCTACTGAGGTCATTCATTTCTTAGAAGTTTCAGGTTCTGCTGCTATTATGGGGGGATAACCCTGAGTTGTCGTCTCCTTCTTCTTCCTCTTCCTCCTCTTCCTCCTCCTCCTCCTTTCCTCTTCCTGATCCCCCCCCCACATATCTGGAGTTTTTATCAGGCTTATAGAGATGTCTGTCTTTTTTTGGTCATAGCTCCATTCTCCAGATTTAAGTATCCACATTTCTGTCCATGTTGAGAAATAGATAGATGCAGGGCTATTTTTGTAGCAGGAACTCCTTTTCATATTAGGCAACACACCCCTAATGTAGCCAATCCTCCAAGAGCTTACAGAACTCTTCTTACAGGGGCTACTGTAAGCTCTTGGGGGATTGGCTACATTAGGGGTGTGTCACCTATTATGCAAAGGAGTTCCCACTACAAAAAGAGCCCTGGATATATGGATTTCTTAGAAAACAGAATATGAGGACATGTCCTACAACATGTGATTCAAAATATATTTTCATAAAAAGACTCTGAGTAAATCCATCTTTACCTGTTCTGCACATGCAGTTCATTAGACAAAAAAACATTTGTATGATACATCATAGATTCCCTTTCACAGATGGTGATTTTACATTAAGCTGCATTATAGGTTACTTACAGTAAAACCCTAATGGGAGTTACAGCTTTCTAAACCCATTGACTTAAGTGGATTTAGAAGGGGTGTAAGTAACTCTTCTTAGGATTGTGCTGTTAACTTTGCAAGCTGCTTTGAGTGTTAGATACTTCTAGCTCCTATCTGAAGATGAGGGGAGATGGGCATGTTCTGTGCAGATCGATCCGCTGTTGTGCTGCATTGGAAGAAAATATATTTCCACTATACAAATGATGCTACTCAAGTCAGGTCCATATATCAGAGGGTATTGTACTACCATAACAGAGCTATTTCTGGATTTTCCTATGTGGACTAGAAAATCCAGGAAATGCATGTTGGATGATAGTGTAATATTCAAGGATGTAGACATTCTTTTTCTTTTCTTTTCTTGTTTTTGTGGAAAGCAAAGGTTTCTCAAACTTCCTGTCTCATCTCTTATATAGATTGAGGGGGACATTTTTGTCTCCTATGTGTGTTTATTTTCTTTTTCGGGAAATTGTTTCTGCATGTTATAAAATAGCACAAATCATCTTGTCATGTGACTAGGGATGGGCACAAACCCCATCTCAAACCTAAGTTCAAGCCAAACATCACCTGGCTCATGGTTTATGAGCCAAGGGCCATGCGATCACACCCACAATGAAACATCTTTTTTTTTCTTCATGGCGGTTCATGTGGTTTGTGTCAGCAGTTCGTGTGCAAGTGAAGTCCATGAAGCAAGTTCACCTTAATGCAAATGCAAATACAAAAGCCTTTTAAAGGGAACACTTTTGCAAGCTGTGCCGTGCATGAATGAAGGCAAAGTGGTGAGTTCGCTCAGAAGTGATTGCATTTGCCACTTGGATTTCACTTGCACACAAACTGCCAACACGAAACAAACTGGTTTGGCGACTGGGAAGGCTTGTGACGGTTCATGGTTTGTGAGGCCCCACAAACTAAAATGAACCTCAGTTTTCCCAGTTCATGCCCATCCCTGCATGTGCATTCCAAGAAAGATGGGGGGACACTTTTTTAAAAAAAAAAATATTTGTCTTAGAAAATACAGTAATGGTAATGTGAAGGAGTCCTATCATAATAGTCAATAAGATACTGCTGAAAACATACAATATGGAAAAAAAAATCCTTTGCAAAAAATAATAGACATTTTTAAATATAGAGGCACAATAAATAAATAAATGATAGCTGATCTTTTTATTGGAAGTATGGCTTGGATCCCATCTAAATTCCATGCATGAAAATGCAACTTCCTCATTTGGGTCCTCCTATTGCAGCAAAAAAATGCCCCCCTGGAAAGCTAATTTTTTAGGATGGGGGACCCCCCAAAAGCAGCATGCTGGGGTAATTGAAGGGCCGCTGGAGCAGGGAGGAAATGAGTGAAAATCACATTTATCCCTGCAGGATTGGAAGTTTTCCATGGGATACAGCCAAGTATCTTCACAAGCTCCTTGATAGCCTTCCTTCCTTCCTTCCTTCCTTCCTTCCTTCCTTCCTTCCTTCCTTCCTTCCTTCCTTCCTTCCTTCCTTCCTTCCTTCTTCGTGTCAGTTTGGTGTAGTGGTTAAGAGCACAGACTCTAATCTGGGAGAACCGGGTTTGATTCCCCACTCCTCCACTTGCACCTGGCTGGATGACCTTGGGCAAGCCATAGTTCTGATAAGAGCTGTTCTTGAAAAAGAGCCGTTTCTGTCAGAGCTCTCTCAGCCCCACCTACCTCACAGGTTGTCTGTTGTGGGGAGGGGAAGGGAAAGGAGTTTGTAAGCCGCTCTGAGACACCTTTGGGTAGTGAAGGGCGGAGTATAAATCAAATCTCTTCTTCTTCTCCTTCCTTCCTTCCTTCCTTCCTTCCTCTGGAGTTTTCACACTATAAACTCACATTGTCCAACTGAGCCAAAAAAAAAAAAAATGAGAGAAGTACATAACATAAACCAGTTTTACTTCCATGTTACCTCCCTTTTTAGATTTCAGTCACAGTGCTCCTCCCAATATATGCAGTCACTGTTTAATGCAAATATGAAGAAGAACACCCAGTTTTTGAGGTGATGTTTTCATGTATGTCAGAGCTAGGTAATATACTTGGTGGCCTATTCACACAGTATGACAACCATGCCTACCAAGAGTTCTCTTGGTGATGTATGCCCTCATGACAAGTAATTGGAATGCCAAAACTGATCATCTTAACGGAGCTGGTGGTTACATTATATACACTTGCCAAATGTAGATGCAGTGATAAAGCATTTGGTGGGTGGAAAGGTAGGTGCAGATTTAGAACAAACAAAAACAACAAGAAGAGTTGGATTTATACCCTGCCCTTCACTCAAAGTCTCAGATTGGCTTACAAGCCCCTTCCCTTCCTCTCCCCAGAACAGACGCCCTGTGAGGTAGGTGGGGCTGAGAGAGCTCTGAAAGAACTGCTCCTAAGACAACAGCTCTGAGAGAACTCTGACTGACCCAAGGTCGCCCAGGTGGCTGCATGTGGAGGAGTGAGGAATCAAACCCAGTTCTCCGGGTTAGAGTCCACCGCTCTTAACAACTACACCAAAAAAAACAAAAACAACCTGTTCTCTACCCCCCCAATTCTACTTAAGAGATTCATAGCAATATTTGTATCCATGTTTGTCTGCACTGAATTTAATTCTAGACTTATTTCATTTCAAGGCTATATCCAAATCCTTTTGGATCTGAAAATAATTAATCTGATAAAATATAAGCCTGACCATGAAATAAAAGCTGAATCACATTTCTGCTTTGTAGGTTAAAAGTACAGACATGCTTCTATATTATTTCTGACTTCTCATCTACCTGGAGTCAACAACCAGTTCTATTCCATCTGGAATTACCAGCACATACGCTTATATACACATAGCACACATTTCTCTAGGCCTCGCTCAGATTTAATTTGCAGGCTGTGAAATGACTGCATAAATATGAACAACAGAACAAGAGGTGGACGTTCATTGTACAGCAGTTACAGAAGCTGACAATCCATTATGGCAAAATTGGGGGCGGAAAGGATATTGAAGCACTTACAATGCTACTGTTAGCCAGCATAGGAAATGAAAACAAACAAAACAAAAAAGATAGATGGAAAATATTATATCCTGGTATCTGCACACATTAAAAGGGTGGCAAATCACTGTTAAGAGTAGATTGTTTCACAGGGTAGCCATGTCGAACCATTTCCGCACAAATGAAAACCTCCACATTGCTGTTCTTACATAATCAAAGTTTGTAAAGCTTTCCACATGGTGTTTTTTCTCCCCAGGAATAGATCCAAATTTAGTGTCCCATTATCTCACATTTTCTGAATCCACTTTCCCCGCGATTTTTTCTCCCCTTTGGATCTGAACTCTTAACTTTGCAGTGAGGAATTCCCAATTTTAAATTTTGTTTCCTGCTGGCCTGTTGCGTCATCAGTGTTGCATGTTCACCACCCCTTCTGCCCCCTGAGAAATCCACTAATTTTTTATGTGTAATGTTGATTGCATTATGACATAGATTTTTTTTCATTATAATATAGCAACATTATAACGTTGGGACAAAAAAGGAAGCAAGGTTTCATGGAGCCCTCTCTGTGCAATTACCCATCCATGAAATTTCTTTCCTTTCATTTTTTTTGGGGGGATAGGTAGATTTTGACACCACACACTTGTGCTGTTTATTCATCCATCTGTCAGGCTCCCAGAGAAACCACTCATTACACAATATTCCTTGGATAAAGTTTATTGGCAAGATTTGGTCAACTGTAGAGGTGAACGTCTTTGTCAGGACTGGCGAGGCCAAAGCAAGGGATCAAAACCAAAGAGCAGGACCTACATTCCAAGCATACATCTTTCACACTAGCATTACTACAGGTCATGATAGTTATACGGCCCATCTAGCTATTCCCAAAGTCTTATCTCTCCCAAGGACGACTCCCATGCAAAAACCTGAGAACTTCCTGGGGGCTGCGTGGAGAAGAGTTACAATCACTGCATCCTTACACCTATAGGCCATCAGTCTCACACTCATTCCCCCCACAGTAGGAATGCCATGTTAGTGAGGGCTAATAAGGGAATAGAGCAAAGCCAGATGTGCCAGGTGAGTAGTAGGGATACAAAAGTGAAAACAAGCATTGGCTCTACAAAGATCAATAACCATAAATCAAGGGCCTGAATTTGACACCATCCCCTTTCTCTTCCCCTGTAGCTCCTGGTGCATTTTTCTTTTTTAATATGATGGTGTTATAACATTACTACATGTTAAAAAGGAGATTCTATCACTGATGAAGTACATGAGGAAACATTTGGCATACTTCATAATTATTGAATAATACTGTTGTTAATTGGTGCATCCAGTCTGACAATCACCAACCATTTTCTTAGTTGGCAACTAAGGAGGAGTGGGGGACCTTTGAATTGGTGGCAACCTTGCTGTTTCCCACAATATATCCAGCTTTTTTATGATGTTACAACGTTATAACGTTACTGCATATGATCAAAAGAGGAGGTTCCATCGCTGATGAAGTACATGACAACACATTTAGTGTGCTTCATAATTATTGGATAACACTGTTATGAATTGGTGTATCCAGTTTGATGACTGTGAACAGAATAATATTTTCATTCTGATTTTGTGGGCGTCTTCACTGGCCATTGCCATGGTTGGTGACTTAGGAGGAGCAGGGGACCTTTGGAATGGCAGCAGCCATTTTAAAAAAAGATTTTGTGATGTTATAACGTTACTGCCAATGTTCCCTCTAAGGTCTGGAGCCTTGTGTGCAAAAATTCTACTTTATGAGCTAGTGGCATTAAAGCTGAGAGTGAACAATTTGACAACTGCATAAAGTAATTTGCTCTGGAGTCATGCTTCCTGAGCTAAGACAAAAAATCTGTGAGCCGGAGGCTAAAAAATTGTGAGCTAGCTCACACAAACTCAGCTTAGAGTGAACAGTGGTTACTGCACATGCACAAAAAAGGAGGTCCCGCCGCTGACGAAGTACATGACTCATTTAGCATGCTTCATAATTACTGGATGACAGTGTTATGAATTGGTGGATCCAGTTTGATGATCGCTGGCCATTTCCTTAGTTGACGATGAAGGAGGAGCAGGGAACCCTTGAAATGTCGGCAGCCATGCTGTTCTCCATGATACATCCAGCCTTTTTTTTTTTTTTTTTGCAAAGTTATGTTGTTATAATATCACTACACATGCACAAAAAAGGAGGTTCCATTGCTGACGAAGTACATGACATAGCAGCATAACCCCTTTTCAAAGGAAGTGTGGGATACACGGGGAGGGTCAGATCCAAATCCAAGAAAAAGATTCCCGGACATAAATTCCCTTTTGCAAAAGGGGTGCAGCAAAGTCACTGAGGTGAGGGGAAAGTGTTGGTCTGTGAGACAATAACCAGATTAGAGACCAACAAGATTGGGGGGGGTGAGATTTTGAGATATAAAGGGACCTTTGGCTCTCAAAAGCTGCCCCTCCCCCCAAATCTTTTTGATCTCTAAAATGCTGCTTAGGGTTGTCAACCTCCAAGTAGCACCTGGACATATCGTGATTTTGCAGGGTTTTGTTTTTTTTTAATCCAAACTTTATTAAAGCAAGTGATCAAACAGTTATACAGAAAAAGTCAGAGAGGCTCCAAGAAGGTATACACATTACAAAGGCAAATGACACTTGCTTACCATACCATGCAGATAATTAGATTAATACAAAGGAACAATGGTAACACTATAATAAACAGTAATAAGAGTCAATACACAGTGTTTATAGCGTCTAAAATAGGTTTAAACTCATTATGAGATGTGAAGTATTCCAGAACTGGAAACCATGTTTTCACAAACTCCGAAGTATAATTTCCCCTTCTGTTCTGCGACGAGGAGTCTGACAATTTATCCATTATGCAGAATTCTTGTACTTTTAAGAGCCAATCAGAAATTGTAGGTCATTTGATCACTTTCCCAAAATTTGGCAAGTACCACTCTAGCTGCAGCGCAGAGGATCTCTATTAAATTTTGGTTGAATGGATGACACTTAGCTACCAGCTAATAATTCAATACCAAGGTTGCAATATCTAATGAAATTTCCAAATGAGTTATTTCATATATGTATTGTGATTTTGCAGTTCATCTCCAGATGACCCAGATCAGTTTCCCTGGAGGAAATGGCTGCTTTGGAGGGGGGACTGTTTGACACTGAATCCTGATGAGTTCTCTCCCCTTCCTAAATCCTGCTTTCCCCAAACTCCACCTTCCCCAAACCCTATGGCAACCCTAAGTTGAAGGGAGGGGGAATGATAGGTAGGAGGGACAGAGTGGAGTAAGTCTCCGTAGACAACCAATGTTATCATTTGAAATATCTTTAGAGTCACAGCCGCCATCCAACCAGAACTGTGGTCCATTTGTGGCTGGATCCAACCAGAACTAGCAATCGTCTCCATGCTGAAACAACCTGAGCATTTACGCCTCTACATGAGGCTGACAGGTCGAAAGAGAAGGGATACAGAGATTCACAGGGTGAAGGCTAATATGCAGAGGCCTCACAGAACACTCAATGTGCCCCAGGCCCATCTTCACAAAGGAACTGTCAGATGGAGAAAAAAGTCCTGAGACAGAGGATTATCCATAGAGTATGCTAAGATATTGGGCTCTAGGGCATCACACCCTGATGAGGTCCCTCCCTTCCCTAAACCCTGCCCTCCACAGGCTCCACTCCACTAAATCTCCAGGTATTTCCCGACCCAGAGCTGTCAGTCTTAGAGCTACTGGACTCAAATCTACATGTTAAGACTAGAGTTGCAAACTTTTGATTTCAGTGGGGTGGATCCAGGTTATATTCTCCATCAATATGATGGACATTTCCTGCCTCCCTCTTCACATCGTGATCCACTGATCTCCACAAAGTGCTGTTCCTGCTGGGTGGGTAGGGGGTCTTGTGGAATGACATAAAGGGGGTCTACATGGGAAGGAGGAATTTGTGGAAATTTCTAGTCTAGTCTGGACCCATCCCAGTAGTTCTGATGCCAAGAACTGGGTCAGAAGGTGGGATGATATGGCTCAGGGGATGATGAGCAGATGTGCTGTTTAGTGATTCAACATGTCCTGGCCATTTCTTTGATGCAACGGAGACACACTGTGAACTACAACAGATTAGCCTAGCACACAAGCAGAAGACAGGGGTGGATAAAACCAATATAGAGCTAACAAGTCCAGAACTACAACAACAACAATGAAACAAATCCCACAAACTACACAAGCTAGGTGTCACAGGCAAGTGAAAGTCTTCATGCTGGTACCTGCATCTGTGTTCTTTCAACAGTTGCACGCTGGGCAGAAATTCAATACATGCACCCAGTTACTTTGGTGGTGGAAAATGCTGTTAAGTGACAGCTGACTTATGGAAACCCCATAGGGTTTAAAAGGCAAGAGATGTTCAGAGGTGGTTTTCCATTTCCTGCCTCTGTATAGCAACCCTGAATTTCCTTGGTGGTCCCCATCCAAGTACTAACCAAGGCCAGGGCCTTCTCTTTTTTTTTTTTTGTAAAACTCTCTTAAGCAAGAGAGAATTTTATTCTTTTTATAAGAAAAGGGAAGGGTAGACAGATGGAAAAAGAGAAAGATGGAGTGAAAATTTTTTCTGTTAGTGAGGGTTAGTTTAGGTTAATAACCAATACCAATTTTGGCATCCATCATGGTTAGAAGATCTTCTTTTTAACTATCGTAAAGTCCAAAGTCACTCTGTTAATGCAGTTAGTAAAGTCCATTGGGGTTAGTAATTAAACAGCTCCTTCCAGATGCTACACGAACAGTCCTCAAAGTATCTTCTTTTTAATTTTCTTCCAGTTATGGATTGAGTCCATTTTAACTTTGAAGTCTTCCGTTCCATCACCCCTTTCCCCTGGGCTGCTGTCTTCTTCACTTATCCCAGTTTTGAATGCTGCATCCTCCTCCCTGCTGGCGTGCCTCTTCAGAAGTTTCCGTATTTTGAAGATGAAATCCGTCTTCTTTCTTTTCTCTTTTTCATTAAACTTCTGACCTTCAAGCTTCCAGGGCTCCATAAACTCTTCAGATGAAATTAGATCTCCAGTTTGTCGCCTGCTATGTTCGACATCCCCTTCTACTGGCAGAGTATTTTCTTTTATAAAAGCGGAATAGGCTTTGGGAGCCTTATCCACCTCTTCTTTTAACTTTATCGCTTCACTGCCAGTTAGGGGTGCCAAGACATTTGTCAAGGTAAATCCGAGATCTTCTTTCTCTTCTTCTTTAACGCCCTGGAAACCTAGAATCAAATTCGATTTCTCTTCGATCTCCATCATCTTTCTAGTTGTTTCCAATATCTGTTTCTGTCGACTGATGAGAACACTTTCCATTTTGAACAGAGTTTCGTTGATTTTCTGCAATTGTTCCAGCAGGGGGCACAGCGTCTCCTTTTCCTGTTGATTGACAGCAAGCTCTTGGGGGGGGGCTATCTGGACCGGAAGTCCCTCCTCTCTTCTCTTCCGGTGTCTGCAGGACTTTTTCCATTATCGACATTTTGTTTTTTTGTTTACTTTTAAAAAGTTCGTGCCGCATCCCCCAGGAAGCTAAGATGTTCGCAGTCTTCCATGCAACCTCAACGGTACTTTCACCAACACTTTGTTTTCTCTCTGCCCCCCTTCGCGCTCCCTTTGTAGATCTTGCTTCTCAAAGGGGGTGGGAATTCCTCCCTCCTCCCAACGCTTATACGCATGCAGGGGGGCTCCGATTTACGCTTCAAAATAGATCTTCAACTCACGATTCGATGCTACTTCTTCTTTTTATGTTAAACCATGGCGCTGTCTTCACTCCTGGAAATCGGTGGCGCCGCTAAGTCCCATTACGGGCACGCCGCAGCGGGGCCGATTGGGGCGGGGAGAAAGCCTCAATTTCCCGGCTGTCTGCCGGCAAAGAGGCTACTCCCCAAGCGCCCCCGGTTTGGAGCCTTTACCTAAGGCTCACTAGGGTCTTTCGCACATGCGAAGACCCCCCCTAACTGCGCGTGGGCTAACCGCCTCCGGGAGCGTCCCGAGAAGCAGCCGCCATTTGCGACGCCGAAACCGAAACCCCGGCCAGGGCCTTCTCAGTAGCAGTTCCACACTGGTGGAATGAGCTCCCGGAGAGATCAGGCCCCTGAGGGAGCTTTTAGAGTTTTGCAGGGCCTGCAAGACGAAGTTCTTCCACCAGGCTTTCAATTAGGAGCTGTGTGTGACATCCGAGAAGAGACCCTGTGCCCTGGCTTTACCATCTCTAGCCCGCCTTGCTAGGTAAATAAGGAGATCAACGGAGCGTGTGGCAACATCATTATGACTGTCACCCGTGGAGTATGTCTCAGTCTGAAATTTCTGCTCGTGAACTTTATTTGAAAAGTGGACCAGCACTTCAGGATAGTGATTTCTGATTTTAGGATAACCAATCTGTTTTTGGTTTGATTAGTTATGGTGGATTTTATGATGGATTTTAATTGTAATTTTATGCATTGTGTAAGCCGCCCTGAACCTGCCTCGGTGGGGAATTTATCAAACAAACAAACAAATATTTTTATAGTTTGTGTTTTCAGATAGCTTCATAAAGCCCATGAATGTTTCAAATATCCTTGATTTCCCCAAGCAACTCCTGCACATGCGGTAAAAAAAAAAAAAGTGTCATGGGGTTCCGCTGACTTATTGCAACTCCAGCAAGGGGCTTTCAAGGCAAGAGAGAAGCAGAGGTGGTCGGCCATTACCGGTCTCTGCAGAATCTTCCTTGGGGGGGGTCTCCCTTCCAAGCACCCCCTCCCACTTGTGTGTGTGTAAAGTGCTATCAAGTCACAGGTGATTTATGGGAACCCTGACGTGGGGCTTTCAAGGCAAGAGAAAGCAGAGGTGGCTTGCTGTTGCCTTCCTCTGCGGAGTCTTCCTTGGCGGTGTCCCTTCCAAGTGCCAACCCTGCTTAGCTTCTGAGATCTGACAAAATCGGACTATAGACCATGCTGCTCTACAAATGGGCCAACATTGCAGCAGAGGGCCAGGGCATGAATGTTGGCATTTAAACGTTATCAAAAATGCACGCAGAGTGTTGCTGGTGGCTCACAGCAGGGTCTGAATGCTCAATCCTTATTGCATGCTATCCAGTCCCTGGGCAAAGCTGCTAAGAGCACTGGTGAAACTGGCCAGCCTCTTTCCCAACCCAGCGAGTTGATGCAGAAGTAGAGGGAAGCATGTCCGTTTCATGCTTCCACCCCCCCCCCTTTGTTGTGTTGCTGTGTTGTACACAGCTTTTTTGTTTGTTTGTCTGAATCAGTTAAACTTTAAACTTCTGCAAAGTGTCAGGGGAAACCTCCGCTGGCTTTCCCCCAATTTGCTGCAACGGTTAAGAAGAAAGTTTTGCCAGTTTTATCGCTCTTCGTAGCAGCCACAATCAGTGTTCCCTCTAAGCTGAGTTAGTGTGAGCTAGCTCACAGTTCTTTAGCCTCCGGCTCACACATTTTTGTCCTAGCTCAGGAAGGAGAGCTCTAGTGTAGAGCAAACTAATTTATGCAGTAGCCAAATTGCTCGCACACAATTTTAATGCCAGTAGCTCACAGAGTAGAATTTTTGCTCACAAGGCTCCATAGCATTGGCCACAATAGAATCTGGGCCAAAGGTGGCGCAGCCATTATATTTTCCCTCTTTGTGCCAGCGTTCAAAACAAACAATTCCTCCCCCCCAAAAAAACCCTTGTGCACTTAGCCACTGTCCTCCCCTTCTTTGGTTGGCATGCACAAATGTTTACATATCCAGCTGCTACTAATCCCTGCCCTGCAATAGAAATTAAATTAGATAGAACAGACACAGAAGGGTCAAGAATATCTGTCTGCACCGGCAGAATTAGGCTACGCCCGCTGTAAATTGAACATGGCAGGTTGCCACAGTGTCCCCAATTTCTATCATGACCCATGTTTTCTAATAGCGGTGATGAATGCAAAGTAGAGATCACGAGGGCGGAATAGTCCTCATTCCAGTTGAAGCTCGTACCAGGCAAACGCTCTCAGTTTTGTAGGATTATTGTGGGGAGGGGAATTTCTCTTTCCAAAATTAACCTTTTTTAGACATAGCCCCAATACATGAAGCTGTCTTACACTGAATCAGGCCCCTGGTCCATCAAAGTCTGTATCGTTACACAGACTGACAGCAGCTCTCCAGGGCTTCATGTAGAGGGGTTTTTTTTCCACATTACCTTTTGACTTGTCCTTTTCACAGAAGATGCTGAGGACTGAACCTGGGACTTTCTACCACTGAACCATGACCTCTCCGCCCTGATAATTCCTCTTTTCCTCCTTTGTTTCTTTTTCAAAAGAGGATTTTAAAAGGAGAAATTTATCTTAGTAGAGAAATCAATCCACCCTTTTGTAGCTTCACCATGGGGCGCCGTTCTAGCAGGAGAGTAGGAAGGGGACCTAGTCTGCTTCCAAGCATCTCTGAGAAAATTCTGAATTTTTGAATGACTTCCCTTCCTGCTCTTCTTTTCAAATTTCTCTTTGATAAAAACAGAACTGATTCAAAATGGGCTCCAAATTCCTAACAACAGGAAAGGAGATGGATTGTTGGATTTCGTTTAGAAATCAGGTTAAAGGAGAATTAAGAGCATTTTTCTTAACAAAGCTACAGTTTTGACATTTGGTGGTTTCTTAGAACAGGGCAAAAGAAGAGCCGGGGGAAAAAAAGTTTACCTTCCTAGAGCTTTTCTCTTAGAGTCAGCATGGTGTAGTGGTTAAGAGTGGCAGACTCTAACTTGAAGAACCGGGTTCGATCCCCTGCTCCTCCACAAGAAGACTGCTGGGTGACCTTGGGCCAGCCACAGTTCTCTCAGAACGCTCTCAGCCCCACCTACCTCACTAGCTGTCTATTGTAGGAAGGGGAAGGGAAGGTGATTGTGAACCACTTTGAGACTCCTTAAGGTAGAGAAAAGTGGAGCATAAAAACCTGCTCTTCGACTGCGATCAGACACACTAAATAATCCACTTTCAATCCACTTTCAGTGCACTTTCCAACTGGATTTTACTGTGTGAACTGGCAAAATCCAGTTGGAAAGTGCATTGAAAGTGGATTATTTATGTCTGAGACCTCAGCCGCCGCCTTCTTCTTCTTTGAACAATTAGGAGCTATGCTGGCCCAGTCTGCGTCTAACATTTGTTCCACTGTCTCACCAAACCCACAACGGAACAGAAATTCCACTCTGCATTGCATGCCACTTTCACTTTGATTGTCGGATTTTATGGCAGTGCCCAGACTGCATGCCACTTTCACTTCACTTGACCTCTCGCTTTTATGGTAGCCATAGATTTATGGCCATTTTATGGCCATTCAGGTGTGACTCTGCAGTCAGTACAGCATTAGCCCTGGGTATTCAAATATGGCTTTGAGCCACATCTTTTCCTGTTCCAGTGTGGGTTTGGTAAAACAACAGAGTGAATGCTAGATGCAGATTGGACCACTGATTCCCTGCCCGCCCAGCCTTCCACAAAGCTGAATGAATGTTCAGTTCGGGTGCAATAATAAACAGAAGTGTACGTAGAAGCAGCAGTTTTAAATAAATGCAGGAACTGAACCAGTGTTCCCTCTAAGATGAGTTAGTGTGAGCTAGCTCACATTGTTTTAGCCTCTTGCTCACACATTTTTGTCCGAACTCAGGAAGGATGGCTCCAGAGCAAACTAATTTATACAGTAGTCAAGTATCTCACAACTTTAATGCTAGTAGATCACAAAGTAGAATTTTTGCTCACAAGACTCCACAGTTTAGAGGGAGCACTGGACTGAACAACCAACCAAGCAAAGTAAAGTTATACTACATATTCTGATACCCAAACCGTTTCTGAAATGATGGATCATCTTTGTGCCACATAAGGTGTACAGCACTCCATGGAGGAAATGCAGTTCAATAATTTATTCATATAGAAATGGCAGAAATTGTAAAAAGAAAGAAAAAAAGAAAGAGAGAAACAGCACCCCTTGGACAACTGACCTTTCCATTGAATAGGTCAGCATGCTTTGGAGCCAAGATTTTCTACCACCTGCAGCCCCCAGAGGCATAGAAAGGAGCAGCCCGTTACCCGCGTGATGAACCTCCAAACAGACTTGTTTTCCTTTCCAATCCTTGATGCTTCTGAGGCGGAACTAGGCTTTAGCATGATGTCATCTCTCAGAATGGAGATTAATTGTGAGGAACCTTTCCCTTGCTATTCACCGGGTTATATACAACAAACTTCTTGCCGATTCGTGCTTATTCAAAAACAGTCCTAAACAAAATATGCATATGATGTATGTTTTTAAAACATCCAGACCTCTGAACATAAAAAGCCCTCTAGGGCAGGGGTGTCAAGCATGTGGCCCGGGGGCCGGATTAGGCCCCGGAGGGCTTCTATCAGGCCCGCCATGAAACTGGCTGTCTCCTGCTTCTTCTTCTCCTGCTGCATCATTGGAGGTTTGCAGCTTACAGATACACACCTGAACAGCATAGATGAGATTGCAACAGCACAGGCATTTTGATGCAATAATTCAGAGCAAGAGGTGTCAGTTATCAGACACTGTTAAAGAAAAAAAATATTGCAAGGGTGCTAATGTTTTAAGCATGTTTTTATTTTAAGTTGCAAAAACCCCTTTGTGTTTGTGTCTTTTATAAAGTTTATATCTCCACTACCGGGCACTACATTTTATGACACACATGGCCCGGCCCAACAAGTTCTCATTTATGTCAGATCCAGCCCTCGTAACAATTTAGTTTGACACCCCTGCTCTAGGGTTTTATCAAGAGGCTGTTTAGTCCAATATTGTCCAATATTCAGAACCACATCCTCCCAGGAACGCCACCTGCAGGGTATAGATCAAGATGGGTAGCTGTGTTAGTCTGTCTCTAGCAGTAGAAAAGAGTAAGAGTCCAGCAGCACCTTGAATACAATATGAGGATTGGAGCCCCCTTGGTCATCTTTGGGTCTGGTACTGGACCAATTCAGCTGACTGTCCTGGGCTGATGTGGACAAGATCCTGGGTGCTATGAAGCCTACTACTTGCCTCTTAGACCCATGCCCATCATGGCTGGTGAAAGCCAATGGTGATGGAATATGCCCCCCCCCAGTGGACACTGTGAATCTGTCCTGAGTTTGGGGGTCTTCCTGGGGAGATTAAAGGAGGCAGTGGTAAGGCCGCTCTTGAAGAAACAGTTTTTGGATCCTACTGATCCATCCCACTACTGCCCAGTATCAAATTTATCATTCTTGGCTAATGTAGTTGAGAGAGCTACAGCAGAACAAGTGTTTTCCTGGGGGGCACTTCAGCTCTGGACCCATTCCAATCTGGCTTCCACCCTGGCCATGGGATGGAGACAGTGCTGGTTGCTCTCAGAGATGATCTCTGTAGACAACTGGTTTGAGGTGGGTCAGCACTGCAGCTACTACGTGATCTGGCAACAGTGTTTGGCATGGTCGGTTATGATCTGTTGATCCACCACCTTGCTGATGTGGAGATCTGTGGGACAGCCTTGAAGTAGTTTGTCTCATTTCTCCAAAATCAGAAACAGAGGGTGGCTCTAGGGGAGAGGGTCTCACCATGATAGTCTTGGGTATGTGGTGTCCCCCAAGGGTCAATCCTATTTAACATCTACATGTACCCCCATAATCCAGATGGTGTTGAGCTTTGGGCTGGGTTGTCACTAGTATGCAGATGACATCCAGTTGTATCTGTTGATGGCTAACCAGCTGAATACCACCTCAGATATTTTGACTGAGGGTTTGGAGAAGGTGGTTCGTTGGTTGAAAAAGAGCTGGCAGAACTTACGTCCATCTAAGACAGAGGTTCTGTGGCTGGACCGGGGAGGTTTGGGGTAGGGTGCCAACTCCCAGTTCTTGACAATGTGCCTTTAACACCAGTACCAACCATCTGAAGTCGGGGCATGCTTCTGGATTCCTCCCTTTTGATGGAGGCCTAGGTCACACATGTGGCCAGACTGATGCTTTTCCATCTGTGCCAGGTTAGGCAATTGGTCCCCTCCCTGTCTCACCCGGACTTCGCCATGGTGATCCATGCAACAGTCATCTCCAGATTAGATTACTCTATG
Organism: Gekko gecko; assembly: GCA_029375565.1. Classification (NCBI taxonomy): domain Eukaryota; kingdom Metazoa; phylum Chordata; class Lepidosauria; order Squamata; family Gekkonidae; genus Gekko; species Gekko gecko. Next base: position 163,902,507 of record JAPDNY010000004.1, on the reverse strand, counting down.
TAGGGCTACCCTTGAGACTTACCCAGAAACTCTGACTGGTCCAAAATGCAGTGGCACACATTCTCACAAGAACTTCATTCAGAGTTCACATCCAACCAGTGTTCCACCACCTGCTCTGGCTCCGGGTGGAATACCAGATCAGGTTCAAGGTTTTGGTACTAACCTTTAAAGCCCTAAATGATCTCAGATCAGCATATCTCTGGAACTGCCTCTCCTGGTACATCCCCCAAAGAGCATTGTGCCTAATGGAGAACAACTTACTGGTGATCCCTGGCCCAAAAAGTATCTGGCTATCCTCAACCAGAACCAAGGCTTTTTTTGTCTCTAGCTCAAACCTGGTGGAATGCTCCACCAAGTGAGATAATGGGCCCTGTGGGATCTACTGCAGTTCCACAGGGTCTGTAAGACACAGATGTCCCACCAATAGGGTTACCAGTTTTTTGAGAGTTTCAGTTCCAACGTGAGAGGAGAGAATTTGTCAGTTTATTTAAAAAGAAGGCTTCTAGCTGGATAGAAAAGAGGACTGAAATGTTACTCCTATAAACTACTAGAGAGCAATTGAGCCAGCAACATGAGATAAAGAGCATTTGCCAGCCAATTTGAAAAAAAAAGGAAGAAGAAGAAGAAGAAGAAGAAGAAGAAGAAGAAGAAGAAGAAGAAGAAGAAGAAGAAGAAGAAGAAGAAGAAGAAGAAGAAGAAGAAGAAGAAGAAGAAGAAGAAGGCTTTCTAGACAGATAAAAAAAGAGGACCGGTTGCTACTATTAGAAATTAATTAACTGGCTTGCTCCTAATTCAAACACTTGAAATGGAACCAGAAGATAATTTGAGGAAATTAAAAAAGAAGTTAAGTTGCAATAATTTGAAGAAAGTAAAAAAAAGAAGAAGTTAAACTGTAACTATTTGAAGGAAGCAAAAAAGAAGAAGAAGTTAAGCTGTATCAAGAGGCTGACACCTTCTAACATAATAGGATTTACTCCTGAGGAAGATTGGTGAAATGAGTGTATAACCAGGTGCTCATTGAGGATGTTGGACTTATCCTTGAAAATGTTAGAATTGCCTGAGCAATATTGTAAAAGTTTTTTATTTATTTATTTATTTATTTATTTGCTATACAAATTGGTGTTCATAGGAATTATTAAATGTTATTGTCAATTTTATCACATTGTTTCTTTGTTTTGACATAATTTCCTGTAACTGTGATCCCTTCTTTGGTTTACTCAGCCTCCAGGTGGTGGCTGGAGATCTCCTGGGATTACAACTGATTTCCAGGCAACAGAGAACAGTCTACCGAAGCCCCACCCCTACCCAAACCCCATCCTCCTGAGGCTCCACCCCTAAAACTCCAGGTATTTCCCAACCCAGAGCTGGCGACTCTATCCCCCAGGCTTATGGTCGAGGGCAGCGATGGCTTCCATTCTAGACTGGCCTCCCTCCTTTTCATTCGCCCCCCACCTCTCCCCCTTTTGTGTCTGTTACCCCCATATTTGCCTAATTGTAGGCTACTGATTCTTCCCCTCTGGATAGGGGGCACTAAGTCCTGCTCCCCTTCCATCTGCCATCTTATTAGCTGTCAGTAGTATTTCAAGAACTGTTTTAACAGTTTAAATTTATCGATATTGTTTTACAAATATTGTTGTTAACTCTCTCCCTCTGAGCCCTGTTGTACAGGGGAAGGTGGGCTATAAAACTAATAGATAAATGCAAAGACCCAGGGCTCTTTTTGTATCAGGAACTCCTTGGCATATTAGGCGACACACCCCTAATGTAGCCAATCCTCCAGGAGCTTACAGTAACCCTTGTAAGAAGAGCTCAGTAAGCTCTTGGAGGATTGGCTACATCAGGGGTGAACTCCTTTGCATATTAGGCGACACACCCCTAACGTAGCCAATCCTCCAGGAGCTTACAGTAGCCCCTGTAAGAAGAGCTCAGTAAGCTCTTGGAGGATTGGCTACATCAGGGGTGTGTGGCCTAATATGCAAAGGAGTTCCTGCTACAAAAAGAACCCTGTGACTAACCTCTGCTTGAGTCCCTGAAGAGCTGCTGATAGCCTGAGTAGATAATACTGAACTCAATGGACCAAGGGTTTGGCTCAGCAGAGAAGAGGAGAGGAGATTGGATTTATACCCTGCCCTTCACTCGGAGTCTCAGAGTAGCTTACAAACTTCCCCTCCCCACAACAGACACCCTGTGAGGTAGGTGGGGCTGAGAACTGCTGTTTCAGAACAGCTCTGACAGAACTATGGCTTGCCCAAGGTCACACCAGCAGCTGCATGTGGAGGAGTGGGGAATCAAATCTGGTTCTCCCAGATTAGAGTCCACACACTTAACCACTATGCCAAACTGGCTTCCTGTGTTCAAGGAGGCCTCCTGTGTTCCAGAAGTGTGCCAGGATATTGGGCTCATAAATGGGACCGGCTCTAAGTGTGTCTTTGTTATCACTTTGTCTGGATCTACTATGAGAGCAAAGCAGATGGAGGAGAAGTGGATGATGTAAGAGACTCTGAGCTGCCACTTCTCACACTGTCCACCACACGATGTAATGACGTCCCTCTGCCCTGCCAGCCTCTCTCCTGTTTATTACATATGTAATTTATATCACACCTGCCCGTCGCTATGCTCAAGGTGACCAGCAAATCAAAATCCGACAAGCACATTTAGTCAACGCAAGGGAAAATGGAGAATCATCTCCTCCCTATGTTGATGGAAGCGGCTTGCTTGAATGGTCACATAATCCATGAAGGCATTTTTGGGTCCTCTGTTCTAGAAGGGGATGTTTATTGATGTTGGTAGTGGGATGGCAAAGGGGCACAAACAGTATCCCTTGCTCTTCAATAGCAGCTTATGCCCATCTATCTCTGTGTATCTGCCAATTGAGGGTAATAGATCTTGCATTTAACAGAATGGCCTCTGCCCTACTACTATGTCCCCAAAATAAATCTGATGGTCTTCAAGGACTGATGAAGCTCTACATTCTGCTTGGTGCAACAGACGACCATGGTTCCTCTTCTGGAATCGCTCTCTCTTCCTTGTAATATTTAACACAAAGAAAATGGTACATGATGTCATAATACGATGCAGGACTCCCATACTTATTCCTATCATTGGAAGATGAGGACGACAGTGGAGGGTGACACTTGTGTTGCATCATTAAGTCTTCCTGTTGGACAACATGGAGAAGAGACATTGAGATAGAAGCTCCATGAAGGTTTTTTTGGGGGGAGGGGTTAAAACAACTGTAATAAGTGAGCCTTCACATGGATGGTCCAGGTTAGCCCAGCCTCTTCAGATCTTGGAAGCTAAGCAGGGTTGGTCCTGGTTACTATTTGGATGGGAGACCACCTGGGATGTCCAGGGTTGCTATGCAGAGGACTGCAATGGCAGATCACCTCTATTCATCTCTCGCCTTGAAAATCCTACGGGGTCGCCATAAGACGGCTGCAACTTGACAGCACTTTCCACCACCAGCTACAAGCGGAGTCCAAAGTGAATCGCTGCCTCAGTCTGTTCTGCTGTGGCTACCAAGGTGTGTCCTTAGTTGGTGAGAACACAAGGCCAGTTCTGCTACTGAGGGCATGAACTCATCAGCCAAACACGCACCCTCGATGCAACTCTGCTCTTCACTTTAATAGCAACATCAGTCCCTCTGTTTATTTTGTTTGGTTTCTTGGTGGCTCTTCAAAAATAATTTTGAATCCAAATAGGGAATTTGTTAGTGATATGAGCAATTACATCCCATTTTTCTTTCTGTTGTTTCTTTTTTACTGACGGAATTATTATGCATGGGTGACCTTTCTTGATCCCACCAATGGTGGGGTTTTTTTAAATAATTAACAGTTCGTTGAAGTTTAACAAACAACAATACAAACATACAATAAGATCAAACAATGAGGTACATGTTGTAAGCTATAACAGAAATGCAGAGGAGTAATTTTCCATTAAACGAACAAACGGTAATGGTAAGCTTTGACAAACAGAATATAATGACTGAGAACACTATTATCATTCCCAAAGATGTATCATGAGCCCAGGTCAACAACCCTTTTGGGAATTTCATGCTGAGATGTGAGATATTCAAGTATGGGTAACCAAATTGTGAAGAAGGTAGAGTGCATAGAAGGTTGAGAAAGATATGTCAGATTGTCTGTGATTTTTGCCATCACAATGTTTGAAATAAAACATGCCTTTCTTTCTTTCTTTCTTTCTTTCTTTCTTTCTTTCTTTCTTTCTTTCTTTCTTTCTTTCTTTCTTTCTTTCTTTCTTTCTTTCTTTCTTTCTTTCTTTCTTTCTTTCTTTCTTTCTTTCTTTCCTTCCTTCCTTCCTTCCTTCCTTCCTTCCTTCCTTCCTTCCTTCCTTCCTTCCTTCCTTCCTTCCTTCCTTCCTTCCTTCCTTCCTTCCTTCCTTCCTTCCTTCCTTTCAATTTTTTTTTTACATTATAAACCTTAAAACTGATTAAAGCTACTACAGCAATATGCAAATACACAACCTTTATTGGCATAGCATAGCATAGATGGTACAAACGCTGGGGAATATTAAAGAGTAGGTTCATAGAACAGCATCAGACATAGTCACACACAATAAACACTCCATGGGGTGCCGGTAGGGTAGTCCCCTCCCTGATTACATGTGGCCTTAGATAGGATACGACTGAGTAACTGTAAGCCGCTCAGAGACCCCTTCGGGGGTTCGAGCGGGATAGCAAGCTGAAGGTATAAATAAATAAAATAAATATAATAAAATTACCTCTGAGCATGAAACAGCCTTAAAAAATTTTGTGAAGTGTTACCCTTGATTTCCACACATAGGCCAAAAATTCAGCAACAGAAAGAGTTATTGCTGGACTCTTGTCTGCTAAGAAAAAAAAATCCTTGTTGAGGGGGTCCCTCTGAAAAGGAAAGAGGGGGCAGATCAGGGTACTGCGCATAGTGGAATATTTGGGGCAGTGAAAAAGGATATGCACAATAGAATCAGGTTCCCCAAGAATACAGTTGCATAGTCTGTCCTTATATGGAATGCCGCTGTATTTACCTGAAACCACTGCTGACAGCAATACTGCTAGCACACTGAGACTGGAACTGTTCAGCAGTTATATGAAATGTGACACATGGATGAATGAGTACATGATTCCCTCTCTGTTTTTTTTTTTCCCCAGACTTGTTCTGAGTTCAGTTTCTGACTACTTTGCTGCCATGTTTACAAGCGATGTCTGTGAAGCCAAGCAAGAGGAAATCAAAATGGAAGGCATCGATCCTAGTGCCCTGTGGGACCTTGTCCAGTTTGCATATACAGGTACTGTAATGTATTAAAATCAGGGATGCCAAACTCCAGGTGGGGCCTGGGGATCCCCATGGAATTACAGCTCATCTCCAGACTACAGGTAATCTGGAGAAAATGGATGCTTTGGAGGGTGGACTCTCTGGCATTGCACCCAACTGAGGTCCCTGTCCTCCTCAGGCTCCATCCCCAGATCTCCATGAATTCCCCAACCTAGATTCACCAAACCTATTCTCCCATCCCCCTGCCAGTGGCATTTACACTGGTTCATTTGCCTTTAAACTTAAAAGTTGTGCTATTCAAACCTTTAAATCTGTGTAATCCTCAATAGTCCAGTAGCACCTTAGAAACCAGCTAATTTTCGGGGTATGAGACTCTGATGAAGGACGCTTCCACTCTCAAAAGCTTCTATGAAAATCTTTTATGTCTCTTGGGTGCTCCTGGACTTGAATCCAGCTATTTGGCTGCAGACCAACGTGGCTCCCCTCTGCAACTGTCTCCAGTAATGAGTGTGAAGGATTCTGAACATGTTTTCCAAAGGGTTGCGTGTTGTCTTTTTCTAGTGTTTAGGGGGAGAAACTGTGGCTCAGTGGAAGAGCCTCTGTTTTGTATGCAGAAGGTCCCAGGCTGAGTTCCCAGTCTCTCCAATTAAAATGATCAAGCAGTAGGTGATGTGAAAGACCTAAGATATTGGAGGGCTGCTGTAGAGTTGCTTTCCACCCACCGGTGGGAGCAGGGGAACCCCTGCTTTCACAGGCTCTTGCCTGCTGGCGGCCAGCTGGCTGGCGGGGGGAAATCCAGCCCCCAACTGACCTTTTTTGGGCCTGTGTCCAGTTGGGGGGTGACACTGGTTTTTGGGCAAAACTCTATGGTTGGGAGACCCCTTTCTCGCTGGTCAGGTAAGTCAGCCCGGCAACCCTAGGCTTCTGCCAGTCTAAGTAGACAATACTGACCTTGAAAGACCAATGTTCTGATTCTGTAGAAGACAATTCCATGTTTGTTCATGACCTCCATGGCTCCAGGACTCAGTGTTCTTTGTTGAAGTTCCCAGACTTGTGAGAGCAGAATGGACCATTGAAAAGCTATAAGTGAGCCATGGTAGGCCCTTAACAGAAATCATCAGTGCACTGCACCAGAGTTGAACATCAGTGTTCCATCCATCAGTAGCTACTGGCCATTGTGACTAAAGGAAACCCGCTCATGTAGAGGTGGGTCTTAAAACAAATGTCAGGAGGCAACATCAGTGGCCTTGGCCTCTAATCCTGTTTGCTGGCCTCCCTGGGCAACTGGTTGGCTATTGCCTGAAATAGGATGCTGGGTTAGATGGTCCACTGGTCTTCTTGTATTGTGATGTTCTCCAATGTCACTTGTTCCATTGTGAACTTGTCCATTTGCCATCCTCCTGGGGTCCATTTGGCATCCTTCTAGTGTCTACGATGAATTTCAATGCCATTTGTCTGTGTGGACATGCACTCAACCTGCATTTTATTTATGTGCATCCATGCATTTGCACACACACACAATACACATACATACACACAAGTGGGAACCTGCAAGGAAACTGAGGGGATGGCCATTGCATTTCCTCTGCTTTTGCTTCCTTCTCCCTCCCCATCCCTTCTCTCACTTTCTGTCTGTCTTAGTCTTCTCTCCCTCCTTCTCCCTCTGCCTGCAAGCCTTTTTCTCACCGCCTGTCCCACAACTCCCAATGTCACTCTTACACTCTTTTTTCTTTCTGCATCCCCTGCGCCTCCTGAGACACATCCAGATTCACACACTGTTATTCATTTCTCTCTTTCTTTCTCCATAGCCATTAATTTATCCTTCCTTCCCTCCTTACCACCCCCCACACACACACAGAATCTGTGGATTGGCCCATACTTGAGAATTACAATATAAGACATTATCTATCTATCTATCTATCTATCTATCTGTCTGTCTGTCTGTCTGTCTGTCTGTCTGTCTGTCTGTCTGTCTGTCTGTCTGTCTGTCTGTCTGTCTGTCTGTCTGTCTGTCTTCCTCCTCCTCCTCCTCCTCCTCCTCCTCCTCCTCCTCCTCCTCCTCCTCCTCCTCCTCCTCCTCCTCCTCCTCCTCCTCCTCCTCCTCCTCCTCCTCCTCTTCTTCTTCTTCTTCTTCTTCTTCTTCTTCTTCTTCTTCTTCTTCTTCTTCTTCTTCTTCTTCTTCTTCTTCCTATATCTGTCTATCTACACACACGGACACACACAAGATTATTAAAACATGAGGTGTGTGTGTGTGTGTGTGTATATATATATATATATATATATATATATATATATATATATATATATATATATTACATTTACCTCATACATACATATTCAATTCACCTTGCAGTCTGTAGTTCCATGCTGCTTCTATAATTGTGCTGCCTATCCAAATGAATGTGAAGTGCGTATCTCCCCTACCCTAAAAAAAAAAAAAAAAAATCTAGGAGGCTCCAGTGGAAAATACATGAAAAGACTGTGCAAGCAGCTCCATTCAACAACATGGAGCATTTAGATAGGAACAGGCTGTTCCTCTGAGAATTCCTATTGGGAAGGCATTTTTCAATTGACTCACCTGGGCCATGGATTCCTGCTGTGCCCAGTTGTGCAAGAGAATGATACCCTTGATCCCTTTAGTATTTGAGAGAGCTACTCTTCTGACTCAAGAGTGTTGGCTCAATATGTGTATGCTCTCTAAGGATGAAACACAGCCGTGCATAATTGTATAATCCCTGTATAATTAGACAGCTGCCTCTTGCTTGTCTGTCTGGAGCAAGTGCCATTGTAAGGCAGCGAAAACACTCTCATGTGTACATTGCTCTGAATTCCCCTTCTGTTTATAAAGTAGTGTTCTGCTTGTTGGAGTGAGTGACTCAGTATGCCTGGACACTGGGGCAGGGCGCTGTATCACCCTAAGTGTGCACAGGTGTTTACTCCTTGAATAGGATACCTCTTTGTCTTAACCTGAAAGCTGCCTTCTGACCAGTGTTCCTGCTAAGCTGAGTTGGTGTGAGCTAGCTCACAGCTTTTTTAGCCTCCGGCTCAGACATTTTTCTCTTAGCTCAGGAAGGATGGTTCCAGGGGAAACTAATTTATGCAGTAGCCAAATTGCTCACTCACAACTTTAATGCCAGTAGCTCATAAAATAGAATGTTTGCTCACAAGACTCCACAGCTTAGAGGGATCATTGCTTCTGACCCCTCCTCCCTCTCTCTTTCTTTGTCCTCTCACTTTCTTCACATGGCCTTCCATGGAGACATCGCTACAGGTCTCTCCTGTAGGGACAATGCCCTCCTACTCCCACACACATGATACCGGGCAAGCTGGCCATTTGTGATAGGGAAAGTACTCTTTAGATTAGGGTTCTGTCCCTTCTTTCATCTGCAACCTGAATGTGAACTGGTTCTACCTGAATCAATGTAAGTTTACCCTTTTTTGCAATATACTTCTTGGGAGATTGGTTTACTGCACTCAGTATTACGCTTCTACGACTGGGCAAAACTCGGCTATCTTAACCAAATATCCCAATAATGATGTCATGCTTATTTGGGGAAGGCACATCTTGGTATACAGACCAAGTAGCATCCTGTCTTAGTGCCGCTGATGCAAGCAGAACAAAAACAAATTTTTAATTAAAGTATGCTAAAGGGTATAAAGAATTTCAGGATTTTACCATTTTTTCCTCATATGGTTCTTCAGTCAAAGGCACAAAGAAATGCCCCTAGCATGGTGAATGTCTTGCTTCTTCGTGTTGTGTGAGAGTTAAGAACCACCAAGTCTCCTCTGAATTAATAGCCTCCAATACGCTCGCTCATTAACAGCCTTGCTCAGGTCTTGCCAACTGGGGGCCTTTGTGGCTTCCGTTGTTGAGTCCATCCATCTCCTGTTGGATCTGCCTCTTTTCCTGTTGCCTTCAGCTTTTCCTACCATGATTAACTTTTCCAGTGGGTCCAGGGCTCTTTTTGTAGCAGGAACTCCTTTGCATATTTCGTGACACACCCCTAATGTAGCCAATCCTCCAAGAACTTACAGAGCTCTTCTTACAGGGGCTACTGTAAGCTCTGGGAGGATTGGCTACATCGGGGTGTGTGGCCTAATATGAAAATGAGTTCCTGCTACAAAAAGAGCCCTGCCAGTGACTTTTGTCTTCTCATCATGTGACAAATGCACAATAGCCTCCATTTAGTCATTTTAGGTTCTAGGGACAATTCAGGTTTCATTTGACCTAGAACCCACTTTTTGGGGGTGTTCCCATCACCACATTTCAAAGGAATCCACTTTCTTCCTGTCAGCTTTCTTCATTGTCCAACTTTCATGTCCACACATAGTAATTTGGGACTGCTATGGCATGAATTATCTTGATCTTGGTCACTACTGGTGCATCCTTAAACCTGAGGATCTTTTCTAGCTCTCTCAAGACTGCCCTTCCCAGTCTCAATCTCCTTCTTCTGTCTTGGTTGCCATCTTCCTTCTGAGGGATGATGGGATGGAAAATCTTTAGGAAATAATGGGAAATCTTTGACAATTCTTCCTGCTCATCAGTGGATTTATTGCCCATGTATTTTTAAGCAATAGAGGGCTAGATTCAACTGAGGCTGGATGCCGCCCTTTCTCTGGCAAAATGGCAGCCACAGCACCACCATTTCTTTCATGTTTCACCAGGGTCATGTGAGAAACCATCCCCTCCCCATGCCATCATCCTTTGAGAGTGATCAACACATGGAATTCACTGCCACAGGAGGTGGTGGTGGCTACAAGCATGGACAGCTTCAAGAGGGAATGGGATAACATATGGAGCAGATGTCCATCAGTGGCTATTAGCCACAAGGTATAGATAGGGACTCTGGAGCAAATGATGTTCTTTATTCTTGGTGCTTGGGGGGGGGGTCGACAGTGGGAGGGCTTCTAGTGTCCTGGCCCCACTGCTGGACCTCCTGATGGCACCTGGTATTTCTTGGCCACTGTGTGACAGAGTGTTGGACTGGATGGACCATTGGCCTGATCCGACATTGGCTTCTCTTCTGTTCTTATGAGAAACTAGACTAATACTATAATGAAAAGTAACTGTGGGCTGAGCTTCTGAAATCACGTATGTTTTGCTGATAGAAAAGAGTGTTAACCAAGCTAATGACTTCAGTTTCTATCCTGCCTCTCATCCAGTGCCCACAAACTGATATTAACAGTCATGAATAAAACAAAGGAATCAGTTTTATAGTTCCTCCAAAACTATTCCAGTCTAGACTATGAAGGACCTCTCATACATCACTGAAATCAGTACTACCAGCAAGCAAGCTGCTCAGTAGTTTTCTCAGCGAGGAGAGACCGTGAACTGGAAGAGACCCCATGAACTCATTTTGTGGACACCTCTCTACTGTATGGTTTATACAATACCGTGAATCTGGAATATTTTTGTGGTGGTGGTGGTGGGTTTTTTTTAACACATGCCAGTTATGAAGACTTTTAGTCCTGCCCCTTCGAATTCCAAGTTGCCATTTTCTTTTAGTAAGAGGGGAATATCTAGAGTGGAGGATTTAGAGTTATTTGTCTCACAAGGAAATCTAGAAGCTTCTCCCTTAGAACTTTTCCTCATGCTCAACTTGTCCCTCAATGCATTAACAATGCATTGTCCCTCAATGCGTTAACAGAAGCATTGTTCCTGTGATAGTTCCGCTCTATTCTGCTATGGTCAGGCCTTACCTGGAGTACTGTGTCCAGTTTTGGGCACCACACTTTAGGAAGGATGTTGACAAGCTCGAGCGTGTCCAGAAGAGGGCAACCAGGATGGTGAGAGGGTTGGAATCCAAGTCTTATGAGGAAAGGCTGAAAGAGTTGGGTATGATTAGCCTGGGAAAGAGAAGACTTAGAGGGGACATGATTGCAGTCTTCAAGTATTTGAAGGGCTGTCATGTAAAAGATGGAGCAGATCTATTCTCTCTTGCTCCGGATTGCAAGACTAGATCTAATGAGTGGAAATTACAAGGGAGTCGTTACCGGTTAAATATCAGGAGAAATTTCCTAACTATAAGAGTGGTTGAGCAGTGGAACAGTCTGCCTTGGGAGGTGGTGGATGCTCCTTCTCTGGCCGTTTTCAAGTGGAGGCTGGATGACCATCTTTTGGGTATGTTGTAGGTAAGTAGGGCTATCTTTTGGCTATGCTCCTGCAGAGTGAAGGGGGTTGGACTAGATGACCTGCAAGGTCCCTTCCAACTCTAACATTCTATGATTCTATTCCTTGCAATCAGTTTGGGCAGGGCTCTTCTGCCGAAGGGTTCCTTTGCATGTCTGCCCTCCCTTTGTGCATTTTGCAGAGTCGTTTTCTTTTCTTCTGCACACGCCTTCAGTAATGAAGATTTCCAAGGGAGGCTGGTGGTGTCATCAATGGTAGCATCACAACACACACACACCCTTTACATTTTTTGTGTGTGCTTCTATTGATTTACCAATATCACGGCTGTGTTTATTTTAAAAAATGCTAAAATATTGATACACCATTGTAATGATAGGTCAAGCAGGTTCTCTGAATTCCCAGCTTCCATTTTTTTTAAAGTAAGTCTCTAGCCTTTTCCCACCTGGAGATAGAAGGGGGGGAAAGCATATCTCCACGTTTCTATTAAAAGGAAACGATCCTAATGTACAGAAGTGAACGGAAGACTTTTTCTACCATGGGACATGGGAAATCAGAGTGGAAAAGCAATGTCTGCCAGGGGGGTGTTAACTCTTTGAGAGCCAGTGTGGTGTGCTAGTTCAAGTGTCAGGCTAGGACCTGAGAAATCCAGGCTCAAATCCCCACACATGCCATGGAAACTCACTGGGTGACCTGGAGCCAGTCACACACTCTCAGACTAACCTACTCCTAAGGGTCATTGCAAGGATAAAACAGAGTAGAGGCAAATGACATAAACCAGTTTGGGTGAAAGGCAAAATACAAATAAGGAGGAGATTGGATTTATACCCCACCCTTCACTACCCAAGGGAGTCTCAGAATGGCTCAAAAACTCCTTTCCCTTCCCCTCCCCACAACAGACACCCTGTGAGGTAGGTGGGGCTGAGAGAGCTCTGACAGAAACATCTTTTTCAAGAACAGCTGTGCCAGAACTATGGCTTGCCCAAGGTCATCCAGCGGATGCAAGTCGAGGAGTGGGGAATCAAACCCGGTTCTCCCAGATTAGAGTCCACACACTTAACCACTACACCAAACCTATTCACCATTATCTTTTCCAAAGAAAACCTTCCTGCCTTCAGGATTTCCAGTACATGTGCAAAAATCTCAAAGGGGAATTCTTTTTTTGGAGGGGAGGTGGAGTAATTTGAAAAGAAAACAATAGGTAGGTAAAAGATTTATAATCCCTTCTGTCATTTCCTGCCACTTTTCTGTGCTCAACTACTGCCCCCCCCACCAGGAAGTGGCTTCCCCCCCTTTGGAATGGCGCTGATACACTTTCAAACATTAGATTGTAACAGGTACCTAGCTCCTTAATACTCATTAGTTTCCCAGGCTTGACATTAAAAATGCATTGTGTTCACCAGCAGCTTTCATAGTAAATGAGGTTTCTACAAACACATGTGGTTACCAAAAGACTTTTGTGCTCTGTACGGAACTGATAAAATTATGGCTTAAATAAAGCATGCTGTCCTCATAGAAGGGGCAGGGGGGAAGGAGTAGAAAATTAAACCTTGAAATTGCAAAACGTTTTTTTTTTTCCGACAAGGAAACGGTAATGCTCCTGTGACCAAGCAGTGCCCTCCACAAAACGAATTAAACCTTGGCGTTCAATGAATAAACTATTGCACGTATATACATACACACATATATTGTAATGTTGGTGTTAAGTGAATTTCTTTCCATCCCATTAAGTGCTTAATTGAATATTAAGATATTTGTTAAAACATTCCCTTGTTATAATGGGATTACTATATGTTGTTTTATTATGTAAACTCAATACGGAGCTTTCATTACAACGTAAATGAAATTACAGTTTCATTAGGACTGCCAGTTTAATTCAAATAGTATGTATTATGCAAATGTATAAGTAACGTATTGCCGCAATTTATGCTTCTTTCTCCGAGAATACCAATTACTTAGCCTTCTAAATCAGTAGGCTGAGACTGGCTAGTTTTAAATATGCACAAATATATATATTTTACTGCCCTTTGGAAGGTGGTGAACTGCTTAACAGCCAGCCTGGTGTATAAAAATATTTCTGTGTGTGAATCAGTGCATCTAGATTTTTTACCCCTTGTGCTCACTGAAGGGTGTTGGAGAGGGGGCGCGCTGCTGAACAGGTTGGGTGGATCCTAAATTTTATCTTATTTATTTATTTATTGTATTTATAATCCACCCTCCCCGCAAGCGGGCTCCAGGCGGCTCACATTTCCTGGCACAAAGTGCCAAGGTTCATATACAGTTAAAACATTTAAAACATTAAGACATTTAACACTATTAAAACATTTAAAACATTCAATACACTTAAACGTTCAGCGGTTTCAATTAAAGTGCGGTCAATAAATAGCCAAGATGGCGTGACCTATCATACAGGCTCAGGCAAGTACAGGCTGCTAGGTGGATTGGCTCGATCTCATTGCAGGCCGCCTCCACCACAGATGTTAATAGTGGTCATTGGTGGTAGTGTGGGCGGCTCCTAGTTAAAGGCCTGGTGGAAGAGCTCCATCTTGCAGGCCCTGTGGAACTGCACAAGATCCTGCAGGGCCCTGATCTCCTCTGGGAGCTCATTCCACCAGTAAGGAGCCACCACTGAGAAGGCCCTGGCTCTAGTAGCCGTGAGCCTGGCCTCTCTGGGGCCTGGAACAACCAGTCAATGTTGCGTCCCCAACCATAGTGCTCTCTGGGGTATATACGGAAAAAGGCGGTCCCTCAGGTATGTTGGACCCTGGCCATATAGGGCTTTAAAGGTAAGTACCAGCACCTTGAAGTGAATTCAGTATGCTATTGGCAGCCAGTGCAGCCCCTTCAGCACTGGCTGGATGTGCTCCCATCTAGGGAGACACATCAGTAGCCTGGCCGTGGCATTCTGTACTAGCTGCAGCCTCCAAATTTGCACCAAGGGCAGCCCCATGTAGAGAGTGTTACAATAGTCTAGCCTCAAGGTGACCATCGCGTGGTTCAAGGAAGGGAGCCAACTGCCAAACCAGCCGCAGATGGTAGAAGGCCGACTTAGCAGTGGCTGCTACCTGGGCCTGCATTGACAAGGAGGGTACCAGGAGCACTCCCAGACTCATAACCACCGGCACAGGTACCAATGGTGTCCCATCAAAGGCTGGGAGTGGGAGCCCCAACCCTGAACTGCCCCAACTCAGGCACAGGACCTCCATCTTTGCCAGGTTTAGCTTCAGCCAGCTCAGCCTGATCCAACCATCCATGGAATGCAGTGCTCGGTCCAGGTCTTCCAGTCTGGAGTCTAACTGACTGCCCAACATCAGATAGAGCTGGGTATCATCAGCATACTGGTGACACCCCAGCCCAAACCTCTGGACAATCTGGGCAAGGGAGCGCATGTAGATGTTGAAGAGCATTGGGGAAAGCACTGCCCCCTGAGGCACTCAGCATTTGAGCAGTTGCCTCCGGGACTGCTATTCCCCTAGCGCCACCCTTTGTCCCCGACCTTGGAGACAAGCCACTGCAAGGCAAGCCCCTGTATCCCCACATAGGCGAGGCAGTGGGTTAGTAGCTGATGGTTGACTGTATCAAATGTGGCCAACAGATCTAACAACAGCAACACTGCTGAACTGCCCCAATCCAGATGCCTCCAGAGGTCGTCGGTAAGGGCAACCAGTGCTGTCTCCGTCCCGTGTTGTGGGCGAAAGCCGGACAGGAAGGGATCTAGTACGGAAGCATCATCCAGAAAGCTCTGTAACTGTATCGCCACCAGCCAAAGGCTGAGATATCTGAACACATAGCATATAGACAAGAACTGCATATGAACTTAGTTCTAAATATGTGGAAACCTTTTACAGAAATTTATTTGTAGAGCTGCCACCACTGTTGTTATATTTTTATGTATATATTTTCATATATATATACATATACATATATATATATATACACACACACACATAAAATATTTGTGTATATTTTTAAAAAATTCTATTTAGTTGCTGGATTTTGATTTCTTTCTTTCTTTCTTTCTTTCTTTCTTTCTTTCTTTCTTTCTTTCTTTCTTTCTTTCTTTCTTTCTTTCTTTCTGTCTGTCTGTCTGTCTGTCTGTCTGTCTGTCTGTCTGTCTGTCTGTCTGTCTGTCTGTCTTTCTCCCTTTCTCCCTTTCTCCCTTTCTCCCTCTCCCTCTCTTTCCCTCTCTCCCTCCTTCCTTCCATTTTTTAAAATCTGAATCCAAGCACCTTCCCCCACTTGGCATATGTGGCCAGTGGTTATGTTGAAGAATCCCTGCATTGAAGTTCAAATGGAACAGAGCAACAGTATAACAAAACTAGACTTGTTTTCACATGGAATCTGTGAGCTGGAACAACTGTGGCACTCGATACTGAAGTGCTCAACAAAAAGGGGATCTCCATGGACATTTCTCTACTTCAGGACTGTTTTCTTCATCTGACAGTTCCTTTGCGAAGATGGTCCTGGGGCACATTGAGTGTTCTGTGAGGCCTCTGAACATTAGTCTTCACCCTGTGAATCTCCGCACCCCTTGTCTCCTGTACTGTTAACCTCATGTAGAGGGATAGACATTCAGGTTGTTTCAGCTTGGGGACGATTGCTAGTTCTGGTTGGATGGCTGCTGTGCCTGTAAAGATATCTCCAATGGTAACACTGGTTGTGTGTGGAGACTTACTCCACACTTTCTCTCCTACCTATCTCCCCCCCTTCCTTCCATTTAGGATTGCCATGTTTGGATTGGGAAATACCTGGAGATTTGGGGAGAGTGGAGCCCAGGAACAGTAGGATTCGGGGAGGGGAGGGACCTCATCAGGATGCAATGTCATCAAGTCCTCCTTCCAAAGAAGCCATTTTCCCCAGGGGAATTGATTTCTGTAGCCTGGAGTTCAATCGTAATACCAGGAGAATGCCAGGCCCTACCTGGAAGTTCCACCAGTGAGCTTTTTCTGTGGTTTTAAAAATGATCAGTGCTTGGGAAATTGTTGTAGTTTATCCTTACTACTGGTAACAACAACAACAACAACAACGATAATGATAATAATAATCTTGCAAAATCCCACCAGTGGTGATCGTAGGGAATGTTATCAGATGGGGCAGCAGTTGTAGGTGAGGCGATGTGAAAATCCACCTTTTCTTCCACCCTTTCCCAAACCTGCTTTGTGCATGATCTTCTAGGAAAGACAGCACCAGGGCCAGTTTGAGAAGAATCTCAGCAAAGCTGGGGGAAACCTGGAAGGTGGGTGGAAGTACAATGAAGTCATGTATAAGACAAATTTCAATCTATTGTGATGCATGAGTGTATGTGTGTGTGTGTGTTTGGAGGGGGAGATTTGGAGCCCTCTGTGAAAGCAAGTATTGTGTAATAGAGGCTACCCAAAGAGAGCCAGTTTGGTGTAGTTAAGAGTGTGGACTCTAATCTGGGAGAACTGGGTTTGATTTCCCACGCCTCCACATGCAGCTGTTCTGGAAAGAGCAGTTCTGGAAAAAGCTCTCTCAGCCCCACCTACCTCACAGGATGTCTGTTGTGGGGAGGGGAAGGGAAAGGAGATTGTAAGCCACTCTGAGACTTTGTAATACCTCCTCCTCCTCCTCCTCCTCCTCCTCCTCCTCCTCCTCCTCCTCCTCCTCCTCCTCCTCCTCCTCCTCTTCTTCTTCTTCTTCTTCTTCTTCTTCTTCTTCTTCTTCTTCTTCTTCTTCTTCTTCTTCTTCTTCTTCTTCTTCTTCTTCTTCTTCTTCTTCTTCTTCTTCTTTTCTAAAAATCACAGTTCGTTGGTACTGGGTATCATAACTGAAATGATGGGTTGAAATGGGATTGCAACATCTTTAGTATATTTTATATGTGTCCTGTGGTTGGTTGTTTCTGCCAATAGGTAGTACCTGAAGATATCCTAGAATCCCAGCTGATATCCAGACTACAGAGATTACTTCCTCTGGGGAAAAAAATGGCTTCTTTGGAAGGTGGAGTCTGTGGCACTATACCTGCTGAGCTTCCCTCTCCCCAAACCTTGTCCTCCCCAGGCTCCACCCCCAAATATCCAGGAATTTCCCAGCTTGGAGATAGCAACCCTACCTGTCAAGCTTTGGAACCTTTTGCATTATAATTTACAAATATGCAGACATGAAACAGCCTATGGGAAGGCTGGAGCACGGAAATTCCAACTGAGCATCTCCATTTGACCTTGCCCCCATGAATGCATTAAACAGAATTTGTCCAAATTATCATATCACTTATTTTGCCCCTACACACATGGCCTGAATGAGAAAAATAATGGTTTCTGTAAGGTTGTTTGCTGTGAGGGAGAACAACAATTTTTTTTTAAAAAAAAAACCTTTTTGGCCACTGTGTAATGCAGAGTGCTGGACCAGATGGGCCATTGGCCTGATCCAACATGGCTGCTCATGCGTTCTTTGGGGCTGGGAGTGAGAGATTTCTTTGGGTGGTCATTATTTCCATTGTTTTTGGACTGGACTGGCGTTGATCACGATGCCCTGGCTCGTGGTTCTGTTCTCAAAATGTTTTCTTTCCAAGTTCTGAGAGGGATTTCAGAGGTTTCCCCCAAGTATCCGTTTCAGTGCTGAACTTTATGCTTTGTTGGTAACTAAGAAAATCAAACGTCTGTGGGCAAATGCGATGATGAATTAAATTATCAGTGTAGTCCTAAGCAGAGTTCCACACTTCTAACTCCCTTGAAGTCACTGGGTTTAGAAGGGGTGACTCTGTTCAGGTGAGCGCCGTTTATTTAACGTTTATACTTTCCTTTCCCCAAGCTAGGGCCCAATGCAGTTTGCAACATATAGCACGAGGAACACGATCCTAAAGAGAGTTATGACCTTCTCAGGCAATTGTCTTCAACAGACAAAAACCACGACTCCAAGTATAGCTTAATGGGGTCTGAACTTACTGAGACTGAGAGGGGGGAATATTGTGGTGTCGTAGGAAATAGCTGAATGGCAGTGTCAACACAGTGTGCTTGAGCAGTGAAAGAGGCAAACCCTGTGCCGGAGATTATTAGGAAAGGGGTGCTGGATTAGATGGATCACTGGTCCGCCCCCAGCGGGGCTCTTCTTATGTTCTTATGTTTATGTCCTTAACTCTGTTTTGGATTACATTGCAAACCACCCCATTCTGTCCCTGAATTATGTCGAAGAATGGCAAAAGACAAACACCAGAAGTATGCTGGGAATCAGCAGCTTCCTACTCAATAGAAAGTCAGTCCAGACATTGTAAAGGTTGTGTTGTAGGGTTGCCAGCTTCGGGGTGGGAGATCCCTGGAGATTCAGGGGGTGGAGCCTGGGGAGGGTGGGGTTTGGGCAGGGGAGGGACTTCAGCGAGGTGTAAAGTCATAGAGTCCACCCTCCAAAGTAGCCATTTTTCTCCAAGGGAACTGATCTCTGTTGTCTAGAGATCTATTGTAATTCTAGGAGACCTCTAGGTCCCACCTGGAAGTTGGCAAGCCTGTGCTGAAATCAACAAATGTTAGCAACATTTTACAAAACAAAATTTACAGACTTTGGGTGAGAAATGGAAGACTTAAGGACTATAACTAGTCAGAGAGACAGACAGATGTTTTTTTTCCATGTCTGTCTGTCTGTCTATCTATCTATCCAGGGCTTTTTTTGTAGAAAAAGACCAGCAGAAACTCATTAGCATAACAGGTCACACCCCTGACAGCACAGCTCATTAGCATATTAGGCCATGCCCCCATGTTACCAGAAGTGTGGTCATCCAGCCACACCCACCTTTTGCTTCTTATTCTGTTTACCTTGTTTGTTGTCAAAACCCAGGGCTTTTTTTGGAGCAGGAATTCCTTTGCATGTTAGGCCACACACCCCTAATGTAGCCAATCCTAATGAGTTCCTGCTGGGCATGGCCAACGGGAGCCAGCTGGAATTCCATTCCTGTGCGTTCCTGCTCCAAAATAGCCCTGTATCTATCTATCTGTCTATCTGTCTATCTGTCTATCTATCTGTCTGTCTGTCTGTCATCTATCATGTATCATCATCTCCCTTCTCCCATCTCCCATCTAGAGTCTGCTTATGATATTTCCCTGACTCTTTCACCACAATAAGGCCATTTGATGTTTCTTTGACCAATTTATCATTTAGATTTTGGGTGGTGGCAAATGTTAAAAGTACATTCTATTCATTTAAAAACCTATCTGCTGTGACAAGATGAAATACCAATCACAGAGCCATGTGCAGAGTTATTGTGGTCTAAGCCCATTATTTCGGGGAGCTCCGGCTGAAATAACTGCACAGGATTGCATTGTTAGTGAATTTTTATATTCTGCTCTTATCAAGGTGACACAAAGACATAACATTGGTATTCATGATGGGAGCACATCATAAAGATTTAACTTTTTTTGGTACAATCAATAGCTACAAAATTTGCTAGTAATGGAGCCTTAATATATATACCATAAAGGCTTGCTGAACATTCGTTTTATGCTTTTGTTGTAAACATTTATCGATTGTGATAAAACTCTTACAGAATGATAGCCTAAGGTAGTATCTTTTAGTTTGACTTGATAAAATTTAAAATTGGCTGAATACTACCAATAGGATATGAAGCTAAAGTAGATTCATTGTGACCCACCTAGATGGGGGGATTTGGAGATCACCCCCCCAATATATCTTATTCCATAAGGGTTGCCAGTCTCCAGGTGGGACCTGGAGATCTCTCAGAATTACAACTGATCTCCAGACAACAGAGATAAGTTCCCCTATGGAAAATAACTGCTTTGGAGGGTGGACTACATGGCATTGTACCCTGCTGAGGCCCCTCCCACTAGCCTCCCCAAGCTCCACCCCAAAACCTCCAGGGATTTTGCAATCCAGACCTGGCAACCATAATTCTTCACTTCCATTTTGTAAGAAGCAGGCAACTAGCCCTTTTTGTTGCAGAGATATAAGGGGAAATGAGCAGGCTATTTTTGTTCAGATTGTCTGGAAGGAATGGAGGAGGAGAAACTGCAAGTTAACTGGAGTTGTGCCAGCCCTTTCCTGACCACATGCATTCCCATCTGCTCTGCCCTTTTCTCCCTTTGTTTCTTTCTACTATATTTTTTTGTTGTGTGCTGCCTCTTTAATAGGCCAAGCCCAGAAGGCCTCAATATAAGCAGGTTTACATGTGAGAATGGAAAGAAAAATGTTTTTACTTGTATAACTGGCAAATTGCTGAGTGACGAGTTTTCATATATTGTTCAAGACCAGGCCAGTATGGGGCTTTGATGGACAGGAACCAGAAATCTCTGTTAAGTATTTAGTATCTTTTCCTTCAAGTCAAGTAGTGTGTCCTGAGATTTCTCTGTTGTGTGTTTTATTTGCAGGGATTTGAACACACTTTCTTTTAAACAAACAATCATTTTATTAATAGGTATTTTATTAATAGAAAGCATTTATCAATACAACATTTATTAATAAAAACGTTGATAAAACATTTTATTAATAGAACAGTAACTTCCTCATTACAGATTGAAACTTCATAAAATACAAACTTCATAACCGAGCACTAGTAAGTATATAACAACTTTATCAGACAGTAGTAGCTATATATTAGGCAGCACATTGTCAACTAAAGAGGTGTTGAGTAGTGAATGCAGAACATGTGCTATATATTAAAAACACACACACAAAGACTGTATATAAGAACTGTATATAAGAAATGGAATATAAGACTGTATATAAGAGCACGACCAGACATTGTAAGAGAGGAGATAGAGAAGGAGCTACAGGTAAAGAAGGCTTAGATATGCAGAGTTGTGTGGCTGGTCCTGAGATTTCTAGAACTCGTACAAATAAAATAGCTTGAATTTTTGTGGCTGCAGTATACACAATGTCCTGTCCTCTCTGAATGTCCACAGTGACAAGTGAGAATATCTGGCAGAAAACTGGAGTGAGATGTATAGTATTTTGGAGAGCTTTCATTATTATTTGCTGTGGGGAATTGGCCTGTGAAGTATTTTCATTTTATTTACTTTCATTCATACCCTGCCAATTTTTCCAAGGGAACTGATCTCTGCAGGCTGGAGAACAGCTGTAATTCCAGGAGAACTCTGGGCCCCACCTTGAGGTTGGTAACCCTACTACTGCCCCCAAGGAAAATTTGTGTTCCCTCCTCATAACTTTTCTGGCTCTGGGCCTGAGACCCATTCTACCTGCAATTCAGCACCTTTCCTACATTGGCCTAACCAGGAGCTAGGTAAATGTCTGGTTTGGGGTCATAAATATCCCTTCTACAAAACCTGCCTGACAGCAAGAGGATTGACAGCTTCCTTTTGGGAAATTCCCGGAGATGATGGTGGTGGAACCCAGGGAGGATGGGATGTGGGGGGGATGGATCTCAACAGGGTATGGTGCCTTAAGACTCTGCCCTCAGTCGTAATTCCTGGATATCTCCAGGTGCCACCTGGGGGTTGGCGAGCCTATTCTTCCCTCTTCCCTGTCTTTTTTGTCTCTTGGCAAAACTGTCTCACTGTGGACTGTAGTTCATGGGGGGCGGGGGAAATGAAAGGCCACTGAGGGGAGCGGAGAGCTCATTGGTAAACAGACTTCATAGAACAAGTGAATATGTCACTCTGATCTAAAGAATAAGAAAGTTGGGACCTGGAGATCTCGCCATAGAGTTAGGGACGGCTGGAGAGATCTCCAAACTACAGAGACAAGTTCCCCTAGAGGAAAAAAAGGCTGCTTTAAAGGGTGGGCTCTGGGGTATTATACCCCACTTAGTTCCCTCTCTTCCTTAAACCCCGTCCTCTGAAGGCTTCACCCCCCCCAAAAAAAAACAACAACAACAGATCAACCTGAGATTTTCTGTCCAGAGCTTGCAATGTGGAGCTAGCAACCACTATCCACATTAGGGATAAGAGTGGGGGAATAAATTAGGTAGACAGGTAGATAGACTGATAAGTAGATAGGTAGATAGGTAAACAGCAGCAACTGACCCTTTTCTATAAAGGGCCTTTTCAGCGGTGGCTCCTCTCTGGTGGAATGAGCTCCCGGAGGAGATCAGGGCCCTGCAGGACCTTGCAGAGTTCCGCAGGGCAAGACAGAGTTCTTCCACCAGGCTTTCAATGAGGAGCCATCGCCACCACTGCCATCAACGGCCACTAATATTAACGTCTATGGCAAGGGGCTGGCCCTGCATTGAGATTGTACCACATTACCGTGGGAAGCTGAAATACCGCTGAATGGAGAGTCTAGTACTGTGTCTGATGGCGTGCCTTTTAAAACGTCTTGTAAGAACGGCCATCGTAATGAGCACTTTAACTGGTATTTGTTATTGTATGATTGTTTAAACTGTTTTTATATATGTTTTATCATGTCTTGGCATCCGGTGCTGATAAATGTGAGCTGCCCTGAGCCCGTTCATGGGGAGTGTGGGATACAAATCCAAAAATAAATAAATAAAGATATAACGTCTGAGGCAAAAGGGGAATGTTTTCCCTTGTTTCTCAAAACAACAGGTATTTAGCTTGACAGGTTTCGGGGGGGGGCATTCTACGGTTGTGACACTATGACCAGAAGATATGTCTTCTGAGGTCCTTTCCGCATTTGCCTGCCACTCTGGATTTTCTCAGTGTGTCGGGGCAATTTAAATCCACGGCAAAACAGCTTCCAAATAACCCGGGGCAGCGGCAGGATGAAACTGGGCTGACCACAGAAGGGAGGGAATGGAATAAAATTGGGGGGGGGGGATGGAATAAAAAGAAGGTTGAACTCGATTTTAGTGCAGAATAGGGTGGGGTGGGGAACCTGGATTAAAAAGAAGTTTGGATTCGATTTTAGTGCAGAATTGCTTGGAGGACACTGTGGTGAACATAGATTAAAAGGAGAGTGCAGGAAGGGCCTGAGTCTTCACTTACTTCCTTACTATAACAAACACTGAGAGATGGATAGAGGCAATGCACCCCTGTTGATTTTTCATGGACCCTTCATTGATCACGATATCCTTCTGGGCTGAAATATGGTCAATGAGTCATCAGTCCAGACCTCCCGGTATTGCAACCGATCTCCAGGCAACAGAGATCATCCCCCTTGGAGAAAATGGCTATTTTGGAAGGTAGACTGGCATTATTCCTTGCTGAGGGTCCCTCCCCAGGGCTCCAACCCCAACATCTCTAGGTGTTTCCCAATGTGGATTTGGGAGTCCTAGTGGAGGGCCTCCTTTGTATCCCCCTGTCAACTGGGGCATGGTTGGGGGGAGGTACATAATGTACCTTTTCATGTGCATTCTCTGATCAATGGAGTGCCTTCCTGAGAGATAGAATGATAGAATCATTGAGTTGGAAGGGGCCATACAGATCATCTAACCCCCTGCCCAATGCAGGATCAGCCTAAAGCATCTCTGGCAAATATTCGCCCAACCTCTTCTTGAAAGCTGTCAGTGAAGGGGAGCTAACCACCTCCCTAGGCAGCTGATTCCATCTTTGAACCACTCTGACCGTGAAAAAGTTTTTTTTCTAATATCCACCCAATATCTTTCTGCATATAATTTAAACCCATTGCTTCGGGTCCTGTCCTCTGCTGCCAACTGGAACAGCTCCTTGTCCTCCTTTCAAATATTTAAAGAGAGCAATCATGTCCCCCCTCAGTCTCCTCTTCTCCAAACTAAACATTCCCAGGGCCCTTAGTCTTTCCTCGTAGGGCTCAGTCTCCAGACCCCTGATCATCCTTGTCGCTCTCTTCTGTACCCTTTCGATTTTGACCACATCCTTTTTGAAGTGAGGCCTCCAGAACTGTGCACAGTACTCAAGTTGCATCCTGACCAAGGCAATACACACAGGGGCTAAGACCTCCTGTGATTTCTATGCTGTGGCCCTTTGAATACAACCCAAGACTGAATTTGCCTTTTTTGCCACCGCATCACACTGACTGCTCATATTTAGTTAACAGCCCACTCTGATCCCAAGATCTCTTTCGCATACACTACTCCCCAGAAGCGTATCCCCCATCCAGTATTTGTGCTTGACATTTTCGTGGCCCAGATGTGATACCATGCATTTATCTTTGTTGATTTGACCACTGCTGCTCTCCTTTCATCATGCAGTGGAGACCAGGTTATCTGATATGTTTGTCTGAACTGAATGAAGAGTGGCAACTCTGGTCCTGTTGTCCGATCCGTTCAGCTAAGCTTTTAAATTATTGTGTCATGACTGTTTTGTTAACTTATTGTGCTGAACCAAGAAGTGGGATAGAATAAGTTCAATAAACACATAAATAAATATTTTTTTAAGGTAGAGATTTCAAGCCCTTCCCTATGTCCCTGTGTTCTAGCTACAGTCATCAGGCAACCACCTGTTGGCTTTCCCACCACTTAGGATGGCCCATCTGGCATCGACCAGAGCCCAGGCCTTTCCATTGTGTCTCCAGCTCTGCAGAATGGGCTCCCTTAAAAAAATGAGAAGGGACCTTGGAGATCTTCAGGAGTTGCTGCAAGGCATGCCTGTTTGCCAGGGTGTAGAGCCAGCTTGGTGTAGTGGTTAAGTGCGCGGACTCTTATCTGGGAGAACCGGGTTTGATTCCCCACTCCTCCACTTGCACCTGCTGATGTGACCTTGGGTCAGTCACAAGCTCTGGCACAGCTGTTCTCTCAAGGGCAGTTTCTGTCAGAAGTCTCTCACAGGGTGTCTGTTGTGGGGGGGGAAGGGAAAGGAGTTTGTAAGGCGCTCTGAGACGCCTTTGGGCAGTGAAGGGCGGGGTATAAATCCAAACTCTTCTTCTTCTCTTCTTCTTTGAGGGGGGTTGAATGGCAGGCATCTTTTAAAGGGTGAAGGGTTGGGGGGATTTGGGATTACTATTTTATCTTTCTTTTTAGCTGGGAATATTTTGACTATTATTGTAAACAACCTTGACGAAGAGGAAAGGTGGGATATGTGAAAGTCAGGTTGTTGTTTCTTATGAATCACCCACCCTGCAAACAGGCCCTGGTTTATTTACAGCCTTGTAAAATATTTTAAAATACAATTAATGCATAATTAAGAATACCAAAAGAACAATAAATCAAACCTATCCAAGGTGGCAATAACATCTCTCTCTAATAGCATCCAATGAGAGCTAATGGAATGTTAGTGAGAGACAGTTGGAAACAGCAGTTGAGAGTTATCAGTGAGGGCGTGAGAGAGCAGAGAGTATGTCCGGCTGAGTGAAGCTGAGGTGAAGATCAGCTTAAAGCTAACTGGACAGAAACGTCAATATGTAACAAAAGATCCCAAATGCTGGAATAGGGGAACAGTTCAAAAGTTCAAGTGAAAAGAAACATAACCTCTACCTTACTTTCTTCAGTGTTATGTTCAAAACAAAAGTAAAAGTTAACTCTTTGTTTAGCCATGTGGACTGTGTGCCTCAGGTAAAGAAATATGCACACGTCAGTGAAGATCTCATTCTTTGTATGCTTTAGGATATGAATAAATGGAATGTGAATGGAAGAGTATATGAGCCCCAACCTCAATAACTCTGTGAAGTGTTTCTGTTAAGTGTGAGACTTAAGGCCGCAGGTCATAAGAAGTGATTCAGCTTTATTTACAAGATAGGAAACAAGACAAGAAACAAGAGAGCAACAGGCCCTCTTTTAAACAATTCGGGCTGGCATAACCACGCCCCTAGTCGCTTAAAGAACCAATCAGAACAGTAACATAACAACCGATAATATCATCTCCCTCTAGAACCTTTCTAGTATCCTGATTGGTCTACTATGCAAAGTAGCCAATCAGAGTTTGCTGTTTACGATACCGGGTTTAGATAGGGGTGAGATTCAAGCTCAGAGCATTTATGTATATGCGACACATAACAGTTTCAGTGAGGGCCTGTTATGAAAGGAGGGTGGGCTACCTTGTCTGCGGACGTCTCTGTGAGTGTGAGAGAGGACCTGAGGTGCGAAATGGTCATGGCTGTCTAGAGACATTAAAAGAGACAAAAAAAGGCAGTGACGTGCGACAGCCTGACCTACTTGTAACCCTGAACCTGAGAGAGAGGCTGTGGAGAGTGGTAGGCCCTCTGTGGTGAGTGAGAAAGGGGTGTCACGGGATAGAAATGTTTAAATAAATAAGTGTAGCTTGTACACACATATACGCTCCTTTCACAAGCGTGCTCCAGAGTTGAGGTCATAGTCTTGATTCCCTGGATTATGCACGGCTGCTCTCAGAAATGCCACCCAAAAAGGGATTTACTGAATGGTGAATAGGAGGTGTTTGCACGTCATCTGTTATCTCATCTTAGCCATTTTATTAGCAAAAAAATATTGACAATCTGCTGCAGCATCTCTGTTTCCCCACCCCCCATCCCAGCATGTTATAGTTTGACAGAGTGCTTGGCTAAAAGCAAGGTGGCCAATTACAGCCGAAAGATACTTGTCGGCAACCATTTCAAGACTTGGTCTGAGAGGAATGTGTAATTACCTATCAGAATTTCCAACGGCTCTTGTCTTGACGTTTTTGTGAGCTACTGACGGTAGCACAAAATGAAGGCATTTCCATTTCTCGCCTGTCTCAGGCCTTCCAGAAACAACGTCTTTGTATCCAGTTGCCTCTGCCATGGTTCCAGCCATTCATACTTTCTCGCATTGTCTGCAGGTTCTATGAAAGAACTGCAAACCTATAGCCAACTCTCCCTTTCCCACCCTCGTTGATTTGTTATCAACCAAATAGACAGGAATAGAGAACATGCTCACACAGTCAGACAAGCCTTTATTGGCATATACATATAGATGCAACAATAAGATTACAGATTAGGGAAATACAAAATCCATGCAGAGTAAAATTAGAGTTACAGGATAAAAAAAAAAAACAGAGTAACAGCATAATAAAACCTAATTCATAGTGTTACTTCTCAGGACGCGTAACCATAGCACTGCAAAGAAACTTTGCTACTATTTTATTTAGTTTAGTAGATGTTGGTCCACTTTTTTTTTTGCATGAGGTTGATGGGGGACAGAAATCTTGAGGACGCAGACATGGACTGGGGGAGGCTGGAGTGATTGTTCCAGGGGGGTCTTAAACATCCCATTGAGGGGGGTGCAGGCCCTCCGTGGAGGGGCTCTGCCCCTGATGATTTCTGAGACCCTCTGCTTGGCTCCAGCAGAAGGACACTGGTAGGCTAGGGACCAGGACTCAATATCCCAACGAGGCGGGCGCAGGTCCTCTAGAGAGGGACTCAGCACCTGATGACTCTGAGGCCACTGAGGTCTTGTGGAGGCATGAAATGCTAATTCATGGGGAGACACAACTTATGAGGAGAGGGTGTTAAAATTTCCTATTGCGGCAGGTGCATGAGGATGGATGGTGGCTCCAAGCCCTGAGACCAACAGACAGGCCCCAAGGAGGGGTTTACCCAAAGTGTTGAACAGTTATTGGCTGAAAGCCCTGAGTTGGATTGACAGACAGCCCCTGAGGGTCTGTCCGTCCCCGTGCTGGGACTGTTGGTGGCTATTTGAGAGCCCAGAGACATATAGACAGACAGAACCTGAGGAGGGGGTTTCATGAAATGGGACAGTTGGTGGTTGAAAGCCCAGAGATGGACAGACGGACAGACACTGAGGGTGGATGATGATAGGGTTCTGGTGGGGGTTCAGCTCACCCACCCCCTGTGGCAGAGGTGGCCATCCTCCCCACTGAGAGCACAACCCACAGGCCATGTGCCAGATGACTCAAAGAGGGGTGAGGAAATGGGGGGAAGGTGAGGACTCAGACAGGAGTCCTCCTGGTCTTCACTCCCCAAGGTTGAGAGAGGGGTAGCCCAGCAGAGGTAGGTTGACCCTGAGGAAGGCCAATGTATCAACCAGGGCCAGGTGTGAGCAGTAGGGGCTGAGGAGATCTCCCAGGAGGGAGAACACCTGCTCACTGTGGACACGGGTGGGGGGCATGACAGGAGGTTCATGGCCAAGCTAGACAGGTTGGGCCAGATGTCAGTATTCCAGAGGATTGGACTTGGAGGGCTCAAGGAGCTTGGTATGGTACTCCCTCACCATGACCTCTGCTGGGTCCTCAGCTAGGACACGCCTGGCCTCCCCATGCCACTGACCTCCCAGCTCACCAGTGAGGACAAGTAGGGTGGTGGTGGGTCCTTCCTGATTGGGATCTTAGGGGCTGAGGTGCTGGACTGCTCCCTCTACCCCTCTACCCCCCACCAAGCTCTCCCATCCTCTATCTGCTCTGGCCACTTTGGCTGGCCTGCAACCTCCATACCCATCTGTTGAGGTCATTTCCCCAATCGTGGAGTTCCCCACTGTACATAGTGATGCTGCCTCTTTATGTGAGGGTCGCAGATGCAGGCCAACCTATACACCTCCTCTATGCATAGAAGATGCAACCGGATGGTCCTTGCCCTGCAACCTCTCTACCAAGGCCCTTGCCTTCGGGACAAGAGCTGCCCTCTGTTCCAGTGTGGAAGCCAGCACCCTGTCCAACCCATGGATCAGTGGGATAGCTTGCTCCAGGCTGACCACATGGGAGCAGAGGGTATCATCGGTGGTCTGCTGAAAAAAAATCTTCAGGACAGACATCACTTTGAAGAAGGTCAGCCAGTCATTCAAACTGATGCTGATCTCCTTCCCCTCCATGCAGGATAGGCATGGATGAGATGACATCCTTCACCACACTCTTCTGCTCCATTGGATGCTCAATCATCACACAGGTGGAGTTCCAGCAGGAGGGCATGTCCTGCACTACATGGTGCTCAACCTCCCTCCTTTCCACCTTCCTCTCACGCAGCCAGTGGGCAGACCTGATGCTGCTTGAAAAGTGGGCGTCAGGTGCTGGCAGGTCTCCAGCAATTTGCACATCTACCTTGTGGCCTCATCCCAGGTGGGCTTGATGGTGTTCCCCAGTCCGAGAGCATCCCTCACCACCAGGTGCAGGGTGTGTGCCATGCAGACAATGCCCCCGAGGTGCACACAGTTTACCACCACCAGCATGTTTGCACCAGCATCTGTGACCATGTAGCCATGGATGATGTCACCCCCAGCAGGGCACACCCATTTCCTCAGGCTAGCTTGGACTGTATCGACAATGTTCTTAGCCATATGGTCCTTGTCCATCCCCTGGTCATGGATCAGAACCACTTTGTAGCCCCATGGCAGGACTGTCCCCTACTCCCAGGGGCCCGGTCTTTCTCCGGTGGACTGGAGGTCCTCTGGTTGCCACCAGTGGGCTGTGAGGGAGAGGTAGCCATGCTGATGGCTGCTCCAAAGGTCTCTTCTGAAGTGCAGGGTCTGCCCTCATGCTATGGACAACTCCGCCTTAGCCATCTGCATAATGTTTTAAATCTCTATTGCAAGAGATAGTTGGATAAAACCTTCTATCCAGGACTCTAGGTGTGAACTGGATAATCTGAGGTTTCTTTTAGCAAGGGTGGATTTTAATATTACATTGGCAGTTGCCAAGTTATTTTCTTAGCCGATTAAGATTAAAAATCATTAACTTTTTTATATTATATAGACAGATGTATTATTAAATTTCCTTTTTTTAGTCTTAGTGTGGCACTGTTCAGAGCCAAATTGACTGCAAGAGCAGTATCATGAAAGTAAAGTATTTAAAAATGATGTCATGTCACTCCTCAATTGGTGTTTCTCCAAGCTAAAGAGCCCTAACCTCTTTAACAATGGAGATGCTGAAACAGACAATGGAGATGTCTATTGAAATGGGGTGCAGGACAGGATGTTCTGTTGAAATGAAACATTGTACTTGGTCTACACTGTCCATGGTTAAATATCAGGATTAACTCAGAACAAAAACAAAAAAACCTTTTTGGTTGCTTTTACAAACTTTGGAATAGGTGTTAACCATTTATTGTTCCTTCTTTGTGAAACCTTATGTCTTTGAGTAACTGGAAAATTAGACCTTTTGAGTAATTGTTTGTAAAATTTATATTGTTAGGATCTCATATGTTATATGACAGGCATTCTAATAACTGGTATGCAGTGAAGATTTTGCACATGGTGTTACTTTGCTGCCTATGACCACATGGCAGTTGGTGACCTGAGAAGTCAAAGACTATAAACTTATTTTAGCACGGATGTGTTTATTACCTCTACTTGATTCCAGCTTTAGAAATCTGTGTATTCATACAAAGGCTTTATGTATCCTAGCGTTCCCGTTGTTCCCCACCAACAGAGAAAGACAAATACAGAATACAGATCTCACGGGAACAGATCTCCACACTTCAAATGTTCAGTTTCTTTCATGGCACAATCCAGCATACCGATTGTATGTCACATTCTGCTGTATTGTAGCAGGCCAGCTATGTGATACCACTCTTTCAGAGGACTGGCGTCTAATAAAGGAAAGCGAATAAAAATGCTTAATTGGTTTAGAAGAATGTGGTATAGCACCAGAGAATCCATGATATAGAAACATGTTGTGCGGGTTTGTTTTTTTAAATATTTATGATTGTGTATTTCCAGTTTTATATCTGGTTATAGAAATCTGTTATTCTCTTTCTTAATTTTATGCTCGAAGTGTTTGTATATCCAGCTCCGGCTTGGTTACCTTTACAATTATCTCTGTATTTCTATCATTGGAGGGTTTGGGTTTTTTTTCCTGAAAATTAATAAAGTAGTAAAAATAAATTAATTAAATTTAAATTAAGAATAAATTAATAAAAATAATACAAAATTAAATTTAAAAAATACAGGGATGGAGGAGGGAAATGTCCCCAAATTTTCCTAGTGAGAACTGCTTAGTTTCTGCTAAACAATTATGCTCATCTCCCCCCCACACAAACCTGTCTATCAAAGGGTTGAACATTTTACCCCAATCTTGTTTGGTTCTGTTTTTTCTTTTAAGGTGAAAACCTATGGGAAGAAGCACGATTTGCATGTATGTCTTCATCTCTTACGCAGGTTGCTTGGAACTGAAAGAAGACACCATCGAAAACCTCCTGGCAGCCGCCTGCCTCCTTCAGCTCCCTCAAGTCGTTGAAGTGTGTTGCCATTTCCTCATGAAGCTTCTGCATCCTTCTAACTGTTTGGGAATCCGGGCTTTTGCAGACGCTCAGGGCTGCACAGAACTTATGAAGGTGGCTCACAGCTACACCATGGTAAGGCAAATCTGGTGTTCCTTTTATCCTCATACAAAGGGCACGCATGCCAGGGCTGGGAAATCCCTGGATATTTTTTTTTTGGAGGGGGGGTGGAGCCCGGGGAAAACGAGATTTGGGAAGGGGAGGGACCACGGCTGGATGGAATGCCACAGAGTCCACACTCCAAAGCTCTCATTTTCTCCAGGGGAACTGATCTCTGTTGTCTGGAGATCAGCTGCAATTCCAGGAGAAGTCCAGGCCTCAACTGGAGGTTGGTAACCCTAGTCATGCCGGAAGTGATACTCTCAGGTTACATCCATGGTTGGTTTCCAGGCTTAATTTGCATTCATGCTTATTCAAACACTTTTTTTGGTATGATTCTGTTTTGCTTCTGGATGCTCTATCAGGAAGGCGACTTGACAGAGCCCATGTGATTTGTCCTTGACAAAAAAAAAAAAGCATAATAGAACTGTTTACATAATATATCATCTGCTAAAGCACTCTTCATTTGAATGGCAATATTTCACCTAGAAATGTGGAATATGCCGGGTTCAGTTATTATTATATTTATTTATTTTTGTTCATGTTATTTATAGTTTGCCTTTCTCAGAGAGTCTCAAGACAGACTGCCTTTCGTGAGTCCCAAAGATTCTGCCGGCTTATTATGAGCTCTTAGCAGAGATTAAAGCAAGATCAAATGTGTTGCCATTAGGGGAACTACTGGGTAGGTTTGCAGGGATTCCATTTTCCGAGCGGTTTTGTGATTGTAAATCTGGAAAATTAGATACTATTTGGCATTTTTTAAAAATTGACTGTAATAAATATCATATCGCCCGAGACAAGAGGATTACAGTTTGCATTAAAAAAAAATGGATTCCAGCTTCAGAGGTGGAGATCATAGATAAGTTATTAGGCAATTTCAACACTCACGTGACTCTTGCAGTGGTAATTTTTTTGTTGTCTGCGGCATTTAATAATGGGATCGTATTACATAGTAAGTCAGTAGGAACAACAAAATCTGACATCCGATAACCAATGCATTAGGATTTTAGAAGTCTGGAACCACCAAAGAGAATTGAAATACAGCAGAAGTATTCACATGACACATTAAGGAGTACTGAAGCTACATAATCGGATCCTACTTACGATAAACTATAATCAGAATTATAAGAACATAATTTGGTTTCATATTTACTATAACAAAAAAAAGTTAGATTTAGGCACAGAAAAGTGAGCACCAACAATATTCATGGGAGGAATCCCCCCTTAGCCTTCTTCTACTACTTCCTCTGCCCATCACAGCTCCCAGACACCCTCTCACCATCACTATCACTGCAGGGCTCATCACTGCTTTTAGTGGCAAGCCCAGTGTGGATCCTTATTGGCTTGCTTGAAGCTCCTCCCCATTGCTGCTGCCGGGTCTTGCTAGGCTTCCCCCACGACCCACTAACAGAGGAGGAGGAGGAGGAGGAGAGGTTAACCCTCCTATGTATTTTTTTTTTTTTTTAGTTTCAGATTTTTCTACAAACCCTGGGGGGTCCCACAAGCTGGCAGAAGTATCCGTTTTCTTTCTGTGTGCCCCTTAATCTTTGGATTTAGATAACTGCTGATGGGGGCCCCCACCTTTTTTGCTATTAGAGTTTATGATCTGAAGAATCTTTCTGTATTCCCATTGGACGTGAACAGCTTGCATCGTGCTAGGATGACAAACACCCACATTCTAAATACATGGAATGCAGTCCAGAAAGTTGACTTGTGAGACCTACCGGCTTCTTCTCCAACCTCCAGGAAGCCATTCTGGAATGGAAGGGGAGCCTGGACAGAACCAAGTATCTTGAGCTGCAGGGGGAAGTGGAGATCACGAGAAATTTCCAAAGGATGTGATTGCCTTTGGATGCCAGTTTACCAGGCTGTTAAGCTACCCTCCCCCTCACTTAAGTCAAACAGGTTTTAGGATTGGGTACAAGAAAGATAGACTATGATTGGACAGAATCTAAATCTTCATTAACTACAAGCCTCGGATCATTAAAGTTAACAAAATAAATATACCCACTAAGATACCATATCTTCCTTGTGTGCAGTTACTTTCTGTGTGGTTTGACACAATTAGCATTATTTGGTGCATGAGTTTTAGCCGGGGCACCAACCAGAACCTTTCCTGTCTAGCGAGATAACAGTTCCTTCTGGTCTGGACTGAAATTATTACTGTAGTAATAAAAAGGGCCTTAATTGCAGCTGCTGTGATCGCTGAGCCAGTTTCCCATTAGAACAAGCTGTGCCGTCGGTTGGCTACTTAGACAATATTATCTGCAGACAAACACAGATCTCCTAGGATAAATATTTTGGTACGTGCTTCTAGAAAGCCGTAAGCCCGACAGTGGGAACTGCATAGTGTGC
Organism: Gekko gecko; assembly: GCA_029375565.1. Taxonomy (NCBI): domain Eukaryota; kingdom Metazoa; phylum Chordata; class Lepidosauria; order Squamata; family Gekkonidae; genus Gekko; species Gekko gecko. Next base: position 163,868,697 of record JAPDNY010000004.1, on the reverse strand, counting down.
AGTAAAAGTGCACAACATTGCAGTTCCATGGTTTGAATCATCTTTGGAGAAAACAGCAAAACTGAAGTCTTGGTATTCAACTGCTGGAGATTTTTTTTTTTTTTCTGCACTGGACAGCATAAGCCGAGAAGATGAGCCAGTTTGTGGGAAGGGGAGATCAAGGGGGTACATCAATTCTGTCAGTGTAGATGATGACTGTTACCCAGCACCAAATAAGTATTCTGAAACTCACTGATTTCAATGGGCTGAAGTGTTTATAACCATGTTTGACAATGGTCTAGGGACCCTTTGCCTTATGCTAAAATAGGTGTACATTTCTACGACAGGGGTGCACATTTGTAAAAGGACAGAGGGGCAACAAATCCTATATTTTTGTTTTCAACATAGTCAGCAAGGCAATGATGTCCATGCAGGTCCTTTAGGGTTCCCAGGATTCCCACCCTGGTCTCCCAGAAATTTCTGCAGCTGCCCTCTAGCACCGGAAAGGCTACTGGGAGAAAAATGGCAGAAAATTGGGGTGCAATGGCACTGTGGCAGCTTCTTGGTTTCTACCAGAAGTGATGTTCTGATGCAGAGAGGGTGTTCTAGGATTTGCCAAAAAGTCTATGGCTTAACTGTAGAGGTTTTGCAGACCCTGGAGTGCCCCCTCGCCAATATAATGCCATCCCTTCTGCGGGTTTTTTGCCAGAAGTGCCATTTTTGCTGCGAGTTGGCATGATGTAGTCATACCTGTCCCCGTCCCCTCAAGTGTACCCAAGGATTCTCGGGCTGTTGCCTGGCAACTCTAGGTGCTACAGTTGTGTGCAAACTTTTCACCATTTTTCAGACTCATTGTAATCCCCCCCCCTCAAGTGGTGAGTAAACAATCCGCACCATTTCTTTGAAATTTCACTTCATACAAACTCAGAGGCAATGGGGGCGGATTTACAGCCATACTATATCAGCCTTAAAATGTACTAGTTTTATACACATCCACTTGCTTTGCTCAGAATTTCTTGGATGCTTTGCCTAAGCAGGAATTTCCACACTTGCATTCTGTGAACAAGTATGGTTTGGACCTTCTAGGTCAGGGGTGTCAAACATGTGGCCTGGGGGCTGGATCAGGCCCCCAGAGGGCTTCTGTCAGGCCCACAGTGGAACTGGCTGTCTTCTGCTGCTTCTTCCAGTTCTGTTTGTTTCTTGCCTTGAGAACCTTACAAAGTCACCATAAGTTTGCCGTGACTTGACTAGAATGAGAAAAGGGTTGGGACACTTTCCCTATGAAGAAAGGTTAAAAAAGAAATCACTTGGGGCTCTTTAGCTTGGAGAAACGACAGCTGGGGGGTGACATGATCGAGGTTTATAAGATTGAGCATGGGATAGAGCAGGTAGAGAAAGAGGTACTTTTCTCCCTTTCTCACAATACAAGAACTCATGGGCACTCAATGAAATTTGGCTCATGGGCCACTGGCCCTCGGGCCGTGCTGCCGGTGTGCCACCTTTGCCACCCTGCAAGGAGCCGAGGCAGCATGACGTGGCAATAGCCACATACGGGTACTGATAGGGGATGGGGATGGAGGCTTCCTGAGCCGGCCCTCACCTCCCTCCTTCATTCTGCCCATTGTGCTCAGCCCACCCTCCCACCCGGTTGGCAGTTCAGGCTTTGGCTGGTCGCCCCTTTGAGGGCCAGGTAGGAATTTTTCACCCCTTCCCAAATTGGCGCAGGGAGGGGGTGCTTTTGCCTACCTTGTACTGCAGCTGTTGTTTGGAGTGATTGACAAGGGTGTGGTCATGTTTAAATAGGTTGGTCACTTTAGTTGGCAGGATGTTATTCAATACAGATGGCGGCATGGTGAGCACCGGCTTACAACCCCCGTTGGGGCATAGGGGTCTTGTCAGTACAGTCTTTGGGCCCTGTGGCCCGGGGTGGGGAAAACAGACTGCCAAATGGATTGCACGGGATTCTTCTCCCTTTGAGCTTGTGGCTTGGGGGTTTGGGTTTCCCTGGCAATTACACTGGCCATGCTGGCTGGATGTAAGCCATATTCTTTTGGCTTATGTCCAGGGCTGGGTGGCTCACCCTAGATCAAATGGCGAGGGAGGCGTCTTGAGATCCCTAGCCTTGACCATGCCACATCCTGTTTACCCCTTGCCATTATGTTTGCCATTATGCTTGTTGTCAGTTTAATAAAATGGCCCATTAGTACCCAATCTTGTTGTCTGTCTCTTACTTCTGTCTAGGGGGGCAATTGCTGAGCGGTTGGGTTAAGACGGATAAAAGGAAGAACTTCTTCACCTAAAGAGTGATTAATACATGGAATTCACTGCCACAGGAGGTGGTGGCAGCTAGAAGCATGGATAGCTTCAAGAGGGAATTAGATAAATATATGGAGCAGATTTCCATCAGTGGCTATTAGCCATAAGGTGTAGATAGGGACTCTGGGGCAAGTGATGCTCTATATTCTTGGTGTATGGTGGGGTCAGCAGTGGGAGGGCTTCTAGTGTCCTGGCCCAACTGGTGAACCTCCTGATGGTACCTGGTATTTTTGGCCACTGTGTGACACAGAGTGTTGGACTGGATGGGCCGTTGGCCTGATCCAACATTGGCTTCTCTTGTGTCCTTATGACAACATGAGGTAGGCAGTAAGCAGCAATAAGTCAGGTGGAAAACAAGACAATATATTGCAAAGCATTAAAAAAAAAAAACTAGGAACCACATCTTGCACCAATAAGGATTCTTTCTTTCTTTCTTTCTTTCTTTCTTTCTTTCTTTCTTTCTTTCTTTCTTTCTTTCTTTCTTTCTTTCTTTCTTTCTTTCTTTCTTTCTTTCTTTCTTTCTTTCTTTCTTTCTTTCTTTCTTTCTTTCTTTCTTTCTTTCTACTGTAAAGGAGGATTGATGATGGAAGCTTGCCTGGTATCTGAGAGGATAAAAGCAGACCAACTGCTAATAAGCTCACATTATGTCCCTTTGTAAACAATGTTATGACTAATCTGTACAGGCAATGTAAGGAAGAGCTTCTGGAGAGTTTCATAAAATAGGGGACAAGATGAGCCATACTGGATTAGTGATATGGATCACAGGGCCCATGCCCCACCATGGATCTCATACACATAAAAAAAAAAAAAAAAGATAAACATGAAATAGTGAAGAGGACGCTTGATTAAAAAAACCCACAGAAACACAACAGAGAAGCCTGAATTACGCATCACGTCAGAAAAAACAAACCTTGCCGAAACCAGGACCGAGCTCACACTCCCGGTGCTGAATAATTTAGTAGCTGTAGTAACACAAAGACTGAATGCCCCATAAAAAGGCAGCCCAGCCTGTGAAAGCAGAGCAGAGGACTGATGGAAGAAGCCTGCAGTTCGGAACATAAAAAAAGCCTCCTGCTCTCAGCAAAGCCCAGGCAAGAAGACTTATTCATCGATGAGCCAGAAAGAGGTTTGCAAAGAGATGAGAGATCTTTTCCTCGAAGACTTTGCATTTGATTCTTCTGCAAGGGATGCATGTTGGCGGATCATTCCTGATGCGAAGGCAGCATATCTTCCTTGGTAGAGATATCACATTTTTTGAGCCTCCGTCCCAGCTACGCTATTTTGTAACTAGTGACATTCGGCACAATATGAGTTGTGCATCCATTGTAAATGTGATTTTCAGGCATCAGAGTATTTTTTTTCAAAAATCTGCACAATAGGGTTTTTTTGTGTGTGTGACCTTGAGGTATACCCTAGTTTTGCAGAAAAACCCAAATGGTAGATAAAAAATTACTGACAAATGAGAGCTTGCAACACTGTTATGAGACCTTAGCAGCCATGATGAAGAATGGTTTGCAAACCCATTATACAAGTGTCAAAGAAGAAGTTGGCAGCATGAAAGGATGGATGAGGTGAAGGAGGAGGAGGAGGAGGAGATTGGATTTATACCCTGCCTGTCACTACCCAAGGGAGTCTCAGAGTGGCTTACAAATTCCTTTCCCTTCCCCTCCCCGCAAGAGACACCCTGTAAGATAGGTGGGACTGAGAGAGCTCTTGACAGAAACTGCTCTTTTTCAGGAACAGCTGTGCCAGAACTATGGCTTGCCCAAGGTCATCCGGCAGATGCAAGTGAAGGAGTGGGGAATCAAACCCGGTTCTCCCGGGTTAGAGTCCACGCACTTAACCACTACACTAAACAGGCATCAGAAGGTGCAGAAATGTGCCATCAGGGAGGATGTGGCAGGGGAGGGCCACAGCAGCAGCAGCAGGGGAGGGAAGTAGGGGGCAATGGGGAAAAGGCTGCCAAACTGCTGCCATGACAAGAGGAGCTGAGGGGGGTCAACATATTTTGAAAAGCAAAAAAAGAGGACTTATTTCCTGACTTCTTCAAACAAGTGATCACTATGCCAAATCTCATTTTAAATACCCCTACTATTGAAGCTGTGGTCATTGCTACTAAGTAGGAATATTCCTAACCACACAACTCCAAAAGATGGAAGAGGAGGAGGAGGAGGAGGAGAAAAAGAGGAGGAGGAGATTGGATTTATACCTCACCCTTTGCTACTCGAAAGAGTCTCAGAGGGGCTTACACTCTCCTTTCCCTTCCCCTCCCCACAACAGACACCCTGTGAAGTAGGTGGGGCTGAGAGAGCTCTTTCAAGACCTGCCCTTGAGAAAACAGCTCTGAAAGAACTTATGACCGACCCAAGGTCACACCAGCAGCTGCGTGTGGAGGAGGGGGGAAATCAAACCTGGTTCTCTAATGAGTCCGTGCTCCTAACCACTACACCAAACTGGCTGTCTTTTTCAGCCTTTTTTTTTAAGAGCCCAAAAGAGAATGGGCACCCCAAAAAGAGGGCCTGTCTTCTAAAAAGTGGACATCTGGTAACCCCAAGAGAAGCAAAAATTGGGAGAAGGAAGAGGCAGAGGCAGCAGTGGCAGGCGGGTAAGGTGGGAGGTGAGGTGGCAGGCGGGGCAGAGGGCATGGAAAACAGTGGTGGACAGGCCCATAGCTACAGTGGGGCATCTTGGGGCTAGGCACCCTGAGTTACTGGCAAGGCCCCATGACTTCCCATCCAGCCCAGGGCCCCCAAGCAGCAGCAGATGCAGGGAAGGAGCCAGGTATGCCTTTAATTTGATTAGCCTAAGAAATTTAAATGCCCCTGACTTTAAAAAATCCTGGCTACGGGCCTGGTGGTGGAAGAAGAAAAAGGGTATCAAGGGAGAGCAAACAGCTGGCAGACATGGAAGGAAAGAAGAGAGAGGAGGGAGCAGCAATGGTAGCGGGCAGATGAGAACGGGAGATGAATATGCCAGGGAGGAAGAGAAAGACATGAGAAGCGGAAGGGGAAAATTGGGACCGGGAAGGAAGCAGAGGAGAAAACAAGGGCCAGTGGGGGAATTTCCGCACAAGTTACTAATGAATCCCTGCCTGGTTCTCTGTGAACATCATTTTGTGAACTCTTAAGTGCATGAAGTAAAATTACTCAGTGACTTTGTTCTGCCACACCAGCTATTCACAAACCATGGAGTAAACGGAGTGAGCTGTGAGAAGCAATGAAATTGTGTGTATGTATGAATGCATCAGGTTCCCAGTCGAATCACTCTCCACATGCACTTTCTTTAGTGCAAGGTTTATTTAGAGGTTCGAGATGCTCATGGGTTCAGACTCTTTGTCAGGACTGAGGTGCCAGGGCGGGAAAGCTACGTATAATCACAGCCCAAAAGTTACATTCATACACGTCAGCAGCACTACAAAGACCATGAAAGATATACGGTCAACAACTAGCCAAACACAGACTCTACTTCAAGGACACTTCCCGTGTGAAAGATGTCTTTGGGGCACCATGGAAGAGTTACCGAAGCCAGCCTCCCTAATTCTACAGGCACTTACTCCTCAAGAATGCAATGGCAGGCGAGGGCAAGCGATAAGGGTGCAAGAATAACAAAGGGTTGGGTGCGGGGAGCAAACGGGATACAGAGAGCATGAATACAACAGGTACAGTTGGTCAAATGTCCGAGTCTGACAGACTGTACGTATGCATGCATGTATGTATAAAAATTCTATGCCACCATTACACCCAATTCAGGGTCCCCAGGATAATGAACATTAAAACAATGAAACAAAACATCAAATCAGGCAAACACTGCAGATATTTTAGAATGCATTTAAACTTCAAAGACAAAAATATTTAAAACCGTTTATAAAACATTAAATCATGAAAACATGGCAGGCATTAAAATGTTCAGAATCCAAAGGTACAAAGATATTTAGAACAATTTAGAATATTTAGAACAATTCAGTAAAGTATAATATAAACACATAAGGAGATAAAAGATATAAATATGTGTACGAAGAGTTAGAAAGGAACGCCAAACAAAACACAAAGCTTTTGCCCGCTGGCTGAAGACAATGATAAAGGGAAACAGAGGAATCTCCCTGGGAAGGGGGTTCCAAAGTTTCCGGGCCAGGTAGGGTTCCCAGGTCCACCTTTGTCCACAGTGGAGGATTTTGGGGGGCAAATCCCCGATGTGATGACATCACATTGGAGATGTCCCAGCTCCAAGCTCCGCCCCCGTGGGAACAGTGCCACTGGCTGCGTGCACTTAAATGGGTCCCTTTAAGTGCCCGCAGCCAGAGGGCCATGTGCGCCCGATCTCCCAGCAGCATTCCCACTTGGAGATTGGGCACATGGGGCCCTATCCCACCAGCTGTGAGCACTTAAAGGAGTCCCTGTAAGTGCCCTCAGCCAAGGCCCCCACCCGCCTGATGGAGATCGGGTGCACAGAGCCCTGTCCTGCCAGCTGTGAGCACTTAAAGGGGTCCCTTTAAGTGCCCACAGCTGGAGGGTCCCGCCTGCCCAGAGATCGGGCATGTGGCCCACAGCCACCCCCTCCATACTCTCTCTCTCAAGAGAGAAGGGACAGGGGTGGCTGCCAGTGCTGGGGTTTGGGGGCGGGGCTTCCCCCAGTGGCCAGCTGGCCAGGCAGCAGGTAGAACCCCAAAAAAGCAGGAAACCCTCACCGAGCCGGGCGGTCTGGCAACCCTAGTGCCAGGACCAAGAAGACCTTTCTTGGATTGCCCCCCCATAGCCTCACATAATGAGGGCACCCAAAACTGGGCCTTGAAAGAAGTCTGGTGGGTTCATAGATGACATAAATACAATCAAATATCGGTTTCACTGGGTGGAAGTCATGCTTAGGTCCCCCATTGAAATAAATAGGAAATGCAGCCCAATCCTTGGCAATACATACAAACCGGTAACAGCAAGATTTGTGTCCTGTAGCACCTTAAAGACCAACAAAATTTTTGTGGCATGTAAGTATTCAAGAGACAAAGCTCCCTTCATCAGATATCTGGTATGATGATGAAGAGACCTTTGACTCTTTAAAGCTTATACCCCCAAAATCTTGTTATCCTCTAAGGTGCTGCTGGAGTCAAGTCTAGCTGTTCCACTATAGACTGGCTGTCCTCTGAAAATATGACCTGGGAAGATTCTGATTTCATTCCTTCTCCACCAGTCTGTGATAATTTAAGGGTTCAATCACATGGTGGACACATGGTGGACACACTATTGGTATAAATCCAATCTTCTCCTCCTCCTCCTCTTCTTCTTCTTCCTCTTCCTCCTCTTTCTCCTCCTCCTCTTCTTCCTCTTCTTCCTCTTCTTCTTTCTCCAGATATTGTCTAAGTTCCTGCCCCTGCTCCTCCCCGTCTAGCCAGCAAGGATACTCTGTGACCCTCCCCATCTAGCCAGCAAGGATCCTTTATGTTTCTTATGCGGCTGTGTCTCTAAAGTCCAACAGTCATTACAGAGGCTGCCAGAGTCCCTGATACAGTCTGCACCACCATTAAAAATTCAATTGTAGGGAAACTCCGAAAGCATCACAACTGAATCGAAAACATAATCTTGGCTGACCGGCCAAGAGGAGAACATAGTGCCAGAAAGTAAGATTAACTGGCTATTCTCCAATTGTAAGTGGGATGCCTGCCCATGGGGGGGAATCAAGAAAATACAGGTTCATTTTAATGGGTTTTCATTGCACTTTTTTATTCAGGGAAAAAACAAACAGACTGTGGTCCAGGCATCAAAAGCGTGAAGAAGTGCTGTCCTCTGTGCCGTGCAAACAGCATGATATGGCATGCGTTCATGATTGTTCAAGAAGGAACTAAGGGTCCAACTAGATGTTAACACCTTTTAAACAGTTGGTTCTTTCTCTCCCTATAACTGTACAGCACCTGTGGCACTGTCAGTTCCAAAATAAGCAAGAGCCTAATTGAACAGTGATATGAGGAGATGAGGGCCTTTGGCCTTTCCCTCTGTGCCTTTTCCTGACCAGAAATGGCACTGGGGGATTTCCCCCCTTTGGCTGTCCCATGTACAGTATTCTATTGCTTCCGGCTCACTCAGGCCCTTTAAAAAAATAAATAGTTCTTGCAGTTGTTGTCTGGCTGTGGGGACAGAAAGCAGAGCCATTTCCTTTAATGGTTGACTCATTTGATCTAAGGTCTCAGGTCAGGCTACACTAAATTATTTTTTTTTTATTTTTTTGATAATGATGATGACGACGACGACAATGCCGATGATGAATTGTCATAGTCAGGTATTTGACTGATGGATGGTGTCCTGCAATTCAAGATCTAGTCAAGTTCTTGGGAATTGCAGATGTACCTTTACAGAATTCTTTCTGTTCCAAGCAACACAGTCTTCTGGAGCTGAGCTGGTGTTATTTCATAGAATCATAGAGTTGGAAGGGGCCTCCAGGGTCATCTAGTCCAACCCCCTGCACAATGCTGGAAATTCACAAATATTTCCCCCTCCACATTCCCAGTGGCCACTTTTCCACACCCAGAAAATGACAAAAGACCTCCAGGTTCTCCAGCCAAACTGGCCTGGAAAAAAAAATGCTTCCTGACCCCATAAAGTCAATGCCCAGAAGGTCCAGGTGTTTCTTGAGACTCCCAGGCACTGCTTCTAGGGCTCCAATGACAACTGGCACAATGGTCACCTTCTTCTCCCAAAGACACTCTAACTCTATTTGTAAGTCTTGGTATTTCACGATTTTCTCCCATTCTTTCTTTTATATTCTGCTGTCTCCTGGAATTGCACTATCAATTATCTAAACTCTATTTATCATTTGTTCTACAATTGTGATACCAGGGGTGTTAGGCTCCAGGTGTTTATCTGTTAGTAGTTGGAAGTCCCAAAGAATCTATGTTTCCTCAGTCTCCATGTTCACGTCTGGTTTGTGTTCCCTTGAATTTCTGACTGATGGTAAGCCATACTTCTTGAAAAGATTCCAGTGCCTTCGACAACATCTTCAACAACATATTCCAGTGCAACATAGCTGCAACTCTATTGTGATGTTCTTTATAGTCAGTTTGAGCAATTTTACTGTGGGCACTGACCATGTGGTTGACTGTGTCATCTTTGTCTTGTAAGATCAACATTTGCTGTCATCATTGGTCTTCTGAATCTTGGGTTTCATATTATTTATTTTGAGTGCCTGCTCTTGTGCAGCTAGAGTGAGTCCTTCTTTCCATTTCTTTCTTCAAGTGCCCGTTTTAGAGCCACTTCAAAGTATTTTCACTATTAATGTTGTTCTCTATGTCTTTCAAACATTGCCCATGCACTTGCTTTTCCTTCCAGTTGTCAAAGTGAGTTTTGAATGCAATCTTTTTGTAATCTTCTTTGGTTTCTGTAACCGTAAACAAGTCTACCTTGTACACTTCAGCTAGAAGGTTTTCTTTGCTTTTCTTGGTGTAGTCATTCAGTGCTCATTTTTCTTCTTCAACTGCTTGTTTAATCTTCAAGAGACCTCTTCCACCTAATTTTCTTGGTAAGTAAAGACCATCAACATCACTTCTAGGGTGTAGTGAGTGATACATCATCATTATCTTGAGAGCTTTTTGGTCTATTGCTTCTAATTCTGCTTGCTTCCAATCTATAATGCAAGCTGTGTTTCTTAGAAATGGAAGTGCCCATGTGTTAACTGCCTTTACCGTGTTGCCTCCATTTAATTTTGTTCACAATATCTTTTTTAACTCTTTGGCAATATTCCTTGGTTGTATCTTTCTTAACCACAGTATGTTTGATGTTATGGTTTTAGGATTATTCTGTTATTTATTATTTATTTATTTATTTTTCACATTTATATCCCGCCCTCCCCATAGGCTCAGGGCGGCTAACAAGAGGCATATGCCATACAAACAATTAAAATCAAAACAAAATTTCCATCCGCAATTAAAATATCGGTGCTCGCATTAAGTTGTTGCTACCCAGATGGGGTCAAAAGATCTTCTGGCCTCCGCCACCAGCCCAGTTCCAGATGTTGTTCTGACGATGTTCCCTCTATATTGCTGGCTGTTCTGGTCTTCTTCTTGCCAGGGCGATCTCACTGTGCCACCTAAGTTGGTGTCATAGTGGTGGTGCAGCAGGGAGCGGAGGACTCCTCCTTTGTAAGAGAACTGCTACTCTTAGGTCAGCAATGTTCTGGAAGGTCAAATGTTCCCTCACTGTTCTTTTTTTTTTTAATGTTGTGGTTTCTAATGTCAGACTTTATTTTATTTGTTATTTATTTTATTCCATTTATAACCCGCCCTCCCAGCAATGGCTGGCTCAGGACGGCTTGCAACAGCATAAAAACAACAAAATGTTGCTGGTCCTAAAGAAGTCATGGGACTCAGACTTTGCTCTCTCTCCTGGGTGGGGCTCCCTCTTGCTTTTTGTTTCTCCCTCCCTTCCTCCCAAAGGAGGAGTCCTAGGCCAACGGAGGGAAGGGAGTCTTGGCTTGGAAGAAAGCAAGACGCAGCAGAAGGAGCTGGGCAAAAGTGAGCTAAAGAAAATAGGAGGGGGCCAGTTGCCTGAGGGCTGGATATTAGCCCTGCAGGACCCACATCCAGACTGCGGGCCATATGTTTGACACCCCTGATATAGATCATATCATGGGCAAAGAGAGTTGAGTCCAGGAGACTTGAACACAATTTTTTTTTTTAATTTTTAAATGTAACATCTAGTTTGGGCCTTAAAGGAGGAAGTGTACCCACTCATCCCTTCCCCTGATATTTTGTGAACTTTAAGTTTAATTCAGGAGATGCTGCATGCTTGTTACCTCTCCTGAGGAGCAAACCCTGAAGATTTTTTTTTTTTTAAGAGACACAAAGGATCCCCCCGGAATAATTATTCCCTTTCCTTCCCTGCAGACGGGCTCTCCCACTTCATGGGCAGGAATATCTCACAGTAGATAAAATGTTGTCAGGAGTGGCTTTGTTTCATTGGGCTTCAAAGGGGAAAGGATGTATTCTAAAATGCAAACAGATAGTTGGCTTCCCTTGTCTTGAAAGTCCCGGCGAATGGCAGAGGGAAGGAAAAAGAGAGGCCCCAGCGTGTTGAATCCTGCCAAGATGCCACAATGGAACAGTTAGTGATTGATCTGAAGAGTGTTGGGAGATTCTAAAAAAGGCAGTGACTGAAAAGAAGCACGCTGCTTCCTCTGGGCTGCATCCTGCCAAGAAGAGCTCATCGGAGTCTTTAAAGCGACAACATCTCTGACTTCAGCAGCAACTGTAACGATGCACCCTACGATCACACACATATCTGTTGTTCGCGCATCCTTGTAACTTGTCAGAGACTCCTCTCTACGTGCTGAATTTCCCCCTGAACAAAAGGGCCGTGCTTCACTTGAAATGTACTCCAAAACACAAACGACACAAGCAAGAAGGGAAATGGTTTATCTTTGACAGAGGGGGGAAAAGAAAAGTTTGTTCCCTAAATAATAAAAAAAAAGCTTTATTGTACCAGATCAGTTAGCCATTGTCGGGCCGGATCAGATTGGAGGTTTAAGCTCCATGCCGGCAATACGGTATGCTTTAATTTCCTTTATTTAACTATGAAAATCTGGCTGGTTCAAAGATAGGGTTGCCAGGCAGGGCCTCCCGCCCCACATTGCCTGACGGTTGATGGAAGGGCTGCAGACAAGGATCTGGGGATCAAGCACAACACCAGGTACGGCGTCACTTCACTTCTGGTAAAAGGAGTAGAGGAGAAGAAGAGATTGGATTTATATCCTGCCCTTCACTAGCCAAGGGAGTCTCAGAGCGGCTTACAAACTCCTTTCCCTTCCCCTCCCCACAACAGACACCCTGTGAGGTAGGTGAGAGAGCTCTTGACAGAAACTGCTCTTTTTTGAGAACAGCTCTGACAGAGCTTGTGACTGACCCAAGGTCATCCAGCAGGAGCAATTGGAGGAGTGGGGAATCAAACCCAGTTCTCCCAGATTAGAGTCCGCGCACTTAACCACTACACCAAACTGGCTCTCAGGGTGGGACTGAAAAACCCTGGAAGTGATAGGTAGCTCTAGAACTACCAGAAAGTCTATAGTGAAACCACAAAATTTCCTGGGATTCCTAGAGCTACTAAAAATGATGTGATGCCACAGCTGGGATCATGGGGGGCAACAGAAGCAGGGGGTGGAGAGTCCTCCTCTCCGACTGGCAGCGTAAGGCCTTATCAATGTATGTAAGATTATCTGCCAAACTATATTTATTTATTTAATTGGATTTAAGAGGCCACCCTTCCCTGCAAGCAGGGCTCAGGGTGGCTTACAACAATATTAACATTCACATCCCACTACATTAAAACAATTCAATAAATAACCACAGTAAAATTAGTATACAATAACACTTAGGGTAGCGGGGGGGGGAAACCCCCTAACTCCTCTGTCTACCTGGGAGGAGGGGCTGAGAGGAATGAGGAACCCCGCGCGAGTGCCACATGCGAGTGCCAAAGGATGCCCCTGCTGCTGTCCTCAACCGAAGGCCTGGCGGAACGTCTCTGCCTTACATGCGCTGCGGAAAGGTGACAGTTCCTGCAGGGCATGGATGTCTTCTGGCAGAGCGTTCCACCAGGCAGCGGGACCTCTCTCAGGCTGGGGGCCACCAGCAGATTCTTATTTCCTGAGCACAATGCCCTCCCAGGGGCATATTGGGAGAGGCGGTCCCAAAGGTATGTAGGTCCCTGACTGCTAAGGGCCTTAAAGGTCAAGACCAAAACCTTGAACCTGATCCGGTGCTCCACTGGAAGCCAAAGCAGCTCACGCACCACTGGGCTGAATATGTGCTGTACGAGGGGTCCTTGTGAGGACTTGCGCAGCTGCATTTTGGACCAGTTGAAGCTTCCAGGTCAGGTGCAGGCCTGCGTAGAGCGAATTACAGTAGTCCAACCTGGAGGTGACTGTTGCATGGATTACCGTGGCTAGGTCAGGGCGAGACAAGTAGGGAGCCAGCTGCCTAACCTTTACTAATATAGTAAAGATGTTTTTCCTTCCTTCCTTCCTTCCTTCCTTCCTTCCTTCCTTCCTTCCTTCCTTCCTTCCATCCTCCCATCCATCCATCCATCCATCCATCCAGCTTGGTGTGGATAGTTAGTAGTGGTTAGGAGCATGGACTTTAAACTGGGAGAACCGGGTTTGCTTCCCCAGTCCACCACATGCAGCTGCTGGGGTGACTCTGGGTCCGTCACAAGTTCTTTCAAAGCTGTTCTCTCACAAGCAGTTCTCAAAAGAATTCTCTCAGCCCCACCAACCTCACAGGGTGTCCGTTGTGGGGAGGGGAAGGGAAAGGAGATTGTAAGCTGCTCTGAGACTCTTGTGGGTAGTGAACGGTGGGGTATAAATCCAATCTCCTCCTCCTCCCTCCCTCCCTCCCTCCCTCTCTCTCTCTCTCTCTCTCTCTTTCTCTCTCTCTTTCTTTCTTTCTTTCTTTCTTTCTTTCTTTCTTTCTTTCTTTCTTTCTTTCTTTCTTCCTTCCTTCCTTCCTTCCTTCCTTCCTTCCTTCCTTCCTTCCTTCCTTCCTTCCTTCCTTCCTTCCTTCCTTCCTTCCTTCCTCCCTCCTCCCTCCCTCCCTCCCTCCTCCTCCCTCCCTCCCTCCCTCCCTCCCTCCCTCCTCCTTCCTTCCTTCCTTCCTTCCTTCCTTCCTTCCTTCCTTCCTTCCTTCCTTCCTTCCTTCCTTCCTTCCTTTCTCTCTCTCTCTCTCTCTCTCTTTCTCTCTCTCTCTCTTTCCTGATTTGTATTGTACTCATTGCTACCAGTGGGGAAATTGAAGTGATTCACAAAACAAAACACACAAAAATAAAATACAGTTTAAATAGGGACATACAACACAATGAGGCACCATACATCCTTAAAGCAAGTGACAAGTGACAAGCTTGTCCCAGACTTATTCCAGTTCCACCACCACAGTTGTGATCCATGGGCTTCCCCCCATTGACTGGTGCCTCTGCCCATACCCAGGATTTAAGTGGCCTGAAGGAAGTAAGGGACACATGCTCAGCCCAGCTTTTATTCAGCGGCTTAGATATTCCCAGCTCCCTCCCATCCACATACTGCTGGCTGTTCCATGGCTTTAAATGACCTATGGAAAAGAATACAGTACAAATTGCAATTGGAAGTGTATATGTGTATGTGTGTGCATGTTAAGTCCTGTAAAGTTGCATTCAACTTATGGCAACCCTATGAATTAATGACTCCAAAATATCCTTATTGTGATCTCAAGTATTGCAAACAGAGGGCCATGGCTTCCTTGATTACGAGTGATTCCACACTAGACCTTAAATCCTGGTTCAACCCTGTGCCCGAACTTACGTTCTACACTACACTTGAGTTCACCCCTATAATTATTTCAGGGTATTTGCTGTTTCCATATTACATTGAGGTCACCCCGGTTTCGCCCCGCACTTGTCCCAAGATAAATGGATGCTGTTATAACCAGGGATAAATGCAAGCTATTGGGTCACAAGTTGAACTCTGATAAAACCAGGGATGAGATCCAAGTACAGAAAGGACCTAATAAGTCAATCTATTTCTTGTTGGGCCCTCCTTTTTTCCTACTACCTTCAACTTTTCCTAGCATTGTTTTTTCTGGTGACTCTTGTCTTCTCATAATGTGACCAACGTACAATAGCCTCAGTTTAAAAATAAATAAAGTATTGGTCCAAAATGTTTTCTCTATTAAATGTATTTCTTCTAGATTTTTTCCCTGTTTCCAGTTTTCCCCTACAAGTGAAAGCTGAAGGGAAAAATTCTAGAAGGAATACATCTAACAGAGAAAACAGTTTGACTACTATTTTATTTTTTTCTATTCCCCTTTATCTTAGAACAATTGATGATTTCACAGCTTCAGTGAAACCCACCCACTGTTTATAGCCAGCTTCTTGATAACTGTCTTTCCTACCTCCTGTTTTCCTACCTCCAGGGCAATAGCAAAACCCAGAGTTTTCTCACTCTCCAGGGTGAGAGCTGTTGTACTTTGCTGGAGCACTCAGTTTGGTTTGACAGGTCAAAAACTGTATGGCCTGCTTTAGAGGTTAACAACAACAACAACCCTACCATAGTCAGAATTGTATTTTTCCCATCATAAGTCCATGTAACCAAGCAGTTGACAGGTGCATAGTCAAACTAGGAAGTTTCCATTGTGTATAGTCTATGTTAGGATAGTAGCATTTGGAGAACATTGAACACTGTGATTTAAAAAGGTAAAGTGAAAAGGCCATTAAGGATTATTGATAATCTGCAAAGGACTATGTCTGTTGTCTCTATTCTAAAGCTGTGGTAGAAAGGCCATCAGAGATTGTATTATACTGTCCTTGACAGATGGTCTTGTTAGTACAGAAACAGAGTTGTGGAAATAGGTGGAGTTTCCCACAAAGGGCCATTGTGCTCACAATAGACTTTTCCGCACTCTTATTTTTGTTGCTAGCATGCCTGTATTACATTCCCCCACCCTTTTTCTGCAAGTGTTTTGCTCCCTCTAGTGGTCATTCTGATATGACATTGCTGTACCTCCGGGTTATTACCCTGCACTCCAGTTTATTTCCCTGCATCAAAGACACAGATATGTAATATTGAAACAACCACTAGAGGGAACAAAACACATGTGGGAAAATAGATGCAATAGGGGCACACAAGGGATGAAAATAAGAGTGCAGAAAAGGCCAAGTAAATTTTTACATTCTGACTTTCAATTTTATTAGAACTCACTTTTGTCTTCATTATCTATATGGATGCTATGTGGGAGGGACTAGTCATCACACTAGAATCCTTGTGTTGTTGTTGTTGTTGTTTTTGGGGGGAGTTTGTTATTTCCCATGTAGTTACTTAAAACATGCAGCCAGATATCTAAAGCTGAATAAAAGCGAAACTCCTGCATTTGGCTTCAGTTAGACAATAAGGGTATCCGTCTGACTGTAGCAATATAAGTAGCTGGTATATTTCTAATAATTATAACCGATGAAAGCAATATATGCATAATTATAGCTGTATTTGCAAGGGTTTTAACAAAGCACGTTTCAAAGGGCCATCTTATCCAGAATTTCCAGTTGAGGCCTGTTGCAGTCTGAACCCCCTTCCTAATATGCCTGAAATAGACAAGATAACCTCAGATGACACCACATTGCAGCAGAAAGTGCCAAAGCAGGATCACAGCTGGACATCAGAAAGACAAAAGTAATGAGTACGGAGGAATTACCTAACTTTAAGGCTGACGATGAAGAAATTGAAAATGTTAAAAGGTTTTCTGTTCCTTGGCCCCATCACCAACCAGAAGGGAGACGGCAAATAAGAAATCAGAAGGAGATTGAAACTGGGAAGGGCAGCCATGAAGGAACTGGAAAAGGAGCTGGCTCCAGCCGGAAGGGCAGAGTAGAAATTTGATTAAATAAATAAATAATAAAAACATTCTGAAGTGTAAAGATGTGTTGCTGGCAACCAGGGGTCATTTCGAGGAGGAACGAGCAGGAATGGCGTTCCGGGAGTAACAAGCCCAGGAGCGGGCACATATGGTGGCGGCTGTAAGCCATATCACAGCTCCTTTTGCCCAGTTCCCTCAAACCCTCCCTCCTGCTTCCTGCCCCTGGTTCACATGGGAGAGAAACTCAATGGATGACTTTGAGCCACTTAGCATCTGAAGAAATGAGCGCTGACTCCACAAACCTCATGCTGGAACAAAAATCCTTGGACTTCTCTTTTGTTCTGCTGCCATAGACCAGCATGGCTACACCTCTAAAATGACACTCTCTCAGCCTAACCTGCCTCACATAGTTGTGGAGGAGAACAGAGTACCATGTGTGCCACTCAGAGTTCCTTGGAGTAAAGGCAGGGGCAAAAATGTAGTCTTACAAGGGAATCCTAACCATAACCGAGCTCTCCATTTCCAGACTTGCTCTGGTGGCTTTTCAGGGGTCATTTCGAGGCAGTTTTGAAGCAATTTTTCTCCAGGTAGGCTTGCCAGCTCTGAGCTGTGAAATACCTGGAGATCTTTGGGGTAGAGCCTGAGCAGTGGGTGTTGCCTTCTGACATATGCCAGGGGGTGTGGCATATGCAAATAAATTATGCTAATGAGTTATGCTAATGAGCTCCCGCATCTCTTTTTCTACGAAACGACCCCTGCTGGCAACCAAGATCAATATAATTTGTGCCATAGGATCCCCTTTTATGATGTATGGGTGCGAAAGTTGGACAATGAAAAAAGCTGACAGGAAGATGCTTGACTCATTTGCAATGTGGTGTTGGAGGAGAGACGAATCAGTGGTATCTAGCTCAAATCCAGCTTGATCTCTCCCTTGAAACTAAAATGACCACATGGAGGTTATCATCCTTTGGATGCATTAGGAGAAGACAAGAGCCACTGGAAAGGTCAATAATGCTGGGGAAAGTTGAAGGCAGCGAGAAAAGAGGAAGACCCAACCAGAGGTGATTTGACTCAACAAAAGAAGCCACAACCCTAAGTCTGCAAGATTTGATCGCGACTGTTAATGACTGGACGTTTTGGAGGGCATTAATTCATAGCGTCACCATAAATCGGAAGTGACGTGATGGCCTGTGCATGCACACAACCTCTGGTTGCTCACGCAAACCCTGTACAGACAGCCCCTCCGTGTGTTGATGGAGCATAGTCATGAGTGTGCTGCCCCCCCACCTCTGTGAGATCACTGGCTTGTGAGCATGGCACATAATGTGCAGAGGAAGTGTCCACATGTGCACTTTCTCCACGTTCAGTGATATTGCTTCCGAACATTGATCACAAGAAGGGAGCATACACGAGGACACATCCTCTGCTCAAGAACTGGTCATCACATGGAAGTGGGAGACAAGACTGTAAAGGACTACAGAGGGAAATGGAGAGACCTAAACCTTTCACCAGCTCATTAAGAATGGGTAGTGGTGGTAGGCATGTTGTCAAGTCGCAGCTGACTTATGGCGATCCTGTAGGGTTTTCAAGGCAAGAGGCATTCAGAGGTGGTTCACCATTGCCTGCCTCTGCATAACGAACCTGGATTTTCTTGGTTGTCTCCCATCCAAGCACTAAACAGGGCTGAGCCCGCTTAGCTTCTGAGATCTGAGGAGTTTGGGCTTGCCTGGGTTATCTAGGTTGAGGCCACTGCAAATGACAGTATATTATTTTATTGTATGTCCTAGGAGCACAAAAGAAATCATGACGTCTCATCAGAATACCAGGTGGTCAGCCATACTGGTCTGAAATTTAGACTCCAGTGGCACCTTTAGGACCAATAAAGTTTTATCCAAGGTATGAGCTTCCGTGAGCTTTCATACCTCGAATAAAACTTTGTCGGTCTTAAAGGTGCCACCAGACTCTAAATTTGTTCGTCAGAATACCAAATGTCCATGGATTGATTGAAAGGCTTTCTCCTGTGGGCGAAGCTGTATTTATTTGCGTTCTCGATATTAACCTTCAGTGTTTACTTGCTTTCGGTACCCTTCTCCTCCCCCCCGTTTTGCCATAAACATTTGTACTTCATAAGATCACGGCTTGTGGTTTGACTATTTGGAGACGCTTGTTTGGAGCGAATGGCTATAACGAGCACTTATCACAGTGTGGAACTTTTTTTATGATAAGCTTTCCCTAATACAGCAATGATGCCACAGCGCATTAGAGCACCACTTCATCAAGGCACAGTGGGGGGAAGAGACAAAGGGGGGGGGAACACACATTTAAGGGACCGGCATATGGACAACAAGTCAATTAGCAAGCATATAGAAAAGACAACCGCTGGCACCGAACTGCTTCAAATCCTGTCGGAAAAGTAGCTAAGCAATAGTCCGTGGTGAATTAATCCGCAATCTGACGCCTAATTTAACTCCAAGAACCTCCATCCTTATTGCTTACAATCCACAGAAGAAATCAGCATGCTTGAAAATAAGGCTGAATTACTGCATGGATCACATTAGGCCTGCTGGTTGAATCGAGTCAACTTACGTTTAGGATAGAAGCAGCCGGCACTGGCACCATCGCCAACATCCCTAAAATCCAGTTTTTGACTTCAGAAAACGTTGTTGCGCATTGACGTTTGGACAAAATTACAGTTTTTATATTCTCAGGAGAGCTTGCTAGATTTTGTTTTAAATTGCAACCCTATGTTGTCCTTAACTCTGCTTCCTCACGAGCCTAATGGCAGTCTGATGAAAGCAGTGATTATGGAGAAATGAAGTAGAGGAGGAGGTGTGGCTTAGTGGTACAGCATCTGCTTAGCATGCAGAAAGTCCCAGGTTCAATCCCCGCCATCTCCAGTTAAAACGATCAGATAGTGGGTGATATGAATAACTTCTACGTGAGACCCGGGAGAGCTGCTGCCAGTCTGACAAATGGTCTGATTCAGTATAAGGCAGTTTCACTTGAAAATGTTTACAAAGTAAGCAACAAAGAGCTGCTCGCCATTTGACTTCCAGCCCTTACACAAGAACTGCAAAACACATCTGAACCCTCAAGGTTATCTTAACTTTTTATCGCATCCCTCCTCTCAGGAACTCTCGGTGATGTACATAGTGCTCCATTCCCCTTTGTTTTCCTTCTTCAGAACAATCTTGTGCGATAGATTAGGCTGAAAGAGATTGAATGGTCCAAGGTCACTCACTGAGCTTCATGGTTGAATGAGTATTTGAACCTGGATCTCTAACAATCTAACTACTACGCAATGTCAGCTCATATTTGGTAGCATTTTCCATTATTTCTCCTCTGGTATACACACACAGACACAAAGTCTTCTAAGGTTGTGGTCACACGCATGAGATAACGTGAGGCGGGAAGCGAGGCTATCTGCTCCAGAGTAATTTGACCCACAGTTGCGCGATCACACAGTTCCTGGGAGTTGTGGGGGCAGCCCGCCATGCGTGATCAGACGCAAACTGCAGGTGAATCATTTTTCTTTTTTGCTGTGTGTTTCTGGTGTGTTTCAATGGGAGATCAATGATCTGCATCTCGGCACTGAGTGTTCCCTATGCAGTGTGCGAAGATGCACATACTGAAACGGGGAAAAAACAACAGCATGGAATCAGGATGGCCCAATGAGTCCATCCCAACGCCATGAGAGCTCACTGGCATGATCACACAGGGAAAGTCTGTTCCTGGCCCATAGCAAACCCATTTGCTACTGGACTTTCCCTAGTATTTTTTTACGCCATTTCTGCGGCGGAACAAAATGGGTTGCCCATGGGTGCAGGGCACTTCCCAGATGTTCTTGTGTGATCGCACCCTTAAAATCCAGCCGGCATTTGCTCCTATGGTGTGGCTAATTCTGTGTGTGATCACAACCTAGGGTTCAGAATGAGAGCTAAAGGAACTCCTGGGGACCTGCCTTCCTGTGTGGTATGTGGAAAACAAGAGAAGAAGAGAGGAGATTTGATTTATACCCCACCCTTGACTCGGAGTCTCAGAGTGGTTTACAATATCCTTTCCCTTCCCCTCTCCTGTGAGGTAAGTGGGGCTGCGAGACTTCTTTTGAGGACTACTCATCAGCGGACAGCTCTGGGAGAACTTGTGAATGACCCAAGGTCAGACCAGCAGCTATACGTGGAAGCATGGGGAATCAAACCCGGTTCTCCCAAATCAGAGTCCATGCTCTTAACCAAACTGGGTCTCAAAGGAATGATTTGTTGGTGGCAAGGGAAAGGCTTTCGGTTCATGCTCTGTCCGCTGTTCCAATATTGAAAATGGGTTATTTTAGAACAAGCCTTGGGAGCAAAGTTAGGTTAAGTACCATATTTAGAAAGAAATGTAATGTAAGATTTTCTCGTGAAAAACATCCCAGTCAGTTAGCAGTCTAACCACTGTGTAATATAGCAGTACAGACCATTGTTATGGGGAGTGTAATTTTCTTTTTTCCAAAATTCACTTTTAGACATAACCTCTGCTTCCTGTTATTCTTATTTTCTTTTTCCAAAGAGGAATTTCTCTTTAATTTCTCTTTGAGTTTTCTTTGTAGGTTTTTTTTTTTTGTACTCCACCCAGTAGTGTCTTAGATTCCTTTTTATAATTTGAGCTCTTGCATTTTTGGAGGAGGGGGGAATATTACACACCACAGGGTGCTCGAGCAGGGAGGACAGGAACATTTGGGAAGACACTGCTTCCCTCTGAGCATCTGCAGAGTCAAACTCTGGATTTTTGCAGCACCTCCCTGCCTCCCCGTCATCTCTTTACATTTCTCTTTGGAGCAAAACAGAATGGATCCGAAACAGACTCCGGATGTCTAAATCAAAGGGGAAAGAAGTAGATTGTTGGACTTAAGGGGGAAACTGAGTAAAGAGGGATTAATGAAATTTCCCTCAACAATGGTAGTGGAAATGATAAATATATGTGTGCGTGTGTGTGTGTGTGTATTTCCTCAGCCCTCCGATGTTTGACGGAGGTAAGAAGAGAAGAGAAGAAAAAGAGATTGGATTTATACCCTACCCTTCACTTTTGAGTCTCAGAGCAGCTTACAAACTCCTGTCCCTTCCCCTCCCCACAACAGACACCCTGTGAGGTAGGTGGGGCTGAGAGAGCTCTGACAGAAACTGCTCTTTTTCAAGGACAGCTATGCCAGAGCTTATGACTGACCCAAGGTCACATCAGCAGGTACAAGTGGAGGAGTGGGGAATCAAACCCAGTTCTCCCAGATTAGAGTCCGCACACTTAACCACTACACCAAGCTGAACATTATCCATAAAAACCTCCCCCTTCTTGCAAGACCCACAGCTCCCCCAAGAGGCTGGAGCCACAATGTGGCCACCTCAGTAGTTCCACCCAGAGGATACCTTGGTGGACCAGGAGTGCCTTAAATGTGTGAGGCTTCCCCTTTGCCACCTCTTTCATGGGCCTCTGGGATTATCTTAAAAGACATCCAGGGGTCTGTGAGAACTGCTAGAATATATGTGAATAAAAATAATGTTGTGCAAGGAGGGGGGAGACCACTTTTGAGAATAGATCCTCCATTTATTTATTTGGAGCATTTCTATGCCACCTGTCCTGAGACTAGCTTGAAACAGCTTACAAAACAAAGAGGAGGAGGAGAGGAGGAGGAGATTGGATTTATCTGTGCAGGTGTGAGAACACAGAGACCAGATCTTGAAAAGAGCATCTTTGCTGGCCAACTGGTCAGTTCACTGGACATTTAGACTTGCTAGCCTAAATTACAGCTGATCTCCAGACTACAGAGGTCAATCACTGCCACAGGAGGTGGTGGCAGCTACAAGCATGGACAGTTTCAAGAGGGAATTAGATAAACATATGGAGCAGAAGTCCATCAGTGGCTATTAGCCACAGGGTATAGATGGGAACTCTCAGTCTGGGGCAGGTGATGCACTCTATTCTCGGTGCTGGAGGAGGCAGCAGTGGGAGGGCTTCTAGTGTCCTGGCCCCACTGCTGGACCTCCTGATGGCACCTGGTATATTTTGGCCACTGTGTGACAGAGTGTTGGACTAGATGGGCCATTGGCCTGATTCAACATTGGCTTCTCTTATGTTCTTATGTTCTTATGTTAATTCCCCTGGAGAAAATGGCTGTTTTGGAGGATGGACTCTGTGGCATTATAACCCTGCTAATGTCTGACCTATCCCCAAAACTTGCCTTCACCAAATCTGCAAAATTTCTTAGTTCTGACCTGGCAACCTTATGTGACAATCAAACATGCAGTCTTCCTTTACCGAACCTTGCACAGTTTTTAAGTTCAGCATGCAGATGGCGCATCAGATAGCTTTGTGTCTCATCACATAAAAATGCACTTCCTGGCTGTATTTTCCCCCCCATTCAGAACACTTCCTCTTCTTATCTGTTTCATTATGTTTCAGTCCCAAGGTGGTTGTTGGTGGTGGGGGGGGGTATTTGTTTAATTTTATTAACTCTGTGTGCTGTAGGGCTAGCATTTTGTAACACAGCATTTCAGAATAACTGAGGTTAACTGCAAGAGTAAACCATAATAATTCATGGTAACAATACTATGATCAGGTTCAGACCTCGTGCCCTTAGTCTTTTGCAAGAACTATACATTGCAGCCTGTGTGAGAGTGAGCTTTGCTTCTGGGTGTGTATGGAGAGCTATTTTGGGGCAGGAACAGAGTTCCAGCTGGCTCCTGAGTTGGCCACGCCCAGCAGGAACTCATTAGCATAACAGGCCACACCCAACAGCAGAAACTCATTAGGATTGGCTACATTATGGGTGTGTGGTCTAGCATGCAAAGAAGTTCCTGCTATAAAAAAAAGTCCTGGGTTTTGATAACAAGCAAGTTAAACAGAATAAGAAGCAAAAGTTCGGTGTGGCTGGATGACCACACTTCTGGTAACATGGGGGGGTGACCTTATGTGCTAATGAGCTGTGCTGTCAGGGGTGTGGCCTATCATGCTAATGAGTTCCTGCTGGGCTTTTTCTACAAAAAAAGTCCTGTGTGTGTATAATGTGCCATCAAGTCTTATTTGATTTATGGCAATCCTGTAGGATTTTCAAGGCAAGTGTCATTCAGAGGTGGCTTGTCATTGCCTGCCTCTGCATCCCATCCAAATACTTACTAGGGCTGACCCTGTATGGCTTCTGAGATCTGATGAAATCGGGCTTGCCTGGGCCATTCAGGCATCCTGATACTTTACCATAGGCAATACCAAGGTCACTCTTGGTCAAGAGCCAGTTTGGTGTAGTGGTTAAGTGCGCAGACTCTAATCTGGGAGAACCGGGTTTGACTCCCCACTCCTTCATTTGCAGCTGCTGGATGACCTTGGGCAAGCCATAGTTCTGATAAGAGCTGTTCTTGAAAAAGAGCAGTTTCTGTCAGAGCTCTCTCAGTCCCACCTACCTCACAGGGTGTCTGTTGTGGGGAGGGGAAGGGAAAGGAGTTTGTAAGATGCTCTGAGACTCTGAGTGAGGGGCAGGGTATAAATCTCATCTCCTCCTCCTCCTCTTCTTCTTCTCTTGATATTCAGGAAGTAGCCTATGAAGACTGCTCATTATTATTTGGGGAAGAGCTGCGGCTGATTAGCAGAGCTTCTTCTTGGCATGCAGAAGGTCTCAGGTTCAATCCCCAGCATCTCCAGTTAAAAGGATCAGGCAGG
The DNA here is from genome assembly GCA_029375565.1 of Gekko gecko. Classification (NCBI taxonomy): domain Eukaryota; kingdom Metazoa; phylum Chordata; class Lepidosauria; order Squamata; family Gekkonidae; genus Gekko; species Gekko gecko. The sequence goes on along the minus strand of JAPDNY010000004.1, from coordinate 163,844,375 downwards.
AGGTGATGTGAAAGACCTTAGCCTGAGACTCTGGAGAGCAGCTGCCAGTCTGCTGGTCTGCTAGTCTGCCTAGACAATACTGACTTTGATGGACCAAGAACTTGATTCAGTATAAGTCAACTTCATGTGTGTCCATTTGTTCATTAGTATCTATTAGGCATTATCAATTTAATCAGTCAGTGCACTGAAAATACCAGTTGCTGATGCCCCGGTATGCAACATCTGAACCCCAGAACACATTCCTTCATTTTCTGCAACATGACAGGCTTCTATACAGGGATTGCAAAGAGTGTTCCTGATAGGAATAGCAGAATGGTTCATCTAACCAAGCGCAGTCCAAGAAAAAAGACTACCATACCTTGCCCACTGACAGATTGGCTTGCTTACTTTGGTTCGTGCCTACTTGTGTGGAACACAAAGTGCCAAGAGGCATTGGTCGGATGGAATATTTCCCCATGACTGGATCCTCTTGAGAAAGATCACATTTGACCCCCTTGCTGGGCTGCTCTTGGCCCTCTTTCTGTATGGTGGGCCCTATAAGTGCACAGACAACAGTGTAGAAACAAAGAGAGCGCTAAATGGAAGACCTGATGGATGTATCAAAATAAATATGAAGAGCAGCAGCAGCAGTATGTAGATAGCCCAATCTTATACTGGGTTGGGTCCAGCCATCTTTTTTGCTCAGCCTCACCCAGGTCTCCTCCTCCACACAGCCTCCAAAGCAATGGCTTTTGTATGTGCAGTTCCAAGGATCCACAGCATGGCCCTTCTTGGTGGACACAGTGAACACCCTGTTCTTTTGGAAATTACAGTGGATCCAACCTACCGCTATTTCCCATGTTTAGTCTGGGAAAGAGAAGGCTTAGAGGGGACATGATTGCAGTCTTCAAATATTTGAAGGGCTGTCATGTAGAAGATGGAGCAGATCTATTCTCTCTTGCTCTGGATTGCAAGACTAGATCTAATGGGTGGAAATTACAAGGGAGTCGTTACTGGCTAAATTTCAGGAGAAACTTCCTAACTATAGGAGTGGTTGAGCAGTGGTACAGACTGCTCCTTCGCTGGACATTTTCAAGCAAAGGCTGGACGACCATCTTTCGGGTATGTTGTAGGGCTATCTTTCGGCTATGCTCCTGCAGAGTGCAGGGGGTTGGACTAGATGACCGGCAAGATCCCTTCCAACTCTAACATTCTATGATTCTATATATGTGTGGTCTATTTTATAAGGAAAGAAGGATGTAGGGTACTTTGGACTGTGCTGTATCTAGTTGCTGTTCAGGCTACTGTATCAGATAATAAAGCCAGGATTCTAGATTGCTCATAAAAATATCCTTTTAGGTGGTTCATAAAGACCATTTGCTATATTGCTGAGAAAGACACAGCTGAATTTTGCAACCACCATCCTTTTCAATCACAATTTATTATTTATCGTGTATATAAAAAAGTGATACATTTTTGGTGCAGTATGGGACTACCCTTAAACAAGTCCCTAACTGTGCAGTGTTCTAAGGAAAGAAAAATGAAAGGAACTGAAAGTGAAATTAGAGGGAAAGGGGATATTTTTACACTACCCAGTTGGAGATAAAGAAACAAAGTAAGTCCTATACAATAATTAACATATAAGAAGGAAGAAGAAATGGGGTCAAGAGAAGGTGAAGGAAAAAAACAACAACAGAAATTTGAAAATTCTGATAATTTCTTAAAGTTGGGAAAAAGGGGGTCAGCTAAACATCTAAGAGGTCAAGAACTGAGCCTTGAGGGACCTCAACAGAAAGAAGAAGCTGAAAAGAAAAAAAGCATCGCTAATGGAAGCTTTAGAGAATGATTTGAAAGGTAGATGTGGAACCCAGAGAGACCAGAACCTAAAAATAGAAATGAATAAATAGAGCTAAGATGCAGAGAGTGATCAACAGTATCAAAAGCTGAGCAAAGATTAGAACATAATGAGTCCTTGCAAGGCAGGAAATAAAAGTATCAATAGAAACCTGAGGTTATAAATCAGTCTGAAAAGAATCAGAAGATGTATATGGGAGAGAGAAAAAAAATAGGCATTGGGAATAAACAAGACATCCGAGTGGTTCAGAAACAGGAAACAAAACAAACAGAAGTCGGGCACAAAATGGGAGAGGAGGAAGAGATCTGAAGAAACTGTAAAAAATAAGAAATGGAGAAACAATGGTGGTAATGGAAAGTGCTGTCAACTTGCTGCCAACTTATGGCAACACCGTAGGGTTTTCAAGGCATTCAGAGGTGGCTTTTCATTGCCCGCCTCTGTGTCATGACCCTGGACCTTTGGGGGTCTCCCATCCGAATACTAACCAGAGCAAACTCTGCCTAGCTTCCAAGATCTGCTTTGACTGAGATAGCCTGGGCTATCCATGGCAGGGGAGGGGAACCTGTTTAAAACAAGAAGGGAGAGTGCCAGATCAAAGATAGAAGATTATAAATACATTAAGGCAAGAAAAAAAAAGTTGGATCCAATAAAGTTTTTGCTAGGGGGAAAGGAAGCAGAGTTCCCTTTTGACCATCCCAATATGACTATGCTGGGTAACATGGGATCTGCATGAGCAAAAGCCAGACAGCATGGGATCTGTAGTAAAGAGGAGAATTAGGCAAGATTGAAGGGGGAAAGCCGGTTGGATCTAATCCAGCAAAAGGAACGATACTTACCAAACAAATGAAAAGGAACTGTATCAGAGGACAAGTGAGGGGTATAATGGAAGAAAGAGGGAAAGCAACCATGGCCGGATCGCCCATTGGGCGAACTAGGCACTTGCCTAGGGTGCGCTGGCCCCAGGGGCGCCAAATGGCACCCCACTTCCTCCCCAAAAAGCGCCCCCCTGCCACCCTAACTGGGCGCCCGCTGCCGCCGCCACTAAACCCCCGCCCCCTTCCTGGCTTTCCTGGGGGCCCCACAGCTGTGGGCCCCCAGGAAAACTGGCGCTGGGAGGGAGGGGCGGCGGCTAGACCCCTGCCCCCTTCCCAGCTTTCCTGGGGACCCTGCAGCCACGGAGCCCCCAGGAAAGCCAGCGCTGGGAGGGAAGGGGCGGTGGCTAGACCCCCCGCCCCCTTCCCGGCTTTCCTGGGGACCCTGCAGCCATGGAGCCCCCAGGAACGCCAGCGCTGGGATGGAGGGGCGGTGGCTAGACCCCTGCCCCCTTCCTAGCTTTCCTGGGGACCCCACAGCTGCGGAGCCCCCAGGAAAGCCAGTTCTGGGAGGGAGGGGGCGGTGGCTAGACCCCCCATCCCCTTCCTAGCTTTCCTGGGGGCCCACAGCTGTGGAGCCCCCAGGAATGCCGGCGCTGGGAGGGAGGGGGTGGCAGCGAGACCCCCGCCCCCTTCCCTGGCTTTCCTGGGGGCCCCACAGCTGCGGAGCCTCCAGGAAAGCCAGCGCTCCACCACCACCCGCTGGTCTCCAGGCCCCACTGGGAGGTTGGCATCCCCAGTGGGGGGCGCCCCAGGCTGTCCTGCCTAGGGCACCCAGACACCTGGAGCTGGCCCTGGAAGTAACAAGCACAGGTGATGGGAAAAAATGTCTACAAAATACTAGGGAAAACAACCAAGAGAAAATAAAGTAACTGGTAAACGGAGGAAGTCAAAGAAAAGAACTGAAAGGCAGCAAATTGGATGCCTATTCAGGATGGTGAAAAGGAAGACTGGACGAGAGGAGTCAGATTGCTTAGCAGAAAATAAAGCCAATGAGGGAGAGGCAAATGTGACTTCATTATGAATGAAATTTGCCTGCAGTATGTGCAAACACGTCTGCTGGTCTAGAACTGGATTTCTCTCGTGACAGAGGGCATAGCTGCTCGAGATGTAAGAGGGTAATAGCTACCCATCCATCATCACAATGGGTATTTGGCTTTTTGGAAGCCAAAAAAGAATTCCCAAGCTGAAATATTTTAATATTACTTTCACCCATTGTAGGTTCAGTCAGATCCCAGACTGAGCTTCATTCGGAGGGCTCCACTGGTCTCCTCTGCTTTACACCACGTTGATTGGAGATGGAAGACCTTGCAGTCCTTGCAGAGCTGTGTTTACAGTCCCAGAGGACATCCTCCTAGGCCTGTGAGAAACCTTGCTGGTTTTCTGAAGGACAAACAGGTTCAAGTCCAGGAGCACCTCAGAGACCAACAAGCGTTCCAGGGTACTTTTGAAAGTCAGATGAAGGGAGCTTTGACTCTCAAAACCTTCCGCCTTGAAAGTCTTATTGGCCTCTAAGGTGCTACGGGATGCAAATCTAAGTGTTTTACAGCAGGCCAACATGGCTACCCTCTGAAATTGTCTAAAGGACAAAGTGGCGGAGTTACCAAAGCATTACTTGAACGGGTGCAATAGGTCATCTTTTTCTAGTCGAGTGGACGAGAGATTTCCCTATTAGCAAGGAGAACCATTTGTGCTCCAACCCAATAATATTAATGTGGATAACATTTTCCCCTCACTTAATTAGCCTATGTAATCAGATATAAGTGATTATAATTTAAGTGATTACGTGGCACGGAGAAATAGCGGAAATTGTATTTTAGCGGAATATGTCTGTTTGGATATATAGCCCCCTCAGCAATTTGAAAACAGCACTATAATGGATTAGCCTAGTTTACTACTGAATAGACCTACAGCCATGATTTCTTTCTTCTTTTTTTAGAATTTGTTCTCAGAGGAGTGTTCTTTTAAAAAATATGACAGCGATATAATAGTTTGTAAGGTGAAGTTCTACTGCTCCCATTAATCAAAGAGCAGTTTGGCCTCTCAATTTCTCCTCCAGGTTTCTGGCTAATCAAATACTGTTGAGTTATTTGTAGCTGAATGAATGAAACTTTACTTGAAAAGAGACTACTTTGGGCATCATCTTCATCATCATCAACAACAACATCACATAATATAACAACAACAACAACAACAACAACAACAACAATATTCCCCACCCTATCCCACAAGTGGGCTCAGGATGGCTTATGACATAAAATTTATAAAACAATAAAACCAATAAAACAGCAGATGGTGCAATAAGCAATCACAAAAAGAACCCACGCCTCATGTCAGTTGGATAAAAGTACCCCAAAAAACTCTGGTGCCCAAGAAATGTTATCTAGATCAGCAGGGCACTGGGAAGGGGCCATAAACACGGGAGGCCAGAATGGTTGAACGTCCGCCACCTCAACCAAAGTCCTGGTGGAGCAGCTCTGCTTTACAGGCCCTGCAGAACTGTAATAAGTCCCACAGGGCCCTGATCTCAGAGCATGGTCCATCAGGTTGGAGCAAGGGCTTTTTCAGCCCTTACCCTGGTTGAGGTTTAACTGGTTGAGGTTTAACCAACATCCCTTGGGCCAGGGATCACCAGGAGGTGGTGATCATTACCAGTGCTAGAAACACGGGGGGAGGACCATCCCTCAACAGTTCTGCCCTTTCCTTAATCAGAAAAGTAACATGTTTATGAATTGTTATTGTCACGTCCTGCATTGAAATCATTATGTGCTAGTACCCTCAAGGCCACTAACAAGCCAACTCTAAAACCCAGATACATGTGTCCTCACTGGAACCCAATGCGCACACGGCTGAAAGGAAACATGCACCAAAAAACTGGACTCTAAGGCACAGAAAACAACAGGGAGTCCATAGTAACCTTTTATCTTCTTGATATTCAGTTGTTACCCTGATTTGGCACTTTCTGCTTTAACCTTTGCCAATAATTGTTTCAGCTCTTTTTTATGAAATAAAATGTACTAAATATAATGTGAAAATGCATGTCATGAAAAAAAAAACAGGCAAAGGAAAGAGGTTATAACACATATATGGTGATAGGGAGGTAAGTCACATATTCATACTATTAAGAGCATTAAGCCAGATCATAACCCCTTCAAGAGACAGTTAAGTACCAAATGCTCAGAAATGAATCCAGTCCTGATTGTATACATTAGATGGAATAATCTCATTCTCAGCTAGATATTGCTGTATCGGGAGCCAGTTAACTACAAAGGTGCTGTTCGTATCATCACAGGAGTGGGGGTTTAGTCCATCAGTGATCTTTCCCATCACAAATTGTGTCCATAGTTTATCGAACCATAGTTCTGTAGTTAGTGCTTGGCTTTCCATTTGGAAGCAATGGTTTTGCCTCGCTGTTTGCCAATCGTTTCAGGTCTTCATTATTTCCCCCCATCAACGTGGTGCCATCTGCATATCTCAAACTGTTAATGTTCCTTCCACCAATTTTCACTCCACCTTCATCTAAATCAAATCTAGCTTGAAGAAATAGGGAGATAAAATATATCCTTGTCTGACAGCTTTGCCAATTGGAATCTGTTCTGTTTCTCCATATTCCATCCTAACAGTAGCCTCTTGTCCAGACTACAGGTTGCACATCAAAAAAATCCGATTTTATAAGCACAACTGTTAAGGAACTTACTTAAATTGTCTTATAGGGAAATCCTTTGATTTTTTTTCCTTCTCTGTATGGCAAATAGGGAATTCTGTAACTTTTGAGTGTCTACCAGTATGACTAACAAATGCATCCAGACAGAGAGTATTAGCTATTGATTTTGGTTCTTTGATGCCTGGATTGGGGAATGAAAATCACATGTGCCTCGTTAAGCTGGGCAAAGCACTCCTTTGCATTTTAGCATGTCATAAACAAGCCAACGGTGCCATCTAACTGCTGAGGCAGCAACAGTCTCTTTAATTGGCATTTAGAAACATGCTTGGCTTTTATGTATGCATTCAAACTGAGCAGAGGTCATACTGCTTTTAAGACTGGTGGAAAAATGCATAAAATGTAATGCCTCAGCTTTGCTCACTTTGATTAAGCTCTGTCAAATATATTGAAACAGAAGCTAATTTCACACACGGTGGATAATGCACTTTCAGTGCACATTAGCAAGTAGATTTTTTTTTTCCTGTTTCACAGAGGAAAATCCAGCTGCAAACGTTTGCTAAAGCACATTGGGAGTGCATTATCCAACATGTGTGAAATTAGCCAAAGGGTTTTGTTCCTAGGAAGCTTTTTTCAAGGGGGAAAAACAAAACATATGCAAGGTCAATTCTCTGATTCGTTGCCTTGTCTTCAGGGATATTCTGGAAATATTGAAATGACTCATGGATAAGTCATGTTAGGATGCGAGTGCATGGTAGAATGTAAGGCATAAACTATGCCTATCCTAAGCTTGTCTGAGCTCAGAAGCTAAGCAGGGTCAGCCATGGTTAGTACTTGGATGGGAGACCCCCAAGGAGGTCTAGGATTGCTACACAGAGGTAGGTGATGGCAAGCCAGTTTGGTGTAGTGGTTAAGTGTGCGGACTCTTTATCTGAGAGAACCGGGTTTGATTCCCCACTCCTCCACTTGCACCTGCTGATGTGACCTTGGGTCAGTCACAAGCTCTGGCACAGCTGTTCTCTCAAGGGAAGTTTCTGTCAGAAGTTCTCTCAGCCCCACCTACCTCACAGGGTGTCTGTTGTGGGGAGGGGAAGGGAAAGGAGTTTGTAAGATACTCTGAGACACCTTTGGGCAGTGAAGGGTGGGGTATAAATCCAGTCTCTTCTTCTCTTCTTCTTTGTCTTCTTCTTCTTCATCTCTTGCCTTGAAAATCCTTTGAGGGGTTATCAGGAGTCCTGTGACTTGATGACATAGGTATGACTATAGCTATAGATATAGGTAAGTGGTGTGTTGGAAAGTGCTATTGAGTCACAGCTGACTTATGGTGACCCCATAGAGTTTACAAGGAAAAAGACATTCAGAGGTGGCTGGCCATTGCATGCCTCTGTGTCATAACCTTGGTATTCCTTGGAGGTCTTCCAGCTAAATACTAGCCAGGGCCTTAGGTTCCGAGATCTGACAGGGTCAGGCTTGCCTGGGCTCTCCAGGTCAGGTCAGGCCAGGAGAGATATAGATATAGACATCTCTCTCTGTGTGTAAAGTGCTCTCAAGTTGCAACCAATTTATGGCAACCCTACACAGAGCTTCCAAGGCAGGGTGGTTTGCCATAGGGATATGCAAGGGGGGGGGAAATCAGCATTTTCAGATTTGGGGGTTTTGGGCCCTTAAAAATTTAGTATCACCTTGAAAACCCAAATTTCAACTTTGGCGTTGTATTGGAATTTGGGTGAAATTCGGGAATCCTGAGTTTTTCAGCTCCATTATACCCTGTGGGGCCATTTATAGTCAATGGTAAATCTCCTAGGGTATATTCAGTGGGCTGGGGGGAGGGGGTAGAAATAGAGGCACCAGATTTGCAGTGTAGCTCCTGAAGCTTCTCCCCAAAAATACCCCCAAGATTAAAAAAAGATTGCACCATGGGGGTTTGGGACTGGTTCTGCTGGGCACACTGCACTGGTTCTGCTGCGGGCCTTGCAAGCATGCCCCATCCACACACTTCACTTTCTATTATAGAGGTTGTCTGGGAGAATCTACTGGACTTGTTGGAAGCCTGCCTTGCTTTCCCCCCACCATTGGAAACAATAATGGGGGCACACCCTTTGGGTGCCCATAGAATTGGACCCCTGGTCCAATCTTTTTGAAACTTGGGGGTTCTTTTGGGGAGAGGCTCCAGCAGCTACACTGCACATTTGGTGCCCCTATCTCAAACCCCTCCCTCCCCTGGCCCACTGAACATACCTTAGGAGATTTTCCATTGACTATAATGTCCCCATAGAGTATAATGGAGTCCAAAAATTCAGGATTCCCAAATTAATTCAGGATTCTCTTATCAGTAAGCTGAATCAGATCAGAGAATCTGATTCAGCTTAACTAAGGCCTGAATCATGACAAAAATACATGGGCCGAGGACAGACTGGCAATTTGCCGCGGGATGGGACCCGGGCTGACAACGACTCAATATCGGATTAAATGGAATGTTCACACAGGCACATCTGCCTGGCGGCCCCCACCCGTAGCCTACCGGTGCTCTCGCACTTCACTGCCGGATTAAAAAAACACCTGATAAAAGCCGGTGCAAATCTTGAAAGCCTGCATTTGTCGCGCGTTTCTCCGCTTCCGGGGAGTCTGAACGCGCAGCCGAAAAGCCGGGAGCAACCCGCGTTGGGCATGAGGCAGCAGCGGTGTGATTGGCCGCGCTCCGCTCCACCGCCCAATGCGGTGCCGGCGTTGCAGGGCAAAAAAAAAAAAAAATCGGCAAAATACGCTTATGCGCACATACACCCACAGCCGAATTAATGGGGAAACGGCAAATATAGCACGCCTCTGGTGCGGCAGTCTGAACGCTCCCGTGCGCCTCCGTCCCATATCTTCTGGCAGAGGCCCCCGCTGTGTGGACGGGGAAACCCAGTATCATTTACTCCAGGTTTTTTTTTGCCACGACTGGCTACCGGGGCAAATTGCCAGTCTGTCCTCAGCCATGATTTGGGTATTCATTTGGCTCAGAACCACTGAGTACACATCCCTTGTTTGCCATGGCCTTCCTCTGTAGAATCTCCCTTGGTAGTCTCCCTTCCAGCTACCAACTCTTAGCTTCCAAGTTCTGACAAGATTGGGTTATACCATGCCACCTTCCCACCCTACCTACCTACCTACCTGCCTACCTATAATCTACAATCTATCTATCTATAATCCATCCATCCATCCACGTAAACACGCATGTGGCTAAAACTACTTATGTTTTCTTTATTCAAAAACAAGCACATAAGTGAGAAAAAACTGCACATTACAACTTGCTGACATTATGAGATTATTGGATACTTCTGACAAAACAAAGCACAATGAGCATTCCTTCCAAGTGTGCAGTTTCCAAGAGGCCAATAAACCATGTGGGTCTGTCAGTTTAATCGATATAATGTGCCATATGACAAATGCTTTCCAATCTCGTTTGAGACTGAAATTTATCTCTGGGATTCAGAGTGCGCATTGGCATATTTTCGGCATTCAGGATGCAGTTCAATGAGCAGTTTGTAAGTGTTTCTGTCAGGGTAAAACAATTTAATGTGACAGGTTCCCGGTGACTTGTATCTAACACTCTACTTAAAAAGTTTATGCGAGTAGTTAATTTGGGATAAAGTGACAATACAATCTGCAGATTTATCTTGGTGAAAAGAAAATGAGGAAGTGATGTTTCATTCTGTTGTAGCATATTCCCTGGAGAATCCTAAGCAGAATTATACTCTTCTGAACACCTTGACTTCACTACACTTAAAAGGATGCAAGCTTGCTTGGGATTGCACTGTTAGTTTCTGTAATATTATAAATTATACATAGCTTTCTATTGCAAAATGTTTCTACATATTAAGACCTATCCATTCAGAAGAGCAGAGTGATATTTAAAAGCTATATCATGACCTATTTGAAGTCCACAATACATTTTAAGGTCTCACAATAAGAAATCATGCACTAAATCTTTGCCTCAAAATATTTGGCTGGTTTTCTGTTACCTGAAGTGACTTCTTTTATTCATTTATTATTCTTCTCCCCAGAAGCTCCCTGTCCATTTTATTCCTATTGACAAACCATGGCTTGGTATCGATAGATCAGTTTTGGTAATGGTGGTCATTTCCACACAGTGCAAGGCACTTTCCACTGATGCAGACGATGCTACCACCAGCAGAGGGGCCACATGTCTGTGGAAAGCTCCTTGTCACTATTAATGGAGTGGATCCACAGGGGCTACTGGAAGCTCTTGGAGGATTGGCTACATCACGGGTGTGTGGCCTAATATGCAAAAGAGTTCCTGCTACGAAAAGAGCCCTGGATCCAACCATATGGCAGTTAGGCAAGGCTGAAAAAACCTTGATTGGCCCACGGTCACTCAGTAAACTCCATGGCTGTACAGTCATTTTAACTTGTGTTTACCCAGTCTTGAAACAACAACTGATAAAGTGCATGTATGCATTCATGATTTAGGCACATCACTGACTTTACCCATAATTTAAGCCAGATAAAACCTATTAATCTCCAAGGTGAAGGGGGGGGGAGATAATTTTCAACAAAAAATATATTAAAAAATCTACTTTCTCTATATCGTACTGATCGGCGCAATTTCTCTAATGAACTGGAAATCATCAACAATATCCCTGTAGGTTTGCTTCTTTCTACATAGCTGGCTACTCAACTGGTCTATTACTCTACCATGGTGGTAGAAAGAGTCATCAAGTTACAGCCGACTTATGATGACCCCACAAGTTTTTCAAGGCAAGAAAGGAACAGAGGTGGTTTGTCATGGCCTGCCTTTGTGTAGTAGCCCTGGACTTCTTTGGTAGTCTCCCATCCAAGTAACAACCCAGGCCAACCCCGCTTAACTTCTGAGATCTGACGAGATTGGTCTAGCCTGGGCCATTCCTTTGTCCTTCGCTCCCTATCCCTAAGCCAACACTCTGAAAGATCACTGCCACCAACATTTCATTTGAACTGTCAATTCTCAATCTCTCATTCAGGATCATCAGATCCAAAACAAGTATGGTGTTGTCACTTAGCTTGGGAATGAATAGGGAAGACCCAGTTTGGAACACCTTTTCACCCTGGTGTTTGGAATGGCCCATACATGGGGACTGGTGCTCCAAAAATAAATTATTCTCTCTTTTGGGTAGTAAGTGGGCCGGGATGATAGTGTCAGCTTCTGCAAAATGTGAAAGTGTTTCTGTGTGGAACCATCTTTCTGGTAAGTGCAACACAAGTAGGGACAGAAGAAGAAGATGAAGGAGGAGGAGGAGGGATTGGATTTATACCCCACCCTTCACTAACCAAAGGAGTCTCAGAGCAGTTTACAATCTCCTTGTTATGTCCTCAGAGACATAATGGTGAGCATAGTGAGCAGGTGCTCATTATGCGGATCGTAAAACTGCACTAGTATTGCCCAATCAGAGGGCTTATGGTAAGAACAACTGTGATTGGTCATAAGGTACAAAGATGATTGGTCCTTATACCTGAACTGTGATTGGTTCTGACATTCAAATGTTATTGGCGCGTTTTGTTTCTGTGGGCGTGGCTACCTCAGCCAGGATTGTATATAAACTGCTGTTTTAGGACTGTACTTTGTCTAGCTGGTCTAGTCCTTAGCTGGTCTAACTTGGAGCTAAAATAAAGCTGAAATCACTTTTGAATTTACCTCCGGTGTGTTGTCTCATACTTATCACTCCTTTCCCTTCCCCTCCCCACAACAGACACCCGGTGAGGTAGGTGGGGCTGAGAGAGCTCTTTTGAGAACTTCCCTTGAGAGAACAGCTCTGAAAGAACTTTATGACTGACCCAAGGTCACACCAGCAGCTGCATGTGAAGGAGTGGGGAATCAAACCTGGTTCTCCCAGATTAGAGTTCATTTTCTTAACCACTATACCAAACTGGCTCTCCTGTGTGCATCTCAGAGGATAATATTTTTAAGGTGTCTCATGGAAGGATGCTTTCTATTGTATGCTTCTGCACAAACCTGTAGGCTTATCTTGTTCTGTGATCCTGCTGAATGTTCTTAAGGCAAGGTCATAGCAGGTCAGTGTATCACTGGGAAATCCCTTATTAAATACACAGCTATTGGAAGAAAGTGTCCCACTGGCATATATTCTGCTTCCAAGTGCAGCAGTCACGGGTACTCGGCTTTTTTATAAAAAATGTGCAGCACTTCAGTTAATATGAACTGAAACTGTATAGCACCAGTGATAAGAATATTTAAATATGGAAAAAAAACAGATTTTTTTAAATGAATGATCATTACTGTATGAGCACATGAACTATTCAGTCTTGTGTTCATTGACATAATATTGTATTAAGTATACTTACTCAAACTCTTTGTACAGGTCCAAATGGGTATCATTATTACCAGTTATAATGCATTGTACCCACTTCACTCAAATAGATGTGGAGCCTTCCTCTTGTGGAACAGGAGAGAGAGAGAAATAAATGATGTAAAAAAAAGTCCAGGTGGGTAGCCATGTCAGTCTGAAGCAACAGAACAAAGTTTAAGTCCGGTGGCATCTTTAAGACCAATGAAGGTTAGTTCTTTGTAAATAAATGTGTCATTCTAGGCTAAAGCTTCCTGCATTTTGGTAAAGCAGGGCTCTTTTTGTAGCAGGAACTTCTTTGCATATTAGGCGACACATCCCAAATGTAGCCAATCCCCCAAGAGCTTACAGTAGCTCCTGTAAGAAGAGCTCTGTAAGCTCTCGGAGGATTGGCTACATTAGGGGTGTGCCGCCTAATATGCAGAGGAGTTCCTGCTACAAAAAGAGCCCTGAATAGGGGGAAAAAAATATCAGTGTACCTCTAACAACACTTTCCTGGGAGTAAAGCCTATTGAATAAACCTGAGTAAGATGATGAGTAGATCTGTTTAGGATTGCTCTCTAAGATTACTATGGCTGCGGTCACACAAGCGAGATAATGCAGGGGGGAATTGAGGCTATTTGCTCCATATCAATTTGACCCACATTTGTGTGATCACGCAGTCCCAGTTCCCCAGTGAGTTTTCCAACACCGGGAAAATCAAGTACTTTCCAGGTATTCGTGCTCTGAATCCATGGACAGCCATCTCTCACAGTGATTGCGATTAGGTCATCTGGATGACCTTCTTCCAGTAGGTTTGTTTTTGCGATGTTCATCATTGTGTGCATGCATATGCATGCACACATGCACATGTGCAAAGGATTTTTTTTTTTTAAAAATGTGCTGCACTGCCACTTGGGCAGCGCGGCTGTCTGTGATCATACAGGGAAAGTCTGTCTGTAGCCTGTAGCAACCCATTTGATAGTGGACTTTCCCCAGTCTCTTTTAACTCTGCTCATGCAGCCGAGCGAAACGGTTGCTAACGGGTGCAGGGCGCTGGCCAGATGTTCACGTCTGATTGTGCCTGTTAAATCCACCCGGCATTCACGCCTATGGCATGGCTAATTGTGCGTGTGATTGGAGCCTATATTTCCTAAAGTAAATGTTGATGGAAAACTTGCATTCATATGTTCAAATAACACATGAAGAATGTTACATAATTCATTCCAATGATGTTCTAATGAACCATAAAGTTGAAGAAATAAAAAATAACCATAAAGTTGAAGAGAGAAAAAGAAGAGCTGATAGTGATTCAGGTTAGGGGTCTGATGATGTTAGAAGATTTCTTCCCCCCATAGGGCACCCATTCAAAGAAGACGTGATCAACATCTTGGGTTTAACTAGTTTACTTCATAAAGTAAACTGATCTGTAACACTTAAATACGCTAACAGATTTAAATGAGTGGGCTGTGCTCAGGCAGTCTGCTTGTGGCTGTTTTTCTGGGGGATCCACCCTTGACTCCAAACAGAGCCCACATCTTCTGCCAGCTTTGTTTATTGTTGCCTGCACACCATGTGCCAAGAGGGGCTCAGCCCCATCTCCTTCACCTGATGTGCTGCATAGCCGATACCAGGTTTGGAAAGATGTTGCCACTCCTTCCCAGCTGCACCCCACCACACAGCCAATGATGTGCTGTTCTGTCAGAGCTGTTCTTGAAAGAGCAGTTCTCAGTCAGAGCTCTCTCAGCCCCACCTACCTCACAGGGTGTCAGTTGTGGGAAAGGGAAGGGGAAAGAGTTTGTAAGCTGCTCTGAGACTCTGAGTGAAGGGTGGGGTATAAATCTCCTCCTCCTCCTCCTCCACTTCACCACATGGATGTTTCAAGGTGCTTGCTAATAATTCGTAGCTCTTGTGATCAGCTGGCCTGATCCCTGCTAAAGTAGTTATGACCTACACAGTCAAATGACCAGGCCTATTTAAAAGGAAACCACCCCATGAATCCATCATCATGAAGCAGGTGAGAAAAGGCACCCCCACTGGTCAATTGTGGGGAACCCCAAAATTCCTGTTTGGCCCCAAAAGCATCCGGATAATCCCATGATGTCAAAGGGAGGGTGGGTGGTAGCGGCCAGCAGGAAAAGCTGCTCAAATAATTTAAAAACAATAAAAATAAAATTTTTTTTTTGCATTATTAGGTTATCGCCAAGCTAACTGCTATCTCATGGCAAATAAATTATGACTTTGTAATTACATGCACCCCAAGGCCCATTTTACCATATGTAAGTTTTAAAAAGGTGTTCTATAACTTTCCCCCCTTCCCCGGAGAAGTAATATTAGAATAGATCTCAAAATCTGGTATTAGTTCTGATTATAAAGTGAAACGAAATCTTCATAACGGAGCCAGATTCAGTTATCAACCAATTTCAATGAAAAACTAATTGTATACATTTTTTTTAAAAAAAAAATGTAATTACATTTCCTGAATGGTATATTCCTCGGACTAGGAACTAATTTAAGCCCAGTTTGTAGTTCTGTGCCTGTAAGCCTTTTCATTAAAAATTCTCCGAGCACCTCATATTATAACTATCCACATCAGATTGCCATGTCCCAGTTCCTCTCATTTGGGCAGCACAATTTGCATATTATGCAAATGGACTACTAATTATACAAATCAATGCTTTGGGGGATTTTCTGCCTGTTATGTTGTGTCTGCTCCTGGCCCATACCGTAAGAGTCACGGAAGGAGCCAGGGGAAAGACATTTGCTCCTGTCGTCAAAGGGTGGCCTTTCTTGACAAGAATTGTCTGTCTTCTCTCAGTATAGGGAGTATAGGAAAGTGTGCGGTTGCTGGCAGGTTGCTGCCCTTTCTCATAACATTTCCTTTCCTTTCTCTGCTGAGTCTGACAGCACACGGAAGTGTGTTTAGGGAGAGCTACGGCAGGTTGAAGTCCCTGCTTTTCTTGCTCGGGCAACATACGACACCTGCCCTTCACTCGACAGAAGTAGAAACTGTGAGGCTGACAGGAAATCCCTTTCTTCTTTTTCTTCCCCTCCCAGATTAGATCTTGACACTTAGGCAGTTGTGTACAAAAAAAACAACAACAGCACAAACTTTCAGCTGATCTTTAGCTTGCCAAGTTTAG
Organism: Gekko gecko; assembly: GCA_029375565.1. Lineage (NCBI taxonomy): Eukaryota > Metazoa > Chordata > Lepidosauria > Squamata > Gekkonidae > Gekko > Gekko gecko. The sequence continues at coordinate 163,828,545 of JAPDNY010000004.1, read as the reverse complement.
CCTTGGTTATAAGGGGACGGAACGGCCTCCTTTTCTTTTTGTCCTCAAGTCACAGCTGGTTTTCGGCAACCCCGTCGGGTTTTCAAGGCAAGAGACATTCAGAGGTGGTCCGCCATTGCCTGCCCCCGTGTAGCGATCCTGGGCACTTTCGCACGTGCTAAATAATGCGGTTTCAATCCACCCCAGCGACCACTTGCAAGTGGATTTTGCCATTTTGCACAGTAAAATCCAGCTGCAAAAGCGCATTGGGAATGGATTGAAAGTGCATTATTTAGTGTGTGTGGAAACCCCCCTGGTGGTCTCCCGTCCCAGTTCTGACCAGGGCTGACTCTGCTTCGCTTCTGAAATCTGAGAAAAGGAGGCTAGCCTGGACCATGAAGGTCAGTGCAATGGTCTCCTGAGTATTATAGTTAAATATTTAAATTCATTTACATTTAAATATTTAAGAAGGCTATGTGAGAGGATCCAAAAACTGGCATGGATCCTACATTTTTTTTCCACTCGGAGCCAATATCTGCCTTCCCCTCTAGTCTCTCTTTTCACCCCACATGTTGTTTTCATAGGTCCACTGCTCCCCACAGGCAGTTCTGGAGGCAGGGAGCAACAGGTTGCATGGGTGGGGAATGTTTGTTTCTCTGAGCACCATGCTTCTCACAAGGAATCGGATCTAAACATGATAACTTTCCACACCCCTGTGGCCCTCTTCCCATTCCCTCCCAGCTTACACTTACAGTTTAACTAGGTAAATCTTATCTAGTAAACACGTTTTGAAAGGTAGCCTTTCTAAATCCACGGAGGAGCTGTTGGCTCAGTGGTAGAGCATCTGCTTGGCATGCAGAAGGTCCCAGGTTGAATCCCTGGTATCTCCAGTTAAAAGATCTGGCAGGAGGTGATGTGAAAGACCTCTGCCTGAGACCTTGAAGAGTCACTGCCAATCTGAATAGATAATACTGACTTTGATGGACCAAGGGTCTGGTTCAGTATAATAGAGCTTCATGTGTTCATATGAAGTCAATAGCCTTAGAAGGGTGTAACTTTGCTTAGGAATGGACTGTCAGGTCCTAAATGTATAAATACAGCATGCTTAAGACTAGTGTACTTCCGCCCGGTCACGATGGAATAAAAGGGAGTTCCTGTCAGATGGGATCAAGCTAGTTTTGTCGCCCAAGCTAGCTACAACGCCTTGACCGAGAGTGAAGCAAGCAGGTCGAATTCCTTGATGATGCAAACAGTATATGCGTGTAAGGGTTATGAGTTGTAATTAATTCCCTTTAGAGATTGCATGGTGCAGATTGGAGCAGGCAAAAGTTATCCCTTGAGTGGGCTTAAGAAAATGGATTTGCAGAAACCGAACCTAAGGAAAAAAGATCTAATCTGTGTGTGCTAAACTCAAAGCATCTGGAGAAGGGGGGGAACCAGAAAGGAAGATTTTCTATTTTAATAAAGCATTTCTGTTCCATCCTTCTTTCTGTATAGGAAACTCAAGACAGCTACCGGAGAGGTGACAGAACAACAATGTGGGGGGGGGAACACACAAATAGTGCTGAATCCATAAGGAAAGGATACTAAGAAGAGATTCTTCCACACCCAAAACCCCTAGCTAAAATTAAGCTTTTAAAGACAGGAAAAGGATAGATGTTGTAGCATTGGGAAAGTTTTCTAGACAACTGTCTGTGTGATCCTAAAGCAGATTATACCCTGCTAAGCCCACTGCCTTCAGAGGATTTTGAAGGGGGTAACCCTGCATTGTTTTCCCACAAAGAGGACACATAGGTTTTCACATGTTCCCATTTTACATAAGGTCCCTGGAAATGTTATGCACATGAGAAAGAAACAGATAGTTTAGGATTAAGACAGTCATTGAAACAAAAGTGCATGATTCCTATTTACCTAGGCCTGGCTGTTTAGATGAAGTCTTTTATCTTAATTTACTGATAATTTCTCTCTTACACCTTTGCGGTCAACAATCTCAGAAGTCAGACCATAACAAAATTAGACAGAGGGATATATATATACGTCTCTCTCTGTGTATAAACAGTATACACACCATGTATAGGCTCGGATACTGCTTCCCTAGCCAGCCTGCCATAGTGGGCTGCCTGGAGAAGCAAAGAGAGAAGTGGTTTAAAATGTTTAAACCCCTTGTCTTGCCATTGTAACCAAGGGGCCATAGGGTACAATGAAGAAATTGTGCCACAGATGTGGCAATACTCCATAGAAAGGGTTTAAACTTTAAACCTCTTCTCTCTCGAGTCACACTGCAAGGGTGGTAAGATCTCTCCATTGTATCCTATGGCAGGGGGTTGGATTATTGGGCAGGGGGTTGGACTAGATGGTCTGTATGGCCCCTTCCAGCTCTATGATTCTATGAAAACATGTGAAATTCTAGACCTCCAGGGACAGCATGAATGGGGAACTGGAGATCCGCTGTAGGAGAGTGGAATGGGTGAAAATCAACCCCCTTCCTTCATTCTACAGAAACCCTTTGTTGCTTTCAACCCATACCGTAAGCAATGGGTGAATATACATACATTCTCAGCTACCTCTAATGCAAATGCTCTAATAAGCAGTTACAGTGAGTTACTGCAAAATACATTATAAAGTCTTTAGAGATATAACTAGGGGTATGCTGGGGGGGGGATGGTATTTTTTTGGATTCAGGTAAACTAAACCTGAAAAATACTGGTAAAATAAACAATATTGTCAAAAATATTGGGCTTGCCAGTAGAGCATGCCAGTTTCACTCCACTTCTGCTTCCAAGTGAAGGGGGAGTGAAGCTGACCCACTTTCCCTCCCCTGAGCTTCCCCAGCTGGCCTGCCACTGCCGGTCAACTGGGGAAGCGAAGGCAGATTGGGCCAGCTGGGGAAGCAGAGGGGTTTAAAATGTTTAAACCCCTTGACTCTCCATTGTACCCTATGGGGGCATAGGATACAATGGAGAGATCATGCCGCCCCTGCAGTGTGACTCAAGAGAGAAGGGGTTTAAAGTTTAAACCCTTTCTCTGGAGTCTTACCACATCTATGGCTCAGTTTCTTCATTGTACCCTATGACCCCATAGGGTTCAATGGAGAGACAAGGGGTTTAAACATTTCAAATCCCTTCTTTCTCTGCTTCCCCAGGCAGCCTGCTGTGACAAACCAGCTAGGGAAGCACAGACCTATTGGGAAGGCATCTTTAAATGCTTCCCCTTTGCTTCCTCTCCCCAGCTGGTCCCAGAAGGAAGGGGAGGTATTTAAATACCTTCCTTTGGCTGGGGAGGCATGCCACAGAGGCAGCATGAGCCCCAGAAAGAAGGGGAGGTATTTAAAGTTTAAATACCTTCCCTTTGCTGGGGAGTTGTGTGACTGTGCCACCTCCCCAGCAAAGGGATTCCCCAAATTAATGCCAAATAGATTCGGCATTCATTTGGGGAATGCCTATTTGGCCAGAGAATCTGATTCAGCTGGCCAAATAGGCATTCCCCAAATGAATGCTGAATCTATTTGGCATTAATTTGGGGAATCCCTTTCAGCAATAGGCATTATTCGGGTTTTCCTTCAGTTTGGCCGAACCAAATGCACATCTCTAGATATAACATTTTGGAAAGAACAGCTGACTTAAAACTCACTTGTTTAAGCTAAAGAGCACTTCCTAATATTCTTCCAAATCAAAACTCATGAAAAATAATTTCACATTACATTTTTATAGTGAAATTGGGGGGGGGGGGCAGGATAGCAAATTTTCTCTCTGTCAAAATTAACTTTCAATAGGAAAACGTAACTCGGGACTCTGAAACTAACAAGATTTCTTTAGAAGAGCTCATTTGGGCCCAGTTGCAGCACTTTAGGGACTAAAAAAGATTTTTTGGCGAGACAACAGAAGCTTTCTGTCTCTTGAAAGCATATATCCAAAAATCTTATTAGCCTATAAAGTGTTCCTGTATTCGAATCTAGCTTTTGCACTGCAGACCATCATGACTACCTTCCTGAAGGTGTCTTTAGGACTTCATCTTCTTCAGGTTACTTTATGGGTAATTTTTCTCCTTCTTTTCTATCAGTAAACACTGAAATATTTGCATCTTTTTCCTTCTGTAGGAGAACATAATGGAAGTTATTAGAAATCAAGAATTTTTACTGCTGCCAGCTGATGAACTCCATAAACTTCTTGCCAGTGACGATGTGAATGTTCCTGATGAGGAGACCATTTTCCATGCCTTAATGATGTGGGTCAAATACGACATGCCAAGGAGATGCGGCGACCTGAGTATGTTACTCGCCTACATCAGATTACCGCTTCTTCCGCCACAGGTATTGTTCTTTAGTCCTCTTTACAATGATCTGTTGCTGTTGTTTCCTAAAAAAAAATATGTTTTGAAACAAAAGGCCCGGTAATTCAGATGCGTATTCCCTTTTTGTACTCCCCCACCCACCTCCTCTGGTTCTTTTATTGGAAAATCAACAATATTATAGCCAGAAAGAACATGTGTGTTAGTTACCAAGCCTGACATAACTAGTACTATTAAGTGCACAGATTAAAATGTTCAATAAAGAATTATTCATGTACAGAATATAACAATTAGGACATTTTCAGTGCCATTCTAAACACTTGGATCTCATCCCTGGTTTTATCAGAGTTCAGTTCAGGATACAATACCTTGCATTTATCCCTGGTTACAACAGCATCTGTTTATTCCGGGACAACTGTGGGGCAAAACTGGAGTGACCTCAATGTAATGTGGAAACAAAAAAATTACCCCGAGATAATTACAGGGGTGAACTCGAGTGTAGTGTAGAATGTAATTTTGGGGACAGGGTTGAACCAGGATTTAAGGTCTAGTGTGGAAAGGACCAGGGATGCATGAACAGCCATTGGTTCAGCTCACTCCCTGTTTGCCAATTGCAAACACAGATCTGATTTTTCAACTGTCAGTTCCACTGTTCATCAGTCAGTTTGCGAGTGTTCAGCAGGTTGTTTCTCTCTATTCCTTATTAAACATACCGTACAAAACAACTGGCTTTTTGTACATGAACATTGTCACACAACCTGACTGAGGTCTACTACCACCCCATCCTTGCTACACAAGTGTGGTACTCAGCAGGCAATTGTTTAAGTAGACAATTAGATTATTCACAAATCACATCCACCAACCATCAATAAATGCCACCTTTCAGTAAAACCCTACCCTTTGATTTTCAGCTAAGTAGTCCTTCGTGATGCTAACCGTTGCTTGTCATTTTGAATCAACAGAAGCTTTGTGCATTCATGGTTTTGAGAAAGCCCAATGCAACCCGGTTTGGCAGGCATTCAGAGAGCTGCTCGGCATCTGATCGCCTCCTTCAAGCACAGCATGTTTGACCACCAAATACAGTCTCAGCACAAGTTCATTGAGGCCCATGGGTTTTTGTTTTTGCTGTCAAGTCACAGCTGACTTCTGACAACCCAGTAGGGTTTTCAGAGTGAGAGATTTCAGAAGTGGCTTGCCATTGCCTGCCTCTGCATAGCAGCCCTGGTGTTCCTTGGTGATCTCCCATCCAAATACCAACCAGGGCTGACACTGCTTAGCTTCCAAGATCTGATGAGATCAGACTAGCTTGGGCTATCATGGTCAGGGCTCATTGAATGTAGAAGGGTGTATGGTTGCAGTGTTAATTATTATAAATACTTAAGAGAAATCCACTACCTGCATTAATAAAGTTCAAGTGGTGACCCACAACAATTCATGGTGGCCATCTCCTGACCCCCCATCCCCTTCTAGCTCTCTGCCTCTTGTCATTGTTCTCATTCCACCATTCTAGCTTGAGCTGCAAGGAGGCCTAAGCATACAGGCAGGTTTTTCCCAGAATTATAAAACCACTGTTCCCAAATCATACTGAGAGAATTCCTGAAACAAAAATTACAATTCAGTGCAGCCCACATTCTTTCGTGTGCCAATATAACATGATGATAGCTTTATTTGTTTTCCAACTGACAGAATCATCACTTTTAATTTTTAACATGATCATTGATGTGGATAGTTAAATCGGCAGATTAGGGCCATGTACAGATAAGGGAGATTTTTCCCAACTAACTTGGGACAGCCCCCACAAAAATGGGGTGTGGCGGGGGGGAGAGAGAGGAATTTTGAAAGTTTAAAAACCTTTAACTTATGGATATTATATGACAAGAACTCAGCGGGCATTTTGAGGGTTGCTTAGCAGCCTAATAAGAAGGAGAAAGCTGGGAGGGAGAAAGTGGTGGGGAGGGTGGCCAAGGTACCTCTTCTGGAGAGCCATTGATGGTGAGCTGAGTGAGTGGGCAGTTATGGGACAGACATCAGGAAAATAGGAAAAGTTGGTGTGTGGGGGCAAGCTCCAGACCATGCCCACTAGGGCTCCTTATCCTTTCATTGGGACAGTTGCCCTTTTCAAGAGAAACAAAATAGGTGAGATGGCCACCCTTGGCCACCCTATCTCACTAGGGCTTTCCAAGAGCTGCCTTCCTGCCCACACATCGGTCTGCTCCACCTGCTGCTGCCACTGCTCTTGGAAGACCGCACAAGCAAGGATCAGTGTTGATGCTCTGGGAGGCCGCCATGTCCCAGCTGCTGCCCCTGGAGTTGCTGGTAAGCTTGCAAGAGCCAGCTGCAACCACTTAACAATGGGATTTCCTTCTCTGAGAATCTTATGGGTATTGATAAATTATGTTGATCATATTTCAAGAAGCGACCATCATTCAGAACCCAAAAGAAAACCCATCTGGCCTTGGGGGCTTTGTAGTCTTGATTTCTTTTCTTTTCTTTTCTTTTTTGGGGGGAGGTTGCACGCTAAGTCTCAGATACATTTTATTTGTCTGCCCACAGTTAACCTTTTATTGCTTAGCTGTTTTGGAATTTTTTGCCATTTCAAGAAAATTCTATGTTAGGATTATCTGACATATGGAGTACATAGTTAACTTCAAATTATTTTACCAGTTCCAGAGATTTTGAACTTTTTTTTTCTTTTAACAAAGAGAAAATACCCTTTTCTATGTTTTTTTTAAGTGCACTAGTCATATCAAGTTCATCCATTACTTCATAATACATTTGCTTGCAACTAATATCTTTTTCTAGCATTTAAAACAATCAGCTCTCTGCTTTAGTTTTGGCAATTCCAATGTCTTACATTTATTTCTACACATATAGCTTGATTTGTTGAACTGAATAAGGTGGACCATCATATTTTTTAAACTTCCTATACGAAAATCGTCCTAACTTCTGAAGAGATATTTATTTCCAAATATTCCACCGCTAATTTATCGCAGGTGAATTAATTTGTTCATCCTGCAACTCACAAATGCTCAGTCATTAGGAAAATTGATTAGGGGACTCATCCGTATTAATCATCAGAGAAACTGGGCTATATGATTGGCATGTAATATATTCTCAATTTGAATTTTAATTATCTTATTGATTAATCCAGGAGAAAGTAATAAGAAATATATTCAGGAAGAAGTTTTGTGGACCCTTGAAGAAATAAGCATAACTTTTCTTCTGGCTAAAATTAGATTTTTAGATATGAGTTAAGAACTCCCTGCCCCTTCTATTTTTTTTTAAAAAAATTAAAACCCCAGTTTTAGTTATATAAGATTTGCACATTTCCATATGGGGCCATTCTAATACCCCATCAAAATCCTCAGCTATAATTAATCACCATCTGTCCACTCTGTTGTATGCGTTTGAAGTGCCATCAAGTTGCAGCCAACTCATGGTGACCCCAGCAAGGGGCTTTCAAGGCAAGTGAGAAGCAGAGGTGGTTGGCCATTGCCTGCCTCTGCAGTCTTGCAGCCTTCCTTGGATGTCTCCTATCCAAGTACTGACCCTGCTTAGCTTCTGAGATCTGATGAGATCCGACTGTACCATGCCGCCTTCCCTCCCATCCTCTCTATTAAATGTAAGAAAAGGTCTGAGGGGGAAAAAAATCAACTTGTTTGTTAATAGGACAGCTAGATTTTTGAGTCCAGTAGCACCTTAGAGACTAAACGGATTTTTGGAGTATGTGGAGAAATGCTTAGTCTCGGGGGGGGGGGCAATGAGCAGGGCTTCCCTGTGAGGTTGATCATTTTTTTCATCTCTAGTCAGAGGAGGAAGTCTATTTGCTGGCCCATCAGCTCACCTGCACACAGATGCTAATGGATTTAGATAAAAGAATGGCCAGTCATTCGCCTCCTCTGCCCTCTTCTGCAATCAGGGAGCATAGAGGCTTGGAGGACTTCTTGCTAGACAGGTTACAGGAAGGGGCATCCTGGAGACAATAAGAAAAGAAGCCTTGACCTGGGCTTACTGGGGTCATGGGGGAGGAGACACAGGTTCATTAAAACCACCTTGCAAGGGGGAGATGGGCTTTCTTTTTTCTTTGGGATGCTGAGCTGAACAGACCTCTTGTCTGAGGATGGGAGCTGGCCATGCAGCTGGCTTAGAGAGCTGGACTAATCCTCAAGGTAATTAAGGATCTTTAGAGAACTAGGATACCTAAGATAAAGAGCTTATCCTAATTTTAACATCTAGTTAGGGCATATTTTAGAGAGGGGCAGAGGATTTGTGTTTTACCAATTTCTTTTGTTCTTCCTTGCTGCAATCTGGTATGGTGCTAAAAGGTGTTTTTTTTTTTAAGTAAACATTTTAAACTTTTGATTCTGGAAGCAGTTCTGTGTACCACCTAGACCCCCACTGTTTTGGACATGCTATTGTAAAAGCGACCCAGGAGGGGGGAAGGCAAGCAATTAGCAACTGGCTATGCCCCCAGGGACACACAAGCCATTAATCTGTCCCCATGGCATCAAGGCTCTGGGCTAGTGGGAGGCTTTGAGGCAAGGTCTCTGAGCATGGAAGGGGAGCTGAAGGTGCTGATCCCCCTATATTGATCAGGTAGTGGAGCTGGCTACTGGAGAGTAGAAAGGAGAAGCTCCTCCAGGGAATTGGGAACCCCAAGGGCAAGGCAGAATGGGGCCTGCAGGCCAGAGTGGGCATGTTCTGCTACAGGGTATAAGCTTTCTAGAGTCAGAGCTCCATTTTTGGTCTCTAAAGTGCTACTGGACTTGAATCTAGCACAAATCAATATGACTACCCTTTAAAACTTTATTAGGGAGAGTTACATTACATATGATGCCTTTCTTTCCATACATCAGACTACTGTAATGAGTAACTTGCCCGTGCTATTTTACACCAGCTTTTCCATCAAAATAAATAAATAAATAAATAAAAATCTTCCTATAGTATTGCACCTTTTTATTTTGGAATTGTCAGAGGACATATGTCCCTGACCTCGTCTAGTTATTTAACAAGCTTTCATTTCTTCTGTGTTTCTTATCATAGAATAAAACAGACTTTTCTCTATGTAATTTTAATGGACTGTTTGAACCATGCACTGTGAGAGAAATCAGGACAAAATCCATGAAGACTTGCAGAGGAGGAGAAAAATCCACTCTAGATGACTCTGACTTCTTTCCCTCTCAATACATGATAATATCATTGTCTTTTATTCATTAAATCTAATGAAGTTGTAATTCTAATTAGCTCTATGCAGAATCCCACTGAGGTCTACTGAATGGGGCTTACTCCCAGGAAAGTGCCCTTAGGATTCCACCGTAATAAACCTCTGCAGTAGTTAGTGACTTACATCTTGGAGAGCAGGTCTACTCAAAACTAGGGATGGGCTCAAACTGTGGAAATGCAGTTTGTTTCAAATTATGGCTCGTGAGCCACAAGTCATCACAAATTTTAGGGGCCAAATGAACTCCAGTTCATGAGGTTTGTGATGGAAACCCCCTCAACATGTTAGAGGCACAAATTCACAGGAAATCTCTGGATGACTCTCCTCTACCTGCCCCCTAAATTTGGTGATTATTGGATTTATGGGATCCAAGTTACACCCCCCAAAAAAGAAGATGCCCCCTAAGAAACTGCTTTCTGGGGAAATGACAGTCTCAGGATCAGGAGGTTTAGGAGCATATAGAACAGACTCTGTGCAAGCTAGAGGCATCATTATCACAGGAGACCTCCCCCATGATGCTCCTCTATGTGCAGATTGGAGCTAAGGGGTCCATGTTATGCTCCCCCAAAGAAGATGCCCCCAGGAAAGTGCTTTTTGGGGGAAATGTCAGGTGCAGGTTCAAAAGTTTATAGAACAGACCCCCTGCAAGCTATACACATCAAACACACAGGGAACCTCACCCTGCCTTTGAAGTTTGGTAAACATTGATTGGAGACATTCTGTCTGGAAATGTCTCCATTCACAAAATGCCACAAACCTTTATGAACCACTTGAAAGTTCACGCTGGTTGATCTGTCATGAACTTCAGTTCGTGAACCACGAACTGGTCAAAATTCATCTTGAACTTTGTGAGCTGGTTTGTGCCCATCCCTACTCAAAATTCTACTATGCTCTATTCAGTGGGACTTATTCCAAGGAAAGTATTCTTTGGATTGTGCTGTTAGAGTTTTGTATAAGTTAAATCTTCTCATCTTGCTTTTCCCTGATAATTCATTGGTCCCTATTTCATTCTTTCACGCTATTATTTTCTTTTTACTTCTATCTGAATCAATGCCTTTTATCTGTCATCTTGTTTAAAATCAACTTTATCTTTCCATTGCACAATATTGGCAACATGTTTTTCTTCTGCCTGCTTTCCATTTCCCGGTTTCTAAAGATTTCTATTATGCAGTGTAGAAAGCTCACGCCTTGCTCTTTGCTGAAAATGGTTATTATATTTTCTTTATTAAAAGACCCTGAGAATGAAAGGAAAACATGTTTGTAATTAATTTAACATTATCCTAATCCTGCTGTTAAATATTTTAATTCTCTCAGTAGACGTCCTAGTGTTAAGATATATAAGAGCTTGTGTTACTTTAGCTTTTATTTTGGTTTCCTTCCCTAAACACTTTTGTTATGCCTATTTTTTTATTTTTTTTTTTGAGATTTGTGAATCACATCTCCCGGCCTTAGGGTGCCAGGCCCTCCTGGCAATTTGCAGGAGGCATGGGTGGCTTACCAGCAGTGGGGGAAGGTGTAGGTGAGTGATTAAATGACATCACTTCTGGTGTGCACCACCACCAGTAAGTCCCTCCACCAGCCAGGTGATCATTGGTGGGCCTGGGGTAGGGAATCCCCCAAACCCAGCAAGGGGCTGGCAGATTTACTTGGTCTAGTTCCATTAGGAGACCTAATTCAGGTTCAGAGACATGGTTGCTCCCTGTGAAATCTCTCCTTCCTCTTACTTGATATAGGCTGGCTAGCCATCTCCATCTCCTCCATTTTGCCCTCTAAAGGCCTGTGTGTGTTGTAGCAGAGAGCCCTCTCTAACAGTGAAGTCATAACTCTGGCTTATCCTTTTCCTGGCATCTCGGAGAGAAGTCATGTTGTTTCTAGGGATAGGCATGAACCAGAAAAATATGGTTCATGTCAGTTCATGTCAGCCAAACCACAAATTGAACCGGAAGGTTCATTCGTGAACGGAACCGGTTCATGGCAGTGCAAGCCCCATTGAAAGGGACTGCAGTCCCTTTAAACAGGGCTTGCAGAATGCCTGAAAAACAGCTGAGTAGTGCTATTTTGGGCTATCTTTTCAGCTTTTTTGAGCTGTCTTGTGCAGTCCCTTTAAAGTATAAAGTATAAAGGGACTGCTCAAGACAGCCCAAAACAGTTGAGCAGTAGAGAGCAGGCTGCTACCTGCCACTCAGCTGTTTTTGCAGTTTTCGTGGGGAAAAGAAAGCAGGGATTTAAAGGGACTTGAATTCCCTTTAAATCCCTGCTTTCAGCTCTATCCATGAACCACCATGAACTACTTAAAAAATTATGGAAGTTCATGATGGTAGACCCATCACAAACTTTGGATCGCGAACCATGGACAGAGTAAAATTCACTATGAATTTTGCTTCATGGTTCAATTTAGTTCATGCCCATCCATAATTGTTTTTTGACACATGCTTGGTGGTCCAGTGACATAACTGGAAATTAAAACTGGACCTCGTATCTGTGTACAATCGTCAAGATTTTGACCTGAATAATAGAACCCACATTGATGAATAGGTGAAGATTCAGCCTTCTAGTCCAAAAGGGTTTATCTTATTGAAAGTTTTTTCCTTGAGAGAGTTAGTTTAAATTGAAGAGTAACCTGAGGAAGCTCTGCAGCAGATGTTTAAAGCAGAAGTTGCAAATTCCAGCAGCCTTTCCAAATAATATCAAATATACTCATAGCTGAAACAATACACAGTTATCATATGGTAGCTATTTCCTCACTCCTTCCTCTTACAAAGTCAGGAAAACTAAGCAGGAAGTTTGAGTCATTTCCCTACACTTTGCCAATTATAACCCAAGTGAATCTCAAAGTAAACAATAGTTGGTACAATTAGTGCAATGCTGTGGTGGGCACAGCGGGCAGATTGAGATTACTCCAGTCCTCTAGGATTCTACAGGACAAAGGACTCCAGTGCCATGGTCAGTGGGAGCAAACAGCTGTCTAATGTGGCAAGCCCTCAATGTGATTTCAATGCTTCCTTCTGTTCCCTGTTTTTGTTATGTAAAGCTGTAGTTGATGACATCATACTTAATTTTCCTGTATGCCATCCTGAGGAAGAAGACTAAGGAGCCATCAGTTTTGCATGATACCAGGCAGCACACCTCCACGGGAGTTGCCCTGGAGGTCTATATCAGGCCCCACTGGTGGACCTCCTGATGGCACCTGGTATTTTTGGCCACCTGGTATTTTTGGATAGAGTGTTGGACTGGATGGGCCATTGGCCTGATCCAACATTGGCTTCTCTTATGTTCGTATGCTCTTCTGATGCTTGGGTTGTTGGTAGTTGTGGAAAGTGTCTTCAAGTCATAGTGGATTGATGGTAGCCCCATAGAGTTTTCAAGGCAAGAGATGTTCAGAGGTGGTTTGCCTTTGCCTGCCTGTGCATAGCGAGTGATCCTGGACATCATTGGAGGTCTCTCTTCCAAGTACTAACCGAGGCGGGCCCTGCTTAGCTTCCTAAATCTGACCACAGCAGATTAAACTGAGCCATCCAGATCAGGGCGTTGGGTTGCTAGCAGTACAGAAATAGCAGAAGTAATGTGTTTGTGTGCTTGCTTCTGTCATTTACAGTTTCCCTTTCTTCATTATCAAGGGAGATTTATGCCTTTTAAAGTAATGTTTTCTGTCTCGTCTTTTGAGGGTTTCCAATAGCATACAGATCCCAGAAGCTGAGAGTAAGCTAGCATCTGTTCTCTAATGGCTGACTCTCATCCCTACGGTAATGTCTGGAACAGAGTGATTAGTTAATTAGTTAGGCTTGTACCCTTGGCCTCACCCAGGCTCTAAGTTACCTGCAACAAGAGAAAAGAGCATCTGAAGAAGCGAGCGGTGACTCACGAAAGCTCCTCCCCTGCCACAAATTTTGTTAGTCTTTAAAGTGCTGCTACAGATAGATTAACACAGCTGCCCATCTTGATCTGTCTGCAACAAGAGGGAAGTTTTGAGTTCTCGGCAACAAACGGCTTAGCCTCGATCTGAAATATCTGGCAGCCGTCTTCCGACGGTTTCCCTCCTGGATGCTCTTGCATTTCGTCTAAAGAGAAACCTGAAGAAGAATTTAGGTTTTCTGTTTCAGCTAAGGAAAACAAATGCGAGTTTTCATTAAAAAAAAATGGTAAAACGTCAAACTCTTCATGTAGTTCCTCGTCTCCATAGCAGAGGTGGGGGAAGTAACTCAGCATGCTGGAACATTGGGAGGTGCTACTGTGTATAGGTGTTATCTCCTTGAATGGGGTTACTCTCTTTGTCTTAGCCTGGGAACTGTCCTCTGACCAGTTTGGTGTAGTGGTTAAGTGCGCGGACTCTAATCTGGGAGAACCGGGTTTGATTCCCCACTCCTCCACTTGCAGCTGCTGGATGACCTTGGGCAAGCCATAGTTCTGATAAGAGCTGTTCTTGAAAAAGAGCAGTTTCCGTCAGAGTTCTTTCAGCCCCACCTACCTCACAGGGTGTCTGTTGTGGGGAGGGGAAGGGAAAGGAGTTTGTAAGCCACTCTAAGACTCCAAGTGACGGGTGGGGTATAAATCCAATCTCCTCCTCCTCTTCTTCTTCTTCTTCTTCTTCTTCTTCTTCTTCTTCTTCTTCTTCTTCTTCTTCTTCTTCTTCTTCTTCTTCTTCTTCTTCTTCTTCTTCTTCTTCTTCTTCTTCTTCTTCTTCTTCTTCTTCTTCTTCTTCTTCTTCTTCTTCTTCTTTGTCCTCTCCCTCTCTCTGCATGGCCTTCCATGCAGACACACACCTCTGCAGGTCTCTCTTGTGGATACAGTGCCCTCATACTCGCCACACACATGATGCTCAACAAGCTGTCAATTTGTGATGGGGAAAGTAGTCTCTAAATTAAGCTTCTTCCTCGCCTTTTGACTGCAGCCCAAATGTGAACTGAATCTACTCCAATAAATGTAAATTACCTTACTTGGGGGATGTATTTACTACCCTCAGTATCATGCTTCTGCGACTGGGCAAAACTCTGCTATATTAACCAAACATCCCAATAGTATAATTACATGATGGTCCCAAAGCACACAGTAAAGTGACGCCTGATATTATAGCTTGAGGGGATCTCTGTGAAATGTCCCAAGAGGTTACCTAACCCATTGATCAATAAAAATGTGTACATTCAGCAGATAACGTTTTCATGTGATAATGATTCCATGCTAGCTGTGTTTCTAGAGAAAATATGCCAGAATCATATAAATATTTATCGGTTCCAGGTTAATCTCTCAGTATGATCACATTTTTCCAACAATCAGATACAGGACGTACTTGAAATCCCAGAGAGGTCGTTATGTTAGTGTGTTGCAGGTAGAGGAAGCAAAAAAAAATATGAATCTTTAACAGATCCCCCCCATTTCATGCCACAGGATTCTCTTTTCTGTTTTCATTAAATAAATGACAAGACAGGCTATGATACATTCTATTTACATGTCCTCCCTTTAACCATTTAGCGTAGATACACTGTAGAGATCTTTCTCAGCTTGTAACATATAGGACCTTTTTGTGTATCAGATATTGCTAGGTAAAATGACATGTTGCTTTCAGTAGAAAGTGCTGTCTAGTCACAGATGACTTATGGCGCTCCCATAGGATTTTCGGGGGTGGTGGTAAACAGGGTTGGTTTCTAATTGTCTTCCTCTGCATGGCTACCCTGGACTTCCTTAGTGGTCTCCCATCCATCTGCTGACCTGAAATGCTTATCTCCCAAGTTCTTACAAGGTCATGTTAGTCCGGACCATCCAGATCAAACTACACATTACATGAAAATAAGATACATATTATAGCATTGGGAAAAGGTGCAGAAAATGGCAGCTAAAATGATTAAGGTGATGGAACACCGCCCCTACCACCCCTATGAAGAAAGGTTAAAGAGGTTAGGGCTCTTCAGCTTGGAGAAACAATCGGGGAGTGAGACGATCGAGGTTTACAAAATTATGCATGGGATAGAGAAGGCAGAGAAAGTAGTACTTTTCTCATTTTCTCGCAATACAAGAACTCATGGGTACTCAATGAAATTAATGAGTAGATAGAAGGAAGTACTTCACCCAAGGAGGAGGAGGAGGAGGAGGAGGAGAAGGAGGAGGAGGAGGAGGAGGAGGAGGAGGAGAAGGAGGAGACTGGATTTATACCCCACCCTTCACTTGGAGTTTCAGAGTGGCTTACAAACTCCTTTCCTTCCCCTCCCCACAACACACACCTTGTGAGGTAGGTGGGGCTGAGAGAGCTCTTTCAAGAACTGCTCTTTCAAGAACAGCTCAAAAACATGGATGCACTGCTGCAGGATGTGGTGGCAGCTACAAGCATAGACAGCTTCAAGAGGGGAATGGATAAGCATACAGAGCAGAGGTCCATCAGTGGCTGTTAGCCACAAGGTATAGATGGGACATTCTGTCTGGGGCAGTGATGCTCTGTATTCTTGGTGCTTGGGGGGCAACAGTGGGAGGGCTTCTGGAGTTCTGGTCCCCACTGGTGGACCTCCTGATGGCACCTGGTATTTTTGGCCACTGTGTGACACAGAGTGTTGGACTGGATGGGCCATTGGCCTGATCCAACATGGCTTCTCTTATGTTCTCAACTGAACTTAAAAAACAAAACAAAAAAAACAACGTTTTGGGAAGCTGCAGAGTAGATACCCAAGAGTACTTATGGTGTTTCCAATAGCTATTTTTGCTGTCCCTACTTGGCTGCTTTTCCTTTGGTGGGGTTCCAGATACACACTTACAAACATACCTGTGCATTTGGACAGGGCTGTTTCTCATGCATGGTTTGTTTTTACTTATTGGTGTTATTTATAGTCTGCCTTTCTCATTTTCATCCATGGTAGATTACATGATGCAGGTCGGTGCAAATAGGATGGGAACACTTTGAATAAAAATATAATAGGAGTAAGATTTCAAAAACCTGAACCGAGGCGTAAGTGGTAAACATGACATGTTAAAAATTCAGGAAATTAAGCAAATTCCAGAGCACAATGGAAGACAGGAGGGCCTGGTGTGATGTGGTCTATGGGGTCGTGGAGAGTTGGACTCGACTGTGAGACTGAACAACAAATGTTATAGCCACAGATGGGCATAGAAAGTTTCAGCAATGATAGTGGATGTATGACTATAAGCCAGTAGGGCATGGCTCCGTTTTCATTTCTTTAAGATATTTAATCTTATCCTTCTCTGGCAGCTCACATGGATTTATCTGCTGTTCCAGCTGTTAATTTTGATATTTGTCTTGAAACGCTTCCATTTGACTGCCCTATGGACTTTGCATGTGTTACCAAAAAAGAAAAGAAGAGAAAAGATCTGACAGCTTTTGAGCTGATTTCAAAGCAGTGTAAATTTTGTAATTATTTGACATCTAGTGGTATTTCTTTGCTCAGTAGCTGAATGACAGAGAGGAACCTTAACTATCAGAAATGCCAACCCCTCTTTTCAGAATTTCATGTACTGTTCTTCCCAAACTATCTTCTAAGTACAGTTAATGTGAACTTTTTGTAACTGTCACAAAAGCTATAGAGATTAAAAAAAGGAGTGACAACTTAATACTAAAGCTATCACATTTTTTTTGTGCTGCACATACACCATTTGACCTGGCTGGTCATTCATTTCACTGCTTTCTCAATGGAAACCTTGGAAGAGCCGGCATGTTATTTTGTGCTACTTAGGGTGCGATCATATGTACTGGAAGCCACGGCAGACATGTGATTCCCCCGTCGATTAAAGGGATGCAATCAGACAGACACATCTGTCTGGCATCCCGGAGTCGTTAGCAGGGCATCCTTTCATGCCACAGTAGCGTGGTGAAAAGCTACTGCTGAAAACCCAGTATCATTGGGCACTGCGGGGCATCCAGCAGGAGGTATGATCACGCAAATGTGTGTCATTGCAGGTGGGGTAAACAGCCTCGCTTCCTGCCTGCATTTTCTCCCTTCTGTGTGACCGCAGCCTTAGAGTATTTAAAAAAGAATTGGTGTAAGAGTTGATTTGGTTAATAATCTAAATCAGCTCCCTTTCCAACACAGAGTGTGAAGTTAATAGCACTGTATTCATAACAGGTCTCTTTCCCCCCCTGTAGTTAACTCTGGGATAGCAGGACATCAGAATAATATTGTGATCAATGCTTCCTCTAAGCTATGGAGTCTTGTGAGCAAAAATTCTACTTGGTGAGCTGCTGGCATCAAAGTTGTGAGCAAGCGATTTGGCTACTGCATAAATTAGTTTGCTCTGGAGCCATCCTTCCTGAGCGAAGACAAAAATGTGTGAGCCGGGGGCTAAGAAACTGTGAGCTAGCTCACCTTAACTCAGCTTAGAGGGAACACTGATTGTGATAAGAATGTCTGTCTCATCAAGAGCACAGTGTTCACATTATTCAAACCTACATTTTCCTAATTTCTGTTTTCAGTACAATTATAACTGCAGAATCCTTGGACATAGTTCAAAGTGGGTAGCCTTGTTAGTCCGTCTGTAGCAATAGAAAAGAGCAAGAGTCCAGTAGGACCTTAAAGACTAACAAAGTTTGTGGCAGGGTGTGAGCGTTCATGAGTCACTGCTCACTTCTCCAGATACGATTAGACTGTGAGTGAGCACTCCACTCTCCAAGATCTAAGGACAGATGGACTCACATTCTAGCCATATCTGGAGAAGTGAGTCTTTAAGGTACTTCCGGACCCTTGTTCTTTTCTGCTGCTACAGACAGACTGACACGGCTACCCACCTTGATCTATCTCCAAGGATTCTGAAGTCATAATTGCATTGGTCCTGCCACAAATTTTGTTAGTTTTTAAGGTGCCACCAGTCTCTTGCACGTTTCTACCGCTGCAGAATCCTTGTCTGTATGCTTGTATGCCTAAGTAAGTATGCTTTGTAAGTTTGTATGCTTAAATAAGAGATACTTAAATTGAAGGAAGGCATCAAACTTTCATTGGTGTTGGGTGGTAGGATACAAGTCATTATGTTTCCAGTAATTTGGAATCTCAGGATTCATAACAATAAATTAAAGTTATTCAGTAAATTATTGCCCGTCCCCCATTCGGAATGAAGAGTCAGACACGAAGGTCAGATGAACGATGGGCCACTTTATTAAATTGCAACTGAAATCCAATGGCAAGGGCCAAGGTGACGTGTGGCACAAACCAGGCCAAAGGTCACTTGACCCTTCCCAAGTTGTATAATGGGGGACTCACCTGCCCCCAGCTTAAGCCAGCCTCTGTGGCTCATACTCATCAGGCATGCAACAGGCAATGCCCTGGAGATCCAACCCCAAGTCGAAGAATTTAAGCGGCTGATCTAGCCATGCAAAGGCAGCCTGCTATCTTCTCCCCAGATCACGAAACACAAAGGCTCCAACAGCCAGACTCCTATCCCCAAATGGGGGCTGTTAATTGGTCATCCTCCTAGCTGCATCTCGTTCACCAGCCCCAATCCCGCCAACTAAAGTGACCAACCTCAGAAAAAGGGCCCACCCAAAGCCAATTCCACAACCCACTGACTAGCTGTATGAGGCAGGCAAAAAAACATCCCTGACACAAGCCAATTCGCCAAGGATCAAAAATTCCTACCCGGCCCCAACAACCAGCGACCAGCAAGAGCCCACACAGCAATCAGGGTGGGAGGATGAGCCAAGCTCCAACAACGAATGAGGAGGGTGGGTAAGGAGCTGGAAGGTACGTCTGAACTCCAAATCCACCCCCCTCAAACAAGCACATGACCCCCTGGAGTGTGTCTGCTCCTCCTCCTTCAAAGGAGGCAGAGGCAGCCCTCAGCCGTATGAAGTTCTGTAGGTTTGACTAGAACTGTTCTGTCCAATATGCTACTTTTTCAAGTTCAAAGTTTTTTTCCCATAAAGAACATTCTTAAACTTTAGCTCTATCTGCAGAATGAAGTGGTACAGCCCAACGTAGACATGTCATGTGAGTAGGAAATAGGTCTCAGGGTGGGCTGCCTTTCAACTTAATTAGGTCCTCATGAGGTTTCGGTAAGTTGCTGTGCCAGGCAACTGGTGGAAGGTTTGGGGATGAAGATTTGGGGGGCCATGACAAGGCATGCACTGTTATGTCACTTCCAGTGAAAGTTTGGAAGTGACACAGGGTAGCTCTAGGAATCACTGGAAACTCTTGTGGTAAATGTATAGAGTTTCTGGCGATTCCTAGAGCTACCATCTAGGTTTTCACTGGAAGGGATGGAATGGTTCACGGAATACCACTTTTTTTTTTTTTTTTTAAGAAAACCAAAAGTCTCCAGCCACTGCTTGGAGTAGTGGTAGGAAAAGGGACCTGGGGGCAAGGTTGCCCTGCCCCCACCAGGGAAGTGGTAAACCTAGGTTTGGGTGTGGTCATGTGAGTCAGCAAACATATCCTCCCCTCAGGAAGTAGATTGCTGGCATGGATATCATAATCTGAGCTTTAATGGAAACATCTTCACTCAACCATTTCCCACACAGAAAAGGGTCCGTGCTGTTAACCTGTTCTGTTAGCTACCAAACTGCTAAGATGACTTATTAATTGGCTGTAAATGTCCCAGTATAAATCATTCAGGGTTGGCACATTTGGATTGAGATAAACTAACACAGAATGCATTAGCGATGTGTTGGCTTGCCAATTGGCAATGTTATTCCCCTCCTTCCCCATTCCCTGGTTTCAGCAATCTCAGGCAAACAGAACAGATCCATCAGTCCATTGGTGGGCGATCGTAAATCATTGGTGGGCTCCATTCATCTTGGCAGGTCACCAGTCATGGAGGCATAGCTCGCAGTTAAGCTACTCTCTTTCCGTGCAGAGCCTATTCATCTGTTCCATCCGCACTTAGCAAATATCTTCAGATATACCCAGTAGTCAACTAAATACACAAATAAAAATAGATGCCAAGAAAGATCTATTTATTTGAGAACTGAGTTAAACCTGCGGTTTAAGTAGTACACTAAAAGATAACAGGGGACCTGTTATTCCAAATAATATTGAAAATTTTAATGGATGGGCTCATTAAATCATAATCTACGGGGAAGCATTAATGGTGTGGAAATAGTTTCAGCTTAATTTGATTACTTATCGCAGATGCTACCAATGAGTGTTTCCCCAAACTAATAATTTAGGTTGTACAGTGAACAGAAAAAAAATAGATTCAAATTCTTTCTCTCCTAATCTACCCGGCATAAGTAAATATAATACTTCTGTTGCATCTTGTGGAGGAATGTGCCTGTTCTGGACTGCAGGCTTTATTCCACCCTGCCCTCCTGGGTTTTTTTCAACACCTGCAGAGGCTTTTCTTCAACCCTCAGTCAGCTCATCATCACCACCTGAGCTTTGTATGGAATTGCTCACTGGGAGGGTCAGGACTCCCAGCTTCCCTTCCAAGTTCTGAGGTGCTTCCTCTGTGCTTGCCACTGCCCTGCACCCAGTAACCATGGGGACAGTTTACTGCCTTGTGCACCTCTGGAGGAATAACCACTTGCCAATTGCCTTCCTTCCTCCTGGCATCCCTTTTAAAATAGTGTGTCCAAGATGGTGGGCAACTATGTGGTACAGAGAACCACTACCAGCATCAAAAGTTAGGAAGTGTTTATTAAAGAGAAAATGTTTCCAAGCATACTTTTAGCATAGCACCAGACTGAGCAAGGGGCTCCAAAAGAAATATGTAAAATGCAAATCCTCTGTCCCTCTCTCTATACATGCCCTGCCAGATGTTAAACTATAGGGCAGGCTCCTTTGCTTAGGATGTTACAGATCTCAACAGAGTCTCCATTACCTTGAAGCTCCCTTCAGCTGTCCAGGCCAACCAGGTCAACAATGGCTGCCTCCTCAGTGGAGAGGTCTATGTGTACTCATGGCCTCAGCACCCAAGGAAAAGAGACCTCCTTCCTGCTGCAGGGTTTTTTTTATCACCTCTCTTTCCCCCATCCCCTGTCCAGGTCATGCTAGGTCAAAGACACTTTTCCTGGAGATCCCCAAGACATTTCCTTCCTGGAGTCCCTCTAGCATTTCATTCCTCCAAATCTCTGTTCCCTGCTTGGAAAAGGGAAAGAGCTTGACCCACCCATTATCTCTCCTGCATTTGTATGAAGGTGAGCACTGGAACTGACTTCCTTCTCCTCCTGCCTGTTCTCTGTCCAGAGAAAGAAAAACTGTTAAAATGCGAAGTGGAGGTTTGGCTCATTTCAAACCTCCCAAGACAAAATGCATTTATTCACAGATTTCATTAACTATAGACCTTGGTTTGCAGGATCCCTCTTGCGAATTTTACATTTCCAAGCTGCATCATAAATCTTAGTGTGTAAATCAGTACCGTCATGCAGAGAATTTCCCCTGCCTTGTTGGTAATCTTCAGTGATGTGGGGTGCTGATGACTCTTCTGTTGACTAGGAGGCAGGAAACTCTTGTGGGCCCAGCACTGAGGGGGGGTGGGGAGATGGTGAAGCAGACTCACCAAACATGCTGGAAAACCAGGCAAGACTTAGTTGGGATAAACTGGCCACAACTTTTACTGATGACAGCTGAAAGGGCCCTGGTGCATCATGGGACAATGAATCTGGGCATCGGCGGGCCCACCTGCTGGCCAATGTGCTGGGGATTGCCAGGGGACCACAGTCTGCAGGATTCCACATGGGTGCAGGCCATTGTGTGGTTCCCCTGCCACTTGTAGTAAAATAGTACCATCATGCAATGAGTTTGCCCTGCATTGTCAGTGGGCTGTTTTGGTATGGGTTGCTGATGACTCTCCTTCCTCTGTTGACTAGGAGGCAGGAAACTCTTTTTATTGTGGCTGATTCCCTTGATGAATGAAATGTAGAGCCTAGCATTTAATTATTTCTTTATATTTCTCAGACTATTCTGTCCTCAGTGGTGAGCATGCTGCTCATTACCAAACTGGGCCCAGAAGTCCAGCCTAAGTATATATTTAAATATGGATTTGCAGTGAGTGGTGACCCATTTCCATTTCCTTAAAAAAAAAAAAAAAACAACACCCGGAATTTGAACATCACAAACCACTCTTACTCTAAAGGAAAACAGGGATATTAATGAAGAAAATAACAAATGGCAGAAAGCGAAGACTATTCAGTGTTCCAAACAGTGCTCTGTCCCAGGGGTCCCCAGTGTGGTGCCCGTGGGGGCTACGGAGCTCCCAACACCTTTCCTGGTGTGTGACAAGTGTTTTTAGAAAGTGGGGGTGGCCATGTGGAACTGTAGCCCAGCAGGGCTTCTTTTTGGCCGTTGAAGATCAGACTGGCTGAGCAGATTCAGGAAAATACTGTTTTCCGCAGCAGCTGCCACTGCAGCACAAGAAACTTTATCGTGTGAATGAAATTGAACTATGCGTAAGGATGTGTACTTGGATATACCAAGTCTAAATATCTGTCTGTCTGTCTGTCTGTCTGTCTGTCTGTCTGTCTGTCTGTCTGTCTGTCTGTCTGTCTGTCTGTCTATCTATCTATCTATCTATCCATCTATCTATCCATCTATCTATCCATCTATCTATCCATCTATCTATCCATCTATCTATCCATCTATCTATCCATCTATCTATCTATCCATCTATCCATCCATCTATCCATCCATCCATCCATCTATCTATCCATCTATCTATCTATCTATCTATCTATCTATCTATCTATCTATCTATCTATCTATCTATCTATCTATCTATCCATCTATCTATCCATCCATCCATCCATCCATCCATCCATCCATCCATCCATCCATCTCATCCTCCCTCATCCCTCATCCCTCATCCCTCATCTCTCATCTCTCTAACATCTATCTATCACCTATCATCAACCGTCTGTCTGTCTGTCCGCCCACCCATCTGTCTGCCTGTCATCTGCCTGCCTGCCTACCTATTATCTGTCTATCTGTCTATCTGTCTATCTGTCTATCTGTCTATCTGTCTATCTATCTATCTATCTATCTATCTATCTATCTATCTATCTATCTATCTATCTATCTATCTATCTATCTATCTATCATCTATCTATCTATCTATCTTTGGGAAACAGATCAATATTTGGGAATCTTGGCAGTACCTGTATCCAGATTCCAAATATTCCTGAAAATATCTGGAAATATCTGGAGCAAACATTTTACAGCTTCATTTTTTTTTTGTTCATTCATTTTACTTTTGGTAAGTTTCCCATGCCACAGGATGGAGGGGGGGGGTAGGCAAATTATATCATATGTTAGGGGGAGCTTGCCATGGTTCTCCTGGGGTTCTTTGGTTTGACATTGGTTCTGCTGAGGTTGCACTGCCTTATTGGACTTGGATTCTGTTGTTTGACATTGGTTCTACTGAGCTGGACTCCCTTCCCTTGCTTAATTTAGTTTAGCTTGGATTCTCTAGTTTGACAATGGATGTGTTGGGCTTGCCACACTGGTCTATGGCTCTACTGGGATTCTCTGGTTTGATCTTGGTTCTGTTGGGCTTGTTGGTTCTGTTTGCATTGATAGGGTTTTGGCCAGTGGTTCCTTGCTCTTGTGTGTTTGTCTCTTTCTTTGCCCTGCAGAAAGCATGGAATATTTTTTACCCATAGGGAACCATGGAGAATGGATGGGGGCACCTTGTTCAGGGGCCCATAGAATTGGGCCTCTTGGTCCAATTCATTTGAAATTTGGCTGGACTTTAGTGAGAGGCAGCACTAACACCACTACAATTCTGGTGTCATTTGCTCAAAAAACACAAACAAACAGCCACTCCACCCACCCACCCCAAACACGCCAGAACTATTTCCCCATGTGGGGAATTCTAGGAAAACCCCAAATCTGAACATTGAACTGGCATTGGAGATGCAAATAACCCAGAATACTGATAATTATGTCCTCCTAGTAATCCAGATCTGAAAAAATACTTTTTTTTTTTTTGTGGGTGCACATCCTTAGCTGTGTTTATGAAAGAAGATATTCTCAAACATGTTCATTTAAAAAGGCAGAGCTTCTGCCTGATATGTTGCAGTGTCACTGTTTGCATATCTTGCAGTGTTACTGAATGCATATCTTCACTTCCTGATGATTTTCAGTTGGCTCCACCCCTCACGGCAGCCATTTTGTAGCTGGGCTCCAATGCTCCCTCTGAGCTGTAGAGTCTTGTGAGCAAAAATTCTATGTTGTGAGCTACTGGCATTAAAGTTGTGAGTGAGCAATTTGGCTACTGCATAAATTAGTTTGCTCTCAAACCATCCTTCCTGAGCTAAGACAAAAATGTGTGAGCCGGACGCTAAAAAACTGTGAGCCAGCTCACACTAACTCAGCTTAGAGGGAACACTGCTGGGCTCACCGTCCAGTGTTGGAATTCCAAAGGTGCCCACAGGGCTTAAAATGGTTGGAGACCTCCGTTGTACCTACAGAACACTTCAGATAAAGGCTGCGATCACGCACCCTAAATAATCCACTTTCAGTGTACTTTCCAACTGGATTTTGCCAGTTCATACAGTGCATTGAAAGTGGATTGAAAGTGGATTATTTAGGGTGTGTGATCGCAGCAAGAGGGTTCTATGGGTTTCCCCATATCAAGTTTTAGCTTGACTTTATGGTTTTATGCAACAATACAGGAATTCAAATTATCCTGCCATTATAATATAACGTTCCTTCACTTGACTACATCACTACGCACAGAACGGAATTACTTTTCCCACTTAAGTTCCTTTTTTATTTGGTGCACTTGGTCTGACTTTTGTTAGCAGTCAAATGTGTGATTCATTCAAGTTTTTTCAAAGTGAGAAAGAAGAAGAAGAGATTGGATTTATATCCCGCCGTTCACTACTCAAAGGTGTCTCAGAGTGGCTTACAAACTCCTTTCCCTTCCCCTCCCCACAACAGATACCCTGTGAGGTAGGTGGGGCTGAGAGAGCTCTTGACAGAAACTGCTCTTTTATCAAGAACAGCTCTTATCAGAACTATGGCTTGCCCAAGGTCATCCAGCAGGTGCAAGTGGAGGAGCGGGGAATCAAACCTGGTTCTCCCAGATTAGAGTCTGCACACTTAACCACTACACCAAACTGGTTACACCAAACACCCCCAAACCCCTAAACTAGGGGCATCATTACTCAAAAGTTTGACTTGAAGCTATGATTATGTATGTAAAATGTTATATTCTTACCAAGTTAAACCAGTTTAAAGGTTTCAACAGGAGAATGCCAGTTTTTAATTAAAATACATTAAACCAGGTATTCGGAATAATTACACTGGATTTATTTTACTGCTAGCCAACTAAATTGGAATATTGGTTAAGGTGAGACTGGATCAATTAGGATAGGAAATGTAATTTGCACTTCTAATACCAGCCTGGCCACTATGCAAAGATTTGCTTATTTGGGCTCTTAAACCTGTCTAGCATACAGAATCATGAGGGGCGGGGGGTGAAGAATCATGAAGGAAGGAAAAGTTCCTTTTAAACATTTTAGAGAGCAACACAAATCCTGATATTTAAATTTTAAATAAACATTCAGGGTGTGAGGGCAGTTGAAAATAAGTACCTTCTAACTGGATGATGTCAAAATCAAAAGACCGGTGCTTGCACACAAGCAAGCGCAGGCAGTTGCCCACCCCCCACACATCCCTGAATGAAGCACGGGGGAAGGATGAGCCTATGGGAGGTCAGTGCAGGAGCGCTGACCTATCAGGAGGGAATGGCCAGCCAAATCTAGTGGCGGCAGCCATTTCCTGGGTCAGTTGGGACGGAGAAGAGCTTCCCGCCCGCCCGCCCTCAGTTGGAACCATGTGGGAGTAGCCAGTCGCCGGTTCGGGGCTGAGCAGGAATTTTTGGGTCTCCTCAGATTGGCCGCGAGGGGGCTCTTTTCGCCTGCTTCACATGGTCCATGGAGGGTTGTGGCATGCTCGGCCTGGTGATCTGGTTAGGCCCTGCTGGGACAGGAAAGCACGGGTTGAGGGGGTGGATTGGAGATGGCAAGCACCCTGAGTGAGAAGTGATGGGGGGTCCTCGAACTTGGCACCTAAGGGCTTGGCAGTCCTGGAGCCTCAGAGGGGTGCCCTCCCTGGGGGGGGGAGTACATTGCGAACCTTAAGGCTTAGCAGTCATGGCGAGGATGTGCTCCTCTGTCCCCTCTTGGCATCTTGAGTGCAAGCTGGGAGAGGTTGAGGTCCAGAAGGATTCTGGACCTGTCTCTGAGCTAGGGTGGCTTTGCCCTGTTAGGAGACCTGCCACGCAGGCACAATCCAACCCGTGCTTAAATTGGATAATGATGCAGATCATCTTGTATGTAAATAAAGTCCCAGTTATAACCCATAAGTGTGTGATGTTTCATTCAGGGGGTGGGTGGGCAACTTTTTTTGGGGGGGGCTTTATATATTTCTCAGTGTTTGATCCGGGATTTTCACACATGAAAATCATCTCATGACTCTGCAGTCATCAGCTAATAAACATATCTATTAGGGGGTATACATTTGGATTTACTAGCGCTGAACATATACCTGAAAAATACCTTATCAGTATTTCAGCATCCCAAATGTATTCGGGTTTTCTTAAGGAAACTGGGGGGGGAGGAATCCCCCCCAATTCCCAATATGTTCGGGAAATACCAGGTAGAACTGAAACCACCAAGGAGGAAGTAGCAGATTGCTCTCGCCTCTCAGCTGTTTGTTGGGCTTCTACTGCAATCCCTTTAAAGTTTAAAGAGACTCCAGAAGGGAACCCGAGGGAAGCTGTGCTGGGGGGAGCAGACTATTCCCCCCAGCTTGACTTGGGGCTGACTTCTTGTGCAGCCCAGTTTAACGAAAACCGAAAAAGGGGGGGGGGGATCTCAACCCAAAATGTCGCTGCGAACTAAGAGGGTCAAGCTAACAAATAACATGTATAACTAATTAAACTATCGCAAATCCTTTATTAGGGTGTACACATGATTGAAACATACATAAGGTTAAAAGAAATAGTCAGAATATCAGACTAAAAGCTTATATCATTCAAAGCTGATTGTTATACAAATCCAATTGATGGGTAAAACCTTTGGCCTAAGGACCATACATGTTTCAGCCCCTTTGGGCCTTCCTCAGTGGTCAATAATCTTTATTTTACACTGACACACATCTAGAAATACATACATAAAGAATTTTGTGTGTATATATATATGTATGTGTGTGTGTGTATATATATATATATATGACCAGGTGTTGCTTTCTTACATGGTTTGCATTTGCTACAAGTTTGTATATTGGTCCATAGATAGTAGCTGTACAAATTCTCCAAATTGTTCTGGTAGTGATTATCCCATTCGTCAGGATGTGTGTCACTTCCATCAAAGGTAGTAGTCTACTTTGAATGATATAAGCTTTCAGTCTGATATTTTGACTGTTTCTTTTAACCTTATGTAGGTTTTAACCATGTGTACATCCTAATAAAGGAGCTGCGGTGGCTCAAGTGGTTAAGAGCTGAACTGCAGGCTGTGGAAGGTCAGTAGTTCAGCAGTTCGAGACCCGGGTGCCGCATGATGGGGTGAGCTCCCGTCTCTAGTTCCAGCTCCTGCCAACCTAGCAGTTCGAAAGCAAGAAATTGCAAGTAGATAAATAGGTACCACTTCGGTGGGAAGGTAACAGCGTTCCGTGCACCTTGGTGTTTAGTCATGCCGGCCACATGACCACGGAAACGTCTTCGGACAGCGCTGGCTCTTCAGGCTTTGAAACGGAGATGAGCACCGCAACCCTAGAGTTGGATTCGACTGGCTTTCGAGCAAGGGAACCTTTACCTTTACCTTTACATCCTAATAAATATTGGTATATTTTTAATTATGGTTTTATTTGTTAGCTTGACCCTCTCAGGTTGCAGCAGCCCAGTTTAAACCAGGCTACAGGAGAAGCCAGCTCAGCCAGGATCTGCATGCCAGGGGAACAATCTCTCAGTGGCACAGGAGATCCTGGGGTTGGCTTCTCCTGCCGCCCAGTTTTGACTGCAGGAGAAGCCATTCTGGCCAGGATCTGTGTGCCACTGGGCATGATTGACCAGTGGCACAGCAGATTCTGGGCCTGACTGCTCTTGCAGCTCAGTTTAAACCAGGCTTCAGGGGAAGCCAGCCAGCTTGAGGGTTGGGCTGTCTCCTCCACACACACACTGGTATTTTTCTTCTTGGACCTATTGGACCCCCCCCCCAAAAAAAAATGGGATTTCTAAAAATCCTGGATCTGAATACCGAAAACCCTGACCCTCTCCCCAAAAAAAACTTCCTACCAGCTTTCTTCATTGTCCAACTTTCACACTCATACATAGTAATGGGGAATACTGTGGCATGAATTAACTTGACCTCGATCACCAGCGACCCATCTTGACACTTAAGGATATATTAGGTAAAGATAAAGGTTTCCCTTGCTCGAAAGCCAGTCAAATCCGACTCTAGGTTGCGGTGCTCATCTCCGTTTCCAAGCCGAAGAGCCAGCACTGTCCGAAGACATTTCCCATATAGTAATAGCACAGATTATCACAGATTTTTAAAAAAGAACACCAAGATTAAAGTGTAACAGAGCGGTATTTCTCAGGGACTCTATGTGCATGGAAAGGCTGCATAGAAACATTTAAATAAATATTTTTAAATAAACATTTCTTCTGATGTTGGTACATACCAGGAGGGGCACCTTCATGGTCAGAAGAACTGCTTTTTTTTGTTGGACAGGAGGATCAGAGAGGTAAAATATTTCAGTGGCGCAAAACTCACTAACATGATTCTGTACACAGTTGATGCTAGATCAAGTTCACTGTGTTTTTGGAAAATGGCCCCAGTGTGCCTTTGGTCCCCTTTCCAGGTCAAGAGAAGGCAGTGATGGCCTGTGCAGGCAGACTCCCCCAAGAGCTAAGGAGTCCCTTTCTATTCAGGGTTTAGTACATGGAGTAGCAGCCAGTGTTCCCTCTAAGCTGAGTTAGTGTGAGTGAGCTCACAGTTTTTTAGTCTCCAGCTCACACATTTTTTTTGGTCTTAGCTCGGCAAGGATAGCTCCGGGACAATCTGATTTATGCAGTAGCATCTGCTCACAACTTTAAGGCCGGTAGCTCACAGATTAGAATTTTTGCTCACAAGACTCCACAGTTTAGCATTGGCTGGCAGCACATAGGTCCTTGGACTGCTGATTCTAGTCTTAGAAGCTCATCGGACCTGCTCAGCTCAATCAGTCTTATTATGCACCGTCACCTTAGGGCATGGCCAAGATCAACTGGGCACAGTACCAGCTGTGCTGTGCCCTCCCTGACATTGCCACAGCAGTCACTGTAGTTGGTATCATTTATTTATTTATTATCAAATTTATACCCCACCCTCCCCACAAAGCAGGCTCGGGGCAGCGTCCAATAGCATAGATACAGAATAAAAACATACATAGTACGTAATTAAAACATCTCAGTTAAAATAATACATTGCAAAGTGCCAGCAGCAGTTAAAAAATCAGTCAGATGGAATGCTTTCAAATGGATTTCCAACTTCCAATGTGGAAGTGCTTAGAAGTTATTCTGCTCGTCAGCTCTTATGGCAGCTGCTCTATGATGGCATCGCAGACCATGTATTACGGCGGCGGCAGCCCCTAATTGTATGCCTGGTGGAAGAGCTCCGTCTTGCCGGCCCTGCGGAACTGTGAGAGGTCCCACAGGTCCCTAATCTCCTCCGGGAGCTCATTCCACCAGGTAGGGGCCACCACCGAAAAGGCCCCAGCCCTAGTAGCAGCTAGTCTGGCCTCCCTCGGGCCAGGGAGGGTCAAGTGATTTTGACACCCAGACCGTAGTGCTCTCTAGGGTATGTGAAGAAGAAGAAGAAGAGATTAGATTAGATTTATACCCCGCCCGTCACTTGGAGTCTCAGAGCAGCTTACAAACTCCTTTCCCTTCCCCTCCCCACAACAGACACCCTGTGAGGTAGGTGGGGCTGAGAGAGCTCTAGCACAAACTGCTCTTTCAAGAACAGCTGTGCCAGAGCTTGTGACTGACCCAAGGTCATCCAGCAGCTACAAGTGGAGGAGTGGGGAATCAAACCCGGTTCTCCCAGATTAGAGTCCACACACTTAACCACTACACCAAACTGGTGGTCCCGTAGTTATGTTGTGCTGCCATCAGGGTTGTGATTGATGTTTTATGTAATAGTTGTATTGTTCCTATTGAATGTTGTGAGCTGCCCATGGCCCACGTGTGGGGTAAGGCAGGATATAAATAAGACAAGGTAAAATCACTTTGTGTGCACAGCTCCGGTTTGTTGCGCACATCTGCTTCTGCGCTGTTGAGTTCTGTGAGATTTACTTCAGTGCGAGGGTCTGTATCAATGCAGTCAGCATGGATTTCAGTATGTCATCCGAGTGCCACTGTATGTTTTGTAAGTGGCTTTACTTCTGAGCTTTGGAAAGCAGACAGTACATTATGCAGCACAAAGAGCTTGATCCTATGCTCTGATATGCATGCTGTGAACAGGAGGGAAGGTACTGGCTGGTTATTAGGGGGGGGGAAATACAGTAAGAGTTGTTCAACAGTGGGATCAGCTGCCATAGGGAGGTGGTGAGCACCTCACTGGCAGTCTTTAAACAGCAGCTGGACAAACACTTGTCAGGGGTGTTCTAGGCTGATCCCACATTGAGCAGGGGGTTGGTCTAGATGCCCCGTATGGCCCCTTCCGACTCTGTGATTTATGATTCTATGAAGCAGGTAGAACCACTCTATTTCCCTGCTCACTCTCTGACTCCATGCACGGAAGGCAGAGCTGTCGACACTGCCAATTGAAAAGAAGGTACGAGTCTCATGCATCGTTGGTGTTATTTTTCAGGGTGAGGTGGTCAGATGGGTCCACCGTTGTTCCCGTGTGCCCCTTCCTTGCGCCAAACAGGAGCTGGGGGAAGGGCGGAGATGTCTCTTTGCTTGTGCCGGTGAGGAGGGCAGAGCATTCCGTCTCTGTACTGCTCGTCTCATACAGAACAGGGCAATTGAGAACAAAATCTACAGGGGGAAATATTGTCCTACCAAAAGGCTACCTCACCATTACCCTTATGCACATGTAAAGTGCCGTCAAGTTGTAACCAACTTATGGCAGCCCCAACAGGGGGCTTTCGAGGCAAGTGAGAAGCAGAGACGGTTTGCCATTGCTTCCCTTGCAAAGTCTCTCTTGGTGGTCTCCCTTCCAAATACCAGCTGACGAGATCGGGCTATACCACGCTGCTTCCCGACCATCCTTATACATTATACTAAATGAACCCTACCTGAACTCAATGTCCTCTGTATATCCCAAATAGTGTTTTAAAATGTTTTTGTTTTCCTTTCCAAACACTTTTCAGAATTGCACATGCAGTTGTGTTCCATAACGAGTTTAGACTGCACGTTTCCGATTAGTGTTTTTTTTTTATTAGCCGTACGCAGTTGGCAGTGTCAGGTAGCTAAATATATTTTGTTAGGCAGCATGAGAACGAAATCGAATCACAAGATCATCTCCTTATACCTTGGGTTTGATTGGCTTTGCTTGAGTCGTCTTCCTTATGTTGCTTGGAGACCTCGGGGTATTGATTAGATTAGTGAAAATCATGAGATTAGGATGTTAGCATTGTCATCGGAAGCGGAGTTACAACCTTCTCGGCGTATTGACTTCGATGGGCAGTCTAAGCAGGTCAAATCAGAATCTGACTCAAACGGGTTCAGTGTGGCTTACTCTCAGGAGTGGGTCCCTAGAGCTGGCTGCATTTTTAGAGGGGTATAACTCTTAGGAAGGCACTATAAATAAATGCAACTAATTGAGAGTGCACTGGAACTACTGATTTTACACTGTTCCATTAATGCTCGACATAGCATCGTTCAGGAAATCTATTTCTAAATTGAAATTGGTTAGCTAAGATATGTGCTAACTCCTAAAACAATGGTTCCTCGTGGATTATTAATTTATCAATGACTTTTCTTTTCTTCCGTAAAGATGCAGCATTGTCTGACACTGTTTGAAAGAGCATTTTTAAAAAAGGGGAAGGGGGGGGTTCAAACAATTTGGTCTCACTTCAAAACATGTAGGACATAGTCTACTGGGAAATCCTCCCACCACATCACCTCCCACACTTTTGATTCTCATTTCTTCTGCAGAACTGTTGACGTGGTGCTCTATCAATTACCGTACCTGTGGCCCCGTCTACTTCCTTGTAATGAGTTTTCACCTCATTGGCGTAACTCAGTGTTCTTTCTATACATTCTCTCGGAGTGAAAGAATTTCACTGTGAAGAACTGTCTGGGACTATAGGTAAAACAATATCTAGGTTGCTCGTCTGGAGATACTGTGCTGCATATTCTGGGGGGGGGGTCAATGATGGGATTATACATACAACAACCGTTTATCCCAATTTATAGTAAATCCAGAAGGAATGTGACAGAGTGAAATAAGATAGAGTACTGCTGTTGTCGTTTCTCAGAAATATGGATACCATATCTGTTGTGTACCGAACCAACCATGTGCGAGGTTAGGACCGCACATAACCAAGCGAGGAGCCTGAGCTTCGCTCCAATTGGAAGGCTAGGATCCAAGACTAGACCTATGAAAGACTGATACTGTAAATAGACCGATCATGGGTATTGGGGTGTGTCGGGGTGTGGTTTGTCTTGGGGTTATTAGCCGGCCTAAGTTGTCTTGTTCCCGAATAAACTATGAGCTGATTCACTACTTCATGCATTGGACTCGGTGTATTATAATATCGGTCAAACAGGTTTTGTGTAACTTTGAATCAATGCAAAAAAAAAAGAGGAAAATTGTGAAGATAGGCATCAGTGGAGTAAGTATGCACTTTCTGAGCAACCAGGGCTATTTTGGGGCAGGAACGCACAGGCACGGAGTTCCGGCTGGCTCCCGAGTTGGCCACGCCCAGCAGGGACACATTAGGATAACAGGCCACACCCATCAGCAGAAACTCATTAGGATTGGCTACATGAGGGGTGTGTGGCCTAACATGCAAAGGAGTTCCTGCTCCAAAGAAAGCCCTGGGTTTTGACAACAAACAAGGGTAAACAGAATAAGAAACAAAAGGTGGGTGTGGCTGGATGGCCATACTTCTGGTAACATGGGGGTGTGGCCTAATTTGCTAATGAGTTTCTGCTGTTGGGTGTGGCCTCTTATGCTAATGAGTTTCTGCTGGGCTTTTTCTACAAAAAAAGCCCTGTGAGCAACTATGTCACTCCCCCCCCCCCGAAACTAGCTATTGGGTTGGATTCAGACAGCATTTTATCTCAGGTCCTTTCCACATTTGCCTGCCACTCTGGATTTTCTCAGTGTCCAAGTCAAAGCAATTTCAGTCAATGGAAAAACAGCTTCCAAATAACCTGTGGCAACAGCATGGTGAAACGGCTGGCTGCTGAAGGGAGGAAATGTAATGCAGAATGAGGGGAAACCCAGAATAAAAAGAAGGTTGAACTCGATTTATTGCAGATTTGCTTGGAGGACTGCGTAGTGAACATGGATTAAAAGGAGAGCACAGAAAGGACCTTGGTCTCACCCAGTTTTCCTCCTTACTACAGCCACAAACCCACCCAGTTTTTGCCCGTGCAAGTCTCATGATCTCTGGCATTGCCTTTTTAAGAGGTCTCCTTTGACCAACCATAAAGACTATGCTGGGGATCATGGGACTTTTTGCACCAGAGGAAAAACTGGCTGAATCCAACCCATTTTATATTTCGAGTACAGTTCTGTGGAATATTCTCTCATTTCAGTGTCCATCCTGTTTGGTGCAAATGTTTTCCCTTGCAGCCATTGCTTGGGCTCCATTAACACCCACCAGCCCCTCTAGATGTTGCTCCCGTCTCCTTCCTAGGTCAGGTGTAATTGTGATCACAACAAAATCAGCAGTCACACATTGAACAAGCTAATGCCACTGTTCTATATAGACTGTAAGCCTGGGCTATGTTACCGTGTCACCGGCATCAAATGAAGGCAATTGAACATGGGGGCAATGCTTTCTGGATTATCTGTGTCATTGGTTCCGTTCAATTAGAGACCACTCAGTAAACAGCTTGGCACTGTAATGCCATATAGCCATTCAGATTTGGCTGCACGGCCGTGTTCTTGGCAAGTGAGATCAGAGAAGGCAGGGCAAATTAGTCCATGGATACTTTTGCAGGGAGTGCCAAATGGTAGCAGTAAAAAGAGGTTCATTGAAGACATTTCAGGATCACAGAATGTTGACTATGGGAGGGGCTGTGGCTCAGTGGCAGAGCCTCTGCTTTGCATGCAGAAAATCGCAGGTTCAGTCCTCAGCATCTCCAGTTAGAGAGGACCAGCAATAGGTGATATGAAAGACCTCTCCCTGAGACTCTGGAGAGCCACCACCACAGGATTTTGACTATGGGAGGGTTTGTGGCTCAGTGGCAGAGCCTCTGCTTTGCATGCAGAAAATCACAGGTTCAGTCCTCAGCGACTCCAGTTAAAGAGAACCAGCAATAAGTGGTATGAAAGACCTCTCCCTGAGACTCTGGAGAGCCACCACCACAGAATGTTGACTATGGGAGGGTTTGTGGCTCAGTGGCAGAGCCTCTGCTTTGCATGCAGAAAATCACAGGTTCGGTCCTCAGCATCTCCAGTTAAAGAGGACCAGCAATAGGTGATATAAAAGACCTCTCCCTGAGACTCTGGAGAGCCACCACCACCGGATGTTGACTATGGGACAGTCTATGTCTCAGTGGTAGAGCCTCTGCTTTGCGTGCAGAAAATCACAGGTTCAGTCTTCAGCGACTCCAGTTAAAGAGGACCAGCAATAGGTGGTATGAAAGATCTCTCACTGAGACTCTGGAGAGCCACCACCACAGAATGTTGACTATGGGAGGGTCTGTGGCTCAGTGGTCAACTTCTGCTTTGCATGCAGAAAATCACAGGTTCAGTGCTCGGCATCTCTAGGTAAAGACGACCAGCAACAGGCAATGTGAAAGACCTCTGCCTGTGACTCTGGAAAGCCACTGCCAGTCTGAGTAGACAATACCGACCTTAATGGATCAAGATCAATGGATTCAGTACAAGGCAGCTTCATGTGTTAACATGACTATGTTCTTCTTGAATCCCTTTCTGTTTTTTGATATCACAAACCATTTCACTCTCCTCATTGCTGACATTCCCAACCGTGACATGTTCCCGATTAATTTGCTTCCTCTCCTGGCATTCTGAAAACTGTCTGCATGAAATAGACGCAAAAGAGCTCTTCTGTCAAAACCCGTTTAAAGTTAAGACTATATGTGCGATGGGGAAACTGGTAGGAAACTAAAGGCTCCGGAGTCTGTTCTGCACAATCGAAAAGCAAGAAACAAAATAGGGATGTCAGGTCATAGCTGCACACCTCAAGACAGCGGAGCAGCCTTCAGAAATGATGCTGTAGGTCCGATGTGCGCATGAAATGGAAACGTGCAGCTTCTCCATTTCAGTATGTATGGGATGCCACACAGCATTTGCCATTCCATGCAATTTAAATGTTCCAATAAATTAGCCTTCTATCTGCACCATCCAGTTTTCATGTTGAACACTGGGGGTTAAGTACAGGGATCCAAGAGGGCTTGACCCAGACTGCAAGTCTGTTGTTATGGTATTGCTTATATATGCCATTTTAGAAACAGAGTAAAAGCATTGTTGCCCTGACTTGGATAGCCCAGGTCTGCCTGATCTTGGAAGCTAAGCAGGGTCGGCCTTGGTCAGTATTTGGGTGGGAGATCAGCAAGAAATACCAGGGGCACTACCCAGAGGCAGGCAATGACAAACCACCTCTGAATGTCTCTTGCCTTGAAAATGCCACCAGGGGTCGCCATAAGCCAGCTGTGACTTGATGACGGGGGGGGGGGAGCTCTGGGAGTTTCTGCATCTGGCCTTTGCTCCACGTTTTCTCAACTGAGAGGAAAAAGTGCAGCGCAAAACCACATTCAAATACCTCGGGGCAATGCCGTCCTGACTGCAAAGTCACCCTGAACAGCCATAAAAATCTATGCAGAAGGTACCATAAAACCCGATGACCAAAGGAAGTGAAAGTGACATGGAGTGTGGAGGCTACCATAAAATCCATGCAGAAGGTACCATAAATCCCGACTATCAAAGGAAGTGGAAGCAGCATGCAATGCAGAGGGGAATTTCTGTTCCAACGTGGGTTTCATAAAACAACAGAGGAAAAAGCCAATGCAGAATCAGCTTTTGTTATTGTCAGGTAGCCCTGTCATGGAGTTGTGTCTTCCTGACCTTGTAGTGTTTCCAGCTGCAGAGCTCCTCTGCTGGGAATCAACAGCTTTTAAATTGCTTTGCTCGTTTTGCCCGCTTGCTTTGCCCGCGCACGCGAACTATATTCATTGGCTTCAGCTCATTTAGGGGGGTGTTTGATTCCACTATAATTTAGGGAGCCCTGCTGTACCCGGGCATTCCTGACACAAGCTGTACACGTGTCTTTAGTTATGATTCACCAATAAAGAGATTCTTCTATTGAAGCCCTGCGTTGTGTGACCTGACTAAGGAGACTGACAGTTATCTAGCACTTGATTATACAGAACGTTCAGTCACATTGATGTGGCCCTCTCCCACTGGCCAGCTTGATGCCTCTGGCTGTTGCTGGGCTTCTGACAACCTACACTGCCAGCTGATGTCATCCTACCCCTCATCCTGCCTCAACCTGCTCCCCACCCTGAACTACCACCACCCTGAATATTTGGTTTTGCGCACACCCCATTTCCCATTTCTCCAGACAGGCAGCTTGATGCCTCCATCCATCGCTGGGCTTCCGACAGTCAGCATTTCCAGTTGACATCATCCTCGGGTGTCTCTGTTCCCTCTCAACCTGCCCTCACCTGCCAGGACCAAGCTCTGCTGGAGGGCTCCCAGGCAACTGACTGCCCATGTACCTGCTGCATAGGATGGCTCCGTGCCTTTGGAGGAAAGGGGACGGACCTGCCAGGTGTAGGTGCTGTTGCCACGGCATTCTCAATGGGGAGGGGTTTGTTACTGCTGATCCCTCTGGGCAGCTGGCCAGGTAGAGCCATAAGCTGGAGTATCTGGCATGTTTGATTAATTAGCAACTGCTTTCCCCATGACTGCTCAATAACAAACCTTTTACTATACTTCTTTTTCCCCCCTAGGACTTGAGAGGTTGTGTATTTGGAATAGGATTTTGGTTCGTGTGTATAAAGAGGGCAGTAGGCCAAATTAGTGGTGGGTGTAGAGAAATTATACTTGGGCCCTGGTCATGTGTCTCAATCATATAGTTGGAAGGAACCTTCAGGGTCATCTAGTCCAACCCCCTGCACAATGCAGGAAATTCACAAATACCTCCCTCCCACCCTCAGTGAGCCCTGCTCAGAAGTGTGCAAAAAACACAAAAAACCTCCAGGATCTCCAGCCAAACTGACCTGGAGAACAATTGCCTCCTGACCCCAAAGTGGTGATCAGCATTTCCATGGACACGTAAGAAAGGGTCACAAGAACTAAGCACTGATGCAACCCTTCCTGCCCTCCCTTCTCATGAACGGCCCAAGTTCACAGAATCAGCATTACTGTCCGATGACTATCTAGCCGCTTTTGGAAGCCTCTGTGGGAACATAGAAACATAGAGCTGGAAGGGACCTGGAGGATCATCTAGTCCAACCCCCTGCACAGTGCAGGAAATTCACAACTAACTGCCCCTCCACTCCTCCCAGTGACCCCTGCTGTATGCCCAGATGAGGGAAAAAAAATCTCCCAGGATCCCTGGCTGATCTGGCCCAGAGGAAAATTCTTTCCTGACCTCAAAATGGTTACTCTAGGCATGTACGAAAGGCCATGAGAGCTCACCCCATTTCTGCTCTATATTGAAATGATGTGAAATAAAACTTTTGACATTTGTTTGATATTTGT
This sequence comes from Gekko gecko, assembly GCA_029375565.1. Taxonomy (NCBI): domain Eukaryota; kingdom Metazoa; phylum Chordata; class Lepidosauria; order Squamata; family Gekkonidae; genus Gekko; species Gekko gecko. The sequence goes on along the minus strand of JAPDNY010000004.1, from coordinate 163,790,296 downwards.
TTCAGTTACTTTCCATTTGAGAAATTTGTACTGATTAGGCTCTCCGCAACTACCAACTGATGCATATTATAGCTTCTGGTGTGATACAGAATTCCTTAAATTTTTAATACTTTTTCCCTGTGTAATATATATCTTCCCTTTGTTAAGACAAATAAATTGGGTGGTTTAGATTTAACACCGTAATGAATGTTTTCTAGCTTCTGGATCATTAAATGCCCAAATCCTCCACTGAGGAAACAAAGACGGAGAAGAATGCTTGGGGGGGAAGTTGGAATAAATTGCTTAAATTAGTTTTTTTTCAACTGTTCTCTTGTGCCTTCAGTGCCCCCCCCCTTTAATTACCAAATGTAAGACCTGGCATACACAAATACATAAATAATGATATTATATAGTGGATACAGTTGTGCCTATTATTAGTGCATTTGTTTGTGAACTTGTCTGTGCTGTGTGATTGCTCCCGTTACTTTATTATGCAAATTATTGTTAATTGCAATATTAATTTTCAAAAGAAGCAAGAACAACACTTAATAGGAAGGAAGGCTCAAGTAACTGCCTCAGCGAAGCATTCTAAAAACACGGTTTGCTTCAGGTTTGAAAAAGAAGTTGAATTCTCCCAGGACTATCATATTTTCCCCCTTTATTCCCTTTTGCTATTCCAAACATCCAGTTAGAAGCAGGAGGCCATATATGGAAGGTAGACTACACTGAGTTTTCACCACAAATTCTGCTGGCCTCTTGTAGACAAGCAACAGAATTGATCCAGCGATTCTGATCCCTTGGTATTGAAGAAGAAGAAGAGGAAGAGATTGGATTTATAATCCGCCCTTCACTACCCGAAGGAGTTTCGGAGCAGTTTACAAATTCCTTTCCCTTCCCCTCCCCACAACAGACACCCTGTGAGGTAGGTGGGGCTGAGAGAGCTCTGACAGAAACTGCTCTTTTTTTAGAACAGCTGTGCCAGAACTATGGCTTGCCCACGGTGCAATGGTGCAAATGGAGGAGTGGGGAATCAAACCCGGTTCTCCCAGATTAGAGTCCTCGCACTTAACCACTACACCAAACTGGCTCAGAAGTACTAATCCTAAGCAGGTCTAAACTAAGTTCCATGAGTAGGGCTACTCATAGGATTGTTGTTGTTGTTCAGTCGCACAGTCAAGTTCGATTCTTCGTGACCCCATGGACCAGATCATGACAGGCCCTCCTGTCTTCTGCCATCCTCTGAAGTTTGCTCAATTTCATGTTCATTGCACAGGTGACACTGTCTAACCATCTCATCCTTTGCCATCCCCTTCTTCTTTGACCTTCAATCTTTCCCAGCATCAGGGTCTTCTCCAGTGAGTGCTCCCTTCTCATTTGGTGGCCAAAGTATTTGAGCTTCAACTTCAGGATCTGGCCTTTCAATCAGGGTTGATTTCTTTTAGGAACTCATAGGATACAGAGTGCAAAGTTAATAGAAACTGTATAATCATCTACCTGCAGTGAGAGATTGTCCTTTTCCCTGTAACTTAACAGCTTACAAGCCATACGTTGGGATATTTTGTAAATGATTTGTAACTGCATAGATAAATATGGCTAAGTCACATATGCAGTTTTAAAATCTTGCCCGACAATAATACCTTTTGTTTCTGTTGTTCTGAAATATTCTGTAGACGTTCAGTCCAGGGAGTAATATATTGCTTACTGAGTAAAATACAATGGGGGCAGTTAAAAAGAATATGGGCAATTGAGTCAGCTTGATCCTTACAATAAGTAAAAAAACTGTCCCTCAGGAGGGGGTTCTGCTGAAACGGCCCTCCATCTCAGCAGAAGGTAGCACACTGCATGTAAGTAACAGGAAAGAGCAATGATATTTTAGAACAAATAAAAGAAGTATTTAGGCAATTCGAACATTTTCTGATAAGATAAATGGAAGTAAATAGGGGAACATTTCCAATAGGGCTGGCCAGGTCCGATTTTGTTCCCAGCGGGGGACTTTGAGGGGTGTTCCCGGAAAGGGTGGGGCACCCCAAGGTGATGACATCACCTTGGGGATGTCCCACTCCAAGCCCCACCCCCAAGGGAAATCACTGGCAGCCACCCCTCTCCCAAACCTCCTGCAAGATTTAAAGGGCCCGCCAACCAGGTGGAGGGCCCTTTGAATCTTGCAAGAGGGGAGGGAGAGGGGCAGCTGCCAATGCGCCTGAACTCCAAGCAGCAATGATGCTTGGAGTTCAGGTGTGTGGGGCTAATCCCCACTGGATGGAAGCACTTCAAGGGCCCTTTTAAACAATTCCAGCTGGTGGGGCCCCATGCTTGGAGACAGAGTGTGTAGGGCCAGTCCCCACTAGCTGGAAGCACTTAAAGGGGCCCTTTAAGCATTTCCAGACAGCAGGGCCCCATGCCCGGTCTCCAAGCAGCATTACCACTTGGAGACTGGTGCATAGGGCCTGTCCCCTCCAGCTGGAAGCACTTAAAGGGACCCTTTAAGCACTTCCAGTCAGCGGGGCCCCATGTGCCCACAGCTGCCCCTCTCCCTTCCCTCTGCAAAATTTAAAGGGCCTTCCAGCTTTCAGCTGGTGGGCTCTTTAAATCTCTCAAGAGATGGGGCTGTTTGGGCTTGGGGATGGGGCTTCCCCCGCCACCAGCAAGCTGGCCAGTGGGTGGGTTAAACCTGGCCAGGCTGGGGGGGGGGGAGTCTGGCAGCCCTAATTTCCAGTAAGCCTTGAGTTTTAGCATAGCCCAATCTTTTTTTTTTTTTTAACATAACCAACTTTGTATAGTTAGCAAGGATTTTTTTCAATGGATCCCTGGAATTTAGGCTCAGATTTAATGTAGCAAGCTTTGAATCAACTGGACTATGCCAAGTCCCCAACCAGGGAATCAGCTGCTACTAGTTTCAGCAGAGATGGCTGAGCGTTTGATTCACGGAGTAATAATCTGAACTTGATAGCTTGATACCATGCTAATGTTGAAACGTGAGTGAGCCCAAGCTCTAGCTGCACAACCGCTGAGGATGCACAGGGAGGAAGAGAAAGGATATTATGGAAGAAAGTTTGCGGGAGCTTATCAAGAGGATCCAGTGGTCCATTGGACCAGATTGGGCTGCATAGAACCATTCAGGGAGAATGATGAAAGATATAAAGCAGAAAATGGCTCCCATGGCAGACCTCCAATTCCCATTTCATGCTGTTCTCGGGGGGGGGAGTCCCCCGTTCCTCATGAACAACCTTTGGGGGGCATTTTGGACTTCAGTTGGTGGGACAAGAGAGTCATGTTCTTGTTTTCAGCAGGATCCAAGCAAATTTCTTACTAGCCATGTATGAATGATATGAGAGCCAATGAGATACAGCCACTGATAGATTGTATTTTGTTTGTACTTAGGAGAAAATGATTCCTAAGGCTGGAACTATAAAATGAATAGCTGCTACCAACATTATTCCTCTTTGTAATAGCCAGGACAAGTTGCCCATGTCCCTGTGTTTATGGAATTGAGTATTTCTCTGCCCCCACATTGTTATCTATGGCTGCAAGGGGTTGCAGGCGAGCACCATAATACTCTGGTGTCAGAAGATCCAAGACAGCACAGGAATGGGCATGCATTCCCTTTGCCCTTGTTGGCAAAATTGTCAGAGACTCATAGGGATACATTTGTGTATCATTTATTCCCAAATAACCCGATGGTTCAACTCCCTCAAGGATGTACAGGACAGAATGGAAGTTTATGACAAACCAGGGCAACAGCTAATTACGTTTTAGTTATTCCTTGTAACATGTTGGCAAGAAGAAATATGCAGGGGTAGGAGTCTAATATTTGCTTTGCTGGCTACTTGAGCCACTGTTATATGTTAATGTGCAATATAATTTTTAACAAGATCAGCAACAGCCATAATTTATCTGAGAATGATAGTAAAAAAAACTAGTTATGCATTTTGCCTATCAGCCAAAAAAGTGTTTAAACTTCTGCTGCTGTTGATTTTGTTTAAACCACCATGTTTTAGAGGTGAAAGTTGTTTTGGGATAACTGTTTAGAATATGACAAGATATGCAACAGCTTACTTAAGGATGTCAGGCAACTATCTTTATACAGTTATAATCTGGGCTATTTTGGGGCAGGAACGCACAGGAACGGCGTTCCGGCTGACTCCTGAGCTGGCCACGCCTAGCAGGCACTCATTAGCATAATAGGCCACACCCAACAGCAGAAACTCATTAGGATTGGCTACATTAGGGGTGTGTGGCCTAACATGCAAAGGAGTTCCTGCTACAAAAAGAGCCCTGGGTTTTGACAACAAACAAGGTAAACAGAATAAGAAGCAAAAGGTGGGTTTGACTGGATGATCACACTTCTGGTGACAAGTGGTGTGGCCTAATATACTAATGAGCTGTCATGTCAGGGTGTGGCCTAATATACTAATGAGTTTCTGCTGATGGGTGTGGTCTATTATGCTAATGAGTTCCTGCTGGGCTTTTTCTACAAAAAAAAGCCCTGGTTATGATCCAGTATATAATGTACAGTATGTACAAGTACAGGTAAATGTATCGTATTAAGCCACTGGCCATTACAAATCCAAAAGAGACCATAGCAATAATAAAAATTACCACCATTAGAATCAGATTAACACTGACTACAAATTGTGCTAATAAAAAGGCTAAAACAGATTTAATCAGGTGACCAGCCCCTTTGATCCAAGTTTGGACGCTGCTAAAGCAAACAAAGAAACTCTAGAAGATACATATACATCATTAACTGAGAGCAGGGACGTAATCTTCTCAGTTTCTGTGTATGTTTGCATAACCCGTAGGATTCCTGCTAGAAATTTCTCTCTTGGGATACTATATAGTGGACAGTAAAGTATGTAGTGAAGAAGATCCTCCACCACTGACCGGCCACATATGCAGAGACAGTCCTCTTTTGGAGTATGCCAATAGTGGCCAGCCAAAAAGTGCTATTTGCATAGATCGAAATCGTAAGGCTGTAAAGGAAAATGTATAGCATGTGGATTAGGGTTAGTGTCCAGAATTCTGCTCAGTTGTTCATTAGATGGCCTTGAACTGGCTGGCCCTGACTAGCCCAATGTCATCAGATCTCGGAAGCTAAGCAGAGTCAGCCCCAGTCGGTACTTACATGGGAGATCACCAAGGAATTCCAGGGTCACTATGCAGAAGCAGGCAATGGCCAACCACCTCTGTTGGTCTCTTGTCTTGGGAAACCTATGGTGTCACCATAAGTCAGTTGTGACATATGTCTCCTTGATCTGGTCCAACATTCTAATAGTTATACCATACCGTTCCTACGTAGAGGTGGACAGTGAAAGATCATGGTCTTGACAGCACTTTCAGTCCATCCAGAGCTTTTTTTTGTAGAAAAAGCCCAGCAGGAACTCATTAGCATAATAGGCCACACCCAACAGTAAAAATTCATTAGCATATCAAGCCACACACCTTACAGCACAGCCCATTAGCATATTAGGCCACACCCCCATGTTACCAGAAGTGTGGCCATCCAGCCACACCCACCTTTTGCTTCTTATTCTGTTTACCTTGTTTGTTGTCAAAACCCAGGGCTTTTTTGGTAGCAGGAACTCCTTTGCATGTTAGGCCACACAGCCCTAATGTAGCCAATCCTAATGAGTTTCTGCTGTTGGGTGTGGCCTGTTATGCTAATGAGTTCCTGCTGGGCGTGGCCAACTCGGGAGCCAGCCGGAACGCCGTTCCTGTGCGTTCCTGCCCCAAAATAGCCCTGAGTCCATCCAGTCATCAGATGACCATGATCTTTTGTTGTCCACCTCTATATAGGAATATTATGGTATAGCTATTAGAATGTTGGACCAAATCAAAGAGACATGAGCTCAAATCCCTATCCAGCCATGAATTTCCCTCTATTACCCAAGGCCCACCATGGATGTGGTCACCTGTTGTAAGCAGTTCTATAACTGAAGCACCATTCAGCACTTCAGTGGGACCCAGGCCAAAGCTGATAACGTTGGCCATGCTCCAGGGTGATATGTTGGTCATGTTTGCCTGTGTAATCTGGGTTGCCGTTCCAGATGGTTTTCTTTCTGTTTATTAGGCTGTCCTCCTCAAGGTCACCTGCCAGCCCGAGCTCTATCCCTGCGAGTAAAGCTCGGGCAAGCAGAGCGCTCTGGGGATCAGGCGAGAAGGACTGGGATGCCGTTACTAAATCACAACTCGTATAATTTACAGATTTTAGCTGACCTAGAAAACCATGCACTTTTTAAAGATGACTTGGAATGTCAGAAGCTGATTCTGGAAGCCATGAAATATCATCTTTTGCCAGAAAGACGGACTCTCATGCAAAGCCCAAGAACAAAGCCGAGGAAATCCACAGTTGGAACGCTGTATGCTGTCGGCGGGATGGACAACAACAAAGGTACCAGTTGTTTTGAAAGACAAGGTCATATATAGAACGCAGCTTTTATTTTCTCTTGTGGCATTTAATATGTGAACGTCACCATGCAGTGGACTCGTCCACAGAGCGGTTGTTTTTAGATAGAGAAGAAAATTTGAATAGACAAGAAACAAACAAACAGAAACTGTTGATGGGGTTGCTGCAGTCCACATACCTAATAAACTTGTCCATATCTTAACTTACAAACACTTGATCTACATGCTAGGTGGATTTAGAGTCACAGTACATGTTGACTTGCATCTTAGTTAGTGAACCACAAGTGGAAGACCTGTGGTGACTTGCAGGGGGCATCTTATTTCACCCTGTATCCCCTCCCTGACTATTTCTTCTTTCCCTGCCCCTGCAGCCCCCATAGTCTTTCCCTTTTTCCTGTTTCCTTCTCTCCTTCCCACCACCCCCATAATCGCTCCCTTTTTCCTGCTTCCTTCTCTCCTTCCCACTACCAGCTAACCTACCTTTATCTGCTCCCCCCAATCTTCAACTTTTCCTTCTTCCCTCTCCCTGGAAGACTCCTCTCTGGAAAAGTCTGGCCAAGTTGCATGGTGGTGGCTGCTGCCCAGTCCAGCCAAGGTTTATGGGCCCTGAGCCTTCATTGGTTGTCCTTGGGCCTGTCCCCAGTGAGCCCTACTCCATCAGGGGACATGACAGCACAGGGGGTGGGACCTTATCTAGGGCTGTTTTCGCAGCCCAGCCCCCCTGCGCCCCCACAGTTTTGTGTTACAGAAACTCAAGTTTTGAAGACTTAGCAATATTGTTGTGTTTGCTTAGAACCCCCCCAAATGTCCACTGAGATCTCAAAATGCAGTCTCAGTGGGCATTGTTTTCTTAAAGCTAGAGGTGTTGTATGTATAATTATGGTGAGTTCTAATCCCCCAGTGTTTCGTTTCCTTTCCTTTCCTTTCCTTTCCTTTCCTTTCCTTTCCTTCCTTCCTTCCTTCCTTTCCTTCCTTCCTTCCTTCCTTTCTTCTTTCCTTCCTTCCTTCCTTCCTTTCCTTTCCTTCCTTCCTTTCTTCTTTCCTTCCTTTCTCAAACTTGGGGCTTCTTCTAGGTATGTAGAAAAATCCTCCTTGTCTGTCCCTGGCTCCATTTTGTAGATTTTGAAATCTATGCTCTGTTATTTGGCTCAGAATTTGATATGTGATGTTTTCCCGTTGATCCTTTCACTGTGCATTTATGTTTTGGCCCCAATCCACTTTCCCCATAGAAGGAATAATCTTGTTCCTCCTAGTTCCCCTTTGTGGAAAATCTGTCCTCCCTTTGAGCTGTCAAAAGTTTCACAGCAGATCGGGATAGTGTGATTCGCTTTTGCAGTGAGGTCATTCCCCTTGGGATAGTTTCCCCATTAAGATTTGTATTGTTTTCTACATAGGACAACCTCCATGTAGCACTACCACCTCTCTCTCCACCACAACCTTCTTCCTTCCCTGGGAAACTTCCCAGTGCACCACTGTGCTGGGTGCCAGTGGAAACCAGGAGCAAACTGAGCCAGGTGGTCCCTTGCGGACACTGTAGTGCTGACAGCAACATGTGGTCCACTTGAGTAAGCTTGCTCCAGGGCTGCTCTCTGCTTGACAAAGAAGTAGTTGCAGTGGGCCTGTGACCACCCTGCTCAGTTGCTGCCTCTTCTGCTCAGGTCACCGGCACCACTACCTCTACTTATTTTCATTTCAGCAACTGGGGTTTCCATCCCCCCAGTCAAGGAAGGGGACCCCCCAATTTCAGGGCCCTCAATCTGCCACCAGCCAGCTGGCTGGCAGGGAAAGCCCCACCCCCGAACAGCAGCATCCCACAGAGATGCCACCAATGCAATGATATGGGGCCATTGCGTGGCAACACTCTAGGATTCAGTGGGAGGGGGGGACTCCATGGTTATGAACTCACAGGATAGCTGACAGAGCCTCTCCCCAAGATACCCACCAAGTTTCAAGAACATTAGACCAGGGGGTCCAATTCTATGGGCCCCTAAACAGGTTGCCCCTATTCCCTCCATTGTTCTCTATGGTGGGAAAAACATAACTTTTTTTCCCACCATAGAGAACAATGGAGGAAATGGGGCAACCTGTTTGGGGGCCTATAGAATTGGACCCCCTGGTCCAATGTTCTTGAAACTTGGTGGGTATCTTGGGGAGAGGCTCCGTCAGCTATCCGGTGATCTTGGAGCCTCTCCCTCAAACACCCTCCCCTCCAGCACCCAGAATATACCCTATGTTTTCACCATTGACTTCAATGGCCCATAGGGTATAATGGGGCTGAATTGCCACTGAATTTCTTTCATTCCCTCCTTTCCTTCTTTCTTTTTCCTCTTTCCCTCATTCTTCTCTTCTCTTCTCTCTTTCTTTCCCACCTTCTTCTCTTCTCTTTTTTCCTCCTTTCCCTGTTTCCCTCCTTCTTCCCTCTCTTTCTTTCCTTCTCTCTGCTCTCTCTCTTTCCTTCCCTCTTTCCTCCTTCTGTGGCCCAACTCTCATGAGAAGGAGTTTAAACCTTAAACCCCTTCTCTCTTAGCTCCCCCACCCAGACCAGCTGGGGAAGGGAAGGGGAGACTTTTGAAGATGCTTCCCACCCTTTTGCTTCCCCTTCTGACATCACTTCCGGTGATGTCAGGGGGCGTGGTATATGCTAATAGCCTAATAGCTCATTAGCATACCATATACTAATGAGCTCCTGCAGCTGTTCTTCTACGAAAAGACCCCTGGTTATGACAGAGTTTTTGCCCTGAACACTGGAACATTGCCACACAATGGTTCTGGTGTGATGATGCCACTATGTCATCATGCTGTGTGAGCTTCACACACACAGCAGAAGGAGGAGGAACTGGGAGCCCCCCCCGCCACAGGAAAGGTGGGGCAACCCTATCAGCAACAGCAACCCTATCAGCAACAGCAGAGCACAGGAAGAAGGTGACATAGAGGGTGGGAACTCTCTCACAAGCTCTACTCGTTCTCATGTCTTTCCTCCACTTGACTATTTTAGGGAAATCAGTGCCAGACCCTAGGGGGCAGTGCTCATCTCAGTTTCCAAGCCAAAGAGCCAGTGCTGTCTGAAGACGTTTCTGTGGTCATGTGGCTAGCATGACTAAATGCCGAGGCACACAGAACGCTGTTACCTTCCCACTGAAGCAGGACCTATTTATCAACTTGCAATTTATCAACTTGCTAGGTTGGCAGGAGCTGGGGCCAGAGACAGGAGCTCACTCCATCACATGACACTCGGGTCTTGAACTGCTGAGCTACCGACCTTCCAGTCTGCAGCTCAGCGACTTGACCATTGAGCCACCACAGCCCTGCTCTGCAGAGGTAGGCAATAGCAAACTGCCTCTGCAAGTCTCTTGCCTTGAAATCCCCGTGAGGAGACACCATAAGCCGGCTGAGACTTGATGGCACTTCCCACCACCAAGAACTTGGTCATATTTATCTAAAACAAATAGAATAACTTTTTTAAAAAATGTTCAAAATCTCTGTCCCGATCTCTGTGTATATGTGTGTGTGTTTTCCGGAGTGAATGCTTGGCAATAATTGATCTGAAATGGGCAGATGAAAGAATACCTCAGAATCAGTCTGTGACCTAGTTCCGAGCCCTTTCGGATCAAACTAGTTGCCAAATCCATACGTGTGTCAATACTCAGTAATCTATTAATAATGTTCAAGACTTCCTACCGGAATACCTTAGTCATAGGACAAAGCCATCAAATAGAAAGTAATTCCTTCCAGATCATTCATCTTTAATACTCCCCATCTCTCTCTTTATATAGTCTACTTCAGTTTGTTGTACCCTTGGAAACGTATCTTCAGCTAGGAGAATTTCAACTAAAGAAATAGCACATTTTGTCTTTCGTATGGTTTGTCCCTGAGAAATCAATATTGGTTTACAGCCACTCGGGATGGATCGTACTCAGTCGTCATGCCTATTTATTTAAGATATCATTTCTTTGGCTGAGCAGAAGAATGAATGAGTGATGATTATGGGTGAGCAGGGTGCATGGAACATGGAGCTTGAACCATTGTTTTCAGTATCATCTCGCTCCAGAGAAGTTGGACTCAGGATATTCCATCCAGCTCCCCATTTGCCTCCGGATCGGGAAACTTAATGGTGTGTTTAAGTCTCTCCTAGTAGCTTGAAAAACCCAGATTAGCCTGAACTCTTCAGAGCTTTGAAACTGAGAAGGGTCAGCTGTGGTTACTACTTGGATGTGAGACCACCAAAGAAGACCAGGGTTGCTATAGAGAGACGGGCAATGGCAAGCCACCTCTCTTGCCTTGAAAACCCCATGAGGGGTTGCCATAAGTTGGTTGCAGCCTGACGACACTTGATGATGATGATGATGATGATGATGATGATGATGATGATGATGATGATGATGATGACGACGACGACGACGACGACGACAACGATGACAACGACGACAACGTTTCTCTTACTAAGATTTTCAAAAGCTATGTGGCAAACAAGGCGTTGGATCCAACTTTTCCTCTAGTGAAAAAGGACGGCATATGTGGGAGTCCCATTTGGTTATCCAACCAATTTTACCTTGATTCCCCATTCCTCCATATGAAGCCAGCTGGGTGACCTTGGGTCAGTCACAGTTCTCTCAGAGCTGTTCTCTCAAGTGCAGTTATCTCAGAGCTCCCTCAGCCCTACATACCTCACAGGGTGTCTGCTGAGAGGAGAGGAAGAGAAGGTGATTGTAAGCCACTCCAAGACTCCAAATGAAGGTCAGGGTTATAAATCCAACTCCTACTCCTACGCCACTTTCTCTTCTTCCTTCTTCTTCCTTCTTCTTTCTCCTCCTCCGCCTGTAAAAAGGAAGGTATGTGGGGGTCCCATTTGGTTATCCAAAAAGCTTATGCTGGTGGTTGCGCGAACCCTGTTAACAACAGTCATGAAGACTGAAGACTGTTGTAAGGATGCAAACTGGGCAACATTGAGCAAAAAGCTTCCTGGATCCAACCAAAGTATTTGCATGAACATGGCCCACTTTACCTGTGATCCCTCCCTCCCCCTGTTCTGTATATTTCCTCACATTTTTTTCCCCCTCAGCTAGTGAGAGAGGGGCAAAAGTTGAAGGACTTCTCAAAACCTCCGAAATGCAACATCTGTGCTATATCAGTTCAGATGTTCCACAAATTGCAAGAACACAAAATAAAGAAACCATCTGTAGCCCTTTGGGTCGCCGTAGGTCTCTTAGGTATCCTTCGTTAATGAAAATTTTGCCCTTCGCCGTCAGTTCACTTCGGTTTTGCTCTTGAGCGAAAGGTCTTCAGTCAGAACGTAGAGGGATGAATACATTATCGGGAAGACTGTGTCTTTTGAAGACTATAAAATGTCTGACTTCTTAAAATGACGTTTGGGTTTTTCTTTTCTTTTTTTTCAGAATCCCAAGAGCAGAACAAAATCTGCAGAGTCAATTGTTATCAGGGACTAAGCTGTAAAATGATTATTGAGGGAGGGAAAACTCGCGGAGCCAGAGAGAGCTCTATAAATAATTGAGCAGTTTTATGGGGGGAGGGGAGTGGGATGCTGATTGATCTCCCATCAGGTGCCTCAACCGCCCTCGCTGTTCCCGCTGAAGAAACAACCGAGGGGCAAAACTTGGCTGCAGACTCAAAAAAGCAATAATGTCAGAGAGGGACCACGATGGAAAAAAAGAAAAAGAAAAAAGGTGTGCGTGAGAGAGACAGGGAAAAAACTCCGGAATCAATGCCCTAGGTTATCTCGCGTTCAATGAATCATTGTCTTGAGCTGAAAGGGGGGGGCGTTGAGGGGGCGAAAAGAAAACTTTTAAATAGCCCAGGCAAGAAAGTCAGATAAATATATATAAACCAGACATCTTAGTAATCGAAAGAGATAAAAATTGATCTATGGTAAACAATCATTTAAAGATGTCCTTTTACTTAATCTAGTGATTAAATCTACAAACTGATCCAGTTGTATTTTTAATAAAGGGATATATATATAAAGACCTGCTGGGTATCAACATGGGTTAGGGATGTAATGCTGCTGGATGATGGGTGGGAAACACTCAGGTTTTATTTACAGCATGCGATGTGAGAGGGTTCTGTCTTAATTTCTAGGAAGAGGTTTTTGTTGTTGTTTTTTTCGCCCTTCGGTTCCAGAACTATCTTGAAAGAAATATAGCCTCCTTTTCGATGCCGTCACCAGGATAATTGTTATGGGGAAAGGGTTCAACCCACGAAAGAATAGGCAAAATCTCATTGAAAAGCCATCCTTAATTGCTATGTCCATTAAAAAAAGAAATTACTCAGTTGTGCCTCAAATCTCTGTTTGGATCAGGGCTATTTTTTGGGCAGGAATGCACAGGAATGGAGTTCTGGCTGGCTCCCGAGTTGGCCACGCCCAGCAGGAACTCATTAGCGTAACAGGCCACACCCAACAGCAGAAACTCATTAGGATTGGCTACATTGGGGGTGTGTGGCCTAACATGCAAAGAAGCTCCTGCTACAAAAAAAGCCCTGGGTTTTGATAACAAACAAGGTAAACAGAATAAGAAGCAGAAGTGTGGCTGGATGACCACACTTCTGGTAACATGGGGGTGTGACCTTATTTGCTAATGAGCTGTGATGTCAGGGGTGTGGCCTAATATGCTAATAGATTTCTGCTGTAGGATGTGGCCTATCATGCTAATGAGTTCCTGCTGGGCTTTTTCTACAAAAAAGCCCTGGTTTGGACCATTTATTTATTTACTTATTGTCTTCATTTATACCCCATTTTCCTCCCTGATGGGGGCCCATAGCGGCTTATATCATTCTTCTCCCACATTTTATCCTCACAACAACCCCATGAGGTAGGTTGAGATGAGTGTGTGTGACTGGCCAAAGGTCACCCAACAAGCTTCCAACGGGGATTCAAACCTGGGTCCTAGTCTGACACTCAGTTTGAGATCATTTTATTCACTTCATATTAGTAGTTGAGTTCCATTTGATACAGCAGTACACCATATTTCATAGCACTGTTCATGTTTACAGTTTAAAGTATTTATTTTCTTATTATTTGTGTATTTATTGAAATTTATATCCCACCTTTTCGCAAGTTTCAAGGCAGCTTACAACAATAGTTTTTAAAAACTTCAGTTAGAACCAAAAATAAAATAACAAACTTACTGTTTGACAAACCATATCTACATGCATCCGGCTACCATCCTAAACATACCAAACAATCTACAGCCAGGCTCTACACTACAACTGTGTCTGTTCCAGTCCTGTAGACGGAGATTCTCAACTGAGGGATCTACAACAAACCTTTTTGGAGCTGAAATCTCCACCTAATGAAGTCAGGAAACAGATTAACAAAGCCAGAAAGAAACCCAGAGGAAACCTATCACAAGACAGGCTCCAAAAGAGACAACAGAACACTACTGGTAGTCATGTACAGCTCTCAACTCAAAAGACTTCAATGCGTCATCAATGACTTACAACTTCTACTCAATAATGACAGTTCTCTTTCACAAGCACTGAGGGTCAGATGTTTTCTTGCACATGGACAGCCCCCCAATCTTAAGTAAAGTCCTCATCCACAATAATACAACTAATTTGAACATGGACATTAGTACCAGAGCTTGCAATAAAGCCAGATGCCAACTTTGCTGCCACTTACACTCAGACAGTGCGATCACTGGACCTAACAACATTAAGTACACCATCTCATGCTCATTCACTTGCTCATCTTTTAACATTGTACATGCCATTACATGCCAACAATACCCTTCAGGTCTCTACATAGGGTAATCAGGTCAAACCTTATGCCAAAGGATAAAGGGACACAAATCTGACATCAAAAATCACAACTCTGAGAATCCTGTAGGAGAACACTTCAACCTTCCAGGACATTCAGTGGGAGAACTCAAAGTAGCTGTTTTGTTGCAAAGGAATTTCAGGAACAGAATTACAAGTTATCACAACACTCAGAGCAACGGAACCCCCAGGGCTTAACAGGGGTATTGGTTTCTTATCTCATTGCATATGCTAACATAATTCAGTCTTTACATTTGTATTCTCACCAATCCCCCAGGAGGGCTATACACCCTCTTTATTTTATTGTATTGTATTTCTTATTTGGAATAGTAGAATGTAATGTAATTTGGAATGGTAGATAGTGATGTATTTTTTCTGGTCTGGGGACAGAGGAAATAAACTGCACAGCCAACCACACCACCCCAAAGAAGAGGATGCTGTACCGTTGCTGCCATCTTTGAGAAGAGATGTGTGGAGCTTAATAGCAGGGTCTTAGTTAATTATTCTCAGCATTCCACCGCTGAGAAAGGGTAAGGTAAAGGTTTCCCTTGCTTGAAAGCTAGTCATATCCGACTCTATGGGGCAGTGTTCATCTCCATTTCCAAGTTGAAGAGCCAGCACTGTCAGGCGACGTTTCCGTGGTCATGTGGCAGGCATGACTAAATGCCAAGGTGTACGGAATGCTGTTACCTTCCCACTGAAGTGGTACCTATTTATCTATTTGCAATTTCTTGCTTTTGAACTGCTAGGTTGGCAGGAGCTGGGACCAGAGACAGGCGCTCACTCCGTCATGCGGCACTCAGGTCTCAAACTGCCGAGCTACAGAGCTTCCGGTCTGCAGCTCAGCAACTTAATCTCTAAGCCACTGCGGCCTCAAGAGAAAGGGTACATCTGCCTATCAGTCTCTAGTTTTGATATATTTATTTCCTTCACTATGTTTCCCCCGGAATTAAACATGGTCTGTTTAATTCCCCCGGAATTAAACAGACCTGGATCCAGCTATAGAAGAAGAAGAGATTGGATTTATACCCTGCCCTTCACTCAGAGTCTCAGAGCGGCTTACAAACTCTTTTCCCTCCCCCTCCCCACAACAGACTCCCTGTGAGGTAGGTGGGGCTGAGAGAGCTCTGACAGAAACTGCTCTTTTTCAAGAACAGCTCTTATCAGAACTATGGCTTGCCCAAGGTCATCCAGCCAGGTGCAAGTGGAGGAGTGGGGAATCAAACCCGGTTCTCCCAGATTAGAGTCCGCGCACTTAACCACTACACCAAACTGGCTCTATAATCAGCTATAACTGTTTCAGAAAAGAATGGTGGGGCAAATTTGTTTATTTATTTATTATTTCAATTTATACCCCACCCTCCCTGCAAGCAGGCTCAGGGCGGCTTACACTGGTTGGTACCCTGTACCATAAAAACATGTACAAAATCTAAAACAACTTACATACATTAACCTTAAAAATTTCAAACAGTCTGACGATTAACAATTAAAGCGCTAGTGATGGAAATCTTTGATGGTAATCTCTGAATGGCCAGGCCAGGCAGAGATTGCAGAAACTTTTTCCCTGCAGGGCTATTCCAGTTTAGTCCTTGTACCTTTATTATGATGCATGTTAATTTCCTGCTCACCCTCTACTTATATGTGTGGACTGGCAACTTCCATTTCGATGTATCTGAAGAAGTGTGCATGCACACGAAAGCTTATGCCTTGAATGAAACTTTGCTGGTCTTAAAGGTGCTGCTGGACGTGAACTTTGTTCAATCCAAAATCTCTCCCTCTCCCCCCTTAAGAAGTATCAGCCAATGAAACCCACTCAAAAGCCCTGTCAAACAAGCAAGCCTTGCAAGGCCTCCTGAATATCTTGAAGGAGGGGGCCCCTCACCTCTTCAGGAAGTCCATTCCACAGAGCTGGAGCCATGATGGGAAAAGCCCAGGCTCTGGTGGATGTCAGATTGGCCACTGAGAGGTGGGATAGGCAATAGATGGCTGTCTGATGACCAGAATTGGTGCATAGGAACACATGAAAGGAGGCGGGCCTTCAAATATGTGGGTCCCAGGTTGTGAAGGGCTTTAAAGGTCATAAAAAGAAGAAAAGAGATTGGATTTATACTCTACCCTTTGCTCAGAGTCTCAGAGTGGTTTAAAAACTCCTTTCCCTCCCCACAACAGGCACCCTGTGAGGTAGGTGGGGCTGAGAGAGCTCTTGAGAGAACAGCTCTGAGAGAACTATGGCTTGCCCAAGGTCATCCAGCAGCTGCAAGTGGAGGAGTGGGGAATCAAACCCAGTTCTCCCAGATTAGAGTCCACACACTTAACCATTGCACCAAAGTGGCTCTCAAATTGAACATGGAAACGGATAGGCCACCAAATGGCTGTTTCAAGAGTGGCCAATATATGTTCCCAGCAGCTAACACCTGACAAAATAAATAGCCAATTGAACATAAAACACCATGTTTTATGATGACTAACCTAGATGTTTACATTTGCAAATGCTGAAGATAAAAAAAACAAACAAACACCATCTTCCTCGGTGACATTCTCGCATTTTGTCCCGATTTTAAAATTGATAAATGTACACATCAGTAAATTTCCCACAAGCACTGCTCTGTGCTCACTCTTCCCTTTTGCCCCGATGCAACATGTCAATTTCACACTAAGTGCTGTGAGCCACATTTTGCCTCACAGCTTTGTGCAATTTTCCCTGGGAAAAATTGCGTGAAGCTGTGGGGCAAAATGTGGCTGCGCAGCACTTAATGTGAAATTGACACATACCATGGGGCAAAGGGAAGAGTGAACGTGGAGCAGTGCTTGTGGGAAATCAGCCTTCCCTTGCTCAAAAGCTAGTCAAATCCGACTCTAGGGGGCCATGCTCATCTCTGTTTCCAAGCCAAAGAGCCAGTGCTGTACAAAGATTTCTCTGTAGTCATGTGGCCGACATGACTAAATATCAAGGTGCACAGAATGCCATTACCTTCCCACCAAAGCGGTACCTATTTATCTACTTGCAATTTCTTGCTTTCAAACTGTTGGGTTGCCAGGAGCTGGGACCACAGACAGGAGCTCACTCCATCACACAGCTCTAGGGTCTCAAGCTGGGACCAGTGATGAGAGCTCACTCCGTCATGCGGCACTCGGATCCCGAACGGCCGAACTACAGACCTTCCGGTCTGCAGCTCAGCATCTTAACCTCTGAGCCACCGTGGCCCCAACATTATATAGACACATGTATTAAATACATTTTCTTCTTTTAAAAAAATCTTAGTGTGACACTGTTCAGAGCCAAATTGGCTGTAAGAGCAGTATCATTAAACTAAGGCTTACATGAAGTATGATGACAGTGAGATAAATTTAGCTGAGAGTGTGTCACTTGCCTAATGTCACCCAGAGAACAATTTGGGTCCCCACTGTGGGGGAAAGTGGAGTATAAATGAAGTAAATAAATAAAATAAAGACTATGAGCTTTTCTGCATTCTTATTTTCCTCACTTGTGAGTTCCTGTTACTTTCAGAGGGTTCCCCCCCTGTTCCACACATTTTTGCTCCCTCTAGTGGTTGATTTGATATTACACCACTTTATGTCTGGCATATATCCCTGCAGATTTAGGCAGCAGATTTTTACATCAGAAATAAATCAATGCAATATTGAATCAGACACTAGAGGGAGAAAAAAATAAGTGGACCAGGGTGGGGGGGACGCCTTAAAGCAACAGGAACACACAAGCAAGGAAATGAGAATGTGGGAAAGCCCTACATTCCCCTGCTTTAATAATGTGTGTTCAACATGTCTAGTACAAAGCGTAGTTTAACATCCACATATGTAATGAATCATGTTTAATTTTAATTCACTTGAATGTTCGGAAGACTCATTTGTTTTTTTCTAAGCTTCTGCTTTCGTCATTCAGACATGAGGGCCATCAGTCACTTCAACTGATTATTGATTTGATTATTGATTCCACTTTTTATTAGGTAGCGGATGCAGAAGCTTTCTTTTCTAGCAGAGTACTGGGAATAAGTGTGTCTGTTTTGTTGTCTTTGCTAGGGGTTCTACGCATTATTTAGAGCAATCACTCAATTCTAAACCCATCAGTATGGTATCAGTTATATCTACACACATGCAGATGTTATTAGAGATGGGGTCATGACTCAGTGAGGAGCTGTAGGGAAGGGTCATGGCTGAGTGGTAGGTTCCAGGTTCAATCCCCAGCTTCTCCAGTTGAAAGACCTCCACATGAGCCACTGGAGTGTTACTGCCAGTCTGAATAGACAGTATTGACCTTGATGGACCAGTGGTCTGATTCACTATAAAGCAGGTTCATGTATGTTCATGTGTCTTGAACAGTTTTTGTTATAAAATTCACGCTTACACAGAAGTGTTTCCATTTAACACTTCTAGGTGTGGATAATCTCTTTAGGTGCGCAAAGTGTGGGTGCAGTGCAGGAGAACTGGGGAGATGGGTTCTTACTGGGGGGCAGCAATCTTTGTTTATGCACAATGATGTCATTTCCTGTGTGACCCAGAAGTGCTGGCATCACACTGGGGTGACGCTCTAGCACTCACTCCAAAAACTCTATAGAATTTGTGGAAGAGTGCTAGAGCGTTGCCCTGGTGCAAAGCCATTGCTTCTGGGTCACTCTGGAAGTAATGTCATTGTGTGCCAATGAATATTGCCCCTCACCTGGAGTTTGCCTGCCATAAGCCTACTCTCTCTCCTTTTTATCCTGTCAATGATGCTGTCATAGAATCATAGAATGTTAGAGTTGGAAGGGATCTTGCAGGTCATCTAGTCCAGCCCCTGCACTCTGCAGGAGCATAGCCGAAAGATAGCCCTACATACCCATATACCTACAACATACCCAAAAGATGGTCATCCAGCCTCCACTTGAAAAGGTCCAGCAAAGGAGCATCCACCACCTCCCGAGGCAGTCTGTTGCACTGCTCAACCACTCTTACAGTTAGGAAGCTTCTCCTGATATTTAGCTGGTAATGACTCCCTTGTAATTTCCACCCATTAGATCTAGTCTTGCAATCCGGAGCAAGAGAGAATAGATCTGCTCCATCTTCTACATGACATCCCTTCAAATACTTGAAGACTGCAATCATGTCCCTCTAAGCCTTCTCGTTCCCAGGCTAAACATACCCAGCTCTTTCAGCCTTTCCTCATAAGACTTGGATTCCAACCCTCTAACCATCCTGGTTGCCCTCTTCTGGACACACTCAAGCTTGTCAACATCCTTCCTAAAATGTGATGCCCAAAACTGGACATAGTACTCCAGGTGAGGCCTGACCATAGCAGAATAGAGTGGAACTACCACCTCCCATGATCTGGACACTATGCTTCTGTTAATGCATCCTAAGATTGCATTAGCTTTCTTCACAGCCACATCACACTGCAGGCTCATGTTTAGATACATTAGCTTGAGAGTGTCTGACTGGCCCAGGGTCATGCAGAAAACTTCCATTGTAGAGTAGGGAGTTGAACTTAAGTCTCCCAGATCCTAGACTTTCACTACATCATACTCTGGTTTCTGACAAAGAGAGCTTTGACTCTTGAAAACATATGCAAATCAATGATATACTTTTGAAACTTGAACCTGAAACATTATTTGGCTTAGATCTCGCAGAGAGGGCGGGGTATAAATTGAATAAATAATTAAATAAACAAATCTAAGATAATATCTGAAGGTACTTTCAGATTTAGAATTTGCCTGTAAAGATATGTATTTATTATACGATTGTTGCCATAAGGAATGTTTTGTAGTGTGTAATATAGTTCTCTGGTGTCTTCAGCCTGGATGTAGTTAAGCATTAATGTTTTTGCTAGCCTATTTTTGTACTTCATCTGCAGACATCTATTGTACTTAACTTGTATTGTTATTAAATTCTTAAATAAAAAATATAAATTTAAAAAACAAAGCATGTGCTTCGAAAATGCTGTTGGTGTCTAAGGTGCCACTGCACTCAAACCTAGCTACACCACACTGGCTGGCCAGTGTGGTGTAGTGGTTAAGTGCATGGAACCTATCCTGGGAGAACCAGGTTTGATTCCCCACTCCTCCACTCGCACCTGCTGGATGACCTTGGGCAAGCCATAGTTCTGGTACAGCTGTTCTTGGAAAAGATCAGTTTCTGTCAGCGCTCTCTCAGCCCCACTTACCTCGCAAGGTGTCTGTTGTGGGGAGGGGAAGGGAAGAGAGTTTGTAAGCCACTCTGAGACTCCTTTGGGCAGTGAAGGGTGGGGTATAAATCCAGTCTCTTCTCTTCTTCATTCTCTCTCTCTTAGTCCTTGACATGCACGAGTCCCATCATCCTGTGATGCGTTCTGCCTGTGAGTTATAGACTTGCTTACATAATCTTGCATTTGTTCCACAGCTGAAGAAACCTGCTGAGCTCTAAACTGCAAGGCTGGATAGAAATGAAATTCCTTGCACCTGAGCCTTGAACTCTAGCGGATGATGAGTGGATACTTCTGAGGAACGTGGATCAGGGCAACTAACATTCTAGGCTTTGGCTGAAAATTGCAGCTTAGAGGCCAGGTCTCTCTCATTTGTGAAACAGATGACACAGACGGAAAAGTTGCAGCTGCAGCATTAAGTTTATTGTGGCTGCGATCACGCAGAAGGGGGGAAAGGCGGGCAGGAAGTGAGGCTGTTTGCCCCGGCTGCAATGATGTGCGTTTGCGCAATCATACTTCCGGCTGCATGCCCTGCAGTTCCTGATAATACTAGGTTTTAGCCAGTAGCTTTTATCCACGCTCCTGCGGCACGCAATGACGCCCAGCTGACAACTTAGGGACGCTAGACAGATACGTCTCTCTGATCGCGTCCCTTTAATCCACAGGGGAATTGCATGGCTGTCGTGGCTTCTGGTAAACATGATCGCACCCCAAGTGTGGCTTTCTCTTCGGCAGCTTCTCGCAGCATCGGTTGCATGATACCCCTTGTATTTGTAGATTCTGCAATTTGTAGATTCTGAATTCGTGATGACGTACTGCAATTGCACTAGAATTGCACTAGAATCGTGAGCGACATCTATGTGCACAATTTATACGAGTCAGTTGGGTTTTTTACATGATCAGCTACATGATCAAGAGCTGGTTTGGAGCCGTGGTTAGGAGCGTGGACTCTAATCTGGGAAACCCGAGTTTGATTCCCTATTCCTCCATGTGCAGCTGCTGGCATGACCTTGGGTCAGTCACAAGTTCTTTCAGAGCTGTTCTCTCAAGGGCAGTTCTCTCAGAACTCTCTCTCAGCCCCACCTACCTCACCGGGTGTTTGTTGCGGGGAGGGGAAGGGAAAGGAGACTGTAAGCCGCTCTGAGACTCCTTTGGGTAGTGAAAGGTGAGGGTATAAATCCAATCTCTTCTTCTTCTCTTCTTCTTCTACCTACAAAATTTCAGACTACCTTTTTTCATGACGTTATTTTGTTAAATAATGGAACAAAAATCATACATGTAAATTACCCATTCGTGCACACGCTTGAAATGACTGGCAGACAAATGCTCTTCAGATCATAGAAGTGATGAATAGTATTGCAAGAAGGATCTTGTTGCATAAGAGAATATTTATATTTGGGTTTTAGTTAAAATGAAGGGCAGTTATTGTCAACTGATGAACTAATTCTACTATTCTCATTTGCTCTGTGCGGGTGTTAGTAGTGGCTGGGATCCAGTGAACCTCTCAAGCCAATCAAGCTCAGTTCCCATGGAGAAAATGGCTGCTTTGGAGGATGGACTCCATGACATTGCTCCTCTCTGAGGTCCCTCCCCCATCCTCCCCAGGCTCCACCCCCAAGATCTCCATGTATTTCCCAGCACAGAGCCAGCAACCCTACACAGTTGCCAATCAGTCTATAAGGAAGCCTGTCACCCTTTGAAGAGAGTCTACCCGCCAATGACTGACTATGTCCGGATGAGAGGGCTTGCAACCTAGAGGGGTAGCTGGCCACAAGGACCCATTTTAGTGGCCCAGAAATTTACTGCTCGGAGGTTTCTCTTTATAATGAAATTCCTCCACCCTGAATTTCCTTAGGTAGAAGCAGAGAGTGGTTGTGAAAGTTACTAGGGAAGCTTGCTGCAAGAATGAAAAGCCCCATGAAGCAGGGTGATGGATCTCAGAAGAACAGAAGAAGAACAGAACATAAGAAGTGCCCTGCTGGATCAGACCCATGGTTCATCTAGTCCAGCATCCTGTCTCACACAGTGGCCAACCAGTTCCTCCAGAGGGTCAACAACAGGGCATAGAGGCCAAGGCCCTGAGGTTGCCTCCTGGCTCTGGGATTCAGAGGCTTAGTGCCTCTGAATGTGGAGGTTCCCCTAAGCCACCATGGCTCCTAGCCATTGATAGACTAATCCTCCACAAACCTCTTAAGAATGTAAGAAGAGTCTTGCTGGATCAGACCAATGGAACATCTAGTCCAGCATTCCGTCTCACACAGTGGCCAACCAGATCATCTGAAGGGCCAGCAACAGGGTATAGAGGTTGAGGCCTTCTCCTGATGCTGCCTCCTGGGTCTGGGATTCAGAGGCTTGGTGCCTCATCTACTTGGAGCTACTTGGTACGTAGGCCTCCTGCTGGCAGCCCTGATTTATTGCTGCTGCTCTGAGCTGCAGCAGGGAGAAAAGATAAAAACACTGTTATCATCTATGCCCCTATGTCACTTCTGGGGGAAACCCAGATGTCAAGTAACTCCAGGAATTGCTGGAAACTCTATGGTGAAACCATAGAGTTTCCAGCAATTCCTAGAGCTGCTTTATGTCACGTCTGGGTTTTCTCCAGAAGTGACATAACAGTGCAGACAATGTTGGAAAAAACAAACAAACCCTGTCCCTCCCTCTAGTTACCAGGCATAGCCTGACAAACCTACATCTACTTTTTGTCAAGTCTGAGACCAGACTGAAAAAAAGAAGAGTCTTTCAGACTTCCAGCACCTTTAGCCTTCACTATACAAAGCCTTCTTCCCACTAAGAGTGCTGATCAAGGCTGTCTCACTGGCAGAGTCCCTGTTATGCGCACACACACTTCCCAAGTGCAGTGCGCTTGTTTAAACCCTCTTCATGTTCTGTTGCAAGTGTACTGTTGAAGAGCATGAAGGGTTATCTCAGACATATGCTCCTCTAAGGACATACCAGTCCCTTGATGAGAGCTTCAGGTTCTGGCATCCTTACTCCAATGGTCTAGATATTGGCCAGGGAAGAAGAGGCTCCATGGATAGTATCCTATACAAAGGGATAGCCTATTTTTTTTTAAAAAGATATAGCTTCTCTTCATCCAAGTAGAACACATCAGTAGTCTCCAATTCCAACAAATATTGACTCATTTCAGATGTACCTCGGATCCAGATCTATGAACATATTAATCAGATTCTCGTAAAGTACTTGTCTCCCTAGTTCTTTCTCTAGTAAGCTAGACACTGGTGAGGCACTTTAACTGGTTCCCACAATCACAGTAGTCTGCTTATTGACATGCCAGTGTCCTGCCCAAGTTCCCTGTAGTACCCTAATATCGGCTGCAGAATCCAATCCAACATCCACCCTCCCATTTTCTACACATCATGATGGTCATTAAGGAGTCCATGTTGTGAATCTGAGGCTCATGGTGCTCCGGCAAGCCGTAGTTCTGATAAGAGCTGTTCTTGAAAAAAGAGCAGTTTCTGTCAAGAGCTCTCTCAGCCCCACCTACCTCACAGGGTATCTGTTGTGGGGAGGGGAAGGGAAAGGAGTTTGTAAGCCACTCTGAGACACCTTTGGGTAGTGAAGGGCAGGGTATAAATCCAATCTCTTCTCCTTCTTCTCAAGGCAGGAGATGTTCAGAGGTGATTTGCTATTGCCTGCCTCCATGCAGTGACCCTAGTATTCCTTGGTGGTCTCCCATCCAAATACTGACCAGGGCTGACCCTGCTTAGCTTCCAAGATCAGACGAGACCAGGCTAGGCTAGGCTACCCAGGTCAGGGAACAGGGGCTGAAGTAAGGATAAGAATTCAGTGCTGAAGCTGGCTGGATCCATCCTGTTATGCTGTGTTGCCATAGCTACTGAAGCAACACATGTCTCTGTACATTGGACATCCATTTTTACTTATTTATTTATTTTCTCAAATTTTTACCCCACCCTCCCAGCCAAGGCTGGCTCAGGGCGGCTTACATAAAATCAGCATCTATGTGCAATTAAAACAATTAAAACATTTAAACCAAGCTAAAACTAATTAACAATAACACAATAAGTGCTAATTTGTTGTCGTTGCAACTGAGTCGACGATGGCCACATGTTTTAATGAATCAAAGTAGTTCCCCACCCCTCATATGTTTTCATTTTGCCATTGTTCCTAGAAGATCTCGAGTCTCTTTTGGATCCTCTTCTGTCTCACAGGATGCCAAGCACCTTCTCGAGAATCAACGGAACCTTTAGCTAACGTTTTGTGAGAGACCCAAGCAGCAGTTTCTGCATGCTGATAGCAACGATGCAAGAGGCGCTGCATTAGCGCCATGTGGATCTTAACTCTCCAGTCGCTCTCCAGAGGAGCGTTTTCTCCAGAACATGAAAGAAAGCCTAATTAGTTCTTTATAACTTCATGTAATATCCAGGCTGGGGGGGGGTGCTATCAGAGTTTATCGCAGCCAGCAATTCTTCATGCCAGTTTCACAGATCTAAGGAAAAGCCAATTAATCGAACCGCGCACACATGCGGGTGCTCTGCTGGCAGTCTCAGCATGATGCAACATCAAAAGCCACTCTGCGGCTGGGTCACGGAGGCCACAGATTCACGAGATAAGCGCTCAAGAGAAAGGGGCAGGGGACAAAGGCAGAGAGATCAGCTGAATGAAATGTATGAAGAATCAACATTAGAAAGGGGCCTTCCTCGATTCAATGGGTAGTTCAAATTCAAATCTTCATTGTACGGTCAAAGGCCAGCATAGATGAAATACTACAAAAGAAAACAACACAGAGTTAAAACTGTTATTAGTAAAAAAAATAACACAAATTAAAACAGATGATAATATAAATGGACAGTAATATAAATGGGAGATTATTTACCTAAACCCCAATAACAAAAGCAACTGGCGGATTTTATAGGCTATTGCACAAAATTTTGCAACAGAGTCTGTAATTGCTGGATTTCTAGGAGTAACCTAATGTATCCTAAGCTTGTTCTTCCAGGTATTCTATTGATCAAAGAAGTGATGGGTAGTTTAAGCAAAATAGGACACATCCTTCTAGAACAGGGGTGACCAAACTTGCTTAACGTAAGAGCCACATAGAATAAATGTCAGATGTTTGAGAGCCGTAAGACGTGAACAAATATTACATGTTTTTACTGGGAAATATGCAGATTTGCTTCTTATTAACATTAAATGATACTGCCAAAAATAATGACAAAAGCGGTAAAAGCAGATATCAATAGTGATATTTATTTGTCCCATGATATTTGTTTGCTAATGATGTTTAGCTTCCCCAGCCGTTCTGCCGGGAGCCACACAATATGTATGAAACTCGAGCCACGGTTTGGCCACCCTTGTTCTAGAGTAAGGCAATAAAGGTTTATCCTTTATCATCCATTTTGACTGACTATGGCAGGCGATTGAATTCATCTAGAATGTATTCTTTTCAACACAGAGACAGACGGTAAAGGGGGCGGGGGCGTTCCTCCTTTGACCTCCCCACCCCTCCCCCTATGAGATAATCCTTAAGGAAAACCAACACGCCAAAAACAAAAATGAACACGATTTTGGTCTTCCACTTCAGACACTGTTCAGTAGATCTCAAAAGGAAGTGTTTAGTTTTCTTGTTGTTGACAAAAATCACAGTTTGATGCACAAACTGAAATTTAGTTAAAACGAAAATAAAGTTAGCAGAAAACAGAATACACACACACACACATGCGCACACATGAATTCGGTGTTTTTAGTGCTTGACATTGTAAGTAACCCAGTCGAGGGCCAGGGACGGCTGTACCCAGATCTGGACTGGCAAGTGTATCATCCAGCACAGGGTCCCAGAGGTAGTTAGTTAGAACTAGATTCTGGAGTAATTGGAACCTGAAGTACAGTAGGTAAAGGATACTGCTCTATTGATTGTAAAAAAAAAAAAAAAAAAGAGCAGGCCAGACTTCCAATGTATGTTGGATTGTCCAAGTGAAGAGTTTTCATATTACTTGACAGTTGCAGGAGTTGTTAGGCAGAGGGGGGACCCTTTCCTCTCCATGCCTGACCACACAAAGGGCAGAATATGCTTAATCTATGGTAGCTCATAAGGATGAGTCCCGGCTGTAGACTATTGACATTTCTGGTTCAAGCCCTTGAGTCACTGATGACCCTTTGACCTTTCCTTGAAACTTCACTGCTGACTTTTCAACCTGAACAAGGTTTCCATTCTTACCAATACATCAACGTTTCTAGTTGATGTCTCAACACTATTGGGATGATGTTGAAATTGTCTCTGTGCTCCTGTTGCAGTTTGTCCGTAACTGGATCATGTGCCACAGTGGTTATAAGTCATATGATCAGAGCGTATGTGATGTTAGTACAAAGAGGCTAAATCTCCATGAGAGTCATTGGGACCATAGAAACCTCTTGTGTGACCTGTCTATTTTATACTACTTCTCTTGCTGTTGTCTGCAATCTTCTCTTGCTGTTGTCTGCAATCTATCCATAAACAAACTGGTCCTCCGATGCCATAAAATCAAGGGACTGTTACCCTGGTCTAAATCGATGGAGATGTGCAGCATCTTCAGAAGACTTAAAATATTAAATGCTGCTTGTTTCTGCCTTTCTTGTGAAGACCTTTCCTCCAAAACCAAATTCTGAATTTATTTGTTAGATTGGATGAAATATTAAAACAGCTGGGAATACAGGACTTCAGCATGGAACAGAACTTACATGCTTCCTTTGGTATAATATAAAATCGAATGTATGGAAGAATTCACTTTTTTAGGATCACAGATCAACCAAAATGGCAGTCCAGAAATAAAACATCAAATCCCACTGGGTTGCACAGCAATGGTGAGCATGAATCAAATATGGAAGAGCAAGGACATCAGCCTAGCAACTGAATGCAGATTAGTCTGTGCTATTGTGTTCCCCATAGCAACCTATGGCTGCAAAAGTTGGACCATGAAGAAACAAGACTGGAGGAAAATTGACTCATTTGCACTGTGCTGCTTTCAGAAGGCTCCTGTGCATTCCTTAGACAGCAAAGGTGACAAACAAGCAAGTATCAAAGCGCATAAGATCAGACATGTCATTGGAAGGAAAATCACAAAACTGTGACTTATTTTGGCCATGTCATGCAGAAGAACTCACTAGAAAAAAGCAATTATGCTTGGATTGGTTAGTGGCAAAAGGAAATTGGGCCACCAAAGAACATGATGGCTAGACACCATAAAAGTTGACACCAGCCTGAGCATGGAACAACTCAAAGAAACAGTACAAGATCAGAAAACATGGAGAGAGCTGGCCCATAGAATCGTCAAGAGTTGGACACGACTGAATGGCTAACAACAACTTTTGTTATCATCCACTTGTCAAGCCAGTGTGGTATACTAGTTAAAGTGTTGGACTGGGATCTGGGAGACCCAGGTTCGAAACCCCACTCATGCCCTGGAAGCTTGCTGGGCAACCTCGGGCCAATCGCACACTCTCAGCTTAACCTACCTGTTGTGGGGATAAAATGGAGGAGAGGACAATGGTGTAAGCCACTTTAGGTCCCCATTGGGGAGGAAGGTGGAAAATAAATAAATAAATAAATAAAATGTAATCTGTAGGTAAAATTTACCACACTGCAGAATCTGAGTGGCAAATCTAACCTGTGATTGATAAAGCCTCTCCCCTGTTGTCTGATTCACTCTATTGGCTTGTATGGAATGAGGAAAGGAGTTTTTGTCTAAAGGACTTCTGGTGGAGACAAACTAGCCCTCTTAGGGTAGACAATGTCATTGGGGATAAAGGTGCTCCCAAGAGTTTGCTCCTGATTCCAACCCCAGTTTACAGGGTCAGTTCTGAACAGGATCTGGCACACATTCCAAATTTTTGCAGAGCATAAAACTCTGGGTCCAGTGGTGCGGGATCAAAAGCAAATTTTTCAATGGGATTCAAGACAGCAGAAATTAAATTTAAAGAAATCATCCCCACCCTCCTTACTGACTTTATAGTGTGTGTTTGTGTGTGTGTGTAAAAGTGCCATCAAGTTGCGGCCAACCTACGGTGACCCCACCAAGGGACTTATAAGGAAAGTGAGAAGCAGAAGTGGTTTGCTATTGCCTTCCTCTACAGAGTCTTCCTTGGTGGTCTCCCATCCAAGTACTAACCACGGCTGCCCCTGTAGCTTCCAAGATCTGGCAACCCCACCAAGGGACTTTTGAGGAAAATGAGAAGCAGAAGTGGTTTGCTATTGCCTTCCTCTGCAGAGTCTTCCTTGGTGGTTTCCCATCCAAGTACTAACGATGGCTGATCCTGCTTAACTTCCAAGATCTGGCAAGAGCTGGCTATAGCATGTTACCTTCCCTCCATGGCTTTATAGTACTGATTTTTCAAAATATATGCCAATGTAAATTGCACATTGTATGCATGATAACTTTACACACATTCCTTTTTAGAAAATGGTTCAGTGATGGGACCTAAGGGGAAGGGCCGTGGCTCAAAGGAAGAGCCTCTGCTTTGCATTCTGAAGGTCCCGGGTTCTATTCCTGATATCTCCACTTAAAGAAAGGATTGGATAGTAGGTATTGTGAAAGACTTCTGCCTGAGACACTGAAGAGCCACTGCCAATCTGAGTAGACAATACTGGCCTTGATGGACCAATGGTCTGATCTCGTGTAAGGCAACCTCAAGCATAAAACATTAGAATCGAAAAAGTTTTAAAGATTAAAATTTCTGTAAATGTATAAGACAGGCTTACTGTTTTTCATTTTAACCTCCTGCAGGCACCTGGGTTTTGGCCACTGTGTGACATGGAGTGTTGGACTGGATGGGCCATTGTCCTGATCCAACATGGCTTCTCTTCTGTTCTTATGTCTGGGGCAGGGATGCTCTATATTTTTGGTGCTTGGGGGGCAAACAGCAGGAGGGCTTCTGGAGTTCTGGCCCCACAGGTGGGCCTTCTGATGGCACCTAGATTTTGGCCACTGTGTGATATAGAGTGTTGAACATGCTTGAGTGTGCCCAGAAGAGGGCAACCAGGATGGTGAGAGGATTGGAATCCAAGTCTTACAAGGAAAGGCTGAAAGAGTTGGGTATGTTTAGCCTGGGAACGAGAAGGCTTAGAGGGGACATGATTGCAGTCTTCAAGTATCTAAAGGGCTGTCATGTAAAAGATGGAGCAGATCTATTCTCTCTTGCTCTGGATTGCAAGACTAGATCTAATGGCTGGAAATTACAAGGGAGTCGTTACCAGCTAAATATCAGGAGAAACTTCCTGACTGTAAGAGTGGTTGAGCAGTGGAACAGACTGACTCAGGAGGTGGTGGATGCTCCTTCCCTGGACGTTTTCAAGTGGAGGATGGATGAAAACTGTTGGGTATGTTGTAGGGTTATCATTTCAGCTATGCTCTTGCAGAGTGCAGGAGGTTGGACTAGATGACCTGCAAGGTCCCTTCCAACTCTAACGTTCTATGATTCCATCATTCTATGAATGGGCCATTGGC
Organism: Gekko gecko; assembly: GCA_029375565.1. Lineage (NCBI taxonomy): Eukaryota > Metazoa > Chordata > Lepidosauria > Squamata > Gekkonidae > Gekko > Gekko gecko. Next base: position 163,760,512 of record JAPDNY010000004.1, on the reverse strand, counting down.
CTGATCCAACATGGCTCCTCTTATGTTCTTACATTCTTATTGTATAAATGTAAAGCAGCATGAGACTTACATTTGATAATCTCCTTTGGAGTTTGATAGATACTCGCAGAATGACAAATGAGCTAATATTTAATTACGGTGCAGTGAGAAAGTTCAGAAGAACAACATCCTATATCAAAATGCCTTCTGGCTGAGTCTCTCTGAAGTCGCCTTGCAGTTGCATTTTGCCCTTTGAAACCATCAAGAAGGCCAGAAGAATAAGAAATTGAAGCGTGTAGCTACGGGCTCTGTAAATCATCCTCTCCCCCCCCCAAGCTCTTTCTGCTGATTCCGCTCCTGCCAAAGTTGCAGCTGACATATACCTTTGACCGTTTTGTTGAAGATTTAGAGATCTTGCTTCGAGGAGGTGCAAATGGATGACCTTGGCCTAGTGATCTGCAGCCGCCTGTCCTGAAACGAAAAGAATGCTATCGAGGTGGAACAAATGTGATTGAACTGGGTTATTGACACCGATCTCAAGGAGGAGTCCTTCCGCAGGAGAGCAGAGCCCCCGTCGGAGAAAGGCCGATCCTTTCTTCTTCATCTTGTTTGCAGCGGTATCCTCCAGGCTATGCAAAGCATATGCAAATGCTCCTTCCATTTAACTTGGCTTCTGGGTAGAGAATGCACACAGCAGCTTTCCCTCATGTGCTTAACAAGACGACAAAAGCAGTGTGCATAATTCGAGTTGCAATGGAGCTGTTTGGTATTATGAATTCCAGAGTCAGCGTGCTGTAATTTCGTCTAGAACCTGATTACTTTTATTTGAGCATTATGAAAGGGCCGACTCCCAATGGAGAAGGAAATAAAGAAGGGAATGCTACACTGCTGTTTGCGTTCCAGCTCCGTACATTGTATTCAAAACCATATAAGTGCTCAGGTTTGTAGCAGGGTGCTGTATCTACTCAGGAGCATTAATGTTGTTATAGTCAGTGCTCCGGGCTTGACCGATGACACACTGAGATTCACCTCCACTGCACTACTCCTCTCCATACTGATTTGTCTTCTCTTAAATTCTTCAGATTTCTTTTTTTTTTTTGCTTTAAGAGGGACTTTGAATTTTATGTTAGATCAAAATCTGGTGAGCATTCTATTGTATACTTTTTTCATTGGGAGTAATGCCTTTTAAAAATATTCCATCAACACAGTTTTTAAGTGGATATATAGGAACCAGAATGAAACATACCAGATTTCTTGCAAGGAGGTATCTAAGAAACTAGTCTCTTATGAAAAATTTGATCAGGTAGCTAAGCATCTAGACACCTGCAGGACTGCGGGAGATAGGAAACCCAAACTATATTTTTTGATTAATAAAAATAACCGTTTCTTAATTGTTTGCCTTCTGTATCTTTCTCCCAGTCCCGTTGGGTTGGAGGAAACATGGCACATATCAGGGGTCAAAGTTCAATGAGAAATACTGTATTTAGTTCCCTAGTAAGTCACTTTATTCTATATTCCTTTTAATAAAACACATTTATTATGAAACTTTAAATGCTGTTTTTTTGGCTGTCTATTTTGTTCTGTGCGTATCTGTTATATACACATTTCATCAGTTCATAAGCTCAAAGTGATTACCAAGAAAACATTGTAAACACATCCCCAATTACAGAGCTTCAAAGTATAATCAATCAATACCCCCAATTATAAAACTTCAAAGCACAATCCAACAATTCCTCAATATACAATACACTTGTGCATTTAGTATACACAATCCATAAGTATTATTCTCTGAATTCAGACAACAGTCCCTCTAGAACAAAACAGTCCACTGTTGAAGAATTGCTGGATTATGCTTTGAAGTTTTGTAATTGGGGATATTGATTGATTATACTTTGAAGCATTGTAATTGGAGGTGTGTTTAGAATGTTTTCTTGTTAATCACTTTGAGCATATGAACTGATGAAATTTATATATAACAGATGGGCATAGGACAAAACAGCAAAAATAGAGCATTTTAAAGTTTCATAATTAGTATATTTTATTGAACGGAATATAGACTATAGTGACTTGCTAGGGAGCTAAACACAGCATTTCTCATTGAACTTTGGTCTAGCAGCTGTGACTCTTTTACTTTCATTCTATATATCAGGGGTCCCCATCCTTGTTGGACTTGTGGGCATTTTTAGAATTTTGGAAACTTGTAGTGAGCCCCTGGGGAAGGAACAAATCCCTAAGCATTGGAAAGCTACAAACATTGTTAGAAGATTCCAAGCCAAGCATCCTCTTATGACAGAGGAAGTCATTTTCAAATGCATGTTTCCTGTAGACACAACGATGATGCCTCCTGTCTTTTCTAAAGCATTCCTAATCCAATGAAGCATAGACAGATTGGCTCTTTGCTTTGAGGGGAAAGATGTTTTAGGGAAGAAGTGTGTGTGCGCAGCTCTGATGGGCACCATGGCACCCAGGTCCACCATGTTGGGGATCACTGGCATATAAGAACTAATGACATCCACCCTAAATAAAACCATGGTGTATCTAGTCCAGCTTCATTCTTCCATTCATCCAGCTTCCTATTTCACCCAGTGGCCAACAAGAACCTCTGAAAAACTTACAAGCAGGGTATGAAGGCCAAAGCAATACTCTGTCATTTGGGGTTTTTTGCTCAGCACTGGTATTCAGAAGGTTACTGCCTCAAAGGTGGAGGTTCCATTTAGTGACAGTGGCTAATTGCCATAAATGGATCCATCCTCCAAGATTTTTCACCTAATCTATATTTAAAGACAACTAAACCAGTTTTTTTAATCAATAATTACAAAACAGGTAAGACATTCCATTTCTTAAAGGCTTCTGAATCAAAACACATAGTTTGCAATGCCACCCCAAGTGACCACAGTCATTTTTAATGCACTGATTGTGTTACCACATCGCCATGTTGTTTGAAATGCAAACCCATATTTCCTAGCTTTAAATCCACTTTATAGTCATAACGGGCAGTTCTTTTGTAGCATAGAAGTTAAAAAAGTGACTTCTGGACAAGTTAGCACACTCCTCTACAGTCATTATGAAACAATTTCTAACCATTTCAGAATGTGCAGTATCGCCATTATGCAATGTCAATTAAAAATATGCACAAAAGGGTACAATACAATTCTTTCTAATTAGTGAATTGAGTTATTTATGTCAGTTTCAGTTTTGAATTAAAGATTGTTACCAAGAACACCTTAAGATAATTGGATCTAGAAATTAGTTCAAATTTCTTGCAGCTGGGAAAATTAGAAGACAATTTAATATATCCAGTTGGGCTACAGTATTATTATTCTATTATTCTGGGATACAAATAGAATTCAAATTACATCTCTTGCTCTCTTCATTTTTTTATATCTATAACTTTAGCTTTGACAAATTATTGCTGTTAATTTTCCTGAAAAAAGAATTCTGAAAAAAGGTGACCATAAATAGGGTTCTAGTTGTTGTCATTTTTTTTCTCACACTGAGACTGATTCCCCACAAGCAGCTGTGCCGCCCTCGCTCTTCCGTTTGTATGGGTCAGTTTCACACTATCTGCTGCATGGCCACATTTTGACCTGCATCTTCCCCCGATTTCCCCCCATGTCTTCTCGATCCTTGGTTTTTGAGATTGAGAAGGCACGGAGGAAATCAGGGGGAGATGCAGGTCAAAATGCTGTCACACATCGAATAGTGTGAAATTGACCCCATACAACCGTGGCAAACGGAAGAGCGAAGGTGGCACAGCTGCTTGTGGGGAATTGGTCTGAAAGTAAACTGGATGCAAAATGTAAGAAATAGGGTCACCAGGTCTGCCATGGCCACTGGCAGGAGATGGTTGGATAAGGCTTCCAGAACCAGGATGGGAAGCTTCTGAAGATTTGGGGGGTGGAGCCTGGGGAGGACAGGGACCTCAGTGGGGTGCAATGCTACTGAGTCCACCCTCCAAAGCTTCCATCTTCTCCAGGGGAACTGATCTCTGTAGTCTGGAGATGAGGTGTAACTCTGAGGAATCCCCAAGCACCATCTGGAGGTTGTCATCTCTAATAACAACCCAAGTTTTCTCTTCAGGGGCAATTAAATGTTTGGAGGCAGAAGATATGTGAATGTGAAAGCAAAACCCAAAGGAGCTCAGCTGATAAGAGAAATTGTTCCTCTGGAGTATTTGAAATCCAGCTTATTTAGCTATCTTCATATCCACAAAATATATGGAATGTGTTATTTTATTTTCTGTCTGTTGGGACTGCAAATAAACTCAGGCCCTCTGGTTACATTCACCTGGTGGGAAATATTGCTAAGCTGCTCTTTCCCGCATCACTTTGGAAATTTGAGAAGTTGCGGCCATTTTGGATTAGCCTAAATTGGATTGAGCGCAAAGAAGAATGTATCTTTAGTCCCCAGAAAGAATCAGACCAACAAAACATGAGACAATAGATACCTTTATTTCAGAACAAAATCCTTTTTCTTAGATTAAACATGATTTAATCAGCTACTGATTCCCCCCCCCATTAGCTTTTATGTAAAAACAGAAACGTGGAAAGCTTTTAAAGTTGAGTTTCTGCACAATGAAACAGATCCCATAAGCAAGCCATGCTATCCAGACTCACCACCCTGAAGGGTAAACTAGACTTTGTTTTCAGTTCTTGGGGGTGAGAGGGCAGAGACATCAGATGTTTAAGGTATTTTATTGCAGCCATGGTTTTTACCATTGGAAGAAGAACACTTTAGAAGAAAATCAAGGGGAAACTTTCAGGTGCACAAACGCCATGTAAACATAATTTCATTAATTGCATTATTGATGTTTCTCAGCAGGTGCTACCACTATAGAGAAGTACGATCTCAGGACCAATATATGGATCCAAGCCGGAGTGATGAATGGCAGAAGGTTGCAGTTCGGCGTGGCTGTCATTCATGACAAACTCTTTGTTATCGGAGGTCGAGATGGTTTAAAGACTTTAAACACCGTGGAGTGTTACAACCCAAAGACGAAGGCATGGACTGTCTTGCCTCCGATGTCAACCCATCGGCATGGTTTAGGTAAGATGTTCCATTTCCAAATTAAGATCAAATGCGAAATTGATTGCAGTCAGTTTAAGCACCGCAAGAAAGGTAGGTGCAGATTTGTGGAAGCAACAGAAACAGTTCTCTGTGCAGAACGGTGGACAGGCCAGAATGCCACCAGAGGTGTTCTATGACAGTTTAGTAGATGATGTTTCAATATGCTATCAAAACTAAACCTGAGGAACAGCACACAATCTCTGGTAGCCCATAGTTGTCATCAAGAGACCCCATATAGGTTATATCAGGGCTCTTTTTGTAGCAGGAACCCTTTTGCATATTAGGTGACACACCGCTAATGTAGCCAATCCCCCGAGAGCTTACAGAGCTCTTCTTACAGGGGCTACTGTAAGCTCTTGGAGGATTGGCTACATTAAGGGTGTGTCGCCTAATATGGAAAGAAGTTCCTGCTACAAAAGGAGCCCTGGGTTATACCATATCTCTGTCATATGAGAAACAGGCCAGATGTTTAGCCAAGTGGTTGGTGTGAATGTGTACCCGTGGTAGCATCTGCATATAAGCACTAGTCTGTATACTGATCATAACCAATTGTCCGCTAACTTTACCTCACAAGTATCCCTTTCCTTCATGATACTGTGGAAAGGTTCTCCTTCTGTGAGCACAGTTGAATTATGTTGATTGGATTAAATGACATACAGTCCTTCTCTCCCCCTCAATCCTGGTCATAGTGTGGTCACCTGGATGGTTTCGACAAGCCCAAGCAGAGTCTGGGTGCTCTGGACAGCACAATCATTGGAAAATACAGCCCTGCTGTTAGGGATGTGGAGATACCATTGGGGGACAGGGCCTGCATCAGGAGATGGGACAGCCAGGGCTCTTTTTGTAGCAGGAACTTCTTAGGACGCCCCCCCCCAATGTAGTCAATCCTCTAAGAGCTTACAGTAGCCCCTTTAAGAAGAGCTCTGTAAGCTCTTGGAGGATTGGCTACATTAGGGATGTGTCACCTAATATGCAAAAGAGTTTCTGAGCCCTGGAACAGCACTGTTAAAAAGAGGCAGCAAGCCGAGTGGGAAGGAGGCTGTTGGAAGCTCTGGCATCTGGGAGGTGGAACATGAGATCAGGCACAAGGCAGTGGGGAAGGACGGCGAGCTCACCCACAGTCAAGGGCAGATGGAGCTGGGGTTGCAGCAGTGAGGGGTGCTTTGAGAGGGAACAGGGAGCCTTGGAGCAGCCAGCAAGGATGGAGGACAACCTGGGGAGGAGGCAAGGCTGGAAGAGGCAGTGGCCCTTGGTACAGAGGTCTAAGACTGGGTGGGGGGAAGAAGCTAAAGGAAAACCAAGAAGGACTCCCTGGGGAGTCTGACCCTACTTAAAGGGTCAATTCCTGATTTGAGGCAACAGGCATCTCTGTAACACTCACCAAAACGGAATGTCCATAGACCACCTTGACCCAGGTCCAGTGCTCCAGGACAGGAGGCAAGCCTCAACAGCAGAGCTGGGGGGTGTAGGGTAACCATACCCAGTCCCTCTCCTGCAGATGGGCATTTGCAAAAGCTGCCAGCTGCTTTGAAATGTGACCATCTTAAAGTATTTGTGCTGAACTAAGGATCGCGTATAATGACTCCACATGAAGCCCTACTGTGAGGTCTCTGGCGTGCAAAAACGTTGCTGTGATTAAGGCCACAATTACACGATACCCCTAGGATGATGAGTGATAATGTGAGTCTAAGGTTAGCTTTTCCTCCCTGTATTACATCTTCAATCTTGTACAAAAGAATTGCAAACCATAAATTATAAATTAGAAGGTATATATGCATATAAGGTAGAAGAGGTAAAGCAACAAAGAGAAGAATTAAATAACAAAGCATGTGCTTGAATAGTTTAAACTTTTTTTTTCCTCATGACAAGACTCGGGATAGCATTTGTTCCGTGACTCATTGCCAAACCAGTGGAAATTGCTCCCTGCTTTACCATTGAAGGGCCGTTCGACTCCATAAAACGGCTGCTTCTTGTAACTAAGTTTTCTCGCTGTTGGCATCATGGGAACGTTCGTAAGTTACAGATTAAGCGGCTATAGGACCCCAGCACTAACACACGTTCAGTCTTCTGTGGCAGCTTCTGTGTTCCCTGGAATGCAGCTGTTGATGGGCAGTGCTGTTAGAAATAAATTCTAAGAATGATAGGGTAGATGTTCAAGCTCCCCCTCCTGAGAATCCCCCCCCAATTTAGCACAGGATTCATTTTGAGCCTCAAGCACCAAACAGGAGACAAAATTCCAGTGTGCCTCAAAAACAAAGCTGAAGCTTTATTCAAAAACAGCCTAAAACACACACACAAACTCTGTAACCTCCAGTGGCTGGCCAAGCCTGCTCTTGATGGTGATGGACCAGGAGAGAAGACCTTTGAGGGATGTTCTCTTCCCAGCCTCTGGAGTCTCTGTGTTTTATAGTCCATTCTTCCTTCACTCTGCCTTGCCTTCCTGTCAGGGGAGTCTTGTCTTATAAAAAGCCATGCTGGCCTGCAGTAGAACAGCTAGGTTCAAGTCCAGTCACACTGTAGAGACCCACAAGATTTTGGGAGTATAAGCTCTCAAGAGTCAAAGCTCCATTCATCAGCAAGCTTTGACTCTTGAAAGCTTATACCCAAAAATATCTTTGAGTCCAGTGGCACTTTTAAGACCAACAAATTTATGATCCCACACGCTAAATAATCCACTTTCAATCCACTTTCGATGCACATTCCAACTGGATTTTACTGTGTGAACTGGCAAAATCCAATTTGAAAAGGCATTGAAAGTGGATTAGTGTGTGTGATTGAAGCCACAGTTTTATTCTGAGCATAAGCTTTTGTGTGCACGCACGCTTCTTCAAAAACATTGAAACAGAAGTCGAAAGCCATTGCATATAGGTAGAAGGTGGGGAGGTTGTTGCCAGGGAGAGCTAATTAGAGTCAAGATGCATAATTTACTGAGCAATAAATATTGCTAAAGCTGGATGAAGCTGATTCAGACCGACATGGCTACCCACCTGAATCTACCAAAAGGTCTTGTTGGCCCCTAAGATGCTACTGGGCTCAAATCTAGCTGTTATATATGGTCGTCTTAGCACCCCCTCATTTCATAAGAACATAAGAGAAGCCAATGTTGGATCAGGCCAATGGCCCATCCAGTCCAACACTCTGTCACACAGTGGCCAAAAATACCAGGTGCCATCAGGAGGTCCACCAGTGGGGCCAGCACACTAGAAGCCCTCCCACTGTTGACCCCGCCCCCCAAGCACCAAGAATACAGAGTCTCACTTGCCCCAGAGTCCTTATCTATACCTTGTGGCTAATAGCCACTGATGGACCTCTGCTCCATATGTTTATCTAATTCCCTCTTGAAGCCGTCCATGCTTGTAGCTGCCACCACCTCTTGTGGCAGTGAATTCCATGTGTTAATCGCTCTTCGGGTGAAGAAATACTTCCTTTTATCCATTCTAGCCCAACCGCTCAGCAATTTAATTGAGTGCCCATGAGTTCTTGTATTGTGAGAAAGGGAGAAAAGCACTTCTTTCTCAACCTGCTCTATCCCATGTATAATCTTATAAACCTCAATCATGTCACCCCTCAGCTGTCGTTTCTCCAAGCTAAAGAGCCCCAAGCGCCTCAACCTTTCTTCATTGGGAAAGTTTTCCAACCCTTTTATCATTTCTAGTTGCCCTCTTCTGCACTTTTTCCAAAGCTATAATATCCTTTCTAAGGTGTGGCAACCAGAACTGTACACAATACTCCAAATGAGGTTGCACCATTGATTGAGGGGCATTATGATATTGGCTGATTTGTTTTCAATTCCATTCCTAATAAACTCCAGCATAGCATTAGCTATTTCAGGTCCTGTGGTCTCATGATGGTGGTCTCACAGCCTCGAGACATGGGGGGAGATGATCTTGACTCACAGAGCTTCTGGAACTGTTTACTGACAGACATTTTGGCTCATGGCTTAGTCACTTCTCCTTTTTCTCCCTGTCAGGGAGCTGATGACAGAACTTTCCAGTTACTGGGGCAAAGGTCATCCGGGGACTTTGCATCTGGTGGTCTCTCTAATCCTGTGTCCCAGGTCTTCTCCTATCCTGGTCTTTTAATCCACACCCATACTTTTATCCATTTGTTGTATTTGTTCTTGGCCATACCTGGGCAGGGGCTTTACTTATAAGTTGCACCCCTGGCTACATGAATTTATTTTCATGATTTCATGATTTTGGGCAGCTGAAATCTCTTTTATAATAACGTTCAGTTGGCTTGAAGCTGCTGTTTGTGGTTGCTTTCCACTTGCATTACAGTGCAGAATTAAGGTTCCTGGGCTGGTTGCTGAGGGAAGGAATTTCTCAGATTTGGGCTTTATTTCTTGGTGTATTAAACAACCTTACTCTTGCATGTTAACTCTGAAGTTTGTGGGTGGGGCTTGACCTGGAGTTTCTGTGGAGTGGAGCTTAAGGAGGGCGGGGTTTGGGGAGGAGGGCGACTTCAGTGGGGTATAACGCATACAGTCTACCTTCCAAAGTGGCCATTTTCTCCGAGTGGACTGACCTCTATCACCTGGAGATCAGTTGTAATCCCAGGAGATCTTCAGCTATCACCTGGAAGTTGCAAACCAAAGACGGATATCACGGGATGGAAGTTGAAAGGAAGCAAACAGCCGTGATGTATAATGCCAAAAAAAAGGTTCTTCACAGACTTGTAAATTCTTTTTTTTTCAATATTCAGTTTACTGGAAGCAATTCAAACGCCATCAACACCAACGAACCATGTATATTACATCTCGTTTTGTGTATCTTTAACAAAGTGGGTAGCATTGAAATACCTGTATCAAGTTACTAGATGTAGGTATTTCAACACTACCCACTTTGATAAAGATACACAAAACGAGATGTAATATGCATGGTTCGTTGGTGTTGATGGCGTTTGAATTGCTTCCAGTAAACTGAATACTGAAAAAGAATTTACAAGTCTGTGAAGAACCTTTTTTTGGCATTATACATCATGGTTGTTTGCTTCCTTTCAATCACTTGGAAGTTGGCAACCCTAGTTTTGAGCCCCTGCAAAACTGTTCTTAATACTAGCACTACCATCCCTATGTATACCACACCTAATCCAATCAAGCCTGCTATTGTCATTCATATGCTATTGCCATTTGGCATCTGAAATCACCTTTATAAAGTTTATATCTCCAGTACCTCATGTTACATTTTATGGCACATATGGCTAAGCCCAACAAAGTCACATTTATGTCAGATCCGGCCCTCGTAACAAATGAGTTCGACACCTCTGATCTAGATCTTAGAATTCTTATTACAGGTTCCAACGATTCTACCCATGCACTTTCCAAATTAATTATGTCCAGCAATAGGACTCATTAACAACAAAGGAGACCATTTCAGAACTCTACGGTAAATTGAGGTCTCACACCCCCTCCAAAAGTGCTCAAGGTAGCTCTAAGCACAGATTTCGACTCTTAGGTAGAGAACTTTCAAACCAATCTCCTTTTCAGTAACAAGTTTCCTATAGTGTGTGTGGGGGGCATTGCTTAATTCTTTCTGTGGTTGCAAACAATTATGTTTTAAAGTTCACAGGGATGGGCATGAACTGGCTCACAAACAAAAGTCTGTGATTAATTTCCAGTAACAAGATATTGAGGTTCCTATAGTGTGTGTGGGGGAGGGCAGATTGCTGAGTTCTTTCTGTGGTTGCAAACAATTATGTTTTAAAGTTCACAGTTAGGGATGGGCATGAACCAGCTCACAAACAAAAGTTCATGATGAATTTTGGCTGGTTCCTGATTTGTAAACTGAAGTTCTGCCACAAACTTCCATGAACTTTAAAGGCAGTTCGAAGCAGGTCATGGTGATTCATGGAGAGCAGAACTCGGAGCAGAAAGTGTTTAAAACCCTGCTTTCTGCTTCCCATGAAAACTTGCAGGGAGTAGAAATCAGGGATTTAAATGGCTTAGAGCCATTTGGCCCCTTGCTTTCTGCTCCCTGCCAGCTTTCATGGGGAGCAGAAAGCAGAGGTCACAATCCTTTATGAACCAGTTTAGTTTGTGAACCAGTCTCCCAGTTAGTATCAGTTTGTGGTTCGGTTCATGGTTCGGCCACTAACTGAAATGAACTACAAAAATGTGGTTCATGCCCATCCTTATTCACAGCCTCCACAACACTAATAGTCAAAATAAATAAAGTAAATATTTTAATAGAAGAAGTGACCTCTCCAAGATGTTAAAAATGGTTTCTACTCAAAGTAGTTGCTCTTAAATACCTGTTCTACTTTTACATTTGACTGGGTCTATTCTATTTTTGGCCACTGTGTGACATACAGTGTTGGACTGGATGGGCCATTGGCCTGCTCCAGCATTGGCTTCTCTTATGTTCTTTGTAACGACTACTGGCACAGACTGTAGATTACTTTAAATGCAGGAGGAGGAAGGGTTACGTGTGTCTCATCAACATTATTGACCCATAGCCTAAACAGAAGGGATTCTATGACCTTGTGTCATTTCTGAAATTAGCATTTCTGGAAGATACGAAGGAAGGAGGTATCTTTTTGCTTGCTTTTTTTCATTTAAGTTACTCATTAAATCCCTCCCCCCTTTTTATTGAATGACCACCCAAACTATGTGCCACAGCTAAAGTCGAAGAAGCATCCCGACCCAAGGTCAACCAACGAGTGTCATGAGTTTGAACTGGAATCTGTTTTGCCCAGTTCAGCCTAAAATGACACTTTCCTCTGCCAAAACCCTCTTCCTTTTAAAAGTCCACTTCAATTAACTGGCAGTAGATAACTCAGTCTCTGCAGGAGAATTTGGATTGCATTTTAAATCAAGCCCCTAATGCTTGTTAGCAATAGTTTTATTCCTTCCCCCCCCCGCTTATTCTGTTAATCATAGTATATAGCGGTTTAACAACAGGCCTGCCAATGTTTGCAGTGGATTAAATCATTATGCCGCAGGAACATTGCCTCATCATTTATATCCTTATCAGCACCTTCGGTAGAATTCAGCCACATTTTCTAACAGAATGGTGGGTATTAGCCTATTATGCTGACTCAACAAGTACAGATTGTGAACGCCAGAGCGAAGAATGACCGCAAGACATATTGATGTAATTTTAACCTTTTGCAAGTCATAAAATGCAGTTGAAACCTGTTTACTCTCTCATTTTATGCTGTACGCCATGTTTAAATTTTATCTGTAGGTAGGTAGATCGATAGCAAAACAAGTTATGAATTACAGAAGTTTTAACTGAGTGAGAAGTTGGCAAACCAAGATAGATACTGTTTATTTAACCCTGAAGCCTTCTTGCTGCGATCATCTAAAACAATATTGTTTTTACACTATTCTATTTGGTCATTGTTCTTTTATAGTGAAAGGAATGGTCAACCTTTGTTTTAGGAGAAACCATAAAGAACTTGAGGCACCTTAAAGACTAAAATGTTTATTGTGGCCAGAATGAGAAAATACTGTTTAAGGAAGGCTGCCAAAAGAAGGGGGGACGTAAGGAGGCAGCGTTTTAGTGGCCCTGGTCACCCTATGGGACCCTTAGACTTATTTTCATATGATCTTGGGATTAGGACTGGGTGGTCTAAGGGAGGGCCCAGATGGAATCTCCCAGGGAGTCTATGGTGGTTCTCACCAGCCCTGTACTTAAGAGAACCCATCTTGGACCACAACATCTGGAAGGATTGAAATGAATGTTGGTTGCCTCAACTGTACTCTGTTGATTGGTATGCAGGTTGCTGTATACTATCCTGCTCAGGTGGATTAGCTAGTAATTTAAAAAAAAATCCATAAAAGGGGTATAATGGTTGATTGACTGTTCAAAGGGAAGGATAGGTCTGTGTGGTTGATGGAAATCCAGACAGTGACCAACAACAAGGGTTTATTGTTGCCCTGTATTTCTGGTGGGCTGTATTTGACTTGGGATAGGACAATATGCAATGAGCTTAAACAATAGGAAGATAGTTTTAGGGTCAGCTAGTTAGCTAAAGTTCCTAATTAGCAGGCCTGTAGCTACATTGGGGTGTTTTGGGGCCTGGGCCCCCAACTTCCTAACAAGCCCCCCAATCTAGCCCAGGCTCACTGCCACTGCCCCTTCCCCAAGTGCAGCTTGCTCCCCCCTGCTGACCCTTCCCCAAACGTGGCTTGTGAAGTTTTTTCTAGTAGTTGGGGGTAGGGGTTAAACATCGCACATCTTGTGAAAGGAAACCTTTTGTCCCCTCCGCTCCTCCTGCAAGGCTAGGATGAGGAGCCCTCTAGTCCCAAGCGATGCTGAACGTTACTTTCCCCTTTCCACAGAAGCTGAACTTCTGCCCCTACCCCAAGTACAGCTACCCCAAGTGCAGCTTGCTTCCCCACCACCACTGCCCCTGCTTGAACGTCATCACTGCAGGAAGGAGCAGGAGGCAGCCAGGTGGGTGGGCCAGCAGGCAAGGTGCAGCCGGTGGGCTTTGACAGCGCAAGAACTCTCTGTGGGGCCGAAGCAGTTGCGCTGTATGATCTGGGCCAAGGCGTCTCTTCCTCCTCCTCTTCTGCCTCCTCCTGTGTTTGGGTGCCCAGCTGGAGTGGCAGCAGAGGCCAGATCTATGGTGCTTGGCTTCCAGGGTACGTCGGCGCTCACTCACCCGCCTCCTTGCCCTGTTGCTGATGGAGCCCCTCGCCCTGTCATGGGAGGCCTCCATGGATGGCGAATATAGTGAATTTACAATGATGTGGCTACCGATCTTAACCCATAGTTTCTCAAGGAACAATACCAGAGATAATAGGCACTCTTCGGCTGAGTTCAGATGGGCAGTTTGCCCCAAGATAGGCACGTTTCAGAAACGTTTCACGAATGGATTAAAGGAGCCAGTTCACACAGGCACAGCTGTCGGGCGTTCCTCAGCCATACTCAACCCATCTTGTAACACTTCCCTCTTGAGTTTAAAAAATACCTGGTGGAAGTGGTAGCAAACCCTGGAAAGCGCGTTCATCCCACGTTCATCCCACTTCAGGGACGTGTGAACACAAACAAGCTGATCTGGTAAGGATGCTCATATGCACATGAGCACTTATGCGCATGAGCGCATAAGCACATATTGTCAGATTTCATTACAAAAAGCCGCTTACAGCCGCGCCTCCACCAGGGGCGGGCCAACATTGTGAACACTCCCTTGCGCATCCTCCCTGGTATGCTCCTGCATCAGTCTGCGTGGTGTGACTGGGAAAACCCGGAACACGTTGTTCCAGGTCTCTTTTGCCATGACTCCCTCATGCTTCAAACTGCCAGTCTGAACTCAACCAATGGATTTCTAATTGCAAAAAGAATTCAGTGGTGGGTTAGACTCTTTTTTCATGACCTGCTAAAGTACTGTTTTCTTGTTGAAAGCTTCTGTGCAGGGTGTACATTGACATACGTAATGTCATTGATTCAAAGAAATGCACATAATGTCACTGATTCAAAAGTGCATTTGAAAGTGTACACTATTTAATGAGCCCCTCACCTCGTATCCATGCTATCAAACATTTACTCTCACAAATGGTCTCATGCCAGCACCGCCTGTGTATACTTGAGTAGCTCCACAAAATCTACACAGTTTATTGTCGTAATCACCTGTCATGCGTACTGAGGAAGTGTAATGATGCTACCGTTCTCTTAATTTAAAGAGAGGAGTGATGCAGTTCGTTACATATTTATAGACTGTTGATCAGGTTAAATGGGAAATCATACATTTGCTGCACTTGAGCTGATGGTTAAGAAACTTAACTGGTAGTTGATGCAGTTCTGACACTGCTTATAGAGACGGTAGAATTTATAGATCATCCACATATTATATCCAAGAAGCAGGTGGAGAGGAGCGGAGAAGGGGAAGAGCAAATGATTCCACTAAAATTAAAACAATGTGGCTGATCATCATGGTTAAGAATATACAAACATCAGAAGAGCTGCTGCATCAGACCAGTAGATCATCTAGTCCAGCATCCTGTCTCACACAGTGGGCTGACCAGTTCCTATGGACGGCCAACAACAGGGCATAGAGGTCAAGGCCTTCCCCTGATGTTGCCTCTGGGCTCTGAAATTCAGAGGATTAATGCCTCTGAATGGGGAGGTGATGAGTTGCCACTGATAGACTTATCTTCCCTGAATCTATCCAATCCCACTTTAAAGATGTTTATTCTTGTGGCCTTCACGACCTTCTCCGGCAGCTAATTCCATATTTTAATCACTTCCTTTTGTGCATTTCCTCTTGTCCATCCTGGTCTGTAAATGGAGAACACAATTTTGAGTGGGCCAAGGCATCTTGCTGTACCCTGCACGTTCTGTTAGCAAACCTCTGGCTCCTTACGTGTGATGGACAGACAAGTTGCACCTGACAGGAACCTCTGCCAATCACTTTCAAATGGTGAACTGGAATATTGAAAAGGGGAAAAAAAACAGGTGTCTGACAGTTTAATTTCTGGTCAACTGACAGAGTGGAGGGACTTTGGTGAGAGAAGGGTTAGGAGGTTTGTTGTTTATGCAGGGAGTCCATTAGGGACTTCAGGTATTTTGAAGATAGGTACAGTTTGATTTGGGCCACGGTGGCTCAGAGGATAAGATGGTGAGCTGCAGACCAGAAGGTCTGTAGCTCAGCAGTTCGAGACCCGAGTGCCGTGTGACGGAGTGACGTCCTGTCTCTGGCCCCAGCTCCTGCCAACCTAGCTGTTCGAAAGCAAGAAATTTCAAGTAGATAAGTAGGTACCACTTAGGTGGGAAGGTAACAGCATTCCACGTGCCTCAGCGTTTAGTCATGCCGGCCACATGACCATGGAAATGTCTTTGGACAGCGCTGGCTCTTTGGCTTGAAAATGGAGATGAGCACCACCCCCTAGAGTCAGATTTGACTAGCTTTCGAGCAAGGGGAACCTTTACTTTTACCTTTTTTTACAGTTTGATAGCTGTTCCTGTCAAAAACAGTTAAAAGCCTTTCTGTTCCATGTTATAAGTCTGAATCGGTCCAACAAGAAACGAACTCTGCGACCGTACGACTTTCTCAGGCCTCAGCTCTTCAGTAACTTTGCTACTGTAATACAGAGAGGGATGGAGGACAGAAAAAGAAAGAAACGACCAAGCCACACATACGACTGGCTGTTTTTATCAAGCCTATTGTGTGGTTCCATCAACCCTATACTGACATCGTAATAGCCAAGTGGATGCCGGGAGGCACTCTGAGTCCAGGCATTGCCCTCATTGAGGACTATGTTACTTATTTAAGCTCAAGGCAGCTTACAAACATAGATAAAACACACAGAATAAAAAGCATTAAAAACACAAAATGCAGATTTAAAATCATTACTCAGGACTGCTACTGAACTTTCAGGTCCCGGGTCTGCTTTTCTACAAGCTCAGAGAACCTTTCGTTTTATTAGGATTAAGTTTCAGCTGGTTCACCCGCATCCAGCCCATTACTGACTCCAGTCACCAGTTTAGAACATCAACAGCAGCACTGCAAGCCTAAGTGGCCCCCAAAAGATTCAATTATAAAACAGAAAAGTATAAGCAACAAAAGACATTTGTAGGGTGTGAAACGCATGTCCCTAGTTTCTAGTTCTGAAGACGGATTGCCATCACACCACCAACGAACCAGCTAACTGGAGAAATGGAAAGGCAATCTGTCTTCTGCTCTTGCCATTTTTCTGGCCAGAGCTGGGATTTCAAAAGCAGCACAAGTGAAGGCCGTGCTACAGCATGTGCTAAGGGTGTGCATGTGTGTGCTGAAACACAGTACATAAGAGCTTGCATTGATTGATACACTCAGGTGCTTGTCGAAGACCCTTTCTGAGCTCCTTTCCCCAGCCATTTAGTTATCACTGTTTCAATTCTTTAAATTGTGTTGTCTTTGACATTTGCGAAGTGCCTGCAAACCGAGATCAGTTGTTGTTGTTGTTTGTTTGTTGCAGTGCAGAAAACAAAAGCGATGTCTCGTTGACTCTTGAGTCCCCCCTTTTGTAAATGAGATATCCTGCAAGACTGTCATGAAGGCGATGCTTAAATAATGTCAACTCTGTTTGGGAGACATAGGCTGCGGTCACACGTGTCAGATAACGCGGTGGGGGGGAGGCGAGGCTAGTTGCGCCGTCACAATTTGCCCCGCCCCTACACTATCAGACGCGATGGTGGTGAACCAGGGGTTTTTTTGGTCGGTGGCGTGTTTCCAGCATGCTTCAACGAGGAAGCAGGGGCGCAATAGGAGCGCACTGGAGTGATCACATGCAGACAGTCCATCTATGGCCTGTTGCAAACCATTTGGTAGTGGACTTTCCGAGGTACTTGTAAGCTCCACATCTTTGGCCAGATCATATGGGTTGGGGACCAGTGTGCAATGCTCGCCAGATGTGTCCGTGTGATCGTGCCCCCAAACTCCATCCGGCATTCACTGCTCTCCCGCAGCAAATTCTGTGTGTGATCGGAGCCATGGTTACTTATATTTGACACTGAAAATTACTTTCAGGGGAAAGAGCACTTCCAGCCACAGCATCTCAGTTCTGTACTTCTCAGACTTGTCCTGCCTGAGATGTTGTATTTGAAAGGGGGGTTTGTTTGTTTGTTTGTTTTAATTAAGTTTGGTGTAGGGGTTAGGAGCGTTAACTCTTATCTGGGAGAACCAGGTTTTTTTTATTATTTTATTTTTTTTAAAATATTATATTTATTATTTTCAATGAAAAAAGAACAGAATTTAACAACATTTAACAACATAACATACAGGGTTACATACTTCAGCGTGGAATGAAAAGTGAGCAATAATAATGCATACTAACAAGCTAAGAATAACAATAAGTATGATATCAGATACATGAATTACCATTTCAGAGGAAGAAATTAGATTACGGAGGACAAATAATTCTCTTATTCATCAGAGCCAGGTTGCAGCAGAGATTGTATAGGCAATGTGTACTTTTTGATGAGTGATCAGTTAGTGTTTCAAAATGTTTAGGTAAGTGTAGTTGGGTGGTTGTAGATCTGAAGCAAAGAGGAACTCCATGAAGGGTAGCCATTTTTCTGCAAAAGTAGACATTCGAGGATATAATTCTGAGTGGCGAAGATGATCTGTAATTTTTTCTAAGATCAGGTGATCCCATACTTTGTTAAGCCAGCACGAGATTGTCGGGGCCTTGTCAGCTTTCCATCTAGATGTGATGGCTGTTTTAGCAGCCACTATAAGGCTGGTGATTAGTTCACGCTGAATGGGAGATAAATCTATTGAGTTCCATAAATCCAGAAACAGTAAGGTCGGGTCGAAAGGTATGTCAAAGCCTGTGATTATTTTGATTTGCGCCAAAAGATCTTGCCAGAACTGTTTGATATGAACACACTGCCACCAGCAGTAAGCGAAGGAACCAACTTCTCCACATTTCTTCCAACAGTAGGGCGAGTGTGTTGATGTCATCTTGGAGAGACGTTCCGGCGTTAGGTACCAGCGTGTAATGATTCTGTGGGACTGCAATCTTGTTGAAACTACAGGAGAGGTCAATAGCTTGGATTTCCAGATTCGGGACCATTGTTGGGGTGTAATAGGTGTGCCACAGTCTTGTTGCCATTGTATTTGATGTTTCATTGGTAGCTCATCATTTTGTTGAATCAGGATGTTATAAATTGCAGAGATTAAGCCCTTAGATGATTCATTTTTTGGATCAATGAGTTTCTCAAACGGGGTCAGAGGGTTCTTCATAAGATGAGTGAGGCCCATATGCTGTACCATGTGGTTCAGTTGAAGATAAAAAAACCACGGAATAGGTTTCTTTAGTTTTTGTTCTAGTAGTAATTTCGGGGATAGGCCGTCTTTACATAAGATGTCATTTAAGCATGTCAATTTAGCTTGCCTCAAGCTTTCCTTTAATTCCGTATCACATCCTGGGAGGAACCATGATTGAGAGAGATAAGAAGAAAACCTAGAATATTTAGGAAGCAGTAATGACCGACATGTGTCCCAGTTTTTAAGAACGGCCAGCAGGAACGTATGTGCTTTTACACTATGGGGGCGACTGTTTGGTGTGTTCCATATGACCTCTTGGATAGACAGAGGGGATATCAAAGGCACTAATGGTTTAACCCAGTCTAGATTGTTTCCTTGACGCAGCATCTTGATTATAGGAGTCATCAATGTTGCTTTATAATACGTCAGCAGGTCAGGATAGTTTAGACCTCCTTGTGATGTTCTTCTTTTGAGTATTGCAAATCTGGTCCTTGGACGTTTACCTTGCCAAAGAAATGCATTGAGTGTCTGTTGCCATCTACTAATCAAATCAATCGGTAGTTCGATCGGGATCATACGAAATAAGAACAGAAGTTTGGGGAGAACAAATGTTCTGATTAGATGTAGTCTGTCTATGTAGGTCAGCTGTAATTTCCCCCAATCGTTGAGTTCAGACTTGATTTCGGAGAATTTTGCTTGGTGGTTCTTAGATTTCAGGTCATCTAGCTTACTTGGTATGTGAATTCCTAGGTACTGAAGGGAATCTTTGGCCCATTGGTATTCGTATTGATTTTTTAGGGCAACCTCTCGTGATGATGACAGGTTCACCGGCATTATGAGAGATTTAGATTGGTTAATCTTGAGTCCTGAGATTGTGCCAAAGTGATTCAATGTTTTTTGGAGATGGATCAAAGATGTGTCTGTGTTGGTTAGGTAGACAAGCATGTCATCTGCGAATAAACTGAGTTTAAAGGTATGGGGACCCACTGATATTCCCTGGATGTTGCCGTTGTTTCTGATTTCAGATGCTAAGGGTTCTAAAGCTAGGGCAAAAAGAATTGGTGACAGCGGACAACCCTGCCTGGTGCCTCTTTTAAGAGTGATATTTCTAGATGCCAGCCCGTTTATCTTGATTTGAGCAGTTGGTGCTTTGTATATTGTTGAGATGGCTCTAAGAAACATAGGGCCAAATCCCATATGACGTAGTAATGCGGTTAGATAAGATGTTTCTAGAGAGTCAAAAGCTTTTTCTATGTCCAGAGATAGAAGAATAGATTCCAATTTCGATTTTTCACATGTAGAGATTAAATTCAATGTTTTGAAGATATTGTCTGTTATATCATGGCCAGGTACAAAACCCGTTTGATCTTGCTGGATATATTCTGATATGAATGAGTTTAGTCTTTTAGTCAGAATTGATGTAAAGATTTTATAATCCTGGTTCAGGAGCGAGATGGGGCGATAAGAAGCTGGATTTGAGCTGTCCTTTCCAGCTTTAGGAATCGTTATTATGGAGGCTAAGTTCCAAGACGGCGGGATTTGTTCAGAAGTCATTATATTATTGCAGGCATCAGCTAGGGGCTTAGCCAATATATTAGTGAAACGTTTATAGAATTCTGAAGGGAATCCATCAGGTCCCGCAGATTTGTTATTTTTCAAGTTCTTTATTATTCCCAGGATTTCTTGGGGCTCTATTGGTCTTTCAAGAATTTCTCGATGTTCTTCCGTGATCTTTAGGATGTGTTGATTCATTGTCAAGTAGTTTTGAATATCTTCAGAGGAAGGGTCCGTAGAGGAATAAAGAGACTGGTAGAAGTCAGCAAAGACTTAATTGATTTAGAGTCCGTGTGCAATTTTCCATTCCGATCTTTGGCCGACATTACATGCCTCGATAGTTTTCTGTCTTTGACTCGCCAGGATAGAAGGCGCAACGTTTTAGGTGAGTTTATCCAGTATTTCTGCTTCACGTATAGAAGGTTTTTTTTGTATTTGTGAGCTCTCCATGAGTTCCAGAGATTTGCGTTCAGATAGAAGTTTTCTATACACTTTATTGTTCCCGGATGCTTTGTGTTCTGCTTCTAGAAGTCTGATTTTGTTAAGTATTTCTTCCCTTACAGCTAGCTTTTCTTTTTTTCATTCTTGAGTTCAAAGAGATATAATGTCCCCTGATGACTGCTTTTAGGGCATCCCAGATTATGGAAGGTGATATATCTTCTGTGCGGTTTTCTTTTAGATAGAGATCAATTTGTTGCTCTATTGTCTCCACACACAGGGTGATTTCCCACTAAAACTGCTGCGGGGTTGCGCCGCTGTTTGCCCCGAGATTTTTAGTCAATTTCACACCCGAAGCCGCGGGGCTGCATTTTGACCCGCAGCTTCGCCTGATTTCCCCCGCAG
This sequence comes from Gekko gecko, assembly GCA_029375565.1. Taxonomy (NCBI): domain Eukaryota; kingdom Metazoa; phylum Chordata; class Lepidosauria; order Squamata; family Gekkonidae; genus Gekko; species Gekko gecko. The sequence goes on along the minus strand of JAPDNY010000004.1, from coordinate 163,739,368 downwards.
TTTCGTAATCCTGTTTTTTGAGGATTACGAAACTGCTGGGAAATCGAGCGAGCCGTGGGTCAAAATGCAGCCCCGCGGCTTCGGGTGTGAAATTGACTATAAATCTCAGGGCAAACGGCGGCGCAACCCCGCAGCAGTTTTAGTGGGAAATCACCCACAGTTCATTAAAGAGTAAGGATTTGTTGAGTGTCCACGTCTTAGTTTGTGATTGAGGAGAACCAGGTTTGATTCCCCACTCCTCCACACACAGCTGCTGGTATGACCTTGGGTCAGTTACAAGTTCTTTCAGAGCTGTTCTCTCAAGGACAGTTCTCAAAAAAGCTCTCTCAGTCCCACCTACCTTACAGGGTGTCTGATGTGGGGAGGGGAAGGGAAAGGAGATTTATAAGCCACTCTGAGATTCCTTCAGGTAGTGATGGGTGAGATATAAATCTAGTCTCTTCTCTTCTTCTCTTCTTTATTATACTGTGCTGTTGACAGGCTGTGATTTGGGTCCTGTATTGCAAAGGGCAGGCTTCAAATAATTGGTAACGAACAGTTTAGCAACAGTGTGGGATTACTCCCATGTAAACTCAACCAAGTTTCCTCTAGTGAATTGCTTCTTCAATATGTCTGCAAGCTAACTTCCCCAAAGAAATTTTCAGCCGTAACATACCAGACAGCATTCAGGGAAATGCTGGTCACCACTTTGGGGTCAGGAAGCAATTTTCTCCAGGCCAGTTTTGACAGGGATCCTGGAGGGTTTTGTGGGGTTTTTGGCATATCCGGGGAATGGAGCAGGGGTCACTGGGGGTGTGGGGGGAGGTAGTTGTGAATTTCATGTATTTTGCAGGGGGTTGGACTAGATGACCCTGGAGGTCCCTTCCAACTCTATAATGCTATGATTCTGAGTTAAATCTCCAGGTGGCACCTAGAAATCTTCTGCTATTCCAGTTGATCTCCAAATGATCAAGATCGGTTCCCCTGGGGGGGGGGATGGCTGCTTTCAAGGGTGGACTCAATGGCCCGCCCCCTCCCCAGGCTCCACCTCTAAAATCTCTAGGTATTTCCCAACCCATAGATGGCAACCCTAAGAATCAGGACTTTTTTTTAAAAAAAATGGGCTCATCCTTTGAAGAAAATTTTTGAGTTGTCTTCAGAAGAAATGTGCAGAGAAAAGAGCATTTTGCTACAAGATTTTTTTTAAAAAAACAAAGTCTGTCCACTTGTGCAGAGTTGCTCTTTTCAACCTTGTCTTGGTACATGACAGCTTAGAATACATTTTTTAGTGTTAGCTTGCAGGTGGATTGAAGATGTATCTTACTAGAGGAAACTGGGCTAAGTTTATCAGGCAGTAATTCTGCACTGTTGCTGCACTGGTTACCAGTTATTTGATGCTGGCTAGGAATTTTGGGCCTTCACTTAGAGCTTGAGATAATTAGCTACCCCAGATGTATTTTTATCACAAAGGTCCTGTTGTGTACTGACCCGACCATGTATGAGGGTGGGGCCGCACGTGGCAAGCGAAGAGCCTGAGCTTCGCACTGACAAACAATAGACAATCGGATCCTAGCCCGCTCCAATCAGAAGGCTAGGATCCAAGACTAGACCTATGAAAGACTGATATTGTAAATAGACCTATCACGGGTGTTGGGGGGTGGTTTCCCTGGGGGTTATAAGCTGGCCTGTGAGCCGGCTAAGGTTGTCTTGTTCCTGAATAAAATATGAGCTGATTCACTACTTCATGCATCGAACCCAGTATATTATAGGTCCTTTCTGACTTGGATCTCATCCCTGGTTTTATCAGAGTTCAACTCATGCCACAATACCTTGCAATTATCCCTGGTTATAACAGCATCTGTTTATCCTGGGACAAGTGTGGGGCGAAACTGGGGTGACCTCAATGTAATGTGGAAACAGGAAAAATAACTTGCCATAATTATAGGGGTGAACTCAAGTATAGTGTAGAATGTAAGTTTGGGGGCAGGGTTGAACCAAGATTTAAGGTCTAGTGAGGAAAGGAGCCAAAACTGAGTGGATGTGTCACTTTGGCCTTTCAGGACATTGCCACTGGTAGTTCAGTGCCTGATATTGCCAGTGGTAAACTAACCACCTAGGAAGGAAAATAGGTAAAGGTAAAGGTTCCCTTGCTCGAAAGCCAGTCGAATCCGACTCTAGGGTTGCGGTGCTCATCTCCATTTCAAAGCCGAAGAGCCAGCGCTGTCCAAAGACGTTTCCGTGGTCATGTGGCCGGCATGACTAAACACCAAGGTGCACGGAACGCTGTTACCTTCCCACCGAAGTGGTACCTATTTATCTACTTTGCAATTTCTTGCTTTCGAACTGCTAGGTTGGCAGGAGCTGGAACTAGAGACAGGAGCTCACCCTGTCATGCGGCACCCGGGTCTCGAACTGCTGAACTACTGACCTTCCACAGCCTGCAGTTCAGCGTCTTAACCACTTGAGCCACCGCAGCTCCTTCTGGGAAGGGAAATACTGGGGTACAAATTTTACCCCAGTAGTAATTGAATATTTCCATGAGGTCACTTAGTACCTCAACTCATGTTAAGTATTGGGGTACAAAGTCACCCTGGCTAAGTTTCATCAAAACAAAGTTGGAGTCCAGGGCCACCTTTAAGATGAACAAAGTTTATTTTTCAGTATAAACTTCTGGGTGCATGCACACTTCTTCAGATACATTGAAACAAGATTTCTTCAACAATTACATATAGGCAGAGAGTGGGTGAGAATGTTAGTTGCCAGGAAGGGATAATTAGAGTTAAGATGCACTTAAAGTAACTGAGTGATATGTATAGCTAAGACTGAATTATAGCAGTTGATAAGACCTGTGAATAGCAGCAAATTTGTATACAGATAATAAAAGAGTTAAGAAACAGACCTGAGAACTAAGTTTGAGTCCAGTATCTGAAAAAGTGCCTTGCACACAAAAGCTTATACCCAGAATTAAACATTGTTGGTCTTAAAGGTGCCACTCGACTCCAACTTTGTTCTGTTGGTTCAGACCAACATAGCTACCGACCAAATCTAAGTTTCATTAATTTAGCCCTGATAGCTTTTATTTCTTCACTATTCTTTACCACACCCTGGTTTTAATTCCACCCCCTCACTAGCTGCTCTTCTTTCAAACGCAATGTCAACAGATGGCCCAAAATGATATATGTCAAGAGGAGAAAGAGCTCCCAAGGTGAATAGATACCACCTTCAAGCAAAATGTTATAAGAAGGTCTCCCTTGCCATCTCCTATAGATAAAATATTTCACTAAACTTCTGCTAATCGTGGGGTAGATATCCTGGATCGTTTGGTGCACTTCTGCCCCATGAAGTAAATAAATGGTTCAAGGTAGCATTTGCAAACATGCTAGGTGCCGGTGATGTTGCCAGTTTCATAGTTTGCCTGTCTCATGATCCAAATTGGAATATGAGAAAAAATAAAAAGCACAGAGATGAAGAAGAGGAGGAGGAGGAGATCGGACTTATACCCCGCCCTTCACTCAGAGTGGTTTACAAACTCCTTTCCCTTCCCCTCCCCACAACAGACACCCTGTGAGGTAGGTGGGGCTGAAAGAGCTCTTTCTAGAACTGCCTTTGAGAGAACTATGGCTTGCCTAAAGTCATCCAGCAGCTGCAAGTGGAGGAGTGGGGAATCACACCTACACCAAACCACCACCAAAGTCCTTACACCAAACCACTACACCAAAACAAGGCAGACCTTCTTGGCCACTCTCCCCTCTCCCATCAGAGGTTCACCCTCAGCCAAAAGCCACAATGTCTCTTTAAACAACTACAAGAAAAACTAGATGTTGCATAATTTGCCTACCCTCAAAGCATCCCAAACACTCCTAGCACTGAAAGAAGTGTAATTGATTTGCTTGCCACGAGCACGCCACCTTTATGTCCCTGAGAAATAACTACTTTTAGGTGATTTAAACCGGAATGGACCTAAAAAAATAGTTGTGATGTTCCAAGGTGTTTGGATGTTTTATTTAAGAAGGCAAATAATTGTTTTCTGCTTTTTCCAGAAGGTGAGACTAGATCTTACTTTAGTTACAGATTTCAGTAGAACCTTAGGAGAAAATCCCTAATGGTTAAGAGTGATTTACAGTGGAATCACTGAAAAGTAGGGCAGCAGGAGTTTGCTGGTATACATTGCCTACCAGTGCCTCAAAGGCTGGTGGGAGAAAAGTCAGGAGCAATGGGGTAGGTGCCTTGGCATTGCACCAATGCACATCATCACATCCAGTAAAAACAGGAAGTGACATCATGACATCGAGAGTGACACTTTAGGATTCACAAAAACTCTTCCAGAAATGATGTCATGGTGTCGGGGGCATCACTGTGCAATTTGTTAGAAATTCTGTGGTTTAACCGTAGACTCCCCTCCACCAAAGTGAAGGCAAAGAAGAAGAAGAAAAATAAGTGAAGAGATTGGATTTATACCGTGCCCCTCACCACCCAAAGGAGTCCCAGAGTGGCTTACAATCTCCTTTCCCTTCCCCTCCCCACATCAGACACCCTGTGAGGTAGGTGGAGCTGAGAGAGCTCTTTTGAGAACTGCCCTTGAGAGAACAGCTCTAAAAGGACTTGTGACTGACCCATAAGAACATAGGGGAAGCCAATGTTGGATCAGACCAATGGCCCATCTAGTCCAACACTCTGTGTCACACAGTGACCAGAAATACCAGGTGCCATCAGGAGGTACAGCAGTGGGGCCAGCAGCTGTGTGTGGAGGAGTGGGGAATCAAACCCAATTCTCTCAGATTAGAATCCGTGCTCCTAAACACCACACCAAACTGGCTCTCAAAATAAATCTAGTAAGAACCCAGATGTTGTTACTTTACATCAGTAGATAAAAGCAGGAACTTTGCATCTATTCTTCAGAAAGTCCCTCAAAGGGTTGTCAGTTCCAGCCTGGGAGATTTGGGGGTTAGAGCCTGAAGAAAGTGGGGTTTGAGGAGGGGAGGGACTTCAATGAGGTATAATGTCTTGAGCCCACCTTCCACAGCACCCATTTTCTCCAGGTGAACTGATCTCTGTCTCCTGTAGATCAGTTGTAATAGCGAGAGATCTCCAACCATCACCTGGAGGCTGTCAACCCTATGCCAGCATGCTTACATCCCACCATATCACTTGGACAATATTTCAAATATTGAAGTTCTACGGTATCAGCGTAGCATTCACCCATTGATTCAGCCTGACTAGATCACCAGATTATAAAAGCAGAAGACAACTATTTTACCAAGAGATATGATATTCCCAACCATTTAGAATTTCAATAGCCATTCCACATACAAAAGAACCTCCTCAGGAAACAGGGAACCTCCTTAGGAAACAATCCATAGACAAAAGAACCTCCTCAGGAAAGCTCCTCCATTAGCATGTTCATAGCCTGGAGAACTCCTACAAGATAATGACTCAGTCCTACCCCACCTTCCAGGGCAGATATAAATTACCTGCCTACCATTTTTCTGCTCACCTTGACATAGAGAGTACTGCATCTTTCTGTGTTATACCTCTGAGGATGCCAGTCACAGCTATTGGCAAAACATCAGGTCCTGCAATGCCAAGACCACAGCCACACAAACAGGAAAATCTACAGCAACTAATGAACTCCAGCCATGAAAGCCTTCGACAAGATATGATATTATCAAGAGGGGCCCTGTCTTTTTGCAGAGAAAAGTTTCGACCACCTAAAATGGTTCATTTCACATTGGGCACAGCCTTGCTGCTTACTAACATGGAAAATCCTGCCTGGGGACGATGTTTCTGTGCTATTTTAGATAAAAATTTCACTGGTTGCTAAAATGTGGGTTTCTTCCCGATAGTAAAATGAAATATTTAGAGTTATAGCTTTTGTCATAAAGTGGAAATGAAGATGCTAAATGAGGATGGAAGTCTCAGTAATGTATAAACAGGTACTACCCCTATGTTTTGCAAAGGATTTGACGCGATTAATCTTATGAGTGTTTTAAACAGTAATATAAGTACTATAGTTCTCATTCAGAAGAGGAAGGGCAGAAATCCCTTATCATAATCATAGACCCAGAAGCCGAATTGACACCTTAACTGAATTATATGCTAATACTCGCTTGTCAAATTCAAACCTTGATCAATGGATAATGTGTAGAGAAACAGACAGGTGTCAGATCTATATATTCTACCATTCAGAGTAGTTTTATTTTTGAGCCCATAATACACAAATATGTGTTGTGGGGGAGGTTATTCTGTTGCAACCTTCATAAATCTGGAGATGGCTTTTGACATTATTGATACTGACAATTTGTGGGGAAAGTTGAGGAAGAACAACTTGGATTGCTGCCTGTTGCACATACAACACACACGCAAGCCGAGTTCAGACTGGCAGTTTGGCCCGATACAGGCACGTTTCAAAAACGGATTAAAGGGGCCGGTTCACACAGGCACAGCTGTCAGGCGTTCCCCGGCCATACTCAATCTGTCTTGTAACACTTTCCTCCTGCGTTTAAAAAGTACCAGGTGAAAGTGGTAGCAAACCCTGGAGAGCGTGTTGATCCCACTTCCCAGGTGTGTGCACACTGAAAGCCGCATGAACAAGCTGCATTGATCATTGCTGCTGTGCCTATGCGCCTGCACCTATGTGTCTATGTGCATAGGTGCATGTCACCGGAGTGAGAAAAAGCCGCTTATAGTCACACCTCCGCCAGGGGTGGGCCAACAGTGCGACACTCCCTTGCGCCTCCTCCTCAGTATGCTCCCACATCAATTGGTGCAGTGTGACCAGAAATACCCGGAACACATTGTTCCGGGTCTTTTTGCCATGACTCCCTCACGCTTCATACTGCCAGTCTGATCTCAGCCACACACACATGGAGTGGAGCTTTGCTTAGGGCTGCCAACCTCCAGGTGGGTCCTGGAGTCTTCCTGAAATTACAACTGATGGCAGTTTTTTTAAAAAAAATGGCAGTTTTTTTTTAAAAAAATATTTATTTTTCAAAGTTAAAGTGAACAACAACAGAACAACAACAAAGCCACGTAACAGTTGAAGTTAAGGTAGACATTAGCAGTAACAAAGATGAGGTTAAGCAGAATACCATTGCATGCAAACATTAAGCTATCTTGTGTTACATAGAATGTAAAACACTGGAAAATTTGCATGGAACGTTAAAGGAAGAAGGAATGTCATTGCAGAAAACACATTCTAAAAATGGGAAAATGTCTGGAGATCATCAGCACCAAAGGGATTATGAAGATATGAAACCTGGTCCGAAATCTTATCCATAGAATATCACTCCCAGAGTTTAGCATACCAGCTTTGGAGGGTAAATCCTGCAGTATACCATATCTGCCCCCCCCATTCTCCCCTCCACAGGTACAGCCTCCAAATGGCCTGGAATTTCCCTGGCCAGAGTTGGCAATTCTAGCTTTGCCCCATGAATGATTCCTGACCTCTGACATGTTCTAGTATTTTTAGAAATCATTGTTATTATCAAAAATTATCATTGTGAAATCTGCCCTTTCTAGATTGCAGGGCATACAGGATTTAGGCAGAATAAGATTTGAGCATGAAATAGCAACACCTAGTAGCTCATTGGGATTAGAATTCTTGCAACTGTGCAAATGTGGTCCTGTTACTGTAGTGTTGCTTTTAGCGCTATAAGAACAAAGTTTGAGTCTGGTGGCATCCTTAAGACTAACAAAAGTTTAATTATGGGTATAAGCTTTTGTATGCTTGCACACTTCTTTAGATACATCCAGGGCTATTTTGGGGCAGGAATACACAGGAACGGAGTTCCGGCTGGTTCCTAAGTTGGCCATGCCCAGCAGGAACTCATTAGCATAATAGGCCACACCCAACAGCAGAAACTCATTAGGACTGGCTACATTAGGGGTGTATGTGGCCTAACTTGCAAAGGAGTTTCTGCTCCAAAAAAGCCTTGGGTTTTGACAACAGACAAGGTAAACAGAATAAGAAGCAAAAGGTGGGTGTGGCTGTGTGACCACACTTCTGACAATGTGGGGGTGTGGCCTAATATGCTCATAAGCTGTGCTGTCAGGGGTGTGGCCTAACAGGCTAATGAGTTTGAGCTGTTGGGTGTGGCCTATTATGCTAATGAGTTCCTGCTGGGCTTTTTCTACAAAAAAAGCCCTGGATACATCAAAACAGATTTCCTCAAGCCTTAGATATGGAGGAGCGGGCATTAATTGCCAGGAAGGGCGAGTTCAGTGAGCCATAAGCCAAGCCCTATTTTAGTAAGGAAAGTGTCCTTAGGTTGGCCATCCCAGTCTCCACAAACTAGTCAAATCCTTGTACTCATCCAAATGAACAAGTCACTTTCTCCACATATTTTGATAGTGGATTCAATACAATAATTGTGCATTGAGCGTAGTACGTCGTTTTGTCTGGATCCCACCATCAATAACTTCAGCTATGGCTTTTTCTTCCTACCATCACAGTGGCCATCTTCCAACTGTTATGCAATCTAAAAGACCGGACCAAGAACAAAACACACCTTGTGGGGATTGCTTCCTTGTTTTGTTTCAAAAAGTAGACATTTATCATGGTTGGTTCCAGAGCTTACGTTACCTTGCCGCAATGCTTTTGTTTGTTATTTGGAATGTTATTTCAGTATTCTGATGCTGGGTTCTCTAAGAGTATAAAAATCACCCCCCTCCCAGCGTCTAACTGTACTTTGAAACCAGCATATGCTTCTCTGAGAATATGGTGGATCAAAACAGTGCTCAGAGGTCAGAGGTCAAAACGTGCTTTCCTGTTCCATGATTTGTTTGCATTATCCCATGATTGAAAAGGTGGATTTGTTTGCTGTGCTGGTGGAAAGTTTTTTGTTTGGTTGTGGGTTTTTTTTTTAAGATTTGCAGAATAAGACAGATGACGATGAGGATACTTTTATTATTGCTATTATTATTATTAAACACAGAATGATACAGATACTTGTTTTGCTGAAATGTTACACATAAGGACCTTCAATTGAACTGGAATAAAGAAACTAGGGTTTGTTTTGCGTGTGAATGTGTATGGGATAGACATCTTGGATTTTACCACTGATTTCTTCCAGTTACTCTTGTGCTGAACTGACATCTCAGGGGTCAGGTAAATTGTGTATAATGTGCAGCTTTGGAAGATAAATGCTTAATTTATATTCTGCTAACGCCCAGAGGTTAACCTAACACCGCTGTAGATCAAGTCTCTTGGTGGAAAAAAAGAAAAAGAAAACTTCCAGTCATTGATCATTTTTATGTTAATAGGGGAGTAGCCAACAAGACAACCAAAAGATCATGGCCTCGGTGAGATATTACTTCAGTCTAGAACCTTCTGTAGGTAGAAAGTGAGAAATAATTCTAGGGCATGGACTCATAGACACTGATGTGCAATAGGATGAGTTTTGTGTGCATTCCCAGGATATCCATAATGACAAAGATATCAAACCTATCCTTGAGTTTGTTGGAAAAAAGCAGATGAATTGGAGGGAACAGCAGATAAATGCTGAGAAGGGGAATGTATAGATAACTGGAGAAATCTTTGGTATGGGTGAGAGGTAGCAACCCATCCTTGATTCAAACTGGGAGCTCGAAATCATTCTTTCCTTTCTATGATCTTCTTTGTAAAAATATGCAAAAGGATTTTCTCCTCGCAGCATCTGAATAAATGAGATCTGACTCACAGAAGGTCACGCTGGAATGTTTTTAGTCTGAAAGGTGCCCCTGGACTTCTGCTTTGTTCTGCTGCAATGGACTCAGGATCTCATTGCATGAGATGCGAAGGCAAGTCAGGTTGGGATCTCCCCAAGCTGACTCATGTTTCATGTCTGACCAGGACTCACCTTAAAAAATAATGTGGGGAGGGCAAATTGGCTGTGGAGCACAGTTTGGTGACAGGAGGGGAGGAGCTGTGGCTCAGTGGTGAAGCCTCTGCTTGGCATGCCGAAGGTCCCAGGTTCAATCCCTGGCATCTGCAGAAAAGGGATCATGCAGTAGAAGAAGAAGAAGAAGAAGAAGAAGAGATCGGATTTATACCCCACTCTTTACTCGGAGTCTGAGAGTGGCTCAAAAACTCCTTTCCCTTCCCCACAACAGACACCCTGTGAGGTAGGTGGGCCTGAAAGAGCTCTGACAGAAACTACTCTTTTCAAGAACACCTCTGACAGAACGATGGCTTGTCCAAGGTCATACCAGCAGCTGTGAGTGGAGGAGTGGGGAATCAAACCTGGTTCTCCCAGATTAGAGTCCGCACACTTAACCACTACACCAAACTGGCTCTGAGCAGGTGATATGAGAGACCTCTGCCTGAGACCCCGGAGAGCCACTGGCCAGTTTGAGAAGACAACACTAACCATGATGGACTGATGGTCCAATTCAGTGTAAGGCAGCATTATGTGTGTTCTTGTAAGGGGCTCCGGTCTTTCCTTCCTTTCAACAGCAAAAAAAATAATAATAATAATGTTCAGGGAAGGGACTATTTGTCCACTGCCAGTTTTACATGTCCACTCAGGTCATGTCAGCAGACCTACAGAACCAGAAATGGGACAAACAGGCCCCTCCCATGGCCATTTTTTTTCTATTGAAAGCAACATAGGGTGGAAGGGGGAAAAGGTTAATGCCCCTCCTGTTACCAAAACATGCTCCACACCCAATCCTGCTGCCCCCCCTCCATTTTTAAGTTGAGTCCGGGTCAGACATGAAATACAAGTTGTGGTGAAGGAAACTCCAACTCAACTCATGTTTTATGTCTCATGTAATCAGATCCTAAAATGGCTGCCACTCTGGAATCTGCAACTGAGCCATCCTTTTTACTTATGTGGAGTATCTTGGCATCTTAGCATTTGGGAGGGGGGGAAGTGGTGTGAGAAACTTAAGCCACAGGCAAAAAAGAAAAAGAAAAATAGAATATAGAATTACGAACCACCTCCTGGTTGTAAGAACAGTTTGGTAACAGAGTGATTTGCCTAGAGAGCCTTCTTAGCAACTTTCATGAAAACATGATCGTCAGTTCTCCTCCAGAGACAGTTGAGATATTATTCCATTTCACTGATATAATTCTGCAATCATGTGCTGTTTCGTTCACATGTCTAAAGAAGGAGACAAACAAAATACTTAAACAAGAGCAACTACATTCCCACTTAGGAGAACTAGTTTCAGATTAGCATAACATAGCATCTGCCGTTCTTGAAGGAAATCCTTGATGTTTCAATCTTAATGCTCAGGTGTCTCAATTCACTAAGTCTGTCAGCAGCTGGATGTGAACAACAGGGACTGTTGTAGTCCCTGTGCTATATTGTTTTACACTGGTAATCCACAGATGATATGTCTTTAGAGAACTATTAATACAGCTGATTTTCATAACATCCTTGTTTAGAATACATATTCACAAGCTTGCTATCATTGGCTGTATTGTAAATTTAGCACAAGATCCCCAAGACAAGTTCCTTACGGCAAGACCATGGTGCCTGCCAAACACTTTTTGTGGTGTCCACCAAGTGATTTTAGAAAGTGGGTGGGATTTGGTGCAGCTTTTGCCTAGAAGAGCATCTGTTGGCCACTGGAAATATGATTGGTTTAGAGATCCCGCCCCCTGGTCTGGGAGGGGATCCACCAATTTGGAGAGGGAAAGGGCTCTTTTTGTAGCAGGAACTCCTTTGCATATTAGGCGACACACCCCTAATGTAGCCAGTCCTCCAAGAGCTTGCAGCAGCCCCTGTAAGAAGAGCTCTGTAAGCTCTTGGAGGATTGGCTACATTAGGAGTGTGTCACCTAATATGCAAAGGAGTTCCTGCTACAAAAAGAGCTCTGGAGGGAGAGAAATCCCACCCCCAAATGACATTTTAGGGCCACTTCCAGTAAAACCAGAAGTACCACCCCCGACACGATGATGGTGCCTGGGAGTGATGTCATTGCACCGGAATCGTTGTGTGGGAGATGCTCTGGTATTTGGGCAAACACTATGGTTTTGAGGGTGAAAAGCCATAGAGTTTCACCCAAATACCAGAGCGTCCCTGCACGATGTTTCCAGCCTGATGACATCACTTCCCAGTGATGTCATCATGTTGGGGACAACACACAACATCCCCCACCTCCCAGAATGCCCCTAAAGCCCCCCACTGGCAGAGAGACGGGGCAACCCTAGATTGTCTGTGTAGATTGAAATAAAATTAAAATGTTTCAGTGGCAGTTGCCACCACAGTGTAGGTTTTATTCTCTCACTTCTCTTTTCTGGTGTATTTTTTTTAAAAAATCCCTCTTCTTAACTACACATGAGCTTTCTCTGTATGGTGGGCTCCACATCCTGTGACAGCCATTTTGTGGCTTGCTTCACCTCCCTCGGCAGCCATTTTGTGGTCATGCCCACCACCCTGTTCCAGATTTCCAAGGGAACTTGCTTTGAGAAGTTCTCCTGTGTTTTGGAGCATCAAGGAAGATAATGCAAGGTTCTGGATGCCTTGTAGGCCTATGAGCAAAATGTCTGTTTTTTTTTTGTTTTTTTTTTAGCCATTTTCTACTTTTCTCTAAACCACAGTCTCTCATTATACTTTCACAAGGACTGACCAAAAGCCCCTGAAGAAGAAGAAGAAAAAAGTTGGAGAATTGTGGGAAACCAAGGGAAGTTCTGTAGCCCTAAGAGAAAGGGAACTCTACAGTTATGGATTTGTCTGGCCAAGTCCAAAAAGGCTTCCCAGACAAAATAAGGAATAACAGCTTGGATCCCAGGAAGGCTAATCTCTGCTGTGGAGTGTACTCCCTCTTCTGCTAACACTGCTGTTTGTGCAACAATTGTTAAGTATGAGACTCAACAAAGGATTCAACTTCAAGTGATTTCAGCTTTATTAAACAGCAACTGTAAGTCAGGAACACAGAACAACAAGGGGAGCACAGCTCCTTCTTTTAAACTCTCCCGGGCTGTCAAAGCCACACCCATTACAAGTTAAAGACCAATCAGAATACAGGGATAAAGGCCAATCAGGACCGTTCCCTCTTTGCAACAATATCACTCAGTGATTGGGTAATTACACAAGTTTCGCAGAAACCGACCAATAGCAATGCGACATCTGAAGAGCCACATTCAGACTCAAGCTTAACATGTGAATAGATAGGAGCGATTCACATTCAGTACATAACAACAATGTTTTTTTTTTTCTTCATTGTTCCCTTGAGCAAATGGAAGGGGAAGCATGCTATGCAGCAGAGACTATCTAACATGTGTGGCTCTATTTGTAGAATCCAAACCAGTGGCTCTGTTTGTAGGACCTAAACCAATATATTAGGCAAAGATCCATATACTGTCCCTAAGCTTTCTGTTTTCTTCATTTTTAATGTTTCCAGTGCGGCCCCTCCCTGGCAGTCTTTAAGCAGTGGCTGGACAAACACTTGTTGTCAGGGATGCTCTAGGCTGATCCTGCATTGACAAGGGGTAGATTGTATTAGCTTAGCTTACCCTATAAGAAATGTCATCTGGAGACATTGGCACATTTTGTCTGATGTGCCTCAATGCCTTGAAACACCTTTAGTAAGCTTTAGGAGAACTAGGAACCTTAAGGAACGACTTGTTAGAACAGATCTACCAGGACCCAGAGAAGTCAGTAATCTACCAAAGGGGCAGTATAGATGTCAGAGATATACGCTATATAGAATCAGACCTGTGATCCATCAAGGTTGGTATTGTCTACTCAGACCATCAGCGGCTCTCCAGGGTCTCAGGCAGAGGCCTTCCCCAACAGCTGTTTAGATCCTTTTAATTGGTGATACCGGGGATTGAACCTGGGATCTTCTGCATGCTATCCAGATGCTCTGCCACTGAGTCAAGTGCATTACAAATTACCCTAGAAAAAGGAATGAATATATATTCATGCTAAAACATGAATTATGGTGCTCTATTGAATATGATGTATTGAAAATCTATGAAAAAAAAATGTTGTTGATAAAATATGCAAAATTTCCAGCAGATCTCAAGTCTACGTTCCGTGCAAAAATCTTATAGGTAAGAGTAAGTGTTGAGTCATCACACCAAATGGCAGTTTTCAAGACAGATAATGTTGCCTTAGCCCAAGAGACTGTCCCACCCACTAGAAAAAATACAATTTATATAGAATTTTCCACCTTT